>OX458978.1:2400000-3600000 GCA_949774945.1 Hoplodrina ambigua
ATGACAGGTAGGTCACAATAACGTTAGACCTAACAAGAGACCACCTTGATAACAAGATCTATGTGCATCCTCTTATTATGTAGATTTGTGTCACATACCAACACACAGGGTAAGCGCCATCGCATCTAGCAACCCAGCACTTAACATACCACAGTAATAAGTGAGTCATTACTGGCTGCACGGCGATCGTTGCCTTGTGTTGCCAATATCTAGTCGTTACGTCACTATTTATTACATTATTACCAGTCTAATAGTAAATTGATACTGACCCGTTGTTTTATTCATGAGATTGTAATACAAAACGGATTTGAAGCGGCTCTGCTTTTAGATGTTTAATTGTAGTTAGGATTTTAATGTAAAGGAGTATCATTTATTAGCTGGTTGAACTCAAAAGTATACTTGGGCTGTCACCACAAATAAAATAAAAATTCGCGATTTTCTTTTAATGTGTAGTGTAATGTTGGCAACACGCTCTCACTTCAATGACGATGAGTTTCTCAAACGGTTTCAATCTTCTTTTAAACCTTCAAAAGTCTCTTCTCAGAGCCTTCCCAACTCTCTTTTTAAATCTTAATTATTGATTTTCTAGAATAAACCTTTTACATGCACTTTTGAATTGTTAAGGAGTCGATGAAGCTAGTTGCTCGTTCCAAACAATACGTTTCTATGAAGAATAATGAGGATAAAACTCTATGACACACTTATAAAATCAAAAATGTCATTTATAGAGCCAATTTCTTGACCTACTAGCTACGACATGACCTCCCCCCATTCAGTTCACCCCTTCCTTCGGCTATCCCTCTTTAACATCATGAACGCGTCGTGGCAAAGCTTTTAATCACTCAAATATAAATGCAGCGGACATTAGCGTTGCATAGCGTGGCGCCTGTATATCACATACGTTAGTGGCAGTCACATTTAGTATGTTAATACGCCATTGTTCGACTGCGTAGGTAACGTGGTGGCAATTAATGTTGGACAGCTCCTTCGTCGGCTCCCACGCAACTCGCCATTCCTGACGTGTAGCGGGCTGTAGGGTTGGTAGAGAAATTTGTTGGTCCTGGATACAAAGATTTGTAAAAAAAAACTGATGCTTTTTTATCCTTACTATACTAACTAATATTATAATTGCGAAAGTAACTGTCTGTTACGCTTTAACGACTAAACCACTGAAACAAATTTGATGAAACTTGGTACGGCTTGAAGTTTGAATCCCGTCTGCTTCGACGATAACCGACATTTATGCGAACGAAGTCGAGGCAAAAACTAGTTTTTTTTATATACGTCTTCTTCGACGCCCCTTTTTTAACTTTTTGCTCAAAAGGTGATCTACTAAATATAAATGCAAATACTGTAATTTAAATTAACATTTTTTCTTTCACAAAACTGTTTTACGTAACATGGTTTGTCAGCCAAACACTTTTTAATATAATAGTAATTAGGTACCTGGAAAAACAATAATGTAAAAACAAATATTAATAACCAACAAAAAAAATATAATTATAAAATATATTTTTTTATTTTTCTATATATTTTTTTGCTGTCGCTGCCGACAACGGTAAGCATTGTCCAATGAATGTCCTCAGTAATCACTGTTCATTAAACTTTCCCGATGCATACGAACCTTTTTAAATTCGTCCGTGAACTAATTTTATGTCTGTAGATGCGTAAAAATGTGTGTATCATATTAATAGCAACTAGTGGATTATTATTTGGGGGATAAAGCATTTAATTTTTAAGTTTTTTAATATTGTTATAACTTATAGGTGTCTGCTTATTTGAACTCATTATATTTATATACAAAAACAATTTACTTAATAATTTTCCAGCAAAAAATAACATTTAGACTTTGATTATAATAAATATAAAAATATAATAAAAAAATAAAAAAATAAACACAAAAAGAATACATGCACGAACTTGCATAGGCCCCGACGAGATTCGAACTCGTGATCTCCTGTTTACTAGACAGGCGCTTTAACCAACTAAGCCACGGCGCCGCTTGTTGTGAGCGGCGAAAATATACACTACGCTCCACACACATGAGTTCACAGCTAATCTTGATGACATCAATTCGAATTTGGAATGACACATTCCATCTCTTTCTGTTATAGTAATAAGTTTATTGTTAGAACGAGATGGGTATAGTATCAATATTTTATTGTATCTTTTTGTGTCACGCTGTTGCTACGCGCGTTTTATTGCGAAATGAGATTTGAACATTTTATTAATTTGAGTCTAGATAATGTGTGTCTGATAATTTTAATCTTAACCTTGAAAGTTAAAACTGTACTACATTATTCTAATAGGGTTGACTAAATCTTATTAATTATACATGCTGATTAATAACTGTACCTGAGTTTATTGTTTGCATAGGTTTTTTATTGTCTTGAGTATATAAATGGTTAGTAGGTACTTACTAATGACATAATATCTGGAAATGACGTACAAGCAACTTGAGTCAATAAAGTTAAGTGCTCAGTCAATGAGTTATTGTGTAATACACGTTGTTTTTTTAATGCCATAATTTTATTATTACTATGATTATCTTCTCCCCTCTCTCTCGTTGGTCGCAAAGCGCGACTGCTGACCATGAGGTCTTGGGTTCGATTAACAGGTCGTGCAGTGTTCTTGGGTTTTTCCATCAGGAATTTCTCAGTAGCAGCCTCGGAGTCTGAATTTATGCTCGGTTGATGGCAATAGGCTCGCTCCCTATTACATGGGACTTAAACATGTCTGGCGAAATGTGGGTGTAGGTACTAATGTATGTAAGTATGTATTTTATAAGTAAGTACATTAATGTTAAACATCAAGTACCACACAAACTTTGCACACGTTTAAGGCTAATTTTAGCTAGCAGACTATTAAGTGACGTCACGAGTCGAGCACTCAAATATGAGAAGTCTGTCTCATTCATTAATAAGTACATCCGCTTGAGACTTCGATATAAAACGACACTGTTATAAAAGATTTTAGTACCTACCTACTTCCTAAGGAAGGGTACATAGTTGGAAGTTGATGACAAGTGATTAATGATGACATAATGGTTCGGTGAAAAAACGGTACAGTAACGGTTAATTTAAATGCGAAAGTTTGAATGGTTGTATGTTTGTAAATCAATCAATCTGGATGAAATTCTTCCCCTTTATCGTGCGGGCAGTAAGATCTTACGACCCTACACACCTTAGTGTCAGAGTTAGGACCAAAAATGACAAAAAAATTGGCTTGGAGATAGATTTTTTTAGTCTCGAATAGCACAAAAACCACTTTTTTATCCTAGAATAATGTATGATAACCGTAGGATAATATATCAATTTATGACGAAGTCCGCCTTTGTACTTTTGGTTTCATAAAGATTGAATAAATCAATAGATAATACATATACTCCATTACTGTGAGTATGACCAATTATTATTAATAGTAGTCTTAAACTTTGCAGAATAAGACATAACATCATAACATCACGCCTGTAATCCCCGAAGGATTAGGCAGAGGTGTACCCATTAGTACACCCACATTTCGCCAGTTATGTTTTTAGTCCCATGTAATAGGGGGCGAGCCTATTGCCATCAACCGGGCACAAATCCAGCCTCCGAGGCTGCTACTGAAAAATTTCTGATGGAAAACCTAATAACACTTTGCCCGACCTGGGAATCGAACCCAAGACCTCATGCACAGGAGTCGCGCTTGAGACCACTAGACCAACGAAGCAGTCCAGAATAAGACCATTTTTTAATTTTATTTGTCGACTTTTATATCTTCACATAACTATATGAAAAGAAAACAAGCAATAAGGTTTCAATTGTTTTTTTCCATTTCTTACAATTTTGTTCAAGAACGAGTTTTGTTTTTACAGTTGGTATGGTATATCAACCCTATTTAAACAGTAGGCAGTGTGCCCTTTCTATCCTGAAGCGAATTCATTGTTTTTACACACAATAACCGTACTTGACCCCGTGGCATATAGACTACAGAATCACTTTTGTTACTTGAACTCAAGTTGCGGTAGCAAGTTATCGTACTTATTGATCTTACCGTTGTTCTATCGAATCTGAATAATAGATGATTTTGTAATAGGTTTCTAGTTTATGAACATTTAGTTCTGACGCAATATTGTTAAGCTTTTAAATGTGGGAAAGTAACTGTCAAAACGTGTCATGTCCGCCATTTTAAGTATCAAGGACAAAAAAAAGATTTCATGAAACGCGTCAAAGGGCGTACTGTTAGGCAGCCATTTTGTGTCTTAAGGCGATGGCTTTTAGTATTTGGGTAAATTCATAGATATTGTGTTAAAAATAAGTTTAAAGTAATAATGAACAAGTCTGTTTTTATTTTGCAAATATTTATAACTCCTTCTGAAGACTATCCGTTCAGTAGTTTGAGCTGTGTGTTAACAGATTAGTCAACCTGTAACGATAACCCAAGATGGTAGAGAAGGTTTGTAAGAAGAAAGATAAGCCTTTGCCTGGTAGTAGGATAACACAGGATACTATTAAATACTTAACTAACAAGTCCATTTTCCATTGAACATATTTAAAACCTCATATTAGCTCCTAACTAGTCGTGCACCGTACACGTGCCATATCTTACCATATTCTACCAACATACCATCGCATGGCAACACTGCCAGCCGTCAGTCACCCACGGAAGTTAATCTGTAATAAACTATATAAACAGATGCCTATCTCCAGCCTAATTAATATAAATAATACAGAAGACACAGCCAGTATTCGTTTCAGGTCGCTCAAGTGTAAAATTATACGATTTACATAATAATTTTTAATTAATAAACAAGTTGAGCTTTACCTAATTAAAGGTTATCTGAGTGAGGGGAAGTCGTTAGTTATCTTCGCTTCGCGTTTCTGAGGGTCGTCGATTGTGTTTGGTTTCTATGGTTACCGTGTCTTAATTTGATGTCGTGACGTCACAGATTAGATGGAATATTTAAAAGGAGGATATTGGCCAGTTATGCTTCTAAAACTGCGAGCTGTAATTGCTTGTAAAGTATTGTTATCTTTTGAAACTTGAGGAGCAAAAAATTTGAGGAGCAGTTTCATTTTTGAAATAATGGTTATTTTGGTAGTGCTTCCTTAAGGATCAATATTACACGTAACAACCAACATTGATTTTACCAAAAAATCGAGAATTTTCTGAAAATGGAAAAATAAAATTTTAAAAACAAAAATAGTCATGAGGACTGCTGGCAGAAGTGAAAGCTTAACAGCATGCCGGTGACGCAATCACGCCAGCATGTCGGTAAAGAGGACCCATAAATCGCTCAATGCTGCTAAAGAAGATTTCACTTCAAAATCTTCACTGGTCACCTATTTAAAGGTCTACCTACAAATCTGCGATAGACCGAACAAACTAATCAATCGATATGACGTAGCACACATCCTTAAAAGGACATTTCTAAATATAGCTTCATCATCTCCCCAATATCGCCACTTTCCACTTAAAACCTAACAAATAAGAAGTCTCTGAACTCTTCGTTCCACCGAGTGCTCCCGAGTTGAGAGCGGCACACGATATACCTATAAGTGATATAATAATCACCCCCTTTATTTACGTGCTCTATGCCCTGAAACATCGCTATTACGAGCCGCGGTAAGTACGACTTTCGTAGCCCAACAATAATGCGAGCAGACAAGTGTGGTACAAGTTATGGGAGATGCGCGTTCAAAAGTTTTTGTTTAATTATTTTATAATACTTTTTGACTACATTACTGTCAGATTATAAATGAGGAATAAGATTAATGTAACTAGGATATTGTGATTGAAAAGAGTACCTTGACTTTCTTGCTTGTTCTTCATAAAAAGCTACGTTTTGAAACGGTCGATTAGTTTCAACCGACGAACTCCTTGACAATTCAAAAATGCCTGTATTTTTCTTTATTGAATTAAATGTTTTGACTTATAAAATAAAGTACCTATATTTATTTATTGTTGAAATCGTATCCTATGCTATTTATTAAAACGAGTGTCTTGAATTTCCTCTAACTAACATATGAAAAGACAAAGGTGGTCCTTCAGCGAACTATTACTTTCTACAACACCATCCGATCTCCTGTAACATGTCCCCCACATCACACATGACGTATGTTACAAGACTTACATGCAATAATGCGCGCGCGTCTAAACCGAGGCGACTTTTAAAAGTTCCGCGTTAAGTTGCCGACAAGCTTCGACGTACAGGTGTGTGCTGTGTACGAGTTTGTTTGAAGGGGGATAGTCCTGTTTATTTTATGGGCTCTTATCTAATTTATAAAAATATTTTTATTGGTCCTTCCATACGAGGCATAGTATAAGATTTATGAAAGCTATTTAGATTAGTATGTAAAACATTTAAACAATTATATTAAATATATAGTAGAGATTATGTATTTCATTTTAGAAATTTTGTGTAAATAAAATGCATGCTTAGTTACATCGAACTAACTATTGTCAGAGACTTCAAATTCGTATGCGTATACTTTTATTTTAGATAAAAATGTCGCATTTACCTCTACTGTTAATTATCGTTATTTTGAACATTTACAAAACCAAAATAATTAAGCAATGTTACTACTGTCCCAATTAACGTTTAAACATTACAAAATCCAAATAATCACGCAACTGCCTACCTGACTAAATAACCCATTACCTAATTAGAAGGTAAAACACAAAAGTAAAGAAATCCGTTAACAACCCACCGAAAAAAACATAAACGCTTCATAAAATTACCCTATAAAACTGAAAACAAATGGGCCTGTCCGCACTTACAGGTACGCAGTTACATCACGGCCACCCTACCATAAGTCCACGCCGTCGAATCCGATCCATCGCCGAGGAAGGAAGGAAGTCACAAGTCACACAATGCGAAAGGACCAGTACACAAAGACCCACCAATCCTAATTCACACCACAAATTCATTATCACCAAAAGGGTGGGGGAGCTCAAATTAAACTGGCCCAAAAACTCCTTAATAAATGTTGAATATTAGATATTGTTTAATAAAATGCATGCTCGTTAAACGTAGGTTTTTATTTTTTATAATTGACGTGAGAATGTCCCAATTAGAAATTAAATATTTATGGTATCCTGGTGCGTAACGCTGGCGAGGTATCTTCACGGAGTGTTGGTTATTGGATAAATAAACAAACAGTTATTTGTGATAAAAATATTACCGTACTTTGTGTATAAATAACTTTACTACTATATACATTTTATATTACAATGTTATCAAAAGAAATATTTTGTTATCTTTTCGAGTCAGTACGGCTTTACGTGCACAATAATTGATTTTTCTAATTGATTGATTGATTGATTGAATATCAATTTGGATCAGTCAATGAATTGCTATATTTAAGGGGATTTCCCCACGCACTGGTACCTATATCCACTTAATAAGCAGTAATGAAAGAAGTAGGTAGAAGAAGGCAATTTCTTAGAACTATTTCTTGGTATTTTGAACTTATTCTTTTCGTATAGATGATACATCTATAATAATTAAACTATTTAAGCCCACTAGTTCGCCGTTTTGTCGTTTACTGCCGCGTCAGAGGCATATGTGGGTATTTCTATGCAAGTGCCCGAATGCTGAAGACACTGATGAAGTGAACTTAAGGTGACAGTAGAAAATTAATGGCTGGTGTATTTATTTTTGATGAAACTGTAGTTCTTTTATGTCAGTTACAATTCCGCACAATTTTATCTCAATACGTTAGTTTCCCTAAAGTTATTCTTAGCCTTCAAAACCTATAGTTACCAATTAGTTCTACATAAAACAATCAATTAAGCTTATACGTGTTGTTCACAATAAATTGGTCCTTCCGCCCTCCGTACACACTTTGGTCATATTCTGAGGTAGGTAGGCAATGTACCGGATTTTCCTTAAAGCTTGACTTGACATTATCACTCGCTCAATGTACTTTCAAATACCTAACTGAATGACATTTTAAAAGCGATGTTTCATGGTTAGGCTGTAAATTATTTAAATACGTTAGTTATTAGTTTATTACTGTCAGGGAATGCTATGACTTCAGTTATTGGTTTCCTCAGGTAATAAAATGTTATAATTGATTGTTCCATTCTATTCTATTTAAATGGTCCAAAGGGCATATTACTTGTAGTGTAAGTCCAATAGTGATTATTGGACTCACATAACAAGTATATTAAGAATATTTAAAAAGAAATTGATGTACCAAAGGACCAAATTTTCATACAAGAAGGCCTCACTACACACACTTGATTTTGTCGCAGGGGAGATAGTATCCCAGGTTGCGTACGTTACCAATGCGTACGGGTTGCGCAAGATATCACAAAAATTGTTCTACGAATAAATATCTTCTCTAATAATATCGCACCTGTGCGGGTATTTTGTTGATCGTGTGTCGCATTAGTTTTTAAAGGGAATTCCCGAAACATATCTTCAAATTTATAAGGGGCCTACTAGGAAGCGATAATAATATCAAATACAGAAGGAATCTATCGTTTCCGGAGCTGTACTAAGAATAATGGTACCCGATATTAAAAACCCAATTAACTTTTATATAATTTTGCGCTCTTTCTAAGTTTATCTTGGACATCACTGACATTGGTGTAGAAAAAGTAGACTTATAGTTAATGTATCTCTAAGTCTAAAATCGCAAATCCGGCTAAAGCGAGTGTGGTGATCAATGCTCGTGCCTTCTCTGTATGAGAAGAGGCCTTTGCCCTGTAGTGGGACAGTAATAGGCTGGTATTATTTACTCTTTATTTGACCTAAGTGTAAGTCTGGATGCACGTAATAGGTACAAGGAGTATTCAATGACACAGCCTTGTCTAAAATAAAAAAGATATAATTATTTTCTGTACAAAGACTATCCTGAAAAGGAGATAATGAAGTAATCCACACACTGAGCAAGCGTTAGGTAGGTAATCACGAGAGCCTAAAAGGTAAACAAGGTAATGGCCAGCCACTCACGCGCAGTTAAAGTGGATATAAGGAAAAGGACCGTCTTCTATTCCTCGCTTCTGAATTATTTAGCACACTGACTCTTTGGCGTCATGGTCGCAAGCGCAACTGCTGAGCGTGGAGTCCTGGGTTCCATTCCCAGGTCAGGGAAAAGTGTTATAAGTTATCCTAATATGATTTTTTTTGTAACTGCCCAGAGTTTGGTAGTTGGTGATGCGACACTCAAATGCCTTGTACAGTAAGTAAATCTGTTGGTCCTGCGCCTGATCTTTCCCTGGTCGTGTCGAATTGCTGTCTTATCGAGCTATGAGAGCGAGGGAAGCGGTAGTGTATTTATGAGAAAAAAAAACGTTTTTAAAAATTAACACTTTGACCTACATGTTTAATATGGTATTTTTCTGGGAATGGTCTAGGAAAAAATGATCGCAATAATAGGAAGAACATGTAACTTTTGTCATAACTGGCGAAATGTAGGTGTACTATTGGGTACACTTCTGCCTAACCTTTCGGGGATTACAGGCGTGATGTTATGTATGTATGTATGTAACTTTTGGCTACTTTAATGCGTCTTTTTAAATCCGATATTATTATTTAACCTACAAACAAAGATCGCCGAAACTTTCCACTACATTTTCACACAGGTAATGAATACAAATCAATTAGTATTTTACGAGCGTGTCTCGAATTAATAGTTGTAGCGTGCGTAATTACGCGCGTAAACGTTACGTGGCGACGCGAGCTGTGGCCACGTCGCGTCGCGTCGCGTCCGTCGGTTCATTCATTCGTTTGCGAGTTTTGTATTCTTAGCCTTGAATTTTCTGCGATTTGTGTGGTGTATGAAGGGTTTGGAATGTTTGTAATCCTAACTAATATTATAAATGCGAAAAGAAGTTTGTTTGTTTGTTTGTTACCATTTTACGCCTAAGCCACTGAACCAATCATCCTGAAATTTTGCATATACGTTGCCAGGTGTACAGGAAAGAAAATAGGGGACCTTTATTCCCGAAAAAAAAGTACTGTTTCCGAGGGAAATCACAATAACGTTCTTAAGATCATAGATGGCGCCACGTTTCGCTGCGATTCATGATTTTAACTAAATAATTGAAATGACAGGACATGGGTATATTTTTCCGCGACTTCGTCTGTGTCCGCGATAACCGAAATTTACGCGGACGAAGTCGCGGGCAAAAGCTAGTATTTGGATAGCTCCGAAAGTCAGGCTTGCTAGTAGAAACTAGCCATCGAACATAGGACTCTTGCATGACTGTTTTAGTAGGTACTTCTGGTATATGAGAACTAGCCAAATTAGACTTTATTGTTACCAACTAAAAAAAAAAGCTTCAACAGTTATTATCCTTAGTTATTGACCATTGAACTTAAATCTCATTTCACATTTTTGCTTTCATTTCACATTTTAGTTTTTGATGGTTTTGAGCTTGCGGTGGGAATCTGTCTAAAAAGCAGTGTAGAAAAGGATTAATAGGTCTGAAAACACACGATAATGTCAATAGTGTGACAACTAGTCTTACTAAGGGGCATTGCCCAATTATTGTGTTGTGGAGGCCAGATAGGCAGTCGCTCCATTTAAAATACCTACTAGGATTCAGCTCCATCCGGAACTCTAACTTAGTTGGTCAATGGCTAGGCAGATGACGAAGAAATAGGCAGTATGGTAACAATAATATGAATACTAGCCTATTAGTGTCTCACTGCACGGCAAAAGCGTCTTCTCATACAGAAAAGGCACGAGCATTGATCACCACGCTTGCTCAAAGCTGATTGGCGATTTCGAACTTATATCAATCACAAGTCCAGGTTTCCTCACGATGTTTGCCTTCACCGATGTCAGTGATGTCCAAGATAATCTCAGAAAGTACCTACCTACATTATAAATTGACACAGTCGTATTGGTACTTTGCCGGTTCCACAACACTGTAATGAAAACTCATACCAAAATTGGGGTACCTAATTTTGATTGCAAACAATTAATAATTCTTCTTCTTATCGTGTGGGTAGTAAGGCCTCACACACCCTAGTGTCAGAGTTTCTAAACCGCCTCAAGGGCCTCTGACATGGTTTGAGCGGAACAGTAAGTCCAGGTTTCCCCACGATGTTTTCCTTCACCGATGCCAGTGATGTCCAAGATAAACTTAAGAAAGTACATATGAATTGAAAAATTCACATTAGTACCTACTTGCCCGGATTTTAACCCACAACCTCATGCATGAGAGACGGGCGCCTTAACCACTGGGCCATCACGACTTTCTTTCGACAATTAATAATGAACTCCCAAGACAGTTTCATGCAATTTGCCAAGCAATAATTTGTATTTTTCCATGGCTTTGGTTGAATTTAGCTTCCAGAATAATTTGTAGAGAGATAAGCTCCAAAAAATTCCAAATCCTATCACTTTACCACGTGAGGTTTGTTGTGTATAAACAAAACAACGTTTCACGATAACTCACGTGGCCTTTCCTTTGAAAAATAGCAAAAGTACGATAGTTCTCCCATGCTTATCACTAGGGTTGTCAACTGTAGGTAATCTATACAGGGTAATTGAAAATTTACCCGGAACCTGAAAAAGGGTTATTGTACTCATCATTATGAACAACTTTTGCTATGGGACCAACCCTGAAATCATTAAAAAAAATCCATACATTATGATCATATTGTGTAGCATTTTGTAAGCAACAGCAGATTTTTTGTTTTCATGATTGCCGGGTTGTATCGATAGTAAAAGTTGTTGCTTTTTAGGTTTCGGGGTAATTTCAATTACCCTGTATATCATCATCACACGTGAAAAACTATAGTCTTTATAAAAACAAATCAATAACAAATATATTATCTATATTATGTTTTTACTTATTCCTCAAAATACTTAATTTTTTTTGGGGAATCTTATTCCGACAAATACTATAATTCACCGAAGAAATATTGGCATTGGCAACCCTACTTATCACCTACTTCCTACTGATAACAGAGATAACAAATCACTAGTGTCCTCCTGATATTAAAATACTTATTACGTCTTACTTACAGATTTGGATATTTTCGACGTAGTACCTCGAGACATATGCGACGTTATTTAATGATATCACCGTTTATATCGCTACTAGGTTCTGCCCAAGACTTCGTCCGCGTCTGAGTTAATATTATACCACGGAAACTGTATATTTTTCCGGAATCAAAAGCCTATGTGCTATTTTGATAGTACAAACTATCTCTGTGCTAAATTTTATCCAGATTTTGTTCAACCATTCTGGAGTGTTTGGGTGACAAACATACATCCATTCAAACTTTTGCATTTATAATAAAAGTAGATAAGATTAAAATATACATGTAAAACACACTACAATAGACACTAGATTATTTTTAGTTTGGTTTACATTGCTATAAATGTAGGTAAGTAGGTAATAGCCAAACGCTGTATCTACGTCATAATATTTTTGCATTGCCCTAGCTATAACAAGATATTTTTCTCTTAAATAGTTACCTAAAACTGTAAAAAAAAATTACCGGCCAACTGCGAGTCGGACTAGCACACGAGGGGTCCCGTACCACCGTACAATATTTAATACTACATTCTAGTTCCTTAAATTTTAACTTTTTATTTTGAATATTGGTTTAATGGTGTTGGTTCAAAGGATACAGCGCTGTCACAGACAGACGGACAGACAGCTTAGAAACAGGGTTACATTTGGCATCCATTAAAAATAATAGGTAGGTAGGTACCATCAAATGTCCAGCAATTAAATCAAGGATGAAATTCAAATTTCGAATGCTTAACAATTCTTTATTTTAAAATATGAACAAACGATGCAAACTAGATAGCAAGCGCCACTGAAACTTTATCAGGCCACTAGAGAGGCGTGACAAGCTATTAAAAAGTTAAAGCGGCATTTTACACGCCCTGCTCATTATAGTCTAGCGCCTATGTTACACGAACTATTAGGGATGGGACTTGATCAGGGAAAAGTATCGATATTAAATTTCATGGGGTTGAAACGCCGTCTACTGGTGACATGGCGTACTTTGACGAATTGATAACGACTGAAACTGATAAGAATGCGATTTTACTTGGTAGTGCTTACATTTTTACTTGATACTATCAAATTAGAGTCCAGACTCTGACTTGATAGTATCGAGTAAAAATTCTGTCCCATTTGTCTCACTCCTGGGCCAAGGGTCCCCTGCACTCCTTCCATTCTTTCCGTTTCAATGCCTCAGCCCTTCAGTTTTGGAGAAATCCAGTCAGCTCGTCCTCCATCTCCTTCGTGGCCTGCCGCGGCCCTCACTGTTTCAGGGCACCAGTTTTGTGCTTTAACGGCACATAGTGTGTCCGACATGTCCTGGCCAGTCTTAAAAGAGTGCGTATGAAGTTTCTTGCTCATTCTTCTCCTTACAAAACTGCCTTTTGGAAGGGGCAACTAGATTCAATCCTTTTTTCTTTTTGTATGTGACATTCAAAAGTGCCTTTTATTGGTTTAATTGAAATAAATGATTTGACTTTGACCAGTCTTAGTTAAGTTGATCAACCTTTTGAGCCACGTCCGCTATCCCTTTTTCCTTTTTGAAACGCAGTATAATGTAATGACTGCCTCGTTGGTCTAGTGGTCGTAAGCGCGACTGCTGTGCATGAGGTCCTGGGTTCGATTCCCAGGTCGGGCAAAGTGTTATTGGGCTTTTCCATCAGGAATTTATCAGTAGCAGCCTCGGAGTCTGGATTTGTGTCCGGTTGATGGCAATAGGCTCGCCCCCTATTACATGGGACTAAAAACATAACTGGCGAAATGTGGGTGTACTAATGGGTATACCTCTGCCTAACCCTTCGGGGATTACAGGCGTGATGTTCAAAACAACATACCTAGTGGTGAAGTACCCACGTCTAGTTACCGGCTAGATATACAGACTAAAATAATCATAAACAGACACACAAGCTTATCATGTAACCACAAAATATAGCGCGTAGCACACGATTCCCACGACTGATATAAAAACTGTGCCACGATAATCTAATAGGTAGTAAAAACACAATATACCTACTTTTGAAATATATTTTTTTATGAATAAATATCTTTACTGTTCATTTCATGAATTTTCTTCTCATCATAGTCATTTTTAAGTGCTTCATTTTTCATTCGTGCGAATTTTTAAGTAGTTTCACACAATACTGCTGTTAGAAAATGCGGAAGTTTAGATGAATAGATGTTTAATGCACCTACAAATATAGATTATTGTCTGAAATAGCATATAGGCTATTTTTTATCCCGAAAAAATAGACTGTTCCGGTGGGATAATATATTATCTTTAAAGAGGACGAAGTCGCGGGCAAATAATAGTTTTTAATATTTACAACTCACTGACAGTTAATGTGGAAGAATATAATAATCAGTTGCCGCATATAAAAAATCATCATTTGAGAATGGCTGAAAGAAAGGTTTTTTTTTTTTTTCAAATCAATATTTAAATTAGACGTTTTGGTAAACTGCATCTGAGCGAAGCCGAGGCGGGTCACTGGTATAACATAAATATTATACTTGTCCCAATTCAATCGACTACTCTAACGCATTAAATAACCGATACCAATATATCATAACCACTCCATCAACATCATTCGATCCGTTTATCATCAAATTATTTCTAATTTACAACACCTGGCAACAAAGAAATAAAAATGTCAAATTGTTAATGAGGCGATCTTTGATTGGTCGACGTCGATTACCGTACGGAGTTCAAGGATGATCGACAGCGCCGCTATCGAATATAATCATGTACCTATTTCTTTTATTTGAAACAAGCTACTGCCCGCGACTTCTTCCGCATATTTTTTTTTTTGTTTCTTCTTCGCTGCATCCTATTAGACATGAAGCCGACCCCAACATAGTTGGGAAAAGGCTAAGATGTTGATGTTAAGTTACGTCTTTGGTTACTGCGCTGCTCCTGTGTGTCGTAGCGTGATGTTATATAGCCTATACTACTAACTAAAGGCTTGCCCCCTATTACATGGAACTTAAATATAACTGCCGAAATGTGGGTGTAAATGGGTCACCTCTGCCTAACCCTTCGGGGATTACAGACGTAATGTTATGCGTTATTATTTCTCATGAATCTGGCTATCACATACAAAAAGATTATTACCAATCTGACTGGTACTTTCACAGATTAGCACGTTTTAATAAACAAACAAAAAAAAACTCCTTAGTTTTATTATAGGTAATATTAATTAGTTTAGATTCCGTAGATATTTGAAAAGAATAGTTATTCTAAGTATCTTTAGTAAACTGTTGTGTAAAGTCATAGTAAAATAAATTTTATCATCACATATTTTTCTTTACTATTTACTAGAATTCCTTTATTTTATTCGTCATTAGCTTTTGCTCACGACTTCGTCCGTGTTCATATTGTAACGGATTTATATATATATTTTTAAATGAAGTGTAGTCATGTTACTTGCTAATAAGGTAGATATCCATAGGTGAAAGAATTTTTAAAATTTGTTAAGTAGTTTTTAAGTTTATCCATCACAAACAAAATACAATACCTTTTTTATAATAGTTTAGATTTGTTGCTTGTTTGACTGTAATATTACATTTATGTTACACTAGCGACGCGCCCCGGCTTCGCACGGGTACAATGTATATACACATACCTTCCTATTGAATCACTCTATCTATTAATGAAATCCGCATTAAATTCTGTTGCGTAATTTAAAAGATCTAAGCGTACAGACGGCAGGAAGCAACTTTGTTTTATACTACATGAAGATGTAGGTACCTATTATGTACATATATAAAGTCCCTTTAAAATTCGTTGCAAAAATTGGGCCTCTCGACCTTAACAGCGAATTATATACATTGATGTATATAAGTAGGTTACTGTGTAGATAAGTATGACTCAATGTTACAATTTCAACAAAACGTATTTGTGATACAAATATTTCCGCAAATCTTTAAAATGAGATAATATGTCTGCAGAACTAATACGCTTTTATTATTACATCATCTTTATTAGAAAATTTTATTAATTAAGGAGTAGAGACACAAAAAAAATACAGGGTGTAAAGAGACCAATCACATTATTACGATCATTTTTAGGGTTCCGTACCTCTAAAGAAAAAACGGAACCGTCCGTCCTTCTGTCTGTCAAGACCCTTTTTTTTCTACTACATCATACTTGGAAATCCACTGGTTCTGGAGATATGAAAAGTCACAGTTACAACTTTTCACTACGTTTTTTTTTTTACGAAAACAAGTTTTAAATGTTCCAACTAAACTTTAAATACTCCGAACATCCCTGTACTATTGTATGCAATAAGCACAATAATTTACGTATGTTATGGGTAACATCTACTGTCCTACATAAAGCATATTATTGGAGCTCCTGTAGCCTACAGGATTATCCTAGTACGCATCTCACATTTTATACCTACAATGTTAATTTAATATCATAATGTATTTTAGTTTTTTTTAAGATTCTGAATAAAGATTTATTTATTTTTCTGGTATCTTAAAATAGATTTTTTACACCAAACCAAAATTTTCCCAGCAATAATTTTAACCAAAATTTACTTACTTTTGATGGGCGGTATGTTTAGTTAACGAGTATGTAATTTGTCTTTTTACACCCTGTATATATATTTATACATATCAAAATATATTTGAATCCTTCACGAATACCAGCTAAGACAATAAAATGTGTCAACAAATACATAATTCGTACCACATTAGAATAATTTTTAGTTAATATGTGTGGATTTATTGAAACAAAACTGTTTGGTTATTCTCGGCAGTCAGCTGGGAAAAAAAATATTTTTTAATTTTGTTCTATTTTGCTAAGAGATAACTAGGAAAGAGAGAAAATAAATTATATGATGAAAGTAATTTTACTTCTTACATCTATTATAAATGCGAAAGTTTAGATAGATGGATGTTTGTTACTTAATCACGCCAGAACGACTGAACGGATCTGGATGTAAATCTGTTGGCACAGAGATATAGATTATAGTCTGGAATAGGAAATATGCTAGGACTTTTATTTAATTCTGAAGTCTACATAGACAAAAGAGAATATAGCGAATTTTGACTGCCTCGTTGGTCTAGTGGTCGCAAGCGCGACTGCTGTGCATGAGGTCTTGGGTTCGATTCCCAGGTCGGGCAAAGTGTTATTGGGTTTTTCCATCAGGAATTTCTCAGTAGCAGCCTCGGAGTCTGGATTTGTGCCCGGTTGATGGCAATAGGCTCGCCCCCTATTACATGGGACTAAAAACATAACAGGTGAAATTTGGGTGTACTAATGGGTATACCTCTGCCTAACCCTTCGGGGATTACAGGCGTGATGTTCTGTAAGTCTACATAGACAAAGTTGAGGACAGAAGCTAGTAAAATATAAAGAAAATACTTCAAGACAAAGAACCAATTAAACTACAGAATAAAAAAACATAATCCTAAAAATACTTAATCCCAAAATACTGAAAACCCATTTATAAAACCAGATATTAAAAAAAAACACAGTTTTAGTGGGGGGCCAACAAACGCCAACGCTTCAACAATCATCGCGCCATTTCGGCGTTTATCGACATTGTCCACGTCACTAGTTCAAGGGCAGACACGCGGAAAATTTCATGGCCGCCTGTACACGTTTAAACTGATAATTTAATAGGCGTTCGTTACGTTGCGTAATAATTAAATAATTCTTCTAATCGCAATAATTGGGCCCGAAATGATAAGCCATATGGAAACCGCAATATTTGGTTTCAGTTTCCTGATATTTTTGTGTGAATATCATCGTTTAAGAGACGAGAAGACAGACAAAAAGAATTTGTTGACACTGTAAAGACGGGGACAAAGACCACGAAGGGGATGGCTCGTCTAGGTCGGTTTCCTTAAGAATTGGCTAGATGTAGCGCAAAGCCGCGATAGATGGTAAAAATGGAGGGAGGCCTTTGCCTAACAGTGGGATAATACAGACAGTATTACAATAATAATACGTAAGTAGACAGGTTAACACTGAAGACCTGATTAGGAATATGTACCTTCTTTATAAATAGAATTTATTTGCAAATATAAGTAAATCAGAGTTTAGACAATGGTTTACTAGCGTCATTAGCGACTGTTTTACGTCAAGGCAAATGTCATTGCTTCTAATATCTAACTCTAGTACGAATTCTAGAAGGTTCGCTGATCTTTTTAGTTTTGGCGCTTCATTATCTGCTCTGAAATGAGTCCAGACACAACTACGATCTTACATCTTCCATTACTCGTCCATTACAGAAGGAAATTCATGCAAGAGTAAGTAAACTACTATTGGATGATGAAGTCTGTCCGATATGGTCTACAAATCTTTAATCAGGAACGGCATCAAAGCATAAAAGAAGGTCAAAACAAGAAATGTCTTGTGAAAATATTCCTATTTAATTTGACACAATACTTGGACCAATATTTTGCCCTAGCACGGTTTATGTTTTAAACTTTTACTACCTATGTAACATCTTTTAACAATATTATTTTGTATAACTTGTTTATTAACTCGGTAGCAAATAAAATAACGTTGAATAAATAGGCTTTCAGGATGCCGAACAACACAATTCTGGAGCTTCAACCATGGTCAAGAGACGGATCAAGGCTGTAGACTCTTTAGCCTCTATAGCAAAAGAATATCCTGTATAGTATAGAGGATATTATTTTTATCCAACCGTTTGTCACAACGAAACAAAGATAGCATCACATACTCCATCGTACGGCCCCTAGTGTAGGTCAAGTTTTTAACAGCCAAAATTTTACGACATGCAAAACAAAATGTGAAACCACCTGCCATCACATATACAAAGCAAAAATGGGTCATCATCAGGAACCCACGATTTGACCTGCTTGACAACAATGGCCAAGAAACTTAGTATTCCGCTCCTTCTATTGAGTTTCTCAATATTCCTTAACTATTCCGATTGTTAACCTTAGAGCTGGTTCACGTTAGGTCGGACCGACAGTTTAGAAGTAGAAGCTATCGATTCGTCCAAATGTGAACACCACCGTCCTTACCGTCGTGTTACCATAGCCAACTCAAAACTGCTTTCTGACGACAGAAAGAGTTCTTAGTTGATTGTCGGTCCAATGAAACTGTCGGTCCGACCTAATGTGTACCAGGCCTTACTTATTTTATGATGGTTGGCCTATACGTGCCTAGAAGCCCACTATGTTGCTAGGCCCATCATATCATTATTCTGTAGCCTCGCGTATGCAAAGTTTGGAGTCGACCTTAGATTCGCTTTTGCAAGGAGTCCTCTAGAATATATTAGTTATATAAATGACTGAATTTTGATTGTGAAATAAGTATTGATCAAGGACTGTATGTTTGTCTGTTTGTTGATCTTTAATATAGTCTGTCTCTGAAATACTTACTTCCAAAGTAACTGTCAGATTTCTGACTGTTTGTGATCACTGAATATAATCACTGGAGAGCAAAGGCCTCTTCTCATACAGAGAAGACATTGATCACCATGCTTGCTCAAGGCGGATTGGCAATTTCAGACTTACATGAACTATAACTCTATAAGTCCAGGTTTCCTCACGATGTTTTTCTTCACCGACGACATTGATGTCCAAGATAAACTTAGAAAGTACATATGAATTTAAAAACTCACATTAGTTTTAAATTGGAACTCGGCAATACACTTAATCAATATCATCCTTAGCTCTAACACTAAAAGTTATAAAAGAATATCCTGTGTTATTTTCGAAGACAAAAATGCGGCGAAAATTCGCAAGCGAACCCGAAGCCCGAACTTAACGAACAACTAATAACTAAACAAAGTGGGTATCGTTGTATGCAAATAATGGTTACTACGTCCCACGAATTGATTACGACAGGAAGGGACGCAAGGTTGCCAGGTTAACGTATCGTAGTACGGCAGATTTACTGACAACCATCCGTTGTACCATCAGCGACAAAAGTCTTTTAATACTTCAGATTTTTCTATCGAAAGGTCACTCACTCCCTCAGTCACGCGGATGAGGGCACAAGCTACTTCGTAATAGCAAAATAACAGTTTTTTACTAAATGCATAATAAAAGTATCCACAATAATTATAGCAAAAAAAGAACAATTTTATTTTTTTGTCTTTTTCGTGTTTGTTCCGCCTTATCTTTAAAACGGCTGCACCAATTTTGAAGGAAATTTCACTGACAGATAGCTGATGTTATTAGGAGTTATTAGGGTTTCGCGCATAGAAAAACCCTGTGAAAACCGTCATTGTCTACACTAATATTATAAAGAGGAATAATTGTATTTTTGTTTGTTTGTAATGGATAACCTCAAAAACTACTGGACCGATTTTAAAAATTCTTTCACCATTAGAAAGCTACATTATCTGCGAGTAACATAGGCTATATTTTATTTTATTTTTGCGCGGACGAAGTCGCGGGCACAAGCTAGTCGCGAATAAAGTCAGAGGCATGAACTAATTTAAAATAATTGGAATCAGCTCCAATTCCTTGGCAACATTTACGTCTAAGAAAACCGCAATAAAAATAATAACGAGACTTTTCTCATTTGAAATAGTGATAAATAATTGTGATCTCATGGTTTCCCTTGAAATCCCAGCTCCCTAAAATATCCATTTGGTTACATTGTTAGATTACTCGGACATTTCTTTAATTCTTAACATTCTTCAGACGTAATCTATACATATCTATACAGATAAATGAAATTGACGTGTCTGTTTGTACCTAATGATAGCTTTTTACAAGCTTTTATTTAGCTTGCACTTTTCGTATGTAAGTAAGTTGTCCGTTAAAAATTAGCAAACCATTTTTCGACCATTTGTTGGTATCCGATTGAGTTGAAATTTTGCGTACACCTTTAGTTCTGATGACAATACAATGTCCAATACTCAATATTGTAAAAATTTTAAAATAAAGCTTCTTTTAAAAATATATTTTAATTAGTTTATTACTAAATACCATCATCAAATGAGTCAGACTTTTACTGACTAAAAACCACCCTGTTCCTTCTGTTGCCCTTTACGTTCCGGGGCCATGGTATCCTGTTAAGACGTCCCGCAACCCCGGGTCGGTGGACATTCTACGCTGCGCTTGCCGGTGCGTGGTCTTCATTCGAGAACTTCACGACCCCATCGGGTATCAGTTCTGCATACTATGTGGCTCGCCCACAATATTACTACATATATCATACTACTATTATAAATGCGAAAGTTTGGATGGATGAATGTTGGTTACTCAATCACGCCAGATCGGTTAAACAGATCCGGATGAAAGGCACAAATATATAGATTATAGTCTGAAGTAGCACATAGGCTATGTCAAATCCCGTGTGTGGAAGCTAGTTAATAATAAACCATAATTCTACATTAATAGAGTTGAAAATTTAATAATTGCGCGCGAGATTCTAAATCCTTCTCGGAATTATAATTTTCACACAATTTCCAATTCTATCTCTGTAGTATTTCAGTTTCGTTTGCGCTGACCATTATTCCACTGTTCAACGTTAGTGTCATTGAATTGCGAATATATTCGAGATATATGCTTTGCCTTTGATGTGCTATATGAGTTTATTGGGTACTCTACTTTGTGAGGAAGAGATATTATCTTCTTGAGTTACCTGAAGAAAAAAGGTAAAAGCAAAGTCTCACCTACACACTTACAAAGAAGCTTTACTTATCTACATAGTACATACTATACGGAGTGTAAAATGACACATAGCAACACGCTTGTAATCCCCGTAGGGTTAGGCAGCGGTGTACCCATTAGTACACCCACATTTCGCCAGTTATGCTTAAGTCTCATGTAATAGGGGGCGAGCCTATGAAGTAACTTTATGCAATAATTAATTTTAACAATGTTATTTAAGTAAAACATTATTCTTACTGGTGCATGCAACAGTACAGGGGCCGTGGGGTTATTTAAAAAATTACATAACATCACGCCTGTAATCCCCGAAGTGTTAGGCAGAGGTGTACCCAATTGTACCTACACCCACATTTCGCCAGTTATGTTTTTAGTCCCATGTAATAGGGGGCGAGCCTATTGCCATCAACCGGGCACAAATCCTGACTCCGAGCCTGCTACTGAGAAATTCCTAATGGAAAAACCCAATAACACTTTGCCCGACCTGGGAATCGAACCCAAGACCGCATGCACAGCAGTCGCGCTTGCGACCACTAGACCAACGAGGCAGTCGGGGTTATTTAAAGTTAAAAAAAAATTTTTTTTCGACAAAAAAAAATTGAACTATTATTTTCAATATCTCCGTAACCACAACGTTCCCAGGTATCATCAGGTATGGTCTAGAACAAAAATATGATCGCAGCGATCCCAATCATGGGAAAAATATAAAACTTATCTTTTTTCACCCTTTACTCCTGACCCAATTAAATTGCTTCAGTCTTAAGGCAAACGTAACTGAACGATTAAAATTAGCCATTAAACACATCTTTTTGAAACTTGATCCTGACCAACCTCAACAGTCAATAAAAAATTGTAAACAATACACCAATAACCTTTTTATTACCATAGCCTCATTTTCGGCTATTAATAGACTTCGTCGTCATTCACACCATCGTAAAAAAATATATCAAACCAATCCAGCTATTAACGCGAGATATATTACTCTGGATATATTCGGTGAAAGAGAAGACCCACCCTGTATTTCTGTTAAAATAATGAATTTTGGGAATTGGCAACTTTGGATGCCATAGCGACTAGAGAATTTTTTAAAGAACACAAGTACTGTCATCCTAGAAAAGAATATTACCCCCTTTAGTATAATGAAAATAGAAAGACAGACAGACCAGAGTAAGGGCGTAAGAACACTTCACATCCCCGAAGGGTTATGCAGAGGTGTACCCATTAGTACACCAAAATTTCGCCAGTCATGTTTACTCCCATCTAACAGCGGGCAAGCCTATTGCCATCAACCGGGCACAAATTCAGACTCCGAGGCTGCTACTGAGAAATTCCTGGTGGAAAAATCCAAAAACATTTACCTTGACCTCATGTTCAGCTGTAGCGCTTCGCGATTAGACCGGTGAGGCAGACCAGATCGACTCAGAAGCACATCAGAACTCAAAGTGGGCCCATTTCATCTCGTGAAGCTACTCTTTGTCATTAGGTCACGCGTGGTATTACTAGTTTGCAGCGGCCTTCAGACTCCTGCAATGTTTCATAATATACACATCTATTTCAAGTTTCCACCGGCCACAGAGCAGCTCGTAAAACACAGTTGCGACGTAGATACAGTGTTAAGCTTTCACCGTGATGGCCGGCGCTTAATCAAGAGCTTTAGCATTACCCTGCAGCGACACTGCAGTCTGCAAGGCTTGCTATCGTGGTTATACACAGCTGAGAGATGAAAATCATTTGGTTAAATTTTTGACAAATAGGAAATGCCTCGTTGGTCTAGTGGTCGCAAAGCGTTATTGGGTTGTTTCCATCAGGAATATCTCAGTAGCAGCCTCAGAGTCTAGATTTATGCCCAGTTGATGGCAATAGGCTCGCCCCCCATTACATGGGACTTAAACATAACTGGCAAAATGTTGGGTTCACCTCCGCCTAACCCTTCGGGGATAACAGGCGTGATGTTATGTTATGTTGAATCCCTTATGAAATTGTCCTGAGTTTTTGGTTAAAGTTAAACTTTGTAACCAGATTGATGTGTGCCTTTAGACATTTTTTTCGAATTTTACTTACTTTTTTCGGGATCTGGTGAATTGTGAATAGTAATAGCATATGCTATAATTTAACAATAAAAGAAGCAGACTAGAAAATACTGGAGAAATCGAGATAGAAAAAAAGTCCTGGACAAGATTGTGGGAGATTGCATCTAATCGGGGCAAAATCACTGCAGGTTATCAATCAAAGAATGCTCATAACTATCAATAGGTTGATAAGTGTGCTAATGATGATAACGTAATCAAAGTCATCGATAGATATTAGATCTCATCGATTTCAAAAACATTCGATATTCGGGTGGGTCAGTTAAATTTTTCCCATGTTTAATTACTATCTTAACGATCGATCTGAATATTGTTTTTCGGCATTCCGCGAAATCTCAGATAGAGAATCTAGATAGGATCATATGACTGGTACTATCTTCATCTAAGATATTATCTATAGACATGAGGTGACGGTCTATGCGATATTTAAACCAGACTAGCCTTGAAGTGATCTCCCATTTTAATATACTGAAGGTGCTTTTACACTGGCTAGACTTGGCGTGGCTTGGATGGGCGTGAATTGTTTGTAGAGCAAAATTTCTATCCACGCTCTAGCGATGTTTGGTGTAAAAGACGTGCGTGGCGAGAATTGAAATATTTGTTAGTACAATATTACACTTTATTGCTCTAAGAATAGAGTATTTATTTACTTTGTAAAACGGTTAAACAAATCTCGCTGCAGCCATCGAGCGTCGGCCATCGGCGCTGTATAGCGATGGACATCTTTCGGTGTAAAAGCGTGATTTTAATTCCGCTCTGCCTCGCTGGTGTAAAACCACCTTTGTTCGCGTCATTACGCTCTTCCAAAATCCGCGACGTGACGAAGAATTTACAGTTTTACTTTTTGTGCATCAATAAATCAAACATTACGGAGCCCGAACACTGCCTACTAAATATTGTAGGAAACTCGCAACATAAAAATATATACAAATGTTAAAAAAATGAATCAGCACTGAAAGTGTTCCTCTAGTGACCCAAATATAACAGCTGATCACGTCATTGTGTAATAGGAATAGCACCTGTGTTATGTTGTGAGCGTTTGCGAAAAATGACTTTTCATAAAATGTCTAGGTTAAGTACCAATGACGGATTGCATAAAGATTTACCGGATTTCTGTTAAATGCAATTATTTATCGTACACGTAAAATCACGCCTGTAATCCCCGAAGGGTTAGGCAGAGGTGTACCCATTAGTACACCCACATTTCGCCAGTCATGTTTAAGTCTCATGTAACTGGTCGTACTTTCTAAAAAACGTTGTAAAGTTACTACTACAAACTTACTTACTTCAAAGGTAATTAAAATGCAATACGTATTGCTGACAATTAAAACATGTAAGCACGAGTAGTAACAAATACACACAAATGACAAATTTAGAAACTGTTGAGGGATAATAAACTTTCACTTCTTTTGTATAAGTATAAGTTTAAGTATGCGACGACCCGTGTAATTAGTAGTAAATTCTTTAAGTGATATTACGGTGACGTTCACAATAGTACTTAACTATATTAATATTATAAATGCGAAAGTTTCTGTCTGTCCGTCTGTTACGCTTTCGCCACTAAATCACTGAACCGATTTTTATGGAATTAGGTACGATGTAAGGTTTATCCTCCAGGAACGACTTAGGTTACTTTTTAATCCGCGACTTCGTCTGCATCCGCAATAACCGACATTTATGCGGACAAAGTCGCGGTCAGACGTTTGTCAACAATAAATCATTAATTAGAAAATACAACTGCTGTTTGTCTGTTGTTCTAATATCCAATAACAGAAAGCATGAAAACAATTACAATTTTACTACAGACTTGAGTGACAATCCAATATATTGAAGAGATTATGTGACTGTTAATGACTGCGGCACATTCAACATAATTGAGGAAGAGTGCGAAAATTTATCGTTCGTTTGGCGACACCAGAATAGTACTAGCATTATACTTGTGGACGAGGATTCTGTTATTAATATAGGAAGCGATGGTCCCAAGGCCGATGGGCGTGACGCATTTGAATCTAGGCATCAGACGTATACTTTTGATGACAATTCATTTATAGTTTCCACAAGCAATTCAATGTAAAATGAAAATTCAGATATAAGTAGTTTTAAAATTTAAAGTTTTTGTTTTCATTTCTGAATATATAACAGTGGTTTTTGATCCCCAATTCATGTTTAAAGACATAGGCATATACTATCTACACCAATACCTTCATTCACTTCATTTTCTTCTAAAAGCCTTTGAAAAGATTTTCAAAAGTTTTCGAAGAATTCTATATTTATTTTTATTAATTCTTTTTTATTTTTGTCTTAATCTTCAACTTTATCCTTATAGCAATAAACCGCATTTATGGAAAATGATTGACAGATACGTTTCTGGTTTGCTTAAACAAAAAGCTCCGTAAAAATAAATATTTTTATTCAAAAAGAAACACAAATTTTAGCCGCATGGCCATGATACTATGATGGTTGACTCACAAAGAGAAGTAGCCTCGCTCTTTTTACCATCCTTTTACTTTTTTTCTTATTTAAATTCAATGCCATACAAGAAAACTCCTTCCTAATTGATATCATTATCTTAAATTATGGAGTTTTCTTAGAACCTAACCATTATACCAAAGAAATAGCGAATTTAATTTTCTATTACAACTTTTTTTGAATACTCATTAAAATTTTACATTAAATTCTACATAAAAAAAATATAAAGCATTACACAGGAAAACAGAAGTTTTATCACCCACATTTAACATAAAAAATCCTGACACAAAGAAACAATAATTAAAAACCTCGGAGAACAAAGTTAAATTAAACATTCTCAAGTACACTGAATTAACGACAGTACTATAACAAATCATGAGTCCCTGACCCAATTTTTATCTCAACGGACATTATCTGTACATTACCTAAACATTTTGTAAAACCGTGTACACACACTATAAAGCTGAAAGTCAAAATATTTTTGTTCCCGCGGTTCAGAAAGTTTCTATAGTTAGAATGATGTTACTATGTGACGGGAGGCATTCGGTTTAATTCCATGATACAGTTGAAGCATAGTTATTTAGTTTCTTACACACTTCATATGTTATGTCTACTATTGGAGTAGCTAGGAAGAGAATTTTAGAAGAAGTGTGGGTCGTCTGGGGCCCAAGTGAGCCAATAAAAGCCTGAAAGATGATGAAATAAGCTTATTAAATAAATAGTAAGAGATCAACTTATTGAAGCGTTTTTTTTATTGTAGAGGTAAATCGATTTCTCAGAAACTTCTCACCTTATTAACGTTATCGTTTTTACTCAACAGAGGAAGTCTGCGAAATCTTGCTCATTTTCTTTTTAATTACTTTAAGATCTTTACCTTCTGAGATAATAATACCATTATCAGTGCTATATTTTTACACATTTTCGATTTGATGAAGTAAATCATATCTTTGGAGGCCCATGGGAACGGAAAGCATCGTAAACATAACATCGAATAAGGTTGACATGATTATGATGTTTCCCGGTATAAGAAGCTTTTATCTGTTACCGGATGAGAAACAACTGATATCTGCGTATACACCGTTTTACTTTCTGTTTCATTATTATCAGTATGGGAATTAACTATGGGAATGTTAGAATTATATGTATTTTTTTTAATTTTACATAATAATTATGGATGTCACTTTAGATTTTGCTCTGACGTGTTTAACACGTAATAGATGACAATTTGCATGAAATTGATAAGTAGCTGATCTTTGCCATTACTTTGATAACTCTAAATTATAAAATTGTATGTTTTAGGGTGATCCCTGATATTGGTTTTCGCGAGTACCTAGAGAGATAAGGAAGAACGAAGAAGAAATAAATTCTTAGTATCATAAAGTGTAACAAACTTGCATGTTAGAGGTTATCATAATATATAAATACAGCTTTCTCTACTATTATTTTTCCATCAATTAAAAGGTCAAAGCATTAAGATAAATCAGATATAAATAGTACTAATACCATATGATTGATGATAACAGTGACATAAATCGAGAATATTTCTCAATACCTCTAAAAATACATAAAAGTCGTCGGCATTCGATTAAAGAGATTAGTTTTACGATCTAAACGCTGTTAATGTTTATAAACTTTATTATAAACAATAATAAGCATGTGGGTCACGTCCGTCCGTTATGTACTATACATATATGTATATTATTTTATACACAATGAAATATTTCCGCACTTTAGTACTTAGATAAATATTTGAGTCTCGTATCATCTTTACTTCCTTATTGGTCTAGCGTCTGTTGCTATGGCAACAGCTCCTCTGTGTAAGTTTATATATCCCTTGAAAATAAACTAACCCCAAATGTTAGAAGGGTCACCCCTCTATTATTTCATCATTTGATGTATGTATAAATGTATCTATCTATATCTGTTCCTAATATTGGAATATTTCGCATGGAATTTAATTATATTAAACATATTAAATTGGTTTGTCAAAATTTTTATTCATTTCCATATATTATATTTTATGCGTCTTCCACATTAGTTCGTACATAATTACTGCCCAATAAATTATTTTTATACTCTAAAAACTAGCATAAATATTTATATTCTCAAAGATATGGTACCTTAATAAATACTCAGACCATTTTTCATAATAATAAAAATAACTTAATATCTATGTGCTCGTCTTAAATTCGCATAAATCGGTGCGCGCGCACCGCCCACTGGCGTCGTTTGATCTGCCTAGCTTATTTTATAACACGCACATTACTGGACCGATGTAAGATCGTGCTTCCGTCGTTTTTCTTGAAAAATCACTTTTATTATCGTTCTACTAATTGAAATTGCCCGAGATTCAGGTCAAGCGAATACTGATGAAGAAATTGTGTGTAACTATCTCGGAATTTATTTATTGATCCGTTGTTAGAATAATTTATTCGTAAATTGGCGGTTCATGTACTTTTCATAATAATTCTGTTACATAAATCAAGCTGGAAGATCATTTAAAATGAATTTATCTTTCTCATTATTTCAGCAGAATATCTGACTTGTCATAATTGGACAGATAAAACGAGGTTTTTGTATATTTTGTAAACCCAAATTTTACAACTTCGAATAAAAACTAAATTATATTTCCTTTATTTAACGACAAACATTCAAACTATATCAAAATGTTATTGTTAGAAAAAAGTTTATGCTGTCGTGGACATTCTTTAAAAAACCCGATTTATCACACATGTCTGCTACATAAATTGTACGTAAACGCCGAAACAGTTTCGTTTTCACTATTACGCGGTGTTTGAAAACGAATTCCATTATTTACGTGTAATTTTATTATTTTGGCACGTTACGTTGTCTGTCCGTCCGTATTTAGCGATATCGACAATCTATGACGCATTATAGTGGGTGTGTATGTGGGAACAACGATAAAACCCATTTAAAGACTTGAGGAAGTGAACGCGTGTTCACATCGCTGGTTATGGCGATTATTGCCAGCGGGCGGGTCTACCAGACCGACGTAATGTTGGGGCTTGACATCTTTATTCACGACTTCGCTTGAGGCGCAAGTAGTGGGAGAGGTACAACACTTTGGGTTTTTAGTGTAGCACGCGATTGTTTCGTGATGATAATAATTATGTTGACAGCCTCGTTGGTCTAGTGGTCGCAAGAGCGACTGCTGTGCATGAGGTCTTGAGTTCGATTCCCAGGTCGGGCAAAGTGTTATTGGGTCTTTCCATCAGGAATTTCTCAGTAGCAGTCTGGATTTGTGACCGGTTCATGGCAATAGGCTCGCCCCTTAGTACATGGGACTAAAAACATAACTGGCGAAATGTGGGTGTACTAATGATAACCTATAACAAGTAATGTCGTCATGACCCAGTGCTTGAGCAATCCAATAATGGGTACACCTCTGCCTAACCCTTCGGGATTTACAGGCGTGATGTTTTATAATTATGTTAAAATGGTTAAAAGGTATCAGTGGCAAATAGTTAATTTTAGTAAGAGGGAATTCTAAGCAAAGAAGGCCATGATACTATGTATCGTCAAACCGAAGGCAACAAAATGGAATGGAATGGACTGTATTGGATGGTTTTACACTGTTTTTATTTGATTTACTATACATATATTTCGGCAACAGTAGACAGTAGATAGACTGACTGTGCTATATTTCAATGGCGAGTAGCTGATGTTCCGAACTTCCGAAGGGAAACCGATAGGAATTGAGTTTGACTTTGACTTTGACTTTGACTTTTTATGGAGTCCTCGTTACTGATAGACATGAGTAGCATTTTGAATAGCGTTTCAACTGATTACGTTAATCTATACCTACATATAAAATGCTTTGTCCTGAATGACTGACGGATCAACGCGCAGCCTAAGCCGCTGATCGTAGAGACCTGACACTTGGAGGGCGTGTTCCTTGTATGACGTATGCATCTCATAAGAAAGGATTTTCCAAAACATCCCCTTTTTTTTAGGTGGTAAAAATCATCAAATGACTCCTTCCGCCCTGGGTGGGGTGGAAGGGACTGTCAGACTTTTACTGACTAAGAAACGCCACGGTATCCTGTTAAGACCCCCTAAGGGGATGAAACGGATCCAAAGTTTGTATGGAGGAAACAATTTTGACGCGGACGAAGTCGCAGGCTAGTCGCTTCTAAAACCTGCTTGCGCCATTCAGGGTTATGTTGTTAACTCCGAAGTACTTGTAAACCCGGCCTATAATGTACAGCATATTTGTAATTTAACTTCTTGATAGCATCTAACCTTGACTTGGGTTTATGGCGCAAGTAGTTTTTTTTTGGCAATAGGCTCGCTCCCTATTACATGGGACTTAAACATAACTGGCGAAATGTGCGTGTACTAATGGGTACTCCTCTGCTTAACCCTTCGGGGATTGCAGCCGTGATGTTATATTATATTATTAACGAAACTTAAACAAAATAAATTAACAAACCTCGCTTGACCTCACTGACCGCCATTTTGTTTTTCATTTTCATCTATGCTACGCTACCCTTATGCAGTAATGCAATACTGTGAAAAACATACTTGATCCCTCCAAAATGAGGTTTACCAAAACGAAATACATCTAAATAGCTCTATAGGGCCCATAAATGATTCGTCGGCCCCTTTTCATCAAATCCTTCGCTATTTTCGAGGACGGACATAGAAAACAAATAGGAATATTGATCCCTTTATCAATAATATTAGTAAGGGGTAAACAAGACTCTCGATTTCAAATGAACATGCGCGTCCTTTGTTTTTTACTTACTTTAGAAAGGGATGGAAGTAGATGGTTATTGAAACTTTGTTCCTAGGTGTTTTTTTTTTTTACTAAGACTTTTTATTTTGATAGAATCTCTGAGTGTCTCTTTTTCATCACCTGCTGTCCTAATCAATTATAACTTCTTCATGTTATAATGTTTTCTAGTCTAGTTTTCAAACTTTAACGAATTATTTTTATTGCATTAGTGTAATTATGAAAACCGGATATAATCCGATTTATATTACAGTTCCTTGCATCAGGCGCTTTACGTGTTTTAGAGACACGGGGCTTTTCCACCACCTACTTACCAACTCTCAGTTGCCACCAGAAAATTCCTCACAAAAAACCCAATAACACTTTGCCTAACCTGGGAATTGAACCCAAAACCCCAGGCTCAGCAAATGCGCTTGCAACCACGCGACCAACGGGATAGAAATTGACATAATATCAGAATATACCCGGTGGTCGTAATTACCCCAATGCACCGACAAACGAAAATAGCGTGCAACCCTGAAATTTGATGTCAACCTGATGCCCTTCAAAAAAGCAGCTCCTCGTGCGTGAGTAAAGTTCAACTTACGAACTTAACAAATAGTTTTATCATATTCCCTAGACTGCGATGACCACTACATACTAAAACAACAACATATTTTGCTACAAATTGTTTTATAATGTTTAAATACACTTTAGAAATGAAAATTATGTGGTGTACTGCCTCTTGGGTGTGTTGGTACAGTCATCGGCACTACGCTGTGAGTTCACCTCTGTTCATCCTTCAAAGGTCAGGGTCTTGAAGGTTATGGTGTTTAAAATTCGAATTATAAATAGCTGTCAAGACGCACCGCTGTTTTTTTTTTGTTAGGGGTATTCGTTATTCAAATGACAAAATTGGTTCACAGTTCTGTTTAGGCGTGAAAACTTTTTAAACAGATAGAATCATTCGTCTATGAATATGAAATAGTATTGATAGCGTTTATAGCAATAGGCTCGCCCCTATTACATGGGTCTTAAACATACCCAGTGAAATGTGGGTGTACTACTGGGTACACCTCTGCCTAATCCTTCGGGGATTACAGGCATAATATGATTTGTAATCTTACTCTGTAAAAATGTCAAGTGTCTATATTGTCTACGAGCAGAAGGACAGACAGACAGCGGAATCTCAAAAAAAGGATCTCATTTAGCATACTTTTGATACGGAACCCAAAAAAGAACATAATTAACCAAATATAAAACTCCAACTATATCGTCTAGTGTCCCGTCTATCAACTGTATCTACTACTGCAGATATTAGTTTACAGAGTTTACTACTGAAACTAGTAGGAAAGCGTACTTTATAGCTAAAAAGCAGACGTAATGATGATGACGAATTTTCTTCATAAAGTAGCACCTAAGTTAGAACCACTTAAACTCTAGGAACTTGTGAACAAATCTTGAACTCCATTAAAATGTACGGTTCACTCAGTTAGGGGAAAACGTAATTACTTTAAACTCATAACGACAATACACCACTAAGCTTAATCCATTATGACTCGACATACGCGCTTTTCCATAAAGATCGGAACATATCTGTCACAGTTGACGCGTCTTATACAGACCGCTCGATAAAATTGGGCTAAATAGTATGCGTGGGTAACTCGCTGTTCTTTTTCCTATCGTATAATCTTACGTTTGTCTGGAAGTACTTAACCTATTTACTTATGACCTTGCGCCATGCTTATAGCTATCTGGAAACTTCCATTCTTTAGCGGTACCTATACAACTCATAATAAATGTGATATCAAAACAATCTAGGTAGGTTTTGTGAAATATCACTTTTTAACAGCCGTTGGATTTTGAGAAAGGTAAAAGAATTAAACAGCGTACTCGGCACTCGGATGTTGTGTTGCAAGTCTGTTCCCGCAGACGCGGCTATTCGCGATTAATTCTAGCTCTTTTAAATTCTATTCATGCGTTACGCAATATCTCTATTCGATATTACAACCCCAAGGTTTTTCCGTTTCGCTCACGTAGCAGACCCCTAATCCGCGTGGCGTGAAGATATTTTCGCGGCGTTTTGTGAAGCCACTAGAACAGAGATTTTATTGTAACAATACAATACCGTGGAGTTTCTTGCTCGTTCTTCTCCATAGAGGCCTACCTCCGTTTTGGAACGAGCAACTAGCTTCAACTTTCAGACTAACTGACAGACTCCTTGACAATTCAAAAGTGCCTGTAAATGGTCTAATTGACTTTAAATGTTTTGACTTTGACTTTGACTGTGAAAATAAATTTTCATTAATAAAAATATTAAAATGACTAATGGCAAACGCTACTTAAATACACTCAGCGGCACGGAATGTGGCCCAAACATAAACGAACCGATAACAGGCGATTTTGATATCACGTATGAAAATTTCGTGTGGCAGTTTGTCAGGACATTGTTTTTTGTTAATTTAAAAGAGTAAGAAAAGAAAAAACTTAATTTGTTTAATTTCTGTGATACTTAACGTTAGTTCGTTACCGGAACGCACAAAACACAGGTGAGTTGAACCTCGATATTCAAATGGTCGTGCATTTAGTCTTTACTGTTTTACTTTGTGATTAATCTGTAGTAATTTATGCTTCCAGAATTGGAACATAATGTGTCTTACTTCAGCTCAATTTGCTCAAATTGTGTTGCTTAGGAATCAGGGGCGAACGCAGCGAGATATTGCTGTAACTTTAAATGTACCGCGTACAACTCTCAGGTACGCCTTAACACAGTACGACCAGACCGGCCTACACACAATGAGACCAGAAAATGGCGGTATTAGGTGTACATCAGCGCGAGATGACCGATTTATCGCTCTGGCAATTTTAAGAAATCGGTTCCTTACTGCGGTTGAAATATGGCAGCGGCTACAAACGGCCAGAGGGGTCAACGAAAGTGAGCAGACAATAAGAAGGAGGATTAAGGAACGGGATCTGCGCATTCAAAGGCCAGCTCGAGGTCCAGAACTGCTCCGGCACCATCGTGTAGCTCGACTTTGGTTCGCTCGCGAACACGCAAATGGACTCACAAGTAACGGAGTAAAGTTCTGTGGACTGACGAATGCAGAATGGCCATAAGAGCTCCAGATGGCCGCGAATGTGTGAAGAAGGCATGGGGAGAGGTTTCTGCCAATCACTACCCGGCAAAACGTCAGTATCCATGGTGGATCAGTTTTGTTTTGGGGAGAAATTTGTTCAATCGCATGTACAGAGTTGGCTGTAGCTGCTGGTTGTCTAACTGCAGTGCGATACATTGAAGAAGTCCTCCAGGAACATGTTTAACCATTCGTGGGATGCATCGGTAGCGAAGATATCAACTTAATGCAAGATAATGCCCGACCCCACACAGCACTTTGCGTGGATAATTACCTTTCGGAAATGAAAATCACAAAATTGGAGTGGCTGTCACAAAACCCAGACATGAATCCCATAGAACATGTCTGGGATATGCTTAAAAGACGCATCCGATCCAGTCCCAACCCTCCAGAGACCATCAGTCAAATAAAAACTGCTCTGGGAAGAAATACCCCGGATGAACATTCAAAACATAATCCATGGCATGTCTGATCGCATGCAGGTGGTCATCAGGGCTATAGGTGGTTATACCCGCTATAAATTTTGAGTGCCATAGCTTAATTCTGTAAATTTCATTCAAAAACATTTTTTGAAACTTAGAGCTTAATGTCTTTTTTGTAATTTTGTACGATTTTAATAAAGTTGACTCACTTTTTTGTTAATTAATCATTCGCATTTCAGATTTGAATAAACATTTAAGTTCTACAATGAAGAAAACTCTTAGTTTTATATTTAATTTTGAAGATAAACCACATAACGCGCTTGGGCCACATTCCGTGCCGCTGAGTGTATTTTAAAAAAAATGCCTATTAATTTTATTATTGATTCGTGTTTATGAATCACTACCATAGATATTACCTCATTGAAATTGACGAACAGCACCCCATTTTTCTGAATTTTATAGAAGGTATATACTTTCTAAACTCGCAACAATCTCATTCCCCGCTCCGCTTAACGCTCAGCCAATGCCCCCGCTTTTCTAATAGCCTTCCTTAAACAAGGAATCGATTCAGCTATAAATCGGCAGCCATGGCGACACGACATGAATATTATTATAACTCGTATTTATTGTGGATTAGCCCACCGCTGGGACTGCTCGAAATATGCCGTGTGGGACATTTTTATTTCTTAATTTATAACACCTAGATGTCATAAGGGAATTATTTGGTTGAAGTCGTTTTCTAATAGTTATTTGCATGTTTTATGGTTGATAGGACCGCAAATATGGGGGTTAAGTTTAGTGGACGAGGCTCTACCGACTTATTTTTTATTCGTCCCTTCTTCAAAAGCATCATTTTAACAATATTTTTTTCATAAAAGTTTTAAAAGGTGAATGATTTGTTTATATTTCATTTTTACTTAGTATAATTAAATTTAGAAACCCCCAACATTCCCCATTTTGTGGCGGTGTCCATATTGGACCAATTTTCATCAAACACAGCTAATAAATAATAATACACCCGACTAACTAGCTTTTAAAACAAAAAAAAAATCAAATTCGTTTCATCCGTTCGGGATGTACGATGCCACAGACAGACACATACAGACCTTGACACATCAAACTTATAACACCCCGTTTTTGGGTCGGGATTTGAAAACAAAGTTGCTTCCCGCCGTCTGTACGCTTAGATCTTTTAAACTACGCAACAAATTTTGAATGCAATTTACAATGTTTACATCAATAGATAGAGTGATTCACGAGAAAGATTTTTGAGTATTGCACCCGTGCGTAGCCGGGGCGGGACGCTAGTTTTAAAATAAAATAATCAGACTTGAAATAGCATACTTTTAAGATTTATGTACAAAGTAAAAGACGTCTAAAAACAGTTTTTACATAAACTTTTAAAATTACGAATTCAAAAGTTTATGCAAACTTAAATTTACGTAAATATATTCAAGTAAGAAAACTATTTTACAACAAAATGATCCCCTAAAATCCAGAATCTCAATTATGTTCAACGACCAATGAAAACGCTCCAAATTTAAGCATATCACCATGTTCATGACAGGACTGAGTAACAAATTGTCCGAACAAATCTAGGATAATGAATTTCTAGCTGACAGAGGCTGTACATACTTACTCGTTGAGATATTTACAACATAGTATTTATCTTAAACCAACGACAAACTATAGGACTGGATAGGCAGAGACTACACAAATTCTATTTAGTTTATAAATCACTATAGCTTCTGAGCGCGACTTCGTCCGCGTGACAGTCAAGTGTACAATAATACATATCCAAACACACTCAGCAATAATAAGCTTTCTATCTGTGAATTGAAGAATTTTTATTAAGGACCAAGACTTCTAGCGATTACCTTGTTTTTACATGTTAAAGCAACAAGAGTATTGTAACTAACACATAAACATCACAACATCACTCCTGTAATCCCCGAAGGGTTAGGCAGAGGTGTACCCATTAGTACACCCACATTTCGCCAGTTATGTTTTTAGTCCCATGTAATAGGGGGCGACCCTATTGCCATCAACCGGGCACAAATCCAGACTCCGAGGCTGCTACTGAGAAATTCCTGATGGAAAAACCCAATAACACTTTGCCCGACCTGGGAATCGAACCCAAGACCTCATGCACAGCAGTCGCGCTTGCGACCACTAGACCAACGAGGCAGTCACTACTATTATTGTAACTAAGATTTTATAAAAACCTTATTGAAAAGAGTGTCCGTCGAGTTTCTTGCTCGTTCTTCTCCATAGCCTATCTCTGTTTTGTAACGAGCAACTAGCTTCAACTTTCTGACAAATTCATCGACTCAATGACAATTCAAAAGTGCCTGTAATTGGTCTAATTGAAATATTAATAAATCATCATCTGCCTAGCCTTTCCCAACTATGTCGGGGTCGGCTTCCAGTCTAACCGGATGCAGCTGAATACCAGTATTTTATATGTAGCGACTACCTATCTGACCTCCACAACCCAGTAAATGGTAATACGATACCCCTAGACTGGTTGTCAGACTTAATATAAATAAATAATAATGAATATAAATATTAAATTCTAATGTTTTAACTTTGACTTATAAGCTCTTAAAGTATAAAAGTATAGATGAGAATTACCAAAAGCCAAAAATACATCTGTTAAAACTAAGTTTTAGTCTTAACACTAAAACTTAAATACTAACAAAAATTCCAACTACAGCGAACTGCAAAGGTCAAGGCCCGCAAATGATTTAGGAATGCCCTCCATGAATCTTCTCCATTTTCAAGGACTTAGCTTTTGATCCCGGCTTACGAGTCACGATACACACATAAAAAAAAACATAACATCACGTCTGTAATCCCCGAAGGGTTAGGCAGAGGTGTACACATTAGTAACACATTTTGCCTGTTATGTTTAACTCCCATATTATGTAATAGGGGGCGAGCTTATTGCCATCAACCGGGCACAAATCCAGACTCCGAGGCTGCTACTGAAAGAAAAACCCAATAACACTTTGCCCGACCTAGGAATCGAAACCAAGACCTCATGCTCAGCAGTCGCGCTTTGCGAAAACTCGACCAACGATACTTTATATTTGACTAAAATTAAAGTAAAATAAAGCGGGAACGCCAACAGTCATAGTCCAGGACAAAATATAATACGGAAAATCAGTTTCCACTTTCCGGTAAGGAAATATAACCCCTTTCTTTAAGAATGCACGACCTGCTTTCATTACTTATGGATAAGCAGATGTCACACCCCATGCTCATGCATTCCCCAAGGACACATTTCGCGACCGAAAGTCGTCGAACTTTCACCCATCAAGAGACATTTTTACACTAGCAAGACGCTTGCAGAATTCATTTAAATCACTTCGAGTACATACTTAGGAGGTGCAATTTTTCATACTTTTCAATTTTCAGGAGATTGTCATTATTCGGCATAAATCCTCAAATTAAATGACAACACCTGGACAATCATTAATAAATAGTTACTTTTTAAGTTGTTTTTGTTTGACAGTATTTCAGAATACACCTCTTTCAAAGAACGGAATTGCCTGTTGCACCGTGCGTTCATCGCCCCTCTTGCCTAACCGAGCGGCAAGATGGCACTAGCCGAATTCGAAAATTACAAACAAAAATCCTATTAATTTTATTTTTAAGCCGTTTTGAAAATTAATAATAAAAAATAATAAAACCAGCCTATTACTGTCCCACTGCAGGGCACAGACCTCTTCTCATACAGAGAAGGCACGAGCATTAATCACCACGCTTGCTCAAGGCGGATTGGCGATTCCAGACTAAAAATAAAATACAATAAATACACAAATATTTCAGAATACACAACTTTCAAACGACAGAACCATCGTCATCGTATTGACCAATGTCTATTCTTTTGTGTGCATCCTTTGTTGTCTTTAAAGATACTCATAAATAGGCCTCTTTGACAATGACACTGACCTATGACCGAGACAATGTCCTATTTTGACCTCGAATTTTCGACTATTTTCTTTGTTGTCTATAACGACACCTCCTGAGTTGAACCTACCTATTCCATCTTCTTTGTCTTCACCTCTTGACTGCTCCTGTGGTCTGGCGTCTGCTGAGCGTGGAGTACTGGGTACGATTACCAAATCTGGTAAAAAAATGTAACTGGGTTAGGAAGGTTTCGATTAGGAATTTCTGAAAAGCAGCCCAGAGTATGGAAGTTAATAGTGTGACACCCCCGTGTCTTGGGAAGCATTTAGAGCCGTTGGTCCTTCGCCTGATCTCTCCCCGAACGTGTCGGATTGCCGTCCCATCGGACTATGAGAGTGAGGGAAGAGAGTGCACCTGTGTTTGCACACACACTTATGCACTATAATATCTCCTGCGTACTTGGCCAATCTCCATTGAAATTCCATACCGTGAAATCGAAATTTAGTCGAGAGCATAATACTATTATATGCATCTTTCATACAAAAAATCTTCGCTCAAGTGACCAAATCATCAGCAGCCAAATCATAACATCTTCAACACTCAGCGTCCTCAGACGGTCAGTGATCCCCAACCTGTGCCTGCAAATGGTCGCAACACTACACTAGGAGATATGATACCGACTAACTCTTTGTTGTCTGGGATAAGATTGGTGTTACCATGGACCTTCACACCGGCGGTAACGATACTCGAAGTCGATTTGAAGTGTTTTGAGGTTCTGTTTTAGTTTGTAAGAGGACATTAAATTCTGTTGCTTGAAGTGTGTTAGTGGTTCGTCATATTATCGATATTCAAGTTAGAGTGACTGTAGATCACGTTTGATCACAGGGTATGCAAAAGATATGCTATGCTGAGCTTAAGCCCTTTCGCGCGGTAGTGGCGCATATTTATTTTTGTATATTTTTATTTTTAAGATTTAAACAAACACGCTTTTGTGTACAATTTTTATTTTCGCGTGAATAAACAGTTTTTCTTTCTTTCTTTCTATGTTTAGTGTCTGAAAGGGTTCATTTTGACCTCACGTTATAAGGCCTCCTTCTTACAAATGATTTGGAAGTAGTATTAATATTCATGAGGTAAAGGAATAGTTTGTCGAATATCAACATACTTCAATAGATCAAAGAGCTTCAATGCCAAGTGGAACCAAATGATGGTAGTAATTGTACTGTTTATATTATGTCTGTATCTATGTCTGAGTGTATTATACTGACATAGTTTAAGTATTAACAAGCTCTATAGGATGTTTCATCATCATCATCATCATATCATCCGTAGGACGTCCACTGCTGAACGTAGGCCTCCCCTACAGATTTCCAATAGGACCTGATGGAAGCGGCTCGGTGTTTGGATTTGTGCCCGGTTGATGGCAATAGGCTCGCATGTTATTCAAATAAATATTTTAGGAACAATCTCCCATGATCAACCGAACCGACCATTTTCAAACTTTTTTTTTGTATTTCAATCGATTTAGTCTCCCCTCGCCCTAACAAACAGATCATGGTTCAAACAAAAAGAACTGTTGAAATGAAAAAAAATGCATTTCCATAAAGAGAAAACAATAGTAAGAAATTTCATTTAGCTGTAGTAGGTATGTAAATTATTTTTCTTTTTAAATATTTTAAGTTGGTCTTCGATTCGATGCCACGTTTATTCATAATTTAACACGTATTATTCTATGGAGATGTCTGATGCAGGCTTCAGTCTATTCTTGGAATTGTCTTGCTTTGAATATTTTAGAATATTGGTTAGATTTAGACGCATATGGTTCTCAACATTTCTTTTTTTCTCTCTTTGTGAATCCACGATCATACACAAACTATAAGCAGAATCAGTAAAATATAATAATAAATAATTGCTGGACAAATGCCTCTTCTCATACAGACAAGGCATGGGCATTGTTTAATTACCACGCTTGCTCAAGACAGATTGATGAGTTCAGACTTATGTGGTAAGAACTGTTATAGGATGGAAAGCTGATGTGATAAGTGTGAATTGGGTTTTTACAGTAAAGAAGGCTTCTATATTAACTCAATGTACTTTAAGCCTGTTCGTCAATATCAAACCCAAAAATATTTTTTCGTTTGAGGCATTTTTTGAGCTTTTTGTAATTGACTCATTTTTCAATATGATTTTAATGAAAAATAAGATATGACTATGTTTGTGATATAAGCTTGTAAGATTGTTTAATTCCTTTGCCTAGGTCGTAGACAATGCATATTTTTTCAAGTTTCCCAGTTCCCAGTCTCTTAGGGACAGGGGAACTTGAAAGAAAATGCATTTAAAATAATAATAACTTGCTTTTCAAACCATGATGCTATTACACTTATAAAATTACATAACATAACATCACGCCTTTAAACCCCGAAGGATTAGGCAAAGGTGTACCCATTAGTATACCCACATTTCGGAAGATATCTAGGGAGCGACCCTATTCCCATCAACCGGGAACAAATCTAGACTCCGAGGCTCCTACTGAGAAATTTCTGATGGAAAACCCAATAACACTTTGATCGACCTGGGAGTCGAACCCAAGACCTCTTGCGCAGCGGTCGTGCTTTGCAACCACTAGACCAACGAGGCAGTCTATAAAATTACCTTCCATTTAAAGCTGTCTTTACACCCTTTTCATAAAGTGTGTTTAACACCGGAGCCGAACCGTAATTCGCATACTAACTACTACACCGCATTACTCGACCCTCCGCGCAAGGATAATGTCCCAAAAACTTTCCACATTGGTCCCAAAGTCCGGACATTTTGACCCTCCCAAATTCATATTAGGAAAACCGTAAAAAAGTTCCAAAAAAATTTCTTACTGCTTTATCGGATCAAATGTTACGGTTAAATTATATTTTTTGCCAAAGTTTTGTTTGATATGTCATTTATTATTCAAATTGAAGTTTTTTGTTTCGAGAATTGTTTCAAATGCTTTCTTTCATCGTGAGTAAATCAAAGGTTTTTGTGAAATTGTTTTATGTTTTTCGTGTGTTAGAAAAACGTTTTGCAATATTACCATATTTTTACTATTTGCAGATTTTTTTATAAAATAGAATAAGTATGTCAGTTTCAGCCCTAAATAATATGTTTCCAAATTTTTGGCTGTCCGTCTGCTTGTTCTGGTTAATCTCGTAAACAGCTGGGCTGATTTTGACAGGCCTTACACTGGCAGATAGCTGATGTTATAAGGAGTAGCGTAAGCTACTTTTATTTTGGAAAAAGAATTAGATTTGCACAAAAAAAAAAACATCGCCGATAACCGTCATTTACACAGACAAAGTCGCTGCCATAAGTTAGTAAATAAATAAACTTGCTTACTTACGTAGCCATCTTGAAAAGCGATGCCTCACCAACAATTTCGCGCGCAATTCGTAGACTACACAGTTTTCCCTCGTAAACGCCACATTTACGCGCGAAAAGCAAGTAATATGTTCTTGTTTTTGTTTTGTTTACATAAACGACATTGACACCAATTTTAATATTTCAGATTAACTTTAAGCTTTAAGCAACATTAAGCTGTTCCAAGGCTGTCTAACTTTGAAGGTCGATGTTGATGTGACGAGCGGGTGATTTGCTGTCGCAAAAATTGGATTTCGTTTTGCAAAAATGAACTAAACCACTTTTAATACAAGATGCAATTTTACATCCTTGTAATATTGTAGGAGATAACTTTGCTAATGATTCTCTATACTACATTACTACTTTTAAATAATCTTGAACGCAATAAATTCTTTTATAGGTACTTAGATTATAAAGAGGTAAAGTTTGTGAGGTAATCTCTAAACCTGCTGAACCGATTTTGAATATTTTCTTGCAAATTGCAAGCTACCTTATTGCTATAATTTATTTCAAAATGTTAGGAATCCATAAGAAAAATCACGTAAACAAAGTCGCGGTGAGACTGCTAGTATATCATAAACAAGGCAAATTATACTCGTTTAAAGCAAACTTTCAACTTTTAATTCGCGCCAAGTTCCCAAAGTACAGTAAGTACTCAGTTCGACATTCGATTAGAATAGTAAACGCCGCTGTGGGGGACAGACGTCCCCCTGTCTGCGCCCTAGCCCCGACGCCCTTTGCCCTTTTGCAAAGACCAACTCTGATTAATGGCGTAGATGCGGATCAATTTTGGCGGGAACAGATTTTTACCTAATTTTGCGTCTCTAAGCTTCTATATTTAAAATATAATTGATGATATTAATTGTCTGATTAAATTCTGCCTGGGTTCTGAGATAAGCTTTCGAGATTTTATCCTTAAATAAGTGCTCAGAAACGCGATATCGAATTAATTGAATAGATAAAACCCGTCATTCAGAAACTGGATATTCATATTGTAAATTGCAAAGTAGCGAATATTATTTATAATAGATATCTTTACATAAATAACCTACTTACAATTAAATGATGGACCATATTTTGGTTTTCTACAAATTTTCAACATTCTGATAGAACACAATTTCATTCATTATGTGTTTTACATTAATATTGAACGTATTTACAAAATTCATGATAAAATAAACCTTACAAGATAAGATAAAGCAATGCATAATACGTGAAAGTACACGAAGTACCTATGCCACTGGAATTAATACCTAGAAATATTCGATTTCAAAAGATAAACACGAAAAATATTCCACTACCGAATCGCCGTCGGCAACATCGCACTCAAAACCTAGTTCAAACAACAAAGCTTTAATTTAGTCAACGTGAAATTAAGTCATCACTCACCGCAAATACCTATAAAGGTAAAAAAATCACCACCGCCGTCGCTTCTGTAATTTCGGGCCATTAGTCTGGGGCAAACGTCTCGCCGGGCCGGTACACCCGTACCGAGCGGGCCCGGCGCCCTTACCCTGCCCTCAAAACAGGACGCGATATCCAAATTCTACATCACTTTAGTATTTTTAACTACTGTAAAGGTACTCCTACCCTATGTTTAAATCAACCTTTTATATCAAAGTTGTTAATTTTAATTTTGTTACAGATTTGAGGTGATTTTTCTTTGTAATGTCTGTTTTTTCCGCGCAAAGGTTACGAGCTTTCCCGGCGTCCTTTATTCGCCCTTTACACCCGGGTTCGCTGATTTGGACGTCGGGGTTTTAAGTTGCTTTGAGGTAGATCAGCTCAAATAACCGCTTTTAATCTTGCTGTGTGAAGAATTTAATGCTGATTATTCTGTAAGATTTGACTGTTTTTGATTTGGCGGTATCGTTCGTCGTAAGTACATGCGTACCGAAGCTTCCGTTCGTCCTTATCTTGTCTTTCTTAACTAAGACGTCTCCTAGTAGATTATCGCTGCTCATTTGTTAGACAACAACAAGTAAATTAACTTACGTGACGTAGAGTGCGTAGACGTTTTTTGTTTCGCACAGATTTCTTCTTCGTCTGTCTTGAAGGACCAAAGATTCTTGGTCCTTGCGTCTCGGTTGTCTTGTTACCACAAGTGCGGGTGTACTGAGATCTTTGCTCGTCCTTATCGTGTCCTTAGAGCGGAATACTTGGCTGAGTGTTCCCGAGAATAGATCCCCGGGGAGGTTTGAGAGGTGCCTAAGGAATAGCAAGTGTGGCCGAAAGGACCAAACGCAACATATTCTTGAATGTTAAACGATGTTTATGTTGTTGGTTATGTGTGACATTTTAAGGTGTCGAATTAGTTATTTCTAGAAGAGGCCGATGTTTTCTTTAGGTAAGAAACACAGAAAAACACTGGAAGGTCAAGGATGATTCAACGGAAAGTTTCTTCACGGAGAGATAAAACCAGTCTAGGTTATCAATTACATTAAACAGTTTCTTGGCAAATTTTCCACTTTCTCGTTAGTATCGTAAATAGTTGTTGAATGAATGTGTTAAAAATTAGCTGCATCGTGCGCGTAAATACTTTTAATAATGTAATCGCCTAAAACTCTATATTTGTACACTTTAGGTTAAGTCGTGCCAAAAATCAACCCAAATCAAAATTTCTCTCATTTTACAAAGTAAATGTTTTATAAAGTGAGTTTTTATTTTTTATTTTTGCCACTGATTAATTTTACATATTTTCTAAGCATAAGTTCTGGTTTACGATGAACTGTTAATGCTGCATAGTCTAGTAAGATGTTTAACATTTAATTGAGTTATTGTGAGATTATAGATTTACTTGTTTTGGCTGAATCAATCAGCTCAATTCATCACGTTATACAATTGATAGCCTTTATTATAGAATAAAAGCCTTTAACACTTATGATACGACAATATTTGGTTTGGTGGTGAGAAAAATACATAACCTTTCCGAAAGTTTTTCGCCAACCGTCTCGCCGTCTACATAGGTACAGATGTACCGAGCTTTCGGAGCCCTTGACGAGTCCTCTGTCAGGATACTGACGTGTCATGCTGTTGTAGCGGATAGTGATAGACTTTAGTAGAAGAACAGTAATTTAGCAGTAGGTTATTTATTCATTGTTTGCCGGATTTTCCGAAACCTTGTTTTGATTTTACGAAATGATAAAATAATGATTAAAAAAAAATATAATTAAATTATTATTGTATACCTACTAGCTTTTGCCTGCGACTACGTCCGCGTAAATGTCGGAAATAAGAAAAGTTGCCAATTTCCTTTTTTTGGGGTAAAAAACTTAACCCGTCCCAATTTCATTAAAATCGGTTCAGTGGTTTAGTCCTAGAAGCTTAACAGACAGATAGATTGACAATTATTTTCGCATTTATAATATTAGTATGAATATAACGAGCAAATAGGTTCAATTTTTTTAATAACAGACCGACTCCATGACAATTCAAAAGTGCCTGTAAATGGTCTAATTGAAATAAATGTTTTGACTTTGACTTTGAAAAGTTTGTATTAAAATAACAATTCAAGCTTTACGAGCTAATTTAATCTAGCTTGTTTTTCATGAACTTGACCCGCGCCCTCTCATTTCTCTTTTGAAAAGTTATTGTTATAGACCAAACAAACAAGTGTAGGTCAAATTTGACGGGCCTGTTGGTCTAGTGGTTAGTGGCCCTGACTGCTAAGCCGGAGGTCGTGGGTTCGATTCCCGCCCAGGACAAACTTTGTGTGATGAGCATGATTGTTAGTTCTGTGTCTGGGTGTGATTTATCTATAATATGTATGTATTTATAAATTATATAAGTATGTATATCAGTTGTCTGGTTACCATAACACAAGCTCTGCTTAGCTTGGGATCAGATAGCCGTGTGTGAGTTGTCCCGAGATATTTATTTTATTTATTTATTTAATTTTATCACCTTGTTAATCAGATAGGTCAATTTTATTTATAAAAGACTGTTTACTATAAAATATGTGCTTATAATAAACAGTTTTATGACCACTTAAATGTGAAGTACTTTTTTATGGTAATTCTAATATTATATAGGTTTATTCTATGAACTAATTCTATATTACTTTACTCTTTGGCACTTGCCCGGCATCGAACTCGCAAACTTATACATAAGAAGCGGACAACTTTACCACTGGGCTATCACGACACATTAAAAAACATAGGTAAAATTATTTGTTCACTGCCTCGTTAGTCCAGTGGTCGCAAAGCGCGACTGCTGAGCATGAGGTATTGGGTTCGATTTCCAAGTTGGGCAAAGTGTTATTATCGGAGTCTGGATTTGTGCTCGTTTGATAGCAATAGGCTCGCCCCCTATTACAAAGGACTTAAACATAACTGGCGAAATGTAGATGTACTAATGGGTACACCTCTGCCCAACCCTTTGGAGATTGCAGGCGTGATGTGGTGTATATAATAAAATTACTTGTCTTTCTCTCTTTTACTCAAAAGAAGCAATTTTTTAAACCAAAAGTATCCCGAATATTTCTTTTTTAAATACCAAGATTGCTTCTAACCTTTTCACAAGTCAAGCAGACCACTTTACATGATTTCAAAATAACATAACATAACTTCAAAATAAGTGTGAATCCGATATGCCAAACACTTCTATAACGGCCACACACAAGCTTCGAAATCCTAAATTCTATTAATCCACCTGTCAACAAAAAGGGCGACATAACAGAGCTAAAAAATACGAGAGCAACAGCCACTATATCACTGCTCTTTTAATCTGTGATTTTCCACCTCTTAAATAGCAGAAAAGAATTCGTGTCTTTCAACGCGTTCACGTTAAAAATGATATATTGTTATGAGGCGGCGGCGGTCACGTAGACTTTCGGTAGCTTTATTTATAAACAACTGGGGTTTGTCTGTCCGTGCTTTTTGGTACTTCGTCCAGAAGAAATTGTCCTCACAAAATAGTGAAAACTATGTCTCGGTTTTTGTCACAAGCTAGCAGGGTATCTCCTTGATTTAGGACAGATAGGTTCCCAAACTTATTATGTCTACTGCCCACTTGAGAATAAATTATTTTCTAGCTCCCCCATTTTTCACCTACTTAAAACAACCTAGTAGATGAAATTACAAATCAATGCCCAAGCTTCTACACAACGATCCGATTTTTTTTTGGTTCTCTCACCGCCCCCCTTTAGCCTTTCAGCGTCCACAAAGTCAAAGTCAAAGTCAAAGTCAAATCATTTATTTCAATTAGGCCAATAAGGCACTTTTGAACGTCAAACACAAAAAACAAAATAGAATTGAATCTAGTTGCCCCTTCCAAAAGGTAGTTTTGTATGGAGAAGAATGGGCAAGAAACTCCATACGTACTCTTTTAAAATCAATGTTTACAATATTTGTTTACAGAATCATACACGACATGGCACGTGAAAGCAATGTATGTACCCTATAAAAAAAACTAATTAATCATAATAATTAAAAGGCACAAATTAAGAATTTAAAAGTTAAAATATGTTCAAATATACATAGTTTTCACGTGTTTACAAATATTGGAACTACAGACGACCACTCATAACATCTCAACCAACATGAAATAGTGTGTGAGTCCGCGCAATCTATAACACACTTCAAAATCAATAATCAAAAATAAAACAAAAATAAAACAAAATTAAGTATTAAGAAAAATGAAAAACAAAAAAAACATTAGTAACCAGTTTGATTTTGTCTAGAATGTATCATTGTCCCATGGAGCAGGACCAGCATGTTTCCAAGCATTCTTATCTTGATTGTAATCCTCTAATTTGTAATATGCTTGTCTGCAAAGTGTACTTTTAATGTGTGTCTTAAATTTCCTTTCATTTAATTTTAATATATCAGAAGGAATTTTATTGTAACATTTAACACAGTACCCCATAAAAGATGTATTTACTTTAGACAACCTAAAATATGGTTGAGCTATTTTATCTTTATTTCTAGTATTAATATTATGTCTATCACTTATTTTATTAAAAAGTTTTAGATTTTTTCTCACATACATAATATTTTCATAAATAAATTGGCAAGGTACTGTCATAATATTAATCCTTTTAAATAATTCCCTTAGAGATTCGCGACGAGGTAGATTATAAATGGCTCTGACAGCTCTCTTCTGTAAAATAAAAATGGATTCAATGTCAGCAGCCCGACCCCACAGTAGAATGCCATACGACATAATGCTATGAAAGTAACTGAAGTAGACCAGTCGCGCAGTTTCTATATCTGTCAACTGTCTTATCTTTCTAACAGCATAAGCTGCTGAGCTTAACCGTCCCGCAATTGATGTTATGTGAGGTCCCCATTGTAATTTCTCGTCTAGCGTGATTCCTAGGAAAACCGTTTGGTTAATAAATTCCAGTTTTTGTCCATTCAATATGATGTCACATTTGCTACTTCTAACGTTTGGTAAACTGAATCTAATACATTTGGTTTTTTTTTCATTTAATACCAAATTATTTACTGTAAACCAATTTTGAACCTGAAGAATAGAGCTATTTACGTCGTCAAGATTTTGTGACCGCCTGTCTATTTTAAAGATCAATGAGGTGTCATCTGCAAATAACACCATCCTCGGTTGATTTTGTAGTAATTGAGGTAAATCATTTATGTAAACTAGAAATAGAAATGGACCCAATATCGAACCTTGAGGCACGCCCATTGTCATTTCAGACCCCAATGAGTTTACGCCGTTAACATGAACTTTAGCCTGTCTTCCTATCAGGTATGATTTTAATAAAGCAAGAGATGTTTTACTAATACCGTAGTGCTCGAGCTTCAGCAAAAGGGTGTCATGGTTAACGCAATCGAACGCCTTTGAGAGGTCGCAAAAGATTCCAATGGCATCTTGTGCTTCCTCCCAGGCGTTAAATATGTTCTTTAGTAGGTTGACACCGGCGTCAGTTGTACAACGCCCTTTGGTGAAACCGTACTGATGTTCATCAAAGATGGAATTTTTATTAAAGTGACGTAACATTTGATTGAGCATTAACTTTTCAAATACCTTACTGAGAACTGGCAGAATCGATACAGGCCTATAATTGTTGGGTTCCTTACTATCACCCGCTTTAAATAATGGCACGACTTTACTATGTTTCATCAGATCGGGAAAGACTCCTTGGTCTATACTGGTGTTAAATATTAAGGCTAAGTAGGGCGCAATAGTTTCAATGATAGCTCTACTAACTTTTACAGACATTCAAGAGGGCATTATCGCCCACTTTGGTGAAGGCTGATATAGGACTTCAAAACTGTGCTGGTCTTAGTAGCCTGTAAGAGGATATGAGATAACTCGTAAACAACCAATTGGATACTTTAAAAAGAGTAAGTATGGAGTTTCTTGACCGTTCTTCTCCATACGAAGCTACCTTTTGGAATGGGAATTATAATTTTTGTCCTCTTGTAAATGACGTTCAAAAATGCCTTTTAATGGTCTAATTACAATAAATGATTTGACTTTGCCTTTATTTCGTTGATGGTAAGCGGTGGGATGTGAAAATAACACAAGCTGATTGGTTGATCACAACATCTCTTCGTTTTGATGGAATCCGGGTCTTAGCTTGGCTTCGGAACGGTGGTACCACATGGTGGCATTACCCTAAGGTAGACTGCTACAAAAAACCCAAGGCATTAAGTCCGCCTTTGTAAAATATATTTTTTACAAGTACATAAAGTTTTAATAAATGAAAACTACAACGTATTGATTGGTATCACTGTTTTAGGAAACCGAAGCTGTATAGAGGTACTTGTCTTTGTCAAGCATATGATTATTTTCCAACTCATAAAAACACAGTTGCTTGATCTGTGCTAAACAAAACTTTAGTCCTATACTCGAGCTTGTGCTAAAACTAAATGAGGAAGCCCAGTTAAGTCTATCGAGCTCAATGACGTTCGGAACAACTCCTCTAACCTCCTCTATCTCCCTCTACCTATTTCAGTAACTCACCTGGCGACAAATAATTTACGACAAAAAAATATTTTATATACAAAAAGTAATTCAAGATAATATATAGGCAGTAATGACAATTTCAGTCGCCATCGCTATTCGGCGCGTCTATTTCGATGCGGGCGGAACCGCGGGTCGTAGCTATGGTTTGTCTATATTTAAAGCTATGTCTGCCGCCTGCCGGACAAGAATTCGAGTCAAACTATTAGGCTGTACACAGATACATTGTGACAACAGGAGCTTTTGAAGCAGATTATTTTGGGAATTCGCTTGACTGGAATCTCAGGCACAGAATCGTAGAACTTAAAAATATTGTAAAATAAGGACTAGTGGCGTGGACTTTATATAATATAACACATTCCTTCCTGTATTTCCTGTCTTTGGTAGTTTGGAGCAACAGATACTCTACCGCCATTAAAATATGCCTTTGAAAAATATTTTTCCCCATCCGACTGGTACATAACGCCTGCACGCCTGTAATCCCCGAAGGGTTAGGCATTAGCACACCCACATTTCGCCAGTTATGTTTAAGTCCCATGTCATCAACCGGGTACAAATCCGGGCTCCGAGGCTGCTACTGAGAAATTCGTGATGGAAAAACCCAACAACACTTTGCCCGACCTGGAAATCGAACTCAAGAGCTCATGCTCGGCAGTCGCGCTCTGCGACCACTAGACCAACGAGGCAGTTCATATATATCACAGAAATTTACAAATAACTATTCTTCCTATTGTTTTGGATTCAAATCCGGACAAGTTCCGATGTGACTTTTTTAATTTATATGTACTTTCTAAAGTTTATCTTGGGACATCACTGAAGGTAATCATCGTGAGGAAACCTGGACTTATACCAGCCTATTTCTGTCCCACTCAAAACGATGTCAGAGGCCCTTGAGGCTGTTTAGAAACGCTGACACTAGGGTATGTGGGGTCGTAAGACCTTACTGCCCACACGATAAAGAAGAAGAAGAAGAACTAGGTAGTTCTTCTTATACACAACTTTACATAACATAACATTACCGGGTAATACCGGGTACCTATACCTAAACATAAATATAAAGAAACAGATACATACATATTACGAAAAGAACGTCACAATAGCCACCCGACTCATCAAAAAAATTTTGCAATTTAACAAACAACTAGATATGCAATCGATACCTACAATTAAAATGACAAAAACGGTAATTAATACTTGTAACGGGTGAAACACAATACCTCTTTGTCGGCAGCCGTCGGGTAACAATAGACAGGTGGACAGATGACATTCTATAGTGTTACCAGACCATTGTAAAGTTTTAGACAAAAAACTGATTACAGGTGAAAAGTAACGGAAGTTTTTTGGAGACACTTGTTTTTTTAAGTTTACCGTTTTTTTGTAAAGGTTGGCCTGTAGGCTTAAAGCTAACCAGATGGAAAATGGCTACTGTTCCCTTGCACACCTGTATGAATATATTTTATTAGTTCACTAGTTTATGCTCGTGATTTTGTCCGCGTGAATGACGGTTAATTTTTTTGCGAAAACCTGTAAATCTTTTTCTAAAATAACCTTGCCTTGTTACTTTATTGTCAGCTATTTGTTAGTGAAAGTCCCTTCAAAATCGGTCTAGCTGTTTCGGTGATTAGCCGCAAAACAATTTTTTTATGGTTGTGTGATAAAGTACCTGGTAAACATAAATATGAATTTAGAAAAGGTTTGATTTTGACGTTACAAAAATATACTTCAATTTTATTTATCCAAACATTTTCTAGTCCAGAATTCCAGAAAGTCCAGAATTTATTACCAAAATTGACATAATATATTAAAAGTATCAAAATCAACCCGATAATTAACCCACAACGTGCAAACAAGTACCCATAAAAAACACATAACTCATGAATCATATCACACGACCACTTTCCTTGTATCAGCATACTATCCTAACTAATATTATAAATGCGAAAGTAAGTTTGTTTGTTTGTTTGTTACCATTTTACGCCTAAGTCACTGAACTGATCATCCTGAAATTTTGCATATACGTTGCCAGGTGTACAGGAACGAACATAGGGTACCTTTAATCCCGAAAAAAAGTACTGTTCCCGAGAGAAATCACAATAACGTTCTTATGATCATAGATGGCGCCACGTGTCGTTTCGAATTGCATGACAGGGCATGGGTTATTTTTTCCGCGACTTCATTTGTGTCCGCGATAACCGACATTTACGCGGACGAAGTCGCGGGCGAAAGCTAGTATTCATATAAAATACAAATACGGACATATTTATTGGGTAATAACACGCAAAAATGTTGGAAAAATAACTGTCGCATAGAGACCGTGTTTGCACGTTACTTATACCTCAAATTAGCTGGATGCCTATGCAAATGTGGTGGCATGGGGGTTCCCCCATGGTGCACTGGGACTTTTAATGGAAATACATAGATTGTTAGTGAAAGTGCTAGAGAAATTGTGCCGGGAATGTGCGTTGCTAACGAGAGCTCGCGTATGTATGAAATGCAACCTTGAAACTATATCTACTAAGAGTGAATTTCAGTTTTCAGTTGGCGGTGATGCGAAGGAACTTTTTGATGCTATTTAGTTTCCTTGCCTATTATTGTCCCACTCTAGAGCAAAGGCCTCTTCTCATACAGAGAAGTTAAGAGCATTGACCACGCTCAAGGCAGATTGGTGATTGCAGACTTATATTAAAAGTCTATGTTTCTTCACGATGTTTTCCATCACAGATATCAGTGACGTAGAAAGTAAATATAAATTGAAAAAGTCACATTGGTACTTGCTCGGTATGGAACCCGAAATCTCATGCATGAGAGGCGGAATGCTCAAGCACTGATGGGTCATGACGACATTAACATGTTATCATTAGTACACCATTTCGCCAGTTATGTTTAAGTCCCATGTAATAGGGGGCTAGTCTATTGCCATTAAACATTAAAATACGACATAAACGACATTTTTCGTCTCGTTGCTTTCTCATATTTTTTTAGACATTAAACCGAAGGTAACTTTTGTCAATCATCGTTTTATCTATACTAATTATTATTAATCATAGGTAAAGATTATTTGTTTATAAGAGGTATTTGGAAACAAACAAATTCTTTTACTAAGATTTAAATCGTCAACTTGATCTGCGTTGGCGCTAACCGACACACACTCGGACGAAGTAGAAGGCAAAAGTTAGTTAATGAAATCTTACTTAAATACTATCGTAAATGTGACAATTTGGATGTATGTTTGTTACTCAACCACGCCAGAACAGCTGAACGGATCTGGATAAAATTTGACAGAGAGATAGAGTACAGTCTACTAACACATAGGCTACTTTTTACCGGGAAGATGTACGGTTCCCGTGAGATAATAACTTAATCAGCTTTGACGCGGACATAGTCGCGGGCAACGCTAGTAAATGTAATAATTATCCAGAATGGTCGACCGCAAAGAAAGCTTCCATCTCCAGCTCGCATAAGTCATTCATTACACACCGTTGCCCTCCTCACTCAATGAAGCAAGAAAGACTTCCAACGAAAAGTTTGTTTCACGACATTTCACCTGTCTACTTAAGTTTAACTTTGTTGACAAGTGTATGTGGGGAAATTGAAATGTTTTTGTTTCCACAGAAGGGTACGCCGTTTACACGTGTCATTATATCATGTTCAATGTTTTGAATGGAAATCTAATATAAGTTTTGGATCGAGATATAAACTGTTGTTATTTCGTTCTACTAATTTAAATTAAACGAGAAACACACCCTGTATGTTTCTTCTTGTCTTTTTGCGGGGTTTATAAAGACATCACGGAGGCATCAAACTAAGTAACTTAAGCAAAAATTATTGATAGGAATATTTTTTTTTTGTGTGAAAAATTACTGTTTATGATATCATGTTACACACACAAAACACACATGATTGTGTTTATGGGTGTATACAATAGTACAGGGGTGTAGGAGTATTTAAAAATTAGTAAGAGTATTTAAACTGATTCTGAATTGATTTTATGAAAAATCTAAACAAAAAGTTGAAATAAAGTTTCAACTTTTTGTATTAAGTAAGTATGGTCCAAACAAAACATAATATCACTATGGTTAGAAGGATAATTATGTAATTTTTGGCTTCTTTAAGTATGTTTTTATACTCAATAAAGGTAAAAATATTCAGCTAGCTAGCTAGCTTTCGTGTTGGTAGTAAGAAAACTCGAAAAGTAGTTGATGGATTGACTTGAAATTACCTACACAACTTAGCATTTTATCAAAAGAGTATTTTTTAAATACTTTTTTTTTATCAGACTAAGCCACAAAAGCGTAGCAGATATTGCTAGCATTATATAAAATTAAAATAAAGACACAAAAAAAATAGCTTAGTAACTTCTTCATCGCCACGAGGAATGATTGAAAGTTTAAAACATGGCGTCGCGTCGTCGGTGAAGCAAACACAGCTATCATTGATTTATTTTATTTATTTATTTATTATTGATTAAAACTTTATGCAAATGTAAAAAAATACACTGTACAAAGGCGGACTTAATGCCTTAGGCATTTTCTACCAGTCTACCTTAGCCTAGCCTTAGCCTAGCCTTAGCCTTACCTTTATTACCTACTCTTAATCCCCATTTATTACATTTTCTAAACCCCCCGTTAAAATAAACTTAATTAATTACCACGTCCTACTTACCTAAGTTTTTTTATTGTTATAACTTTATACACTTCCGACCATATAAACTTGGTAAGCTGTTTATTTTTATATCTTATACGTCATTAAATTTTTCATAACAATAAAATGTGATGTGTTTTAAACTTTTAATGGTTATAAAAGTAAGTCTAATTTAATATTCTTAGTATTTGTATTCCTAAATATAGAAGAATACAAATGTTGTGTCTAATTTAGTGAAAGTACTTTTTTATTACAATTAAACCGCTTTTATGGGAGATTTTATTATGTGTCATGAAGTAAAATTTTGTCGTGGATAGAAATCTTTAAAAAAATAGGGTGTCGTGGGGACTGTCGACAGAAGTGAAAACCTAACGCTACATAGCATGTCAATGACGCAAAAGTTTTTCATTCGTTTCATATCACGTGCCGATTTTAGACTAATAAATAATTATATCAAGAAAAAAAAATGCATATGTTTGTTTTCTAATGAATCGATTCGTTTAGCATCTTGTTTAAATACAAAGAAAACTTGCTGTGTAAACAAAAAACTTTATAACTTGCAACTGGTTACATTTTCGCAAGACTGTACTTTGAAAGCAACAGATCCTTTGATAAGATTTTCCAACTACATAGTGGGAATCAGTCTTTGAGGTATAAAATTTTTCCCTTTTTCTAAACAATTTCCCTTCATCACAATAAAGTTTATATCGACGCATCTGTCACGCAGTCATTATTAAAAGACAATGAAGTTTCTTTTTTTTTATTTTCAAAGATAAGAATCACTTACAAACTACAAAGTAAACCATATAAAAACACCGTACTACAATCGTAAACTGATATATATTTCATGGCCTCTAAGTATACATTGCCAGGTCAACGACCTCTACAAAAACTTTTTATTTTATTCAATTGTCTTTAACTACTGATTAATATCTCAACACATCTCATTTAGTAACTTATTATGGCTTTTAAATAATTTTGTTACAATTTTTATGTTAATCGTAAAAGTTTGTGTGCGAGGCCCCGTTTTTTTACTATCCAAAAGGTACAAGCACAATATTTAATTACCTACCACCATAATTGTCTTAATTGTTGAAACTCATGACGTAATATAACACTTTCGAAGTTCAAATAAAACATTAATTAATTAATATTTAATGCTCATAAATGAAGAAACGTAACGAACCGGCAAGGTGGAAAGATTACGTGTACATTAGGTAAAGACTTTTATTTAAGCTTACTTACACGTGCGAGAGTTAATTTTTATAAGTGGGTGGTCAAATTTTATGGCCTTATGTGTATTGCCCTCACCACTTATTCTCGCGATTTTTCAACAAAGGAAAAATGTTTACGGAATTAAAGTCTTGATCCAATTTGTAATTTTAAAAAAATCATTCTTTATTATTTATTTTTATTAATATTATAAATGCGTAACTTTATTTGTATGTTACGCTTTCATAACTAAACCACTGAACTGATTCTGATGAAATTTAGTACGGGGTAAGTTTGAACCCCAAGAAAGAACATAGGCTACTTTTTATTACGCGACTTCGTCTGCGTCCGCGATTACCGACATTTACACGGAAAAAGTCGCGGGCAAACGCTAGTATTTCATATATTGCAATACATGTAGTGGTTTTCATCTTAGTTACATTAGTTAGGTACATTATCTTCTTAATGATATAATTATAAAATGAATACATAATATTCAAAATATTGTAACCATTTTTTTTTAAAGTGATTATTTAGTTTCTTGCCCGTTCATCTCCATATGAAACTACTTTATGCAAAGGGTAACTGGATTCACTTTATTGTCTCGTTTTTTCATTGAGGTGCCTTTTAAAGTTTAAATGACATACATGTTTTGACTTTGACGTTATTGCAATTGGCAATTAACGATCGATAGATTGATCTCAATGGAGGAACCAGGAGGAAACTTTTGTTTATCTTCCACATTCTAGATGTTCTTGTTCTCTATTCTTGTTGATTCTATAATACATCTTCGAGTAGGCGTCGGCCATGATAATGATCTACTTTGTATATTTTGTTTGAATGTATGTATAATTTAAGTATTAATTATAATATTTTATTCTTGGAAATTTTCTGTATCTTTGCACCTGCTATGTTTTGTCTCTCCCTATGGTAAAAAAAAATGCCCAAGGCACTCAGTCCGCCTTTGTTCATTGTATTTTTCTGCATGATGTGCATAAAGTTTTAATAAATAAATAATGCTTTTCAATGTTTCGGACCAAGAGCTTTACCCAACTAGTCTCAAATTCTTTTAAAAACGAAATATCTGGGCCAGATCCTTTCAATATCCCCAATATAACCTCCTTAGTTTTTTTGGAAAGCTTCCAAGTTATTTATCTGTATTCTAGAACGATATATGGAACTCGTTGGTGTGAGTCGAGGATAGTTTGAAAGCTGCCAGTTTTGATTCGAAATTCAAATTGAATCGAGGTTCTAGAATACAGATCTTTAGCTACTTTTTCAACCGACTGTGGCTAAGCCTAAGGTCACCAATCATTATTCTTGCGATTATGGCGAAATGACGGTTTTACTAGCATCACAGTGCACCTAAATTAATTAGAGGTTAGGCAGAGGTGTACGCATTAGTACACCCACATTTCGCCAGTTATGTTTAAGTCCCTTGTAATAGAGGGTCAGCCTATTGCCATCAAACGGGCACAAATCCAGACTCCGTGGCAGCTACTGAGAAAAAATAGTTATTCATCATAGAGATTGTAATAATATGTTGACTTGTTATTTTATTTTATTTTACTGCTTTACTCGTGTAGATTGCTTATTTGGTTTTACTGTTATGATTTTATAATTGTGTGTGCGTAAATAACCAAACAATCATAAAATTAACCAAGAGAATATAGAATAGACCAGCTGCTCTGTATTTATCTTTAATTCCCGCCAACAAAACCTGAAAAATTAAAAATAAACAACAACCAAACTGCCGTAAGGGTTCGTTTACCTGATCGAAGTCAGGTGACACCACTAGTACGAAAATAAACAGAAGTCAAGCAAATGAACTCGCAGGACTACTTTGCGGTGGTGGCCATCTGTCATACTTCGACATATGGCGTTTTTACGGGCCTACGATTTGTTTATATCGCTTCTCTTTTTTTTCTTACACAAGATTATATGTCTGTCTTCCTCGCACCCTGTTTCCTTCAAGGTGAGGGGGTAATTGAAATCGAACACTGCATGCGGGTTAAGTGAAAGGACTTGTCTTGGCATAGATTATGATAAAAAGATGCGGTTTTTTTTGCTGTACTTTCTACCTATTTCACGAGTGCTTGCTCTTCTCTCTGCATCTAACAGAAATTAAGTATGCTATCTCATAAATGCATTAACTCATTCATAGTTTTTATTATGCATCTGTTCTGTCGTGGGGTAATCAGCATAATGTAGGTCAAAGAACCCAAAGCAACTTTAAATTGGCCGCATTGCACTTGCCCTTTAAAGAATTCACCTCCGTCTTAAAAAATAACTGTTTTCTGCTTCTTTATAAATCACACTAGATCAGTAATGATACATGCACTCGCAGGGCAATAAAGTTAATTATTCCCATTTAATTGATACTTATTTACGTTAATGAAGTAATATATCTTGTTCTTTGAGCTTTTAAGATAGTACCTACATAATTGTAGCGCACTTTGATTTGAAACTAACGTTATATTATATTATTTTGCTGCCATAATATAAACAATGTTAATGATGCCAATTAAAACGCAATCTAAGCATTGTTTAATTGATTACGAAACATTCAACAGAATTTGTATTAGTATTGTCGTTCTTCAGTAAAGGTAAAATGATTGGCGTACAAAATATTTAATAACTAGTTTCTGCTGGCGATTTTGTCCGCGTTTTTTTCGGCCGCGTTAAATTACGTCTTTAGTTACTGCTCCGCTCCCTTATGTTATAGTTTGTTATGAAGCCTATACCTCATAAATCTAGCATTCTAACTATCATATACAAAAATACTATTTTCAATTCGACCGACAGTTCGTTCAAAGAAACAAAAAAGAATCTTTAGGTTTATTATACTAGTATAATTATATAAATAAAACAATAGTAAATAGACGTGTCTGATAGAGCATCGTTTTGACAACGCATAGAAAACTTAACAATATTGAATGAAGTAAGTCATGTTTCTTTATAGATAAGCATCATAAATAAACATGTACTTTCCTCAGTGATGCTACAATACTTTAGGCACAATCAAAACTATTCGACAATTAGTATTTTACTCTTTGCACTTTTTTCCGCAAACCATGGGAACAATGACCTATCATACTAGGACCCACCTTTGTCATGTCATGGACGTTAAGCTGCAGTTAAAATCAGGTTAAAATTAATCGGAAGATTTATAGATGAGCTCATCAATTTAAACGCAGTTAAAATTTAATCGATTCATAATTATTTTATCGGTCCTTTTAAGGAGAATAAAATCGATTCAAGTTCCCTTTCGATACTATAATATTTTGTTACTGTAGTAACTTGATACTTTTGTAAAGTTGTTTATTACTTAACGGTTATTTTAAATATTTGTTTTGCAAATAACACCTATTCTTTTTTACAAATTATCATATTGCTTTTATTACTGAGCAGAATGAGATGTTTGTTTTATGAATTGTTTTAAGATTTGTTTTATATTAATTAAGGATTAATTTTTTCTTCTTTATAATTTTACCAAATTGTTCATGATTTTTATCTTTTCAACAGTGCAAATTTATAACTACCGAATTGTTTGTTATTTGTTGTTATTTGGTTAGCTTGTTTTTAACTTCTAAACTTTATTGTGCGTGCTGTGGTCTCCTATAAGTGAAGAAATACACCTGCAATAGTTGTCGACTATTATTTATATGTCATGTTTGTATATACTTATCTTTTGTTGGAGACAAGTACATAACATCACGCCTGTAATCCCCGAAGGGTTAGGCAGAGGTATACTCATTAGTACACCGACATTTTGCAAGACAAAATTGCTAGGAATTGTTTGTGCCCGGTTGATATAACGGCAATAGACTCGCTCCCTATTACATGGGACTTTAACATAACTGGCAAAATATGGGTGCACTATGGGTACTCCTCTGCCTAATCTTTCGAGGATTACAGGCGTGATGTTACCTTATTTGAATATTAGTAAACGCAACTCTTTTCCGTACAAACAATACAGTCTTTTAATTTCAAACCTGTTGATGATCCTTGGAACCCAAGTATCTGATACGCTACGGTAGTGGAGTATCGATAAACTGTCGGCAACAATCTAATCGATGCCGTGACGAGACCGTCGTTTACGTCAATTAATCGATTACGTCCAATATTTCATATGTTAGGTATATTGTCATTTTGTTGATATATCGATTTTGGGTATGTGTGTTTGTGTTTTCACTATGAAAGTCATCATCATCTGCCTAGCCTTTTCCCAACTATGTTGGGGTCGGCTTCCAGTCTCACCGGATGCAGCTGAGTACCAGTATTTTACATGGAGCGACTGCCTATCTGACCTCCACAACCCAGTAACTGGGTAACACGATACCCCTAAGTAAGACTGGTTTGTCAGACTCTCAAGCTTCTAACGATTCGTAACGACTGTCAAAGATCCACGAATGACAGCCGGGACCAACGGCTTAACGTGCTTTCCGAGGCACGGAATGTCAGTAATGTCTAAGATAAACTTTAGAAAGTACATATGAATTAAAAAAGTCACATTGGTACTTGCCCGGATTCGAACCCACACCCTCATGAATGAGAGGCGGGCGCCTTAACCGACGACCGTTTTCACTATGAAAGTAAATATTGATATTTTATTATTTCTTTCTGTTTTCCACAACCGTAGGTGGAAGACCATGGCTCATGATTGCATTCATGGGTCCATGCCCATCCTTCCTTAATGGTGTGGGCAGTAAGGTCTTATGACCCCACACACCCTAGTGTCAGAATTTCTAAACCGCTTCAAGGGCCTCTGACATGGTTTGAGTGGAACAGTAAGTCCAGGTTTTTCACACGATGTTTTCCTGTGATGTCCAAGATAAACTTAGAAAGTACCTACATATGAATTAAAAAAGTCACATTGGTACTTGCCAATGTAAAACGCAATGATGTTACCTCAAGCTTTTTGCATCCACTCTCGTATTTTTAATCTTTGGTGTGGTCTTCCCGCTTAGCTTGGGCAAGATTACGCTGCAATTGTCTATTGGTCTGCTCACAATCTTCAACTAATCTCACATATTTCCGTCTACATAAATTATACAAGACCAAGCAAAACCAGGCAACAAAACTAGTGATCCGCAATAAAATTTTACGTCCGATACATCAATTTCACGTGCGTCGGATCATGGCATCGATAATAAGCGTACGGTATGATAATACTCTATGGTCTCATAAGGGTTATGTATTGTCTCGCTGGTATATTGTTAGACTGTGGCGCTTGATTTGACGAGTAATGTATGTTGATCCAAAAGTTGAGGAGCTCGTGGCTAAGTAATAACAGCCGCACGGGGCGATCCGTAAGGTTAAGCAACGCTTGCCGGGGTTGGTCCGTGGATGGGTGACCATCTTTACACACCGAGACTCCTCCGTGCCTCGGAAAAGCACGTTAAGCCGTTGGTCCCGGCTGTCATACGTGGATCTTTGACAGTCGTTACGGGTCGTCAGAAACCCGAAAGTCTGACAACCAGTTTTACCTAGGGGTATCATATTACCCAGTTACTGGGTTGTGGAGGTCAGATAGGCGGTCGCTTCATGTAAAATACTGGTATTCAGCTGCATCCGGTTAGACTGGAAGCCGACCCCAACGTAGTTGGGAAAAGGCTAGGCAGATGATGATGTATGTTGATCCAAAGATAGACGAAAGGTAAGAACTATTTTCGAAATAATTATTAACGTAACATAACATCACGCCTATAATCCCCAAACGGTTAGCCAATTATGTTTAAGACCCATAGGGGGCGAGCCTATTGCCATCAACCGAGCCTAACTCCCAGTTATGGTCCAGAGTAAAAAAATGAACGATTAGATTGAAGAACATATAGGCAACTTTCGGCTCTGCCTCTGTAAAGAGTTTTTTTAAACCTGACAGAAAGGGATATCGTTATTTATACATTCTTCTTCTTTGTATAAAGACTCAGACCAGAACTTGGACTATAACTCTTCCCATTGCTTCCCATGAATGATTCTACAAACTTGATTATATTACCTACTAGCTTACGCCCGCGGCTTCGCTCGCAAATTAAGTTTAAAATTCGATTATAATTCGAAAGACATGTGGCGCCATCTATCATTATAATAACGTTATTGTGATTTCTCTCGGGAACGGTACTTTTTTTCAGGATTATGGGTACCCTATGTTCGTTCCTGTACACCTGGCAATGTATATGCAAAATTTCAGGATGATCGGTTCTGTGGCTTAGGCGTAAAATGGTAACAAACAAACAAACAAACTTACTTTCACATTTATAATATTAGTTAGGATTTGCATAGCCTATAATGATGTTTACAGCAGAACCATAAACTGTGACCATGCTGTAGAGGTGGGTCGACGTTCTTTATTCAAACTCATTGGCTGTTTATGATTAGCAAGAAAAACGAATTATTTTAATTTAAGAACCCATAAATTACAAAGCTTCGTAATTCAAAAAATGTTTTGCAAACTTCTTTTTTTCTCGACGGCCAGCAGGCAAACCAATTACAGGCTAATTTAATTAAATGAAGTAAATAAATAACAAAATAACGTTGTGGCCACGGTATCTCTTGCTTACGACAAACATTTTTAATGTTGACAAAAATACGTATAAGGCTACTTATCGAACTTCAATTAAGCTGCAGTTTTGTTTCTATTTAATCCTAAAACATTACTTATGTCAAAATTAAGTGCATTTTTATGCAAATCGGGGCGATAAGGACGAATTTAAATTAGCTGTTAAGAATTCATTCATGCAAAAAACATGGTGAGCCGTCTGGTATATAAATAACGTTAAGCTTAACGTTCAAAGGCCCGACGACGGTTATGTTTTTATGGTCATATTTTTGTCAATTGACTACTAATTTAAATATTAATAAAACACTTATTAATTGATGTAAGTAATCAATATTGTGTCTATGTGTCGCAAACCTATTAGATACACTGAAAAATGTAGCTTTTTTACAAAGAGCCAAAAAACAAAGCAAAACGTACCTACTACCTCATCATCTGCCTACCCTTTTCCAACTACGTTAGGGTAGGCTTAAATTCAAACCAACCAACCAACTCAACCAAACAACCAACTTGTTTTTATTTTGCTTCTTTGTACATTTTTCTCTTTTATGTTGTATGCGTCATTTTCGCGTAAATAAACAGTTTTTCTTTCTTTCTTTTCTTTATGCATTTGAATACCATACCATTTACATAGAGCAACTGCCTCTCCGACCTTCACAACCCAGTTACTGGGTAACTCGATACCCCTTGGTAAGATTCGTCAGAAGCTTGTCAGATTTTCAAGCTTCTGACTACTCGTAACGTCTGTCAAAGATTTACGAATGACAGCCGGGACCAACGGTTTTGCGATGCTTTCCGATACACGGTCAAAGCTACTACGTACATAACATATTCATCCCATCGTACATAAAAAAATATAAGCACATATTATTTCCCTCTTAATCAAAATCCGCTGACAGAAAAAAAATTGACTATAAAATAAAAAACTACATATTATGTACTTAAAAAGCTCAGAAAAACTAGGTTGCAAGCTACAGTCTAGGAATATTAGACGTCTAGGATTATTTTAGGCTGTAGACCCACTGGTCGCTGATAGGCATTTATAGAGCAAGTATGGCCACCACCTGTTACATTGTCACATGTTGCCGCAGCATGTGCTTGCTTCCGCCAATTGACGCGGCTCCATTGTTGCGGACGACACGACAATTTTATCTGTATGTTTGAACGTGGTAATCTCCGAAACTACTAGTCCGATTCTGAAAATTCTTTCGTTAATAGAAAACTAAGTTATCCCTGAGACTGTATTTTGTCATCAAAATATTAGAAATAAAAAATAACACAAGCCAGCAAAAGCTTTTTATAATAAACATAATTAAATAAAATGATTTGTTTTTTGTACTCACGTGAAAGAGAAATATCAATAAATATCCCGGCCTAACCAATACAATACTGTATTGAGTTAAAACCAAGCGGTGAGATGTAAAAAATAACCCAACCCAATTGGTTGTACGAGACATCTCCTCTCTTCTCAGCATGTCTCTTTAATGAAGAAGCTAACATTCTACTTACCGAAGTGTACAATGGACACACAATTCTTTGACAAATCTTTTAATATAATACTTACGGCCACACGGACAGCGCTAATGTCAAATAATTACCGTTTATTATATAATTAACACTCTGAATGGGTCGCACTACATATCGGTACCGTTTATTGCTATCAGATTCAAAGAAACATCTTCCCGAAATAGCCAAATTTAGCATGAACTAATACAGTTTGGTTGGCAACAGTACTATTCATTGAATGGGTAGTCATTACCCCGCCGAGTTCATTAATAACTGAGATTAGAATATTATTAATAGTGTTATACAAATACATACATACATACATAACATCACGCCTGTAATCCCCGAAGGGTTAGGCAGAGGTGTACCCATTAGTACACCCACATTTCGCCAGTTATGTTTCTAGTCCCATGTAATAGGGGGCGAGCCTATTGCCATCAACCGGGCACTAATCCAGACTCCGAGGCTGCTACTGAGAAATTCCTGATGGAAAAACCCAATAACACTTTGCCCGACCTGGGAATCGAACCCAAGACCTCATGCACAGCAGTCGCGCTTGCGACCACTAGACCAACGAGGCAGTCAAACTTTGCTTTAGTTATACAAATGTAGATTATTAATAGAACGTTACTGTAGCAAATGCTTAGAGGAATCTAGATTTTAACAAATTAGTTCTGTATTCATTACAGTGTTGCTAGACGTCTCGATTTTCGCGAAACATACCGATTTTTAACTTGAAATTCAATGTCCCGCTCGGGACAAACGCTGTCCCGCTTTTTTGTGGTTTTTCGCAAAGCAGCACTAATTTGGGGTTTCCTTGTGCTGAGTTTTATAACTTTACAAAAGAAAAGAAGGAATCTTTATATGCATTCAATTACATGAGAGATAAAAAAATGACTGCCTCGATGGTCTAGTGGTCGCAAGGTGCGACTGCTGAGCATGAGTTCTTGGATTCGATTCCTAGGTAGGGCAAAGTGTTATTGGGTTTTTGTCATTTCTCAGTAGCAGCCAGTCTGGATTTGAGCATAATAAATTCCTCAGTTTTGTGTTTTATTATGTCCCGATTTTATAGAATTAATCTCGTTTTTTAATTTAAAGTATTTTAAATCCCGATGTTCCCGAAACTAAATCTAGTAACGCTGATCTTCGTATTTTATTTTGAAAAGTAATCTTATTAAAATAATTTTCTATTTTTCTTTCTATTCAATAAGAAAAGTATGATTATGAAAGTTGTAGAAAGTAATATACCATTAAAACTTAGTTCTGACATATCCGAGATTAAGCAATTTCATACTTTAAATAACTTTTACTGACTTGGGTAAATGATAGCTCTACCGGCTAGTGTGATTACGTTTCATTCAATTTATTTTCACTTCGGCTGGACGAGGAGATCTTCATTTTAAAGGAGTTATTCCACTTGCCATGAAATATTTTGCTTACTTTATCTTGTCATCACTGATATCGGGCAAAGAAAACGTTTTAGAGTACTCATATTTACTACAAACAACGTTTAATAGAATTTTAAGGCTTTCAGACAGACTGAATTACTAATTACAAGTCTCCACGTATAATCCTAACTAATATTATAAATGCGAAAGTAAGTTTGTTTGTTTGTTTGTTACCATTTTACGCCTAAGCCACTGAACCGATCATCCTGAAATTTTGTATAGACATTGCCAGGTGTACAGGAACAAACATAGGGTACCTTTCATCCCGAAAAAAACTGCTGTTCCCGAGAGAAATCACAATAACGTTCTTATGATCATAGATGGCGCCACGTGTTGTTTCGAATCATGATTTTAACCGAAATTCACGCGGACGAAGTCGCGAGCAAAAGCTAGTAATAAATAATAATAATAATATCTTAGGATAACCAACACATCGCCATCTGATCCCAAACTAGGCAGAGCCAGTACTATGGTAACCAGACAACTGATAAATATACTTATATATTCTAAAAACATACATATTATTGATTAATTACACCCAGACACAGAAAAATCATCGTGCTCATCACACAAAGATTTGTCCTGGGTAGGAATCGAACCCACGACCTCCGTCCTAGCAGTCAGGGTCACTAACTACTAGACCAACAGGCCAGTCGATAGGATTACAGGCCTCAACATATAGGATTACAGGCCTCCTTAAAACATACATAACATAACATCATGCCTGTAATCCCCGAAGGGTTAGGCAGAGGTGTACCCATTAGTACACCCACATTTTGCCAGTTATGAAACATTATGGCGAAATGTGGCTGTACTGATGGGTACACCTCTGCCTAACCCTTCGAGGATTACAGGCGAGATATTATATTGAGTAGTTTTCAGATAAGCTTAGATATAGCCTCTTAAATAGTCCAAGAGTGCCGAGTTAAGTACTCGATTGTCGCTACTTCGTTAGCAACCAAACTTAATACAAGATCTAATATAATGCCAAGCCGTAGAACTTCATGGAACAAAAAATAATAAATTCTATTATAAGCTTGATACAAGACAACTAGCAACATTTCTATCACCACGACACAACCGTCAGGTGGTTGACAGAACGACAGCTCATCAATTATCTCCCGGCCTGACACTCCGTGTGTGTCAAAGTGGCAATTTCTATCGAAAAAGTACACGACAATCAACCTTATTGCGTTGCAATAAAGAACACATATCAGTTATTTAATAAGATCTTTTTTTACCTTACTCGGTAGCCTAAAGCCGTTGACCGTAGTTTTTTTCTATTTTTTAGAATGATCATTGAGTTATTGTTTACATTAATTATGTTAAGTTAATTAAGGCAGTCACGATGGTCCAGTGGTTGAGGCGTTTGCCACTGGTGCGCGAGGTTTTAGGTTCGCAGCCGGGCATAAGCTAGTCCTAATGCGACTTTTTCTTCTGTTATGTACTTTCTAAGTTTATCTTGTACATCTGACATCAGTGAAGGAAAACATCGTGAGGCTACCTTGACCTATAATTGAGATAAGTCTGAAATCACCTGCTTGTTCTGTGTAATAGGGGGCGAGCCTATTGCCATCAACCGGGCACAAATCCAGACACCGAGGCTACTGAGAAATTCCTGACGGAAAAACCCAATAACACTTTGCCCGACCTGGGAATCGAACCCAAGACCTCAAGCTCAGAAGTCGCACTTTGCGACCACTAGATCAACGAGGCAGTCGCGTCAGTACTTAAGGTTTACATAAAGGAAATAAGTAAAACACACCGCACTACAAATCCGTCTCCCGGATTTTGTAGTTCACGAGAAATCTGACACATGCAGTTCGCTGTTCAAGTGAATGTGCATTCCACATTCTCGGAACAATGTCGCACGTTCATTCAATGGAAGACCTTTCACTTTATATGTTTAATTAAACATTACCATTCGCCACATACCGAATGCTTGCAGCTTTGCGATTCTTTGTACTGCCAAATTACCTAACCGTTATGGCACGTGGGACGAAGAGTTGGACACTAGGGGGCTTAGACAAAGTAACGTCGCTTCGTCGATTGACCACGTGACTTAACGCGGCTTATGTCAATCCCATACATTTTAGTCTTTTCTAACTTCGTTATCGTTTTGAAGTTGTTACTTTGTCTAAGCCCCTAGGTAGGTATATGATCTTCTTTTGTTTTTAACCCCCGACGCAAAAATGACGGGGTGTTATAAGTTTTGTGTCAGGGTGTGTCTGTCTGTGCCATCTTAACTCCCGAACGGATGAAGCGATTTTGATATTTTTTTTGTTTGAAAGTCGGCGAAAATCTGAGGCTGCTACTAAGAACTTCCTGATGGAAAACCCAATACCATTTTGCCCGATCCGGATATTGAACCCAAGACTTAATGCGGATTATAACTACCCAAAAAAAAGTTAAATCTAATCTTCACATTATTTGACGAATTTTGGAAATATGGCAGTTTAGCAGCAGATCCATTAAAACCAGGAAAGTTTCGAGAATAGTCAAGTGGTCTACAAGAAAAAAAAATTGGGAACGTCTGCTATTGATAATTATTATTTCAACTGCACCGTTGGTTGTAAGCGCGACTGTTGAGCCTGGAGTCCTGGGTTCTATTCCCAACGGTTTTCAAAATTTCGTGATGAGTAGGTGAGTGAGTGATCTTTCCCTTTTAAATATTTAGTAAACACAACCTTGCTTAAAAATAAAATTTGCGGACATTTTAGTAGCGGCAGATGACAACAGTTTGCTTAAAATAAATTCTAACAAAAAAGAAAATTAAAAAAAAAACTGTATCATACCTTTGCAAACAAAAGTACCTACTATCTACAAAGAAACATCAAAAGCCAAGGAATTCGTCGCACAGAAGAGCACGAAACAAATAAAACCTTAGAGAATGCGCTTGCGCATTCCTGTGCGTGCGCCGCTATGGGAGCCGACGAACGAGCTTTGACGCTAAACATACATTAGTATAACTATATTAATGCGATATTCTGATGGAGATTTATGAACGCATAGTAACGTCATTAAGAAATAATCAGTGAATGACCTATAAATCCTTATGGATAGCAATGATGACTTCTTCTTAGCAGAATTATGGGAAGTGCCTAAACATATTAATAAAACCAGCCAATTATACAGGACAAAAGCCTCTTCTCATACAGAGAAGGCATAAACATTGATCACCTACTTGCCCAAGGCGGAGTGGCAGCTTCAGATTGATATTATTTATAAGTCCAGGATTCCTCACGATGTTTTCCTTCACCAATGACAGTGATGTCCAAGATAAACTTAGAAAGTAGGTACTTAAGCAATTAAAAAAGTCACATTGGTTCTAGCTAGTATTAAATCTGCAACATCATGAATGAGAAACGGGTGCAATAAACACTCGACCATCAAGTTATCACTGAAAGAATATTGATAAATATCCTTGATACATAACATAACATCACACCTGTATCCCCGAAAGGTTAGGCAAAGGTGTACCCATTAGTCCACCCACATTTCGCCAGTTATGTTTAAGTCCCATGTAATAGGAGGCGAGCCTACTGCCATCAACCGGGCACAAATTCCGACTCCAAGGCTACTACTGAGGAATTCTTGATGGAAAAACCCAATAACATTTTGCCCGACCTGGGAATCGAACCCAAGACCTCATGCTCAGCAGTCACGCTTTGCTACCACTAGACCAACGAGGCAGTTATTTTTAAAACATACAGTGCCTATACGTACCCGGCAAAGAAATTACAAATCCCCTTGCAAGGCTACAATATAGATACAATTCCAAGCATATGCAGTTGTATCCCCTATATTTATGGAAAATTAAAGAGATTTATATCTCCCATTGAAGTAGGGTGTCGTTAAATCTTTTATAATACCACACAATAGATCATTATGTGGTTTGACACTTGGAGCTTTTAAGTCCACAGCTGATACAATACCACGCTATAATTTTCAAATCAATGGATTCAATTTCTTAATGGTTATTTTATAATGGGTTTTCTTTATTCATTCGATCAGAAAACAGTTTGAGTCTGGTGTAGATGCAGGTGAGTTTGTGATTACTAAATGAGTTTAGAGCAGTCTTTTACTATAATCTTCTTACTACTAATTTAAATGCGAAAGTTTGAATGGATGTTTCTTACTCATCATGCCAGAACGGGAGAACGGATCAGAATAAAAATTGCCACAGAAGTACATTATAGTCTGGAAAAGCACCCTTTTTCTCCCGAAAAAAAATTGCGGTTCCCGTGGGATAATATATTAACTGTGACACGGACGGAGTCGGGGGCAGAAACTAATAATAAATGAGTAAAATTTAAATCTCATCTCAAATCTATCTAACGGGCCTCTGCGTGTTGGCTTCGGCCCCTCGTACGCCTTCCAAAGCTCTGGGATCTAAGGTCCCGAGTGACATAGAACAATAATCTATTAAAAACTTTCTAAAGTGACACTGGCTACAGATGTCGATTAACCCTAATCTTGACAATTTTTTTTTTAAATTTTGAAAAATACCAATTATCCACCGTGCCAAGAAAAGGGTTAAAACAGTAACATAAACAGTTAAAATGATCCACAGGAATAAAACTCAGAACAAATCAAGGCACAAAACGAAAAAACATGTCTCATTTATTCATAGTTGCGCCGAAATTGCATCGACCACAAATATGCAATCAAAAGTACCCCAAATACATAAGGAAAATATTCCAAAAAAAAGAGCCTGACGTCACCGCTTGTCGGTCTTGCATCGAACTAACGAAGAACTTCCTGTCTTAATCAGTGGACACTGACATTCGCTGTGCGATAATGCAAGAACTCGATAATGTATGAACTCACTTGTGGAGGGCGAAAGGGATTACTAATTAATGTGGGATTGGTGCCGATGAACTGCTTCTGATAAGTTTAGTTACATAAAGAGTAATGACTAACGCAGAAGACATGTTGCGGGCTGAGTGGATTGAAGAATTGGTTGTAGATACCTAAATACTAAATGTCAACGAGAACAAAAGTCAGAAGTCCGCTGACAAAAGTAAAAACATCATATTGCTATGTCGGTGACGCGGTGACATTAGCAGGTCGGTGACGTTATCACATTGACATGTCAGTTACGCGAACCCATAAGTTTGCCCCTACCGAAAATTGCTCAACACGGCTAACAAAGTTTCTACATCAGAAAGTAAAAAAGCCGTAGCCCATACATAGGAACCATTCTGTAGAAACGAATCAGATAAGGATGAAGGAACTAACGAATAGACTATGTTGAAGATAACAAAGCACGGAAGGAAGTAGGAGAACACTGAGATGACGACTAAGAGATATGCCTGGATCTTGACAAAGAGCACCAACTAGTAAAAGCTCACAGTACAAGCTCAAAGTAAAAAGTAGTAAAAGCTGAAGATTCCCACAGAAAGAAGGCTTTAAATCGTCCATGCATATTACGAGTATAACGTTTGGAATCATGTACATTGTACAGGTGACACAACTTTCAATGTTGTGAAGTCAAAACACATACACGTTTAGAATTTATTCCTCACGATGTTTTAGTTTGTTTGTTTAAAATTGGTGATAAACAGCATGCTTTACCGTTCGATCTCTATACCGAACGAGAATCAAGACAAGATGGATTTAAATTGCCAAATAGTACTTAATGCACTAAATGTTGTGTGTGGGACTGCCTCGTTGGTCTAGTGGTTGCAAGCGCGACTGCTGTGCATGAGGTCTTGGGTTCGATTCCCAGGTCGGGCAAAGTGTTATTGGGTTTTTCCATCAGGAATTTCTCAGTAACAGCCTCGGAGTCTGGATTTGTGCCCGGTTGATGGCAATAGGCTCGCCCCTATTACATGGGACTAAAAACATAACTGGCGAAATGTGGGTGTACTAATGGGTACACCTCTGCCTAACCCTTCGGGGATTACAGGCGTGATGTGATGATGATGTTAGTACTTAATGTTTACACCGATTCCATGGAACTTGGAACTGTGGACGCTGTTTATGCAGTAAATTAAGAAATCCGATGTCTTTGTCTTAATGTGACATAGTAGGATGATGATGGGGAATTGGAAGTTTATTCTACAGCACTCGCTACTAAACTAAATACCTACATACTTGCGGGGAATATGATAAATATCGATTAAACTTGTTTTTTCGTGGTAAATCCTTATGGACCGCCTCGGGGACCTTCCCCGAGTTGTCGGACTCCAACGGATTCAAACTTCACGGTATTCCTCTGACTACCTTCACGTACTTCGCAACCCGGCAGGTACTGACCCGAAATATCCTTGAAACTGTCTTCATGTTCATTTATTTAATTTCTTTTAGTTCACAGAAAAAACATCGAGCTCTCTATAGCAACAGCCATCAGAAAAAGCTAAAATATCTACATAAGTTAGTCACCTCTTAAATGGTTTTTGCTCGGTAAAATGATATTCTCATAAATATTCCTTCTGCGATTTATGTTCGATTGCCAAAAAACTTCCCCATCAAACTTGTACAATTAACTTAGATATTCTCTTATTAGATATATCTTATATTTGGCCTTTAGTTGTACGTTCTAGTTTGCTGTCTCTCGGGCGATTGCGAAATACGGATCTTCTGTGGACCTTGACAATTATCCTTACAAATAGGATCTAGAGTATATTACCGTTTTGTACTGTATGGAAATATGCGCTTTGTCGTGAAGTTGCCTACACCAGCCTGTTACCATGCTAAGTGTATTTTTCCATAACTATAATACCTATCTTAGATATTCAACTTATCCAAAGTATGTAGGAACGTTTTTAAAACCACTTAAAAGGGAGATATAAAGAACCAGCATTCTTACTTCAAAACCTCGGCTAATACCAGATTGCTGATTCATTGATTTGAGTTTTTCGGGCTTTATATATTTTAAGGAAAATGAAGACCTACCTAATAAATATTAATTAAATTAACATCTTGCTAGACAAGGGTCTAGCAAGATGTTAATTTAATCCAAGATGTTAAATATAGTCACTATAATCCCGATTTTAGAAAGATCCGCTGTAAATATTCAAAGAGAAGATTGCACGTCGTTAAATAAAAGTCCAACGACTTCCTAAAATCGAAAATTAAATCCTAACTTCCGTCTCGTATTGTGTGACTCACGCCATTTGTTTTATGAAAATGTAAGTAATTATATCATGGGAAAAGCCTTGAAGTAGGTCTTTTAGCCCCAGACAGACTAATGATGATGATGATGACATACTCGGGACAGCGTAATAAACAAACAAAATGTCTAATTTTAGTAGAGCAGACAATTTTTTTATCGTATTACTCCGACTAAAAACTCAATGAGCACCCAAAAAACTGTTAGTTCAAACTCAACGACCGAAACTTACTTAACACAATTTTTGCCGGCATTTTTTCCCGCCATGATGTAAGCGAGGTCGACGACCCAACACCTGTTGCTTATGTTTTTTTTTTTAATCATGTCTGCGTTGGGCACTGGTCTATTAAGTATTAAGCACTTAGTTTTTATTGTAACCTCTTATGTGATTATTGATTTGTGGTCAGGGTAGCGTATAACGTTGTCGTTACCCCAGTTGGCGGTCGCAGATGGCACTGTAAAGAGGGTGGAATAAAAAAAAACAAAACTTAATGTTGTAAAAATGAGAAATGTAAAGGCAGAACTTTAGATCAGACTTCAAGCATATTTTATAAACGTTTACCAACAAAAAAACGAGAAAGATTCCAGTTTGTTTTTTGAAAGACAAACTAAAGTTGTGAGCGTCTCGAACGTTGGATTCGAAAGAAAAGTTCAAGGCTTTATGGAGATAAAAGCGGGGTTTGTAACTGGGAATCGATCCCTATCCCCATGAAAGGGGGATTTGGAAGTTTCCCGATGCATAGATTCACCTTTTGAGCTGTACCCGAACTTAAGGATTGTGCTGTCACGTCAATATATATTCGTAACAACTTTTTATCGAGCGTGATCTCTGCTTTTATTTGCAGATCCTACAATAATCTAAATTAATATTTTGTAGAGAAAGGATTAATTTATATTTTTATTTGTCACGTTAAACATAAAAACTTCTCAACCGATTTTAAAAATTCTTTCACCTATGGAAAGCTATTTTATCACCGAGTAACGTAAGCAATATTGTATTTAAAAAAAATAGGTCCGTAAGAAAATTGACAGACGAAGTCGTGGACAAGAGCTAGTAACTAAGTCAATTAAGTATATCGCAAGACCAAAAACAAGCTCGGTTTAAATACTTTTTGTTGTTCGCTATGTTCAGTCTGGTGTCTATGGTCAGGTTGTTGGCTCATATCGCCTTTCATAACATCCTGTCAACGAACGCATCCTTGAGCTCTCGCAGGCTTTTATTTTTGTTTATAACTCTGTACTACTTCAGTGTACAACCTCTGAGGTACACGGTCTTTTTAGCTAGTGTTTTGAAATGTTTAAGAAATGTTTTCAAAATATTCATGGGTACTCAGTACCTTACGTTATGTTACCTATATCTTTTTAGGAAGTCTTACGGTAGGGTTTTATGGTCTTAAAAAGGCCTATTAGGTTTTGTCACCTAAGGTTGCCAAACGGGGCTTACAAGAATCGGGTTTTTTTTTATTGTGCGGACTCTTGTGTGTGTCCGTCTTGCATTTTGGCCAGCCTTTATAACAGCAATTAACTCTGCATGTTGAAATTGCTATCATCGACACAATTACAATAATAGATAATTCCCGCCCTACACGGAAAAAATACTCATCTACCATTGTTTTAAGCCAAATAAAGCTGTTTTATCACGCGCCACAAAACATTGCGATAAGCTGCACTGCGCCATAAAGCCCCTCCACCACGAGTTAGTTTTTAACCACGTCCAATCTAAGAGTATGATCTCCTTACTTCGACGCTTTCGGGGGCTCGTCTGAGTTCACTTTTATGAGTTTTTAAGTGGCCATTATGGCGATAGAAGGCCGAACTTAATGTCTCTATGTTGAGACCGCGGTGCACGGATTCGTGCTTGGAAATTTTCTTGTGCTGCGTTTGGACTGTATAGTTTTCTTTGTGGTCTAGCAAGCTCTATTTCAGTATTATGGAAGAAAATAATAAATGAAAATGCCAAAATTGCAAATTCATTACTGTCACTTTAATTATGTTACTAACATTAGTAATTAAGTTTAAAAATGTTAACAAAATTATCGAGGCTTAAGTTGTCCGAAATAAAACGACCTTTTTTCTTAACATATTTTCTTAGTGGGATTTCAAGTCGAGTCACTGTACTGCACGGCTAAATGAATTTAGTTTTAATTACCATTACTCTACTAGGGTTTACATTACTATAATAACAAAATATCCTTAAATGTATTGCTTCAGAGACAACAAACACCCTTATTTCACGGATACGTCACAAAATAAAAGATTACATCAATAACGTGCACGCATTTGTAGTCATTTATCACTAAGAAAAAGTACCTGTCCGTTTGAGCCCCTGCATTTGCCTTTATTGATTCCAATTAGTTCCCGATGACTAATAGTTGCTCTGTTTACTTGAGCGAGTCACTCGACTGATACAAATGCGCCCTAAACAAGTTTAAAGTATGAAATGTCTTGCAGGATGTGGTGTAATTTTTATTTTTTTACTCTTCCACGCCGTTGATGACTCGAAATTGTTAGGTAACCCGATAGTTAACGCTACAAGATAACTGCTTACTGTATTGTAAGTTTCGTGAGAATATTTCTAAATGCATATTTGACACTTTTATACCCAATTTGCTCGGTAACCTGACAGATTGTTTGTAAGCGTGATAGAAAATTGCTTGTTTTTCAATTGACCTATTTTTCTACGTAATAATTTTGGTTTCACAAGTTCATCATTTTTGCATTATCTTGTCTTGCTTTCTAAGTGTTTTTTAAAGTTTTGAAAGGATTGACAAACATTCTTAAGTGATACTAAAGCAACAATAACCTCTTGTTACAAAAGTTCCCATGCCTTACTGACGGATTATATTGTTAGTTCAAAACTTCCATAATTGTATGTTTACAAACGGAACCAACTCTTTCGGAAACTTTTACGAACTCCTTGTAAAAAGCATGGGCGTAACGGGTCAGGGGTGCGAAACACAAAATGAGTACAATATGATAAATGAACAATGTATTTAGTTCCTTGTCAATGAGCAGGGGGAGCACGGCCACTCAATTTTTCACGCCTACTCAAAAGAAGCTAATAACACTAATGTTTTTCTTCCCTTCACTCAAAAAAGAGTGTCATTTATTCATCATTTGAATTATTGAGACCGTAAAATATCTTTTGAGCTTTGTAGAACTTTAAATCTAGCATACAGAAGAAGAAAGGCACTTTTCTTCTGTCTACGTGTCCCGGATTCGATTCCCGCATGAAGCAATGAATTGTAAGGCTTAGGTACAGATAGTTGTTTCGTGTCTGTCTGTTTGTGTGTGTGTATATGTTTGTAAACACATCCACGGTAAAGACAAAACCTGAACTGTTATTTCAATGAAAGAACGGATCCTTTTTGAAAGACTTTCAGAATATTTATAAGAACCTCCCATATCATCAAGATAGTTTCAATTCCATATCTTGCCTGCCTCGTTGGTCTAGTGGTCGTAAGCGCACTGCTGTGCATGAGGTCTTGGGTTCGATTCCCAGGTCGGGCAAAGTGTTATTGGGTTTTTCCATCAGGAATTTCTCAGTAGCAGCCTCGGAGTCTGGATTTGTGCCCGGTTGATGGCAATAGGCTCGCCCCCTATTTCATGGGACTTAAAACATAACTGGCGAAATGTGGGTGTACTAATGGGTGCACCTCTCCCTAACCCTTCGGGGATTACAGGCGTGATGTTATGTATGTTTTGTATGCATAATTATCTTGATCTTGTTTCCAGGTCAATAGAAGTGTATCTGAAGACCGGCCGCCTTCACAGCGAGATCCTGGCTGAGCAGAAAATTAGTGAAGGACAGCTGCGACGTCCAGACGCCACTATCATATTCTGGCTGAAATGCGAAAAGGTAAGAAAAATACTCAATACTCTTCAATCAATTTTTATTGCATTCCATTTAATTATAGTAGTATACCTATCTATTATAAAAGAAAGTCGTGTTAGTTACACTATTTATAACTCAAGAACGGCTGAACCGATTCGATTCGATTTCGATTAAAAAATCGAAATCGAATCGATTCAATTGGTGGGGAGGTAGATAAGAACTAGGAGAAGGACATAGGATACTTTTTATCTGTAGGTGTATCTTTTTAGGTGTAGGGTACGGTAGGGTATTGGTAGGGTATGGGTAGGGTAGGGTAGCGGTAAGATATGGTATTGGTATGGTATCGGTAGGATAGGGGTAGGGGTAGGATGGCGGGTCAGCTAGTTATAATATATAATATACAAAGTAAAAGAGATCAATATGGGTCCCTGTCGAGCACAGCAAAAATTAGGAGAGAGGAAGAGGATAAACATGTATTTAATTTAAAAAACAAACTGAAGACTATTCCACTGTTATTTATATGCAGTAGTATCTTATTAATTACATCACAATAATCTGATAAATACAAATATGTATTCATACTTTATGAAAACCTTATATCTATGTCGTTGTTACGGTCTGCGCAAACGAAGCAACAATATGCTCGAGCAGTCTTCTTTGATGATGGTAAAAAACAAACAATTAAAAAGCCCGTTTTACCTTACTAGTGTATAAAATTTTATACACTTTATATTATACCATGTAATCTAGATTCCTTAAGGCATTGCTTGCTACGCTTGCTCAAAGCGGATTGGCGATTGCAGACTTAGGTTAAATACTAGCCGACTTTGACGACTTCGTCCGCGCAAATTTCGATTATCGCGGATACAGACGAAGTCGCGGATTGAAAAGAAGCCTATACCCTTTCTTGGGATCCGAGCTTAAACTGTACCAAGTTTTATTAAAATCGGTTCAGTAGTTTAGGCAAATAAACAAACTTACTTTTACTCAGGTTGTAAAATATAAAGAATGTTGAAGTATGTTTATTTATTAAAGCTTCCTCCCTTCAACGACAGGTGTCGCTGTAGTACACACTATAAAATTATACAAAATGCTGCACTTCCTGCGGTATACACAGTTTATTATGTTTGCATGAGCAGCAAGCATTCTTTTGTAATAATTATGTCAATCATACAGTGTTTATGCTCCATTTCTTTAATCAAAATAACATCACGTAATGATTTCTGACATTTACTACGATTACTCATTAATCCATCACAAAATGCACCTGTATTAACCGGTCTAGCCCGGCTGACTTACCGGTCAGTCAGCCGCAGTCAGGCATTGAGTCCGCCTTTGTATTTTTGTTGCTTAAATAAATAAGTCAGAACAATAGAAAATCAATTGTGTCCTGATATTAAAAAAAAAATAAGAAAAATAAAATTAAAAACCTTCTTCGTAAAAATCAGCTGGTATTACGGATATGAAGCACGAAGCTCTGCATCTGCTTTTTTCCAACTTTGTTTGGCTTCTAATACCTACATAAATGGAGTCTTTCTTTATCGTGTGGGCACTGGGCAGTAAGGTCTTACAACCCTACACATCCTAGTGTCAGAATATCTAAACCGCCTCAAGGGCCTCTGACATGTTTGAGTGACACAGTATTAGGCTGGTATAAGTCCAGGCTTCCTCACGATGTTTTCCTTCACCGAAGTTAATGATATACACGATAAACTTTAGAAAGTACATATGAATTGAAAAAGTCACATTGGTAATTGCCCGGATTTGAACCCACCAACCTCAAGCATGAGAGGCGGGCGCCTCAAACACCATCACGACTACATGAACTGACTGCCTATCTGACCTCCATAACCAAGTTACTGGGTAACACGATAGGTACGCTTTGCTAAGACTGGTTGTCTTTCGAGCTTCTGACTTCCCGTAACGGCTGTCAAAGATCTACGAATTGACAGCCGACCTGGACCAACGACTTCACGGGGTGTCGCATCACCAACTTCTAAACTCCGACCTACTGAGAAATTTCCTAATGGAAACCCTTATGACTCTTTGCTTGACCTGGAAATCGCACGCGAGACCAACGGCGCAGTCTGTTAAACAAAGATTTTCATCATGAATATCTCCTTCTATAAAACTACAGTGTGGAAGAATTGTTTTTTTTTTTCAAACTTGCAGTTCCCTGCCCTCCCCACTTCATCCACTACCGGTTTCATACACAATTTAATTGTTGATAAAATTAAGAGAAATTTGTGGAAGGGACGGCCATTTCAAATAGGAACATTCAAATGAACATATTTTTCGATTCATTGGTTTTTGTTCCATCTACTAAGTATCACGAACATGCGACCAGCTGCATCTCTACGACACCCATAAACACGCGTCCACAGACCGCGCGACCGTTTAGCACCTGATCTAAGAACACGGACAAGTAATGAGTGCATCCCGTCTGATTATCTAAATGCATTAATTAGAATACCCACACCAGTCATAGCATCGGTATAAGTAAGTTATTTATATACTAAACACATCGATATTTTAATGCGGCATGTGCAAGGGTTGTTACCTCCCCCCCTCTCCGCCTTTGGACACAAAATAAGAAAGTTCAGAAGTCACACTTGTGCCAGCCATTGGAAATAATATACAGAGATATAAATCTTTAGTCGCGAATACAATTTTATTTTATTTTATTTGTCTCCGTCTCTAAAATATTGAATTTTACTAAAACAGAGTTAAGTCTTTTCGTTTTTATTAACACATCATAATTGTAAAAAACATCATAAATTCATCATCTTCATTTATTATACTAGACAAAAAGCGTCCGAATAACGTTGGTAATAAAGTTATATTGTTGATATAAATGCGTTTCAGTCATATTTTATTGTAACAGCAAATAGTTTACATTTATTTGTATTTATCGTGAAATAACAAACCTTATTAAATCAAATCATTCATTCACTCATAGTGTTAGAAAGTATTTACTTACAAGCTAACGTTAAAATAACGGTAGCGTTATAACGATATTTGTGTCTAATGTTTTAATGAATAGAGTACAAACGTACCATCAACCCAGCCTTGCAGGTGGACAAGTAGACTGATACTTCTGCACGTATCTACTCAGTACCACGCAGATGCGTCCGCGTCGCACCTGCCAATCTCGGCGCGCAGGTGAAACTGTGTTTACGTTTTTTTCAACCCTGCGCTGCGACCTCCGAGAACGAACGATTAATAACGTTACTTTGTTGCAGCCTTGTTTGGTTTAATTGGGAGTTTAGGGTTGATAAAGAATTTGACGTTTTTGGTAGTGACGCAGACTGACGTGTATTGTGACTTTTTGACAGTTGCTACGGTGAAATGTCAAGGATTATGAAAGGCGTTGAAAGGGTTTTTTGACAGTTATTTTTCGGTTCTTTTTTTGTGTTTGGTGCTAATATGGGAAAGGTGTGAATATAAAAAAAATGGTCGTTCTGCTGTAATTAATAACTTTGATATTCATCAAGTTTACGATCGCTTTGTTTGCACCGATTTGGAAGTGTATCCACCTTATTAGGCGATTGTTTTGTTATTCATTTAAAGTGGGTAACTTTCCTAGTTTTTTCTAGTTTATTTTTTTCCCTTTTACGATGTGAACTTTTAACTCAAACTCATTAATCTAAAGTGAAAGTTACAGCCTAGACAGTTAAATGTTACCACATTTTTTCTACTAGATATATTGCACAGAACCGCTTATGTACCACAGTTTGTTACTAAAAACTTTAATAACTGGCCGAATGACATACTACCTCTGCACATGATACCAACATAGTCTAATTATCAATATTTTTCTTTTAATAACTAAAACATGTTTTACTTGGAAATAGAAATATAACAAGGTACACCTGGCTTAATTAAAGATGTTTTTTATTTAGTTTAATACCCTATCACGCGAGGTCTCAGCGCCGTATCTAAACTTATTCGCATGGGGTCTATGTAACCTCTGGTACTGCACCTTTTGCCGCGCATTCTGCCGTCACTGGTAACACGTCACATTACAGGTTATCTGCTCAGTACTAAAAACCAGCGCCGTTTTCGTGCCTTCGTGCACGGACCACGGCATTATGCTGACCGTCAGCCGTTTCGCGTTGCGCATATTTCTTACTTGTATTTTTTGTTTTTAATTTTTTTTTGACATATTTGGAAAAAGGCTAGGCAATTTAGATTGATTAAGAATTAATTTTTAATTCAATTTAATTAATAAATCAATTTAGAATTTTTTAGATTGACAGTTTTTTTTTTTCTTTCTTTCATCTTTACACATTGCCCATAAAACAACAAATTAATAATTTCAAAAACAACAACACATCGTCCATCTAATGTCGTACGCATAGCGCATGTGACATTTCCAATATAGGCACTGACACACGGATAGACACACGGCTACTTTTTACTTGTATTGTAACTACTCTAAGCAGATGGTGGGTTAAAATTATTTATGTTTAGTTAGGTACGTAGAGAACGGTACAACAGGTGCCTTCGAATTTCTTGTTTTGTTTTTTTTTTGTAACATGTTAACGATAACGTAGGCTTTATTTAACTGTCTTGTTTCGTTACTTTGTTACTTTGTATCAAGGAATTTAATGGATGCGTGGTTCTTTAGAAATACATCGCCAATTGCCAACCCTTCTTAAGCTGAGGGTGATAATGTCGACATAAGGCAGATTTATAAAAGGAATGGATTGCAGAAAAAAAATACTTTATTTTTATAGTAAGTAAGTATATCAAATTTTAATTATTTTGTACTTATGTACACTTCATTTTAATTACGTTTTTTTTTCACTCGTACAATAACTTGCACCTATCATGTTATCTCTTCACCACCTTTGGTTGACTGTTAGAGAATGCTTAAGGCATTAAGTCCGCCTTTGTACTTTTTGTTCCATAAAGTTTTAATAAATGATTAAAAAAGATAAAACTTTGGCTTTCAATATCCCAATATTGGGAAGGCATGTAACTTTTTACATCTATATGTATAAAAGAAAGTCGTGTTAGTTACACTATTTATAACTCAAGAACGGCTGAACCGATTTTGCAGAAAATTTGTGGGGAGGTATTTAAGAACCAGGAGAAGGACATAGGATACTTTTTATCCCGAGGAAAAAAGGGGGTAGGGTAGGGGTAGGATACCACGCGAACGAAGTCGTGGCGGGTCAGCTAGTTCTTTATAAATGCGGGTTCATCAAGACTGCAGACCAGCAAATGAACCTGTTGGTAACTACTATCAGCATTTTTTGTCCTACTTCTGATCGAAGTACAGCTTATCTCTGCATGGCCTTCCTACTGATTTAACTATCATAATTGGACTTAGTTCTACCATAACTAGCCTATCAATCTGTCAATCAATTAATTAATTACGTTGAACTGATTTAAAATGGCAAATGTGTTACAATACTATCCAGCAACAACAGTTGAAAGTTCATTCAAAATTTATAATTTGGGTTAGTTCTATCAAACCTAGCCAAAAGCCGTTTTTGGGTTTTTCCATCAGGAATTTCTCAGTAGCAGCCTCGGAGTCTGGATTTGTGCCCGGTTGATGGCAATAGGCTCGCCCCCTATTACATGGGACTAAAAACATAACTGGCGATATGTGGGTGTACTAATGGGTACACCTCTGCCTAACCCTTCGGGGATTACAGGCGTGATGTTATGTATGTTATGTCAAAACACGATTCTCCCATAGATTTTGTTTTTAATTTTGTGACGTCACTTATTCGCCAACTCGTAAAATCAACCAATCGGGGCAGCGCGTTGGACAATTTGTAACATTAATTCTCTGCACGTGCCTTTATCATAATTTCTAAACAATCTACACCTGTTCTAATTTCTTATTTTACATTTTATAAATACCAAATTCCTGAACCTGGCAACACCTTGGGGCTATTTAATCTTGTCTATTAACAATTATGCTAAACACGTTATGGTTACAATAATTATAATGATCTATGTACTGTAATAACTTTTAACCCCTTTGCAGGTGTAGGAGACTTTATTATGTAAGCAATAAAGGTTATTTTAGAATGCTGGAGGGCTTTTAGTAAGGTTGTATAATTTTGCATAGTAATGCAGTGGACACAATTGCAGTTTTTACTTGAAGTCAATGTGCGAATAGACATTATAATGTATTAGAAGGAAGAGTTTAATCATTGAAAGCTGCTTGTAAGTTACTTACGACGGTTGTAAAACAAATTGGAAGAAAAACGTATGCTGTATGTGATGTGAGCTTTTTTAAAAATGAAAACGGTTCACATATTTACACGAAAGCGGTCGAGTAAGGGATGATTCTCATTAGAGCGGGCCGTGCCCGGGGCGGGGCCCGGACGGGGGTCGGTTTTAATCTGTTACATATATTTTGGTATTGAAGTGCGGCGAGCGGGCCCGGACGGGACACGGATAATGCACTGTCATAAATTGATTCATACAAAATATATGTAACAGGTTAAAACCGTGCCCCGTCCGGGCCCAGCCCCGGGCACGGCCCGGGCACGGCCCGCTCTAATGCGAATCATCCCTTAAGTTTGCACCTCGCGTAAACGAAAAAGGGTTCACTATTACGTATAGTTCGACTTTTACTTCTATTCAGTAACTTGACAGTTTAAAAAAAAATGTTACCATACTCAAACTAATAGTGTTGGGGTGGTGAACGACTTTGCCTTAAGAATAACCTAATTTTCGAATATTGTTATGTAAGATGTGGAAATAAGAAAAACATAAATAATTATCAATAAAAGTAATTTCCTTTTTTATTTTCTTTTAATAGAAAGAGCTCGTGGCTAAGTAATAACAGCCGCATGGGTCGATCCGTCAGGTTAAGCTACGCTTGCCGGGGTTGGTCCGTGGATGAGTGACCATCTTTACACACCGAGACTCCTCCGTGCCTCGAAAAGCCTGTGTCATATGTGGATCTTTGACAGTCGTTACGGGTCGTCAGAAGCCCGAAAATCTGACTACTAGTCTCACCAAGGGGTATCGTATAACCCAGTTACTGGGTTGTGGAGGTCAAATAGGCAGTCGCTCCATGTGAAATACTGGTATTCAGCTGGATCCGGTTAGACTGGAAGCCGACCCCAACATAGTTGGGAAAAGGCTAGGCAGATGATGATTATCTTTTAATAGAAACACACGGACACATGTAAAAGGGCTTGGCCCAAAAAGTAATATAACTTGAAATAAAAATAAAATAACAATAAATACAAATATATAATAATAAAATAATATAACTTACTAAAAGAACTACGGTACCAGATCGGAAAAGTGGACCGTAACAAAATGGTCTTCGTTTTGTAATTATTAAGTTATAATTACAAAACGAATAATCTTAATAACATAAACCCAGCTTCATTATTTAACTTTACAGTCAGCTCGCTTGTTAAACAGGGATTTAATAAAATCTGTATGTAAAATAACATTAACTTAAATAAACTTAGTAATATAAAAAAAGCTTTCAAATTTTGCTACACCCGTCATCGACCTTAAGTGCAGTAACAAAAATAATAATTCCCTGCACATTGACCTAGGTCATCAACCTATTCGATAGTTCTTTTAAATAAATTATTTAAATTATAATATCTTGGATTCAATTTCAGGTCGGGTTAAGTGTTATTGAGTTTTTCCATCAGGAATTTTTCAATAGCAGCCTCGGAGTCTGGATTTGTGCCCGGTTGTTATGGGACCTAAACATAGCTGGCGAAATGTGGGTGTACTAATGGGTACACCTCTGTGTAACCCTTTGGCGATTACAGGCGTGGTGTTATGTGTTATTCACATAACTTAAATACATAATTTAAGTTATGTGAATAATTATTTAATAAAAACATTAGTCTAATCCTAAACTATAACCACGTTTCTACAAGTAACTTTTCTATATTTTTAAAACATAATTTGAAGCTTGCCCTTCCAATCTAAAACATGCACAGCAGTTTCCTTAATTAACCTAATAAATACACGATTTTATTATTTCCACTATCATAAGTATAGCAGGTGCTGCGCTTGCGCACGAGTCAGGTGCGTTCGAGCATCTTCGGCACCATTCGGCTTTATGGTCGGCTTCTAATTGATTGTGTAAATCACTTTAATTCTTAGTTTTAGGGAGATTGTGGCTGACCGTGTTTTTAATCGGTGACGAAACAATAAATTAAATCCAATTTAACATTATTCCTGGCCTGGTAATTGAACTCAGGACTTAAACATCTAACTGGCATTGCAAAATTCTTGCAAGAATACTGCGAATGCGAACTACGATAATCCGGTTCGGAATAAATCGGCCTCGTTCGGCTGTTGTCGGCACTTGATAAAAGAATACCTATTTAACAAGAAAGCCGACTGAAACTCACAGTAAAGGTTACGATGATGATGTATAGTATCCCTGTTCGTCGTAAATCGGCTATGTTCGGCTGTTGTCGACACGTGAGCGGCGTGCGGCGCAGTCAGCCACCTGTTGTGTCTGCGCACCCTCCATGCTTATACAGGTTGATTGTGAAAATAATGAGGTTGTATTTATTATTTTCTCTTTCTTAATCTTAGCAACACGTGCGTACAAATGCCAGAGTCGGGTGGCCATGCCACCGAAAAGCTTTCCTTAATGGTTTTCTCTATTAAAACGCAAATTGAGTGACAGTCGGTTCCTCTCGGCTAAGTGTTATTGAGATTTTTTATTAAAATTTTCTCTATAGAAGTTGGTGATGTGGATCACCGTACCTCTGAAAGCATGTAAAGCCTGCGCGTGATCGTTCCTCAGTCGAAACGGATTGCCGTCCCTTCGTACCTACTATGAATGTGAAGATAGAGGGAGTGCCCCCGTGTTTGTGCACACACTTATGCACTATCAAATCTTCTGTGTTCTTGACCGGTATCCATTGAGATATGACGCCACATAATATATTAATATACATCTCAAATTCCTCAGGTCGTCGGTCAAAAGCAAGTTATTATAATTACTTCAATGACCCACACTAATGAGTCCTTATACGAATGTGTCGATAATTATACCTATTTTCAATCGAGAAATTAATAATCTTCATAATCATTATCCTTATTTGGGAGCTAAATCCGATTGAACAAGTTAAAGTGAACTGGTTTTTAATTGTGAAGACCTCCAATTACTTAGCGCTATATTTAAACAACTCATTACTTTTTTACTTTGGTTCAATGAATCAACATTTAATTACACTCCATTACTATTTTTAAATTAGTCGTAAGTCTATTTTTCACCTTCGATATAATAACCGAACCATCTTTACTTTAATAAATTACTAATTGCAACCAATAAATAACATAACATAACTTCACACCTGTAATCCCCAAAGGGTTAGGCAGAGGTGTATAGACCAACGAGGCCAATAAATAAATAAATAAAATTCCAATTTTAAATTGGTGCAAGAATTGGAATAACTTCAATTTTTTGTATCAACCTGTAGGTTTCGAAGGCGCACCTGCTGTTTTTCCGCTTTTTTCTTTTTTTCCTTTGTTTCCCCATCTTTAACCCGACTTGGCAAGTATAATAAGCCAGTACGTATTATGGTAGGTCATTTGACATCAGTATTTTAACCTTTTTAATATGTTGTTGTTTTTTTTTTGCACCGGAACTCGCTCGCATTCTTGGAATTACTTGAACCGTCGCGCATCGCAGTGGTAGGGTTGGTAAAATTGCTTAATTTATTTCTTTGTCCTGTTGTTTGCAAAATATGGTTGTACCTATCTCTCTAAAGTACCTAATTAAAGACACGATCTAGCTATTTTCCTTTAGTGAAGCCTCGCAAATGAAGTTATAAATACAATTCTCTTTGCAAATGGCGTTTTCTCTGCATAAATGTTAGGTACTTGAGTCAGCACTTACAAATTATAATAGGCGTTATACACGCATTTAAAATGCGTGCTTAAGGTAAACATTACTGAGGTCAATACACTAACAAAAACATAATAGGATGCATTTACCAAGTACTTAGTAGGTTTGCCAATGACGTCAGTTGTCAGGTTTTTATAACAAATAAGCTGTCAGCCTCCTTAGCACAAATGCTTGGTAATAAATGATTTCACGTCCATTCAACGCCTCTCAATCAGTGAACGTCAAAATTGTCGATACCACGCCGGTATCAAAGTGCCGACAGATACCAGATACTGATATTGTAATGTAGGCTGATGGTACAGGGGCGAACTAGGGCAGGGACGGGTCCTGCGTTGATACTGTTCGAAGTATTCATTTAATAAACATCTTCATCCTCAGCATGCTACGTACGTCCACCTACATACTTCTGGTCATTGTGCCACTTTAATGTATTAAGCTACTAAATAAAAAACTATTAAAAACAACAGCTTGATAATGCTTTGGTCACTATGTGAATAAAGTAGTCTAAAATATGAATTGTATTGTCAAAGGTTAATAATTGTTTTTATTAGCCATAAGCTCATAATCTGAACGTATCCACTAATTAACACGATCCACCATGAAAGTTATAACAGCCCACTGTCATCAATTGATGACAGCGGTACAGCCCGCTGTACTTTCAACTACAACTAGAACTTTCAAGCAACAGCCAGCTTTCAATACTTTTTGTTAACTACTATCCTAGTTGTCCCCAATAGTACGCAACTCTTTTTGCACCCACCACTAACTACCTGAATCCGACCCTGCCCACTTCTGTCAGTCTAGCAAGCTCCCACGAATCTACAAGTTCCGACAGGTTGAGAAACCAAGTTCATAGACCTCAAATAAAATGACAAAAAGCGATCGCTCGGTTGTGAGCACGCGTGAAAAAAAATTAAGAACCGTCTAAACAGACTGATTAAGTAATTTTTGCACAGATTTCAATGACTCGTGATTATTTGCTCTGGGAAAAACTCAAATGATTCGTTCTCATTTGCACTTTTTAGAGATTATCTTGGCGTGTGCTGGACAAGAAAACGCGGCTTGACGTTTACTATCATTTTCATTAATCTTAACCTTTCTTATTAATAACTTTTTCTTATTAATAAAATAATAATATCAGGATAACTGTGATCTTCCACTAAAGCATATTTTATTATTGATACCTAACTAGAGATAGAAAACATTTAACGCTTTGATTTACGCAAGAATAAATAACGAAAAAGTAAAATATTTTCCTATAATTCTGAGAGATATAAACGTTGCCTCAGAGATAATTTCTCTTCAACTAATAAACGACAAGAAACATCAACAATACCAAAAGTAAATAAATAAAAAGAAGAGACTATTTGTAGAAATGTAATAACATAGTTCTGAGTTGCCAATTCTCGATTAAATGGGGTGACATCGCTCGACCTAAACTTCCCCGAATCCGAAATAGACTCCATGAACAACAACCTCATTGAATCGCAATGCCAACGCCCGGCTCAAATTTTGGCGCGAACCAAACTTCAAACGTCATTGTCTATGGTTGTCTATATTTTTTTTTACTTTTTTTTTAGAGGCACATGCACAAAAAATCATCCGTACCTCGCATCAATGATAGCCATTTAATGGCATCACGACTTGATAAAAAGCATTGGCTTCGATAAAAACTAAAAATGTAGATCGTTTTGAAATAAGCATACGTGTGTTTTTATTGTGCGGCCATATTGTTGACGCTGAGGCGTTTTGTTTTGTTATTAACGATGCAATTTAGAAACGTTTAATTTGTGTTTCTGTTTAGAAAGACTTAAGTTGTGGAATTTTCAAAGTTATTGCTTTATTGTTCTTAGTGGGGCAGTTGTGAATGTATTGTTATGAATTTTATGAGTTGTTTTATTTATTTTAGAAAACTTGTTTAGTACACAACTGGGGTTTTTAGATAAAGATAACGTATAATATTTATTTCAATTCCATTTTAGTTAAATACTTTCTTATTTCTAGAAACTTTTAACGTTGTTTTTTTATCCTTTCACTTATTTAAGTAAGTGATTATTTTAAGACAATAAAAAGCCTTATATGAAACGTTCTACATGCAAGTTGTTTTATGTGAACTAATATATATGCAAAAATATAATCATATCAGTCATCTGTTTATGTAGCCGTAAGCTACATAAACAGATGACTCAATCTATGCTTAAATCCTAATGGCTAATAAAACTATACTTACTTAATTTGCAATTAGCATAACAATGTATTAGGTGATTCTTACAAACCGAACCCTACAGATCCTATAAAGAATAATTTTGCATTCCTGAGATAAGCACGTTCAAACAAACTCTTCAGCTTTATAATATTAGTATAGTGCGAATTATTCTGCTCTCAAACTATTATGAAAATCTTTTATCTTTGTCATCTTATATTGAAAATCAAAATATTTGATGGAGTCCTAATGCGATCAAAAACGAGGCTAACATTAGCATCAGATGGGAGATATAAAATTGTTTTTTACTTCTCATCAAATTGTTTGATAGTAGACTGTTTTTTTTCATTATGAACAGAATTTTCGCGGAGCCCCCAAAGCGGCTTTGTGGAGCCCTAGTACTCCGCGGAGCATACTTTGTGTATAGCGACATCCACATTCGGAACTGAACAGCATTTCCGATTATTCTACACGAGTATGAATGGATCGATTTAAATCTGTCTATAGATACTCGATTGCTATTTGCCATCACATCGGGGTATTAACTTTTTTAACGATTACGCAAACCCCAGACACGCGAATGATCGATTTTAAATGCACAATTAGATTTGCGGAATCCATTACCATACATATAAACGTTTTAAAATATGGCGTGACAGAATATTTTAATTCTGTTAAGGCTAGTGTACATCGGTGGGTGATACCGGATGTGGCTTTATGGTATTTTTTTACTCATGAAAATGGCTGATTTTTCGTTCTTTTTTTATAAAATGCTGTTGAAATATGATTAAAAAATATTAGCCTATTACTGTCATGCTGCTGGACAAAGGCCTTTTCTCATACAGAGAAGGCACGAGCATTATTATCGTCTTGATCGAAGTGAATTTTCGATTTCAGACTTACGTTAATTATAAGTCCAGGTTTTTTCACGATATTTTCCTTCACCGACGATGTCAATAATGTCCAAGATAAACTTAGAAAGTGACTTGGAAAAGCCACTAAATCTGAGTCATCATCAAGTAAATCTAAGAATACTTAAATAGTCCTAATATTTTAAGTAATACAATTTTATGTAGGCACTTTGTTATATCATTTTAATTCACAGCGACGACGTACGTTCGTATTTATGCTTGAAATAACGTAAAGACGCACGTAATTATTTAATTAGTAGCATACACGTGCCATTGTTCAAATCAATGCCCTTTAAAGTTTAAGGTGAAACCTCCATGGGAGCCCGAGAAATTTTCTTACGTTTTTTTCAATTTGCAAGTCAGTACTAGGTTTAATGTTCATTAAAGTATAATTCGCGGGCGTAAGAAGTATGTACTTTCAGAATTATAATCATTAAAATCAGTACAATACCATAAGTCGGTATAATTCTAAAATGTCAAGATTTCATGAAACAGTCATTCTCTCGGGTTACCTGGCCCTATGGAGTTTTATTGCTGAATTAAATGATTATAATTCTGGAAATACATAATTCTTACGCCCGCGAATCATACTTTAATCAACATATTATAACCTTTATCTGATTTACAAATTGCAAAAAAACGTAAGAAAATTTGAATTTCGCGGCCTACCGTGGAGGTTCTACCTTAAGGAAATTTTCTTTCAGAAGTAGAGACATCTTTGCTCTGCTGGATAACGAAGCCTTACAAAATGTCTTCCTAATAGGTAGAAAAGAACTTGTTTTTTTTACGAGCTGATAAAAACGTCTGGGTTCCTAGTATAGGTGCCTAAATTAAATTGACAGTGGCAGACGGACTTTCAATGAGTTTCCTACCTTATCTTTACTTATGTTAGGTAGCTAATTGTATTTTTTTCCACGGATTTCTATCAGTTTATTTTTAACTAGCCCGTGACTTCGGCTTGAACTGTCTTTTACGAGACTCAATTTTTTTTTTTGTTTGTAAATTATTGTCTTTGTTACTTTCTGATAAATGTTAAATTGTTAAGTAGTTTTTGAGATTTTTCCATTACAAATAAAAATACATTTCTCTTTACAACATTAGATTAGATTAAAATAAATTAATAAGTAATGGTGCAGATTCCCTTGGTCACAAACTATACTAAAATTAGACTATTTCCATCTTTTTCTGTCCAATAAAACAAGAAAGAGACTAATGTAAATAAGAGCTGACAAAATTTAGTCAATCTGACACATCCATACAGTTATAGTTCACATCTTAAAACGTATGGATTAAAAATACGGAGAAATTCAAGGCAAAACTAATATGACATCGCTAACTTAGTTCTTTAATGTCACCGCCCTTTCCTTTCGCTGTATGTTAGTAAGAGATGTCAATTCTCTAAATTTAGTCTAGATTGTGAACAAAAGAATCGGCATCATAATGTGCTTAAACTTAAAACTAGCTTAATATTTTATAGCAATTTTATTTCTCACCAAAACAGCAACAAAAACCAATAAATATTAGTTACAACCGACCCCTAACCACAACCAACCTCTTTTGTCGAACTAAATGAGTTTCGCGGTAAAACATGAGTATCGTGTCAACACCGCCTAACATCTGTTATGCTACACTTTTTTTTTATTAAAAACTGGCATCAATAGGCATAATGTTAAATAACACTTTTACTCTTACACGGAATTGATAAAAAATAACGTGGTTATATAAAAAAAAATTGGAGAAACGTCCGGTTTACACGATGGCAGGGTTGTCTGAATTTTTATGTGACTTGGATATAGATCCGTAATCTTACTGCTATTATAATTAATGCGAAAGTTTGGATAGATGGATGGCTGAACTTATTTGGATGAAAACTTTATTTTGTTAACAAAGTATTTTTTTTATTGCCTTGAGTGCACATCATGGTTTGTGTCCACATTTTTTCTTTCTAAAAGAAAGTCGCTTCCCGCCGTCTGTACCAGTATTGTACTGTATAATCTAATTATGGTCTGCACGCTTAGACCCCTTAAACTGCGCCACGGATTTTAATGCGGTTTTCATTAGACAGATTCTAGAGAAATATTTATACATCTGCATTACACCCGTGCGATGCGGGGGCGGGTGTCTCGTTATTTTAATAAAATACATGTGTTTTTTTGCGACACGTCGATCATCATATCGATCACTTCGTCAACCCTATCGCGCGATAATTAGCGCGTACTGTCGCGCCGTACTGAGTCAAGGGCAGTCACCGAGGCAGCTGGTTTCCTACTGAATTTTAATATGCTGCCGATTCAGAAACTACGACGTTATATACTAGTTTACGACCGCTCCCGAGGTCACAACTAGAATTATTGTAGTCTTGTAGTTATGCGCGATTTCGCGTGGAATGTTATTATATTCATCATCATCATCATATCAGCCGTAGGTCGTCCACTGCTGAACAAAGGCCTCCCCTACAGATTTCCAATAGGACCGGATGAAATATTATATTTATAAATCATTATATTCACTAACGCCTGTAATCTGCCAGTGAAAGTCACGTGAAAATCGATCTAGTCGTTACAAAGATTAGCTTGAACAACAGACAGGAAAACGACAAAACAAAATATTTTTCGTGTTAACTTTTATAAATATTTATTTTATAAAACGTTGTTATTTTAACATTATAAACAGACACTCCAATTTTATTTATTTATATGTATATAGATATCGTAGGATATAGCTGTGTGATGCAAGGCGTTTGTAGACCTTCAGAGAGGCGTCAGTGACCTGATGTGTGAATAGTGATAAGAAATTTGTTGCTAGTTGGAATTTAGCAATATTTTCAGTTATATTTATGTGGGTTTAGGATAACAGTATTTATCTGTCGTTTATTTTATTTTGATACGATAAAGTTGAAAATCTTTAAATTGTACTTTTGATCTAAGCGATTAAAATGTATGACAAAAAAAAATTGCAATGTCAAAGCATCATAGCTATTATGTAAAAAATAATCGGCGAAAAAAAATCTGAACCTGTCTGTAAGATCAAAATAGAAGCTTTTACTAAATGCATAATTATATTAAAGCATATAGAGTCTGTTTGTTCCGATTAATCTTCGAAATGACTGAACCGATTTCGACGGGATAGCTTTCACTTGTAGATAGCTGATATTATCAAGAATTACTTAGGCTACTTTTTTTTTAAGTATTAGGGATTCGCGAAAAATATTAAGACCCTGCAGATAACTCATAATCACGCAAGCGAAGTCGGGAACATAACCTAAAATAAAATCAAAATTCAAAACATACACGCGATCATCGATTTGAATATTTTGACATCAATTTAAAATTGGAACGTTCCCGCCAAAAGCGTTTAGTTTTCCTGCGACGCATGAAAACCATCAATATTTCTGTCAACATCGATCTCCTTTCGGATTAGTACACATGAGGCGTGCCCAAAGTTGTAACTTTCATTGTATATTTACGCTAATAAAATTCACTTTCGATGTATCCTTGCAAAAAACGCTTGCCATTGGTAGAAGGCTCAGTAGGGGGACTCTTGTAAATCCTTGAGTGAATTTATTCATAAAAATGGTTATTCGAAATAAATAATTATAACAGAAACCTACAGATAATAAACCTTTCATTATTTTGATAGTCCAATTGAAAGGTTTTAAGGAAAATAAATATTTTGAAGACATATATTTATGGCGCCAAAAACGGCCATTTTTTTTATAATTTTGTTATACTCTTACACTCACAATTGAAACGAATCTAACAACATTTCTCAAGCTGAAATCCATCAAGCCGTTTAGGCTACAGAGCGTGCCAAAGAAATATACATACATACACTAGAAAATCATAGCCCTCTTCGCGCAGTGGGGTAAAAATAGCAATAACCATTGTTGTACTCATTTTTTTGAGGATCCATTTTGCAAACTTAGTGTGCGCTTGACATCTGCCCCTGACGTGGGCTTACGCATGTCCAGAAACCGACCAATGTCATATGACAGATAACATACGCAATTCTATTTTTAAACACGTCAAACATGCCAATATTTACTTGAACCACGTAATAAATTAATAAAAACGAGCGGAATTTTTCATTCATTGGCGCGAGCGCGGGCGTATTCACTGTGAATTAAATGTCGGAGCATAAATTAACTAATTCTAGCATAGTAGCAGACGGCGTAATATTATAATGATATGGAGTAACTTAGGTAGTTAATTCAAATTAATCCCCAAAAATTCTGGGCTCCGTTCAAGGTCAGACGCTACGTAGCGCTTGAACTTTAAAAGCGCCCATTTGGTTTGAATTTATTTCAATATTTAAGACGATTTATAAGGCGTGACCGAGGAAATTCATATTTGAGAGTGCTGATAAAAAGCACTTCAAACGTATGGACGTGTATCAGAACGATGCACCTAGTAAACTATTTAATTTATTTTACGTCGGAATACGTTTCGGTAATGTTATGAGTTAGCACCAAGAGCAACCTTAATTGCCAGCTACCCAGTTATTAAGATAATTTGATATATTTTTGGAACAAAGAAATGATGTGTGGTATTAGTATTTAAATTCTAGAGATGAGTTTTGATATTATCTGTAACATAAACGCCTCCATTTATTCGCTTAACATAGCATTAAATAGTTTTATGTACCAAATCGTCGCAAATCCGCGTTGTTTTTTTGCTAAAAGATCCAAATATAATAGCTAACTACCAGTTTCTTTTCCATGCCTAAACTGACCTAAACAAAGTAGTAACCGGTACATCGACATGGAAATTTAAATTCCATGATTGATCTGTCAAGTTTGAAATATTCTGTACTAGTTTTTGCCCGCGAGTTCATCCGCGCAAATGTCGGTTATCGCGGACGCAGACGAAGTCGAAGTCTAATAAAAAGTAGCCTATGTCTTTCCCCGGGTCTTAAACTACCTCCATGCCAAATTTCATCAAAATCGATTCAGCGGTTTAAGCGTGAAAATGTAACAGACAGACACACTTTGGCATTTATACTATTAGTATGGATTTTTCTTTTATCTTGCTACATTGATGTATTGAATATAAAAGTATATAGATACCATATTATGATGTAAAGGTTTGGGCAACGACTACTTCTGAATTACGAATATCTCCACTATAATAAAATACCGAGTAAATAAGGGTTTCTTTACGACTGTAAGGGAACTTTGGCTCAAATCGGAAAAACGTTTGGAAAAATCTGCATTCCAATTAATAGAAAATTGTCGAAAAAGAATATTGTTTGGAAAGGGAACGTTTCTTCCCATTCTAGAGGCGGGAAGTTCTTATCAAACGGTTTTTTTCGTTTTGAGCCAAAAGTAAATGATTAGATGTTGACAACCAATCAACTTTTTTAACCTGAAATACCTAGTAATTCTAGGTAATTAATACCTTACATATCTAGATTTAAGTCAACATAAGTCTTTGCAGAAAGTTATAAAAACTATTTTTCCTTTCAAACTCAATTTCGTTTTCGTTATTTTTATTTTCACACAATGACACTTATATCGGTATAAAGGTGCCCATTCACATGACGATTTTACGCGACGATGTTATTAATGGCCCGTTCGCAGATAATAACGATTAAATTTGTCGCGACTGATATATGGAATTGGGTTTGACTGGTCGTTATCCGTACAATTTTGTTAATTAATTATATTGTTATTTTCACAAGTAATTTAAAAGATAAACCAGTTCTTTTATTTACGTGTTTTGCTAGCTTTGATTGAACAAGATTACAAGTTTACAAAAATAAATAAATGCTTCTTATTTATAATGGATGGAAAAGTCAGTACAGGCACTGAATTTTTTTAATAATTATTTAAAAAATAACAATTGCGAAGTCGGTTTTTTATTGACTGGTTGGGTTAACCAGCCTCTTTACAAATACCCGTTTGAAAAAAAAATACAATTTAAAAGTGCAACTATAATTTACTAACTTGTCAAATAATCTAAGTATCAGCTAGTAGAAAATTCCAAATAAGAACTTAGATAAAATATAAAGTATGCCTTAATATCAAGTACGAATATTTTGTTAAAGTTAGATTGAATATTTTAAATCCATCCATTTAATTGGCTACCGTAGCATCACGAAAAAAACAGCATATTAATCCATCTCTCTTATTTGTGGAGACTAAACGACTAAAAATCGCAACAATAAAAACCCAAAATCGCAACATGAATGTACGCCCCAAAAGTTGACGATCTAAAATTTGGAAACGTCTTGACTAACCTTGAACGCAAGCACCGGTCGCGACTCGCGATAGTGTACGAGAGTTGAACGTTCTCGTTAAGCGTTTTTTCTTACTACTTAATTATTCTATTAGTATGCGCCAAACATAACATTGACAGAGACAGGGCTGTCAGCTTTGCATCTAAGCTGTAAATTCAGCATACAAATTGCGGCCAAATCTTTAAAAATCGATTCGTTAACATAGTTCGAAGTTCAATCACTTCTTAATCGATATTTGTTTAATTAGCTGTAACCGCAGCTGGTATATTGACAAGCAATCAAATCTTCTTATTATGCCGACAGTTTGCGAACAATGATATGGCTGGAATAAGGGTTTTGGCTCTTTAGACAATTTTTGTCACAGTAATATGATTTTCTATCGTCATGATATCACCAAACCCTTCAAACCACGTCATCGTCACGTCAATAACCCTACCAAAAGCCATCGTCCAGCACGCCCTATCCTTGAGTGCAGTTCAATGCGCTAGCGTGCTATAGCGCGGTGTTTCGGCACTACATTCCGCCTCCGTTAGTCAGACGCCCACGAGCGTCGGCAAATTCGCACGAATTTTACACTCGGATGCACGAACATGTTTTAATAAATAAATTGATGTGACAGCTCCACTTGTTTCTCTGTTCGATTCGGAGCGATGTATGTTTTAGTTTTTCTAAATGTTGGAGATCAATAAACTGGCGAGTTGTCTGTCTAATATTATAACAATTTTTAGTAGTGGCAGTAGTAATTACTAGAATATACAACTGTCTGTCTACATTTTTAAGTCGTGCGTGGTACATCTGTTATAGTTGTTCATTTTTTTTTTTGATTGTTTTTGTTGGATTCATTATAATTATCTTTACAAGAAACTTTTCTATGTTCTATACTTTAATTATGTTTTCTTTGATACCACCCACTTACCAGTTTTTTGAGACAGGCTTAGTTTTATCACTATTTATTTCGGTCTATTGCTAATCTGATGTGACTGCCTACTACAAAATGTGAATGAATTATAAATACGACGACCAACTGCTGCTTAGAAGTATCTTCTTCAATGTAATCTTCTATGCAGAATTCCAACACCTCTGTTCAGTCCTGTGAATTCTATATTTCACTCATGAACAAGGCTATTCCAACATGCCTCCTCCAATATCCAACATAGATCTTAGCAAACGGAACCCGAGACACCAGATACGCCCAAATTTGGTCATGGGTCGTGCGAAATGCAGTTCACTACTATTATAATATAAGGCGTATAAATAAAGCGCTTGAATAAACCGGCCATGTATTATTACCGTAGCTAATCAAGGAAATATCACTTTGAGCTAGACCTTTGATTTCAGAATTAGATTATGGGGTTTGTTTCTGTTATAGATAATTTTGACCTGCTCGGAATTCCCATGAGACACTAATTTATTTGGCCTATTAAATCATGGTTGATCAATATTCAATAAAGAATGAAGACAAAAGGATTACTAAGTATTTAAATAATCTTCATCTAGCACCATCACCATTCACAGGTAGCAGTTACCTTACTGCAAACGCATGCTTAGTAGTAAAGTAACTGCTACCTATCGTCATCATATCAGCCTAACGACATCCACTGATGGACATAGGCTTTCCCTAAAAATAGCCACATTAACCGATTCAGCGCTGCCCGCATCCTGCATCTAAACTGTTTAAAAATACATTTTGGGAAGCAGAGTATTCAAAACAACATTATACAATATTAAGATTATATACCGGCCATGTCTGTTGTCTTAATAAAAAACAGTTAACGAACACACTCGTGTCCATATTTTACCCATTTAACATCGGTTTCCAACATCATTTGCAATTTCATCACCTAATTCACATTCAGGTTTTCATGAATGAACGTTTAAAGTCCAAAACGATAAGGTATTTAAAAAAACCGGTTCACTGAATAAATATTAGTGGGACCGTGAAATTCAACGAGTTAGTAAAGACATGCGTAAGGCGCTCGCGGTTGTGCGCCAGACAGGCTCAGTGAAAGGAGGCGATGCTCATGAATGAACTACGGTTTCTATGTTTGTGGTTGGTGGGTACTACGAGTAGGTTGCAATTTGTTGGAAATTGCATAATTATTTTTGCCGCTCTTTCAGAGATTATGATGTCAAGATCTTGTCACGACTTAAGGTCCAAACATTTGATTTCATGACACCTTAAAGACGTAAACTTTATATCAATAAGTACAAAATTATACACGAAAATTACAATATTATTCCAACAGTTTGTTTTTGAAAACTTAAGAATTGCAAGGTCAGACTTACCATTTACTTCTTAGTCTCCTTTTATTTTAAGTTGGTAAAAATCATCAAATGACTCTACTTAGACTACTTAGTCTCCTGAAAGTCTAAAAAAGAAGTCTAAGAAAAATAACAACTATTCCCAAACGACGAAACACGATGTACATTCGCCTTTAGACATAAATCTATTTATGTTCATTACCCAAGGGCTCTTCAATTGGTCAAATACAAAAATAAAAAATTGAAAAGTCGCATTGTGCATAGGCGGCCTTACGCCCCCAGAAGTCAACTGTCACAACAAGCACAACCAACTCGTTGATTTAACGTCCAATTCAAATTTCGAACGTCAAATTTCACCGCCCACTAGAAGCCCACAGATGACATAACACTTGAGTCATGTTGCATAGACTGCATAGTGCGATGCACCCATAATGAGAGTAGTTCGCACGCGTGTGTCACTGTGATCTGTGACTATATGTTTGTACGTTTTGTTGTATCTGCAAGAGATGGTACGAGTGTAATGTGGGTAAAATGGGGTAATGGGGTAAAATGAGAAAATCGGGTAAAATTACATACATACATAAACTCACGCCTTTTTCCCATGGACCCCCATGGGAAAAAGGCGTTAGTTTATGTGAGGCAGAAACCAAAGAACTCCTCCTGCTACAATCCTTACATACTCGTTTCGCCTCAAATACGATCATACAAGCACGCCGGTTACGAGTACTGCGCACCTGACCATTCTGAAGAACCTCACCAATAAGGTCAGTGTAGGTCTTCCTAGGGCGACCCCTCCCTGCGTTGCTACTCACCTCTGCCATATAAATACCTTTTTATTAATCGTCTTTTACTCAAAACAATCAATTACATTTCAATTCACACTCCATTCATCCTCCGTTAAAAAGGGAGGATTCTCCGACCAGACGGGTGTTGTGTGGGCTACTGCCCGACGATTGTTGTCGGGATTTTGTAAATAAGCTAATGTCGCGCCGAACTTTAACTGCGCGATGTAACAAACGTCAGTTGCAGCTCGTAAGTTGTGCGCTAGATGTCGCTACATTGACATTAATTTTTCATCCGAAAAACCGTTACACTTCAACTTTTTGATGTGACAGCCATAGGTTTTATAACTCCATACAATAGGACTATACCCATGATGTAGGCAACTCCGTAATCAGCGGGCAACAGTCATGTTTCCACGTAATTAGAGGTACAGGTCATGCTGCGCCAGTCACGAGTAATCAGACGCCTGGCGCATGTTATTATAGCTGGTTATTAATAATACATGCTGCACGATCCTGATTATAGTGGTGTAAGGCCTGGTTGCAGTGGCAGCGGGGATGGGCGGAGCTACAGTAGGTACTACGCTGCTAAAATGTCCGTTGTTGAATTTAGGTGATTCAAAACGGAACAGTAGATTCTGAGATTAGCGCGTCCAAATAAACAAACCAACCCTTCAACTTAATATTTTTTTTTTACTACTATTATAAATGTGAAAGTTTCGATAGATATGGATGTTTGTTACACAATCACGCCAGAACGTGTAAACTCATCTGGATGAAACTTGGAAGAGATAGATTATAGCTTGGAATAGCACATCATATAGGCTTTTAATCCCGGAAAAATGTACGGTTCGCGTGAGTTCATAACTTCATATCTTATATCCACTCTGACGCGGACAACGTCGCGGGTGGAAGCTAATAATATTACCGAAAGTAGATGACCAAAATAATAAGACAGCAACAGTCCTTTAGCAAACGCTTTGTCGTTTATTGTAATGGTTGAAAAGCGATACGTTTAGTGCAGAAGTTCCCAAACTTAATTTGTCTACTTTTAGAATAAATTATTTTCTAGCGCCCCTTGCATTTTCCACCTACTTAAACACTACCTAATAGGTGAAATAACAAATCGCTCCCCAAGCCTCTACACAACGCCCCGATTTTTTTTCTGGGTCTCTTACCGCCACCCTTTTAGGCCTGCAGCGCCCACAAGGGGGCGTTATCGCCCATTTTGGAAAAGGCTGTTCTAGAACATACCCTTCTGATAACGGAGATTGTAAAGCTCAAAGTTGCCGTTTTTTTTTTTACATGCTTTGCATGCTTTTAGTGATGTTCCACACCAGAAATAAAAATCACTTCCCAGTAATAATAAACACCCGATTTTTTTGCTGGGTCTCTTACCGCCCCTTTATAGGCCACAAGGGGGCGTTAAAGGCTTGTTTTAGTGCATCAGCCGTATAGTCATTGCAATTACTAGATGGTCAAGCGATTGTCCGCTTACAGTATCACTTGAGCCTGAAGGTCGTCACAAATAGCAGTATTTTATTCGCTTATTATAGCTTGTTTATCGGATATTTTTGCGTTTTGTATGAAGGACATGCTGTTGCCACTTGGACTTTCCCGCTGACGCACTGAAGCTGTCAGTATATCGAAGGGAAGCAGGAAGCAGCTCTTTAATTCCAATTAACGAATATAATAAAAATAATAACTATATCAACATAACATCACTCCCATAATCCCCGAAGGTTTAGGCAGAGGTGTACCCATTAGTACATCCATTTCGCCAGTTATATTTAAGTCCCATGTAATAGAGGACGATCCTATTGCCATCAGCCGGGCACAAATCCAGACTACAAGTCTGCTACTAATAAATTCCAGATGGAAAAACAATAACAATATTCTCTGACCGAATTTCTATCTCCATGGAGACTATTTAACTACGCCGGAGATGGTATAGTGTACAAGTGTGTGCACAAACACAGGTGCACTCCCTCTTCCCTCACTCTCAGAGTCCGATGAGACGGCAATCCGACACGACCGGGAAGAGATCAGGCGCAAGATCAACGGCTTTGCATGCTTTTCGAGGCACGGGGGCGTCACATCACAATTAGCAATTTCTCAGTAGCAACCCGGAGGGAAGTTGGTGGTGTAACTCCTACATGCCTCGGAAAGTACGTAAAGACTTGGTCCGCCGCCTGATCCCACCCCGGTGCGGTGATTGCCGTCCCGGGGTGGGAGAGAGAGTATGTACCTGTGTTTGCTCAGGCGCACAATAATACTTATGTACCTGCGTACTTGATAAGTGTCCGTTGAGAGTGGCCGACGTGACCGAAATTCGGTCGGCAGAATATTATCAACATCTAAAAGATTAAAGACCTGATATAACTTTTAAAATTACGTATTAAAAAAATCCCTTCCAGTACCTTTTACAAAAACAAAGTTCAACTAAACAAAAATCATCATCATCTGCCTAGCTTTTTCCCAACTATGTTGGGGTCGGCTTCCAGTCTAACCGGATGCAGCTGAATACCAGTATTTTACATGGAGCGACTGCCTATCTGACCTCCACAACCGGGACAGCCGGGACCAACGGCTTAACGTGCTTTCCGAGGCAAGGAGGAGTCTCGGAGTGTAAAGATGGTCACCCATCCACGGACCAACCCCGGCAAGCGTAGCTTAACCTGACGGATTGACCCATGCGGCTGTTATTACCATGCGGCTGTTATAAACTAAACAAAAATATAAATAGCAAATATGATTAAGTATGTCTGTCTTTATATGATGACGTATTCTCCAAAAGGTGAAAAACAAAAACAACAGACAATCAGCTGTAAGTACTCGGCTTAGTCAGCTGATCAACAATGATTACTGCGCCACGGCCGCGGCGCCGGCGCACGGCGCTGTGTCACTGTATTGCACAATAAGTGTAATCTTTATACAAAACAGAACATTATCGCTACTTATCACGAGTGATAGTAATAACGTTGCATGTGCAATTAATTTGCAATTTATTGTTCAACAAATAGCCAAAAAAGAATACGAGTACCCAAAAAAGACCAGCCTATTATTATCCCACTGCAGGGCAAAGGCCTCTTCTCATACAGAGAAGGCATGAACATTGATCACCACGCTTGCTCAACACGGATTGGCTTTTCAGACTTTTAATATTAATCAAAAGCCCAGGTTTCTATCCGATGTTTTTCTCACCGATGTCAGTAAAGATAACACGCCTGTAATCCCCGAAGGGTTATGCAGAGGTGTACCCATTGGTACACCTACATTTTGCCAGTTATGGTTCAGTCCAATGTAATAGAGGGCGAGCCTATATTGCCATCAATTAACCGGGCACAAATCCAGACTACAAGGCTGAGAAGTTCCTGATGGAAACACGAAATAACACCTTTTGCTCGACCTGGGAATTGAACCCGAGACTTCATGCTCTACAGTCGCGCTTTGCGACCACTAAACCAACGAGACTGACAATGTCATGACAGAAACGTTCAAGATAACATATGAAAGTACTTACATATGAATTGAAAAAGGCACATTGGTAGTTGCCCGATTTAGAATTCACAACCTTATGTACTTAAAAAGACGTCTGTATTTTGGTAAACAAGCTGAAAGTTTCCAAACTATATGGAAAAACACCTTGAAAAATATTATGCAATTTTAGGACTGTGTAACAAACTACCATAGTCATATGTTTAGATACTATGTAATGTTATAGTGTGAGTGATTTTACGTTTGTATGTGTGTGCATGTTAGTTTCTTTAGCCACAATTTACAGAACCAGAAATAATTATCGAATACTTCTTCTTTATCGTGTGGGCAGTAAGGTCTTACGACCCCACACACCCTAGTGTCAGAGTTTCTAAACCGCCTCAAGGGCCTCTGACATGGTGAACAGTAAGTCCAGGTTTCCTCACGATGTTTTCCTTCACCGATGTCAGTGATGTCCAAGATAAACTTTAGAAAGTACATGTGAATTGAAAAATTCTGCGTCTTAGGTCCGCTGGTTAGGTGGTACTGCTCCGCTCCCATGGGGCGCAGTGTGTTGTGATATATAGCCAAAAAATCCAAACCAAGCTGTTCCTCATCCGGGGCTGCGGGACGTCTTAACAGGATACCGTGGCCTCGGAACGTAAAGGGCAACAAAAGGAACAGGGTGGTTTTTTAGTCAGTAAAAGTCTGACAGTCCCTTTCGCCCCACCCAGGGCGGTAGAAGTCATTTGGTGACCACCTAAAAGAAGCTGGTCCTCATGAATCTGGCTATCATATACAAAAACATTGATTCCAATCCGACTTGCATTTACAGAGATCGCGTATAAACAAAAAAGCAAACAAAAATTTCAACGCTTTTTATAGTAAAGATTTCGATTAGTATTATGTTTTATAACAAATATTACAGGTACAAATAAAACATAACAATTTAAATCTATATTTTGTGAGAATCGGATACCTTAATATTTTATATAAAAACAGCCAATTTATTGCTATAAATACCACCTGTCTGCGAACATTTAATTAAAATCAGATAAAATATAAATATTTCGTGAATTGAGTTATAAAAAGTCCAATAATGGTTGTTAGGCTAATTGAATCCACTTTACGAAATAACATATTTATAAGTAACTAGCTTTTGCCCGCGACTTCGTCCGTATAAATGTCGGTTATCGAGAACGCAGACGAAGTCGCGGAATAAAAAGTAGACTATGTCCTTCCTTGGGATTCGAACTTACTCCGTACTAAATTTCATCAACATCGGTTTAGTGGTTTAGTAAGAAATCGTAACAGACAGACAGACAGAGTTACTTTTGCATTTATAATATTATTAGTAAGGAATATGTATTACAATTGTATGCAAACGTTTAATGAAATAAAACCTTAAAAGGTTATTTATTTGCCCTTTGCACTGCAGCGGATAATTACAAATCATTATTATAAAACAAAAGCTTGCAGAGATTTATATTAATTATATTTTGCTAAAAAGTCAAAGTCATAAGCATTTATTTCCAAACAGCCATTTACAGGCACTTTTGTATTGTCAAGGATTTGATCAGTTTTTTTTTTATTTACATATTTTTATTTTAGTTTTTTTTCAAATCTTAAAGCTGATCTTGTAAAATTTTCGTTTGTAAATAAATAAATACAAAATTACCTTTTGAAAGGGGCAACTACATTCAAGTATTTTGTCTTGTTGTAACGTTTAAAAGTGCCTTTTAATGGTCTAATTGAAACATATTATTTGACATTGGCAAAAATCTACTAAATCAGTTTAAATCAAATCTTCAACCACTCGAAGTCTAGTCTATTTATTTATTTATTTACATTTACCTATTCATAACAGTAAACCACATGTCAATATTACATGTGTCGATATAACAGCATTGTTTATTTGTGTTAGTTCATAATAAACAACGAGTAAAGTTATGACAAGGGCACGTGTATAACTCAGTCAAAGGCTCGGAGTCAAAGTCAATTTTATCTAGTATTGAAATTATCTTCTATATTGGGGACGAGGACACAAATGAGTTACGTGATTCATGTGAACCGTGGTACAGAGTAAAAAGATGCAGTAGTACAGTAGGACCAAAGTTAACAAGGTACGCAAATGCAATGCAGTTTGTCTACATTGTTGCCACATTGTACCTATAGCCTATTGATTTAACATGAAGGTTGTAAACATTTTGTACATAATATATATTTTATTTAAAAGTCCAAGAACGAGAGTAATCAAAGAGTTTTTAAGTCGTTCTTCTCTATGTGAGCCTACTGTTTGGAACAAGCATCGAGTTTTAACTTTCTGACTGAACAAATCTCTGACAATTCAAAAGTGTCCGTAAATGGTTTAGCTGGCATATTAAAACTTGATTTTGACGCCGATTAGTCGTTCGTTTGTATTAATGTCACGAAAGACGGGGAGACTAATCATAGTAATTTACAGGTAGGTACTTACCAACTGTCACTTAAGTCAGAAAAACAATTCAGAATGAACTATGAGAAATCCTAAGACGTTTGGTTAGAAAGTTTAATTTAGTCCTTTGATCCGCAAAATAACGTGAAATTACCGTTATTTCTTACAGTAAACTAACAATGGGCCTACTGTTATATGCATTCTGTTGCTGTGCTAAGTATCTACACGTGCACACGAGTGCATGTGTTAGGCTGAGCGCATGATGCACTTACGCGCGTATTCGACCGACTACGTCCGAACATAACCCTTGTATGTGGGGTAATCGCTGTGTGAAAGATTTTTGTTGTAAATCTATTGGCGCACTGATTGTATTAGAGGCGAATGGGGATTATATTTAGTCTGTGGTCTAATTTTAGCAGTAATATTTATGCGAAGGTAATTGACGCTGAGGCTAAATAGTTGGGCTAAAATGGTCCAAATAAAAGCGGTATTAGGGAAACAGCCATTTCGGAAGCTGGTCCTTCGATCCTCATCAAAAGGCTATTAAAGGACCAAATAACGGACGCATGACTTGTGTTGAAGTGGTCAGTGGGGGTTGAAAGTAAACCTGTTATTCTTATAAAAGCTTAGTCAAATGATTAAATTCACCTTATTTTTAAAAACAATGACAAAACAATGAAAAAACTGAATGAAATGATAAATCTTCTCAAACACATTTTATTAAATAAAATGAAAACAACGAGCCCGAAATGGTTGGCAAAACCCAATAACACTTTCCCCAATCTGTGAACGATCCCAAGACCTCATGCTCAGCAGTCGCGCTTTGCGACCCTCGGACCAACGAGGCCAATCAATTAACTACAACTGCAAAACTGTTCCAGTGCAAGGCTTCCTACGTTTTCTCCGCAATTTCCTATAGGTACCCATTTTCTCATCACACAGTTTGTTTTCGCAGTGCTCGGGTATACGCTGGAGGATAAGAACCTTTTATTACAGCCACGTGTAGAAAGCGCACGTGTATCGCAAGGACCAAGGAGGTATGAAGGTCGTATACAGGGTGACCTTTTTTTCACTGCACATCTTTTAGCTTTTAAAATGTAGCTACACGTGTCCACAAACAACTATGTATTATCATGGGATCAACCCCTGTGCAATACAAGCTTCTGCCCGCAACTTCGTTCGCGTCAAAGTTGATCCCTGTCATGTAGCGGTATGAAATATAAGTTAAGACCAATTTTCATACCTACGAATTATACATAAAAATTTCATAAAAATCGGTCCAGGCCTTTCGGCCGTGCGACTTCACCGTGACACGAGATTTATAGATATGAAAAAAACTTCCATGCATTTTAATAGTGTTGTAGAAGTGCATTTAGTTTTTTTTTTCTTCACTTTTTAGAATACCCAATGTAATATGTAACTGACCCTAAAAACCCCTAGGATGATAAAATTTTTGTTTTTCCTAATTTCATTAACACTAGCGTCTGCCCCCGACTTTGATTTTTGGTGCGTAGGCGTACTGATATATTAGTCTTTGCTATTTCTCATAATTGATATTTTTAATGATTTTTTTATTGTTTTTTTTTCTCATAATTGATAAGCGCGTTTAAACAAACATACAAAAAATCTTCAACTTTATTATATTAACTTAGATTAATGTTATATATAGGTCGGCTTCCCCTTCGCACGACCCCTTCCCCTTCAGGGGCGGTGAACCTATAACACGAATTTTAATATAATTAGGAAAATCCACCTTTTTATCAGCCTAGGGTATTTTAGGAACAGTCACTGTCCTAGTAAAAAAGTTTTATTATGAAACTTGTTCGGACAAAAAGTACTTTCACATCCTGAAAGTGCAGTGAATTTAAAATCAGCCTGTATATAAGACTTGGTTGTTTTCTTCTTGGTTCTTGTATAACATTATACTTAGCGCTAGGTATGTTACGCTTTGTAGCACTTATGATAGTTATGTAAAAAAGTTTCGTTTACTTTTGGAAAAGAATTTATTTATTTATTTAAACTTTATACAACAATATAGTACATATTTGGACTTAGTGCCTTAGGCATTCTCTACCAGTCAACCAAAGGTGGTGAAGAGATAACATGGCAGGTGCAAAAAATTGTATATTAGTGAAGAAATCTTCTGGAAATCATCGAAAACAATTATTATTTAAATTAATTAAGAATTAAGACTCGGGGACTGTTGACTCCTGAAATATAGTAAAACTTTTTGCAACACTAAACTCAAAACACACACAAATGGCAACCAATATTATAAACGTAGTAGTCCTGCGTTGCCAGATTTCTTTTCAATCAAATCGGAATCTTGAAATCATAGTAAAAAACTGGATCAATTTTATGAAAGCTTTAGCATTTATTCAAGATTCCATACTCATATTATAAATGCGAAAGTGTGTCTGTCTGTCTGTTACCTCTTTACGCTTAAACCGCTTAACCGATTTGGGCGAAATTTGGCATCGAGATAGTTAATGATCCGGGGAAGGACATAGAATTTATATCCCGGAAATCACAACCTAAGGCGGTGAAAAGGGTGGTGGAAGTTTGTATGCAAGTACGATATAAACAAGTTCCACGCGGACGTAGTCGCGGTCAAAAGCTAGTATATAATACATATAATAAATATCGGTATAATGAACTACTCAGTAAGTGTATTTACTTTTTAAGTTATTTCTTTTCTTTTGTAAAGTTAGGTTTCGTTACTTTTGTAAAGACATCTGGCAACGCTGATTTAGGGACTAACACTTTAGTGTGAATCGCCTTGACATCCGTTCAGCTATTCACGTCTGAACGCATGCGAGACTAAACTGGTGTTTTCTATATAAGCTGAATTGATGTGAATAACTGAAGTTAAGTGAGGTCAGGTGCGGAGTACTCGCAACCGGCGTGCTTGTATGACGAGATGTATGAACGTAGATGAGGCGAAAGGAGTATGTAAGGATCGTAGCAGGTGGCGTTCTGTAGTTTCTGCCTACCCCCATGGGAAAAATGCGTGAGTTTATGTATGTGTGTTACTGAAGTTTTCCCTTATTGATACACCAAAGGACACAATGCGCATGCTTACAGTGCCAAGTGCGCTGCGCTAGTAGTGGAGTGCGCCATGCACCTGTAATCGTGCATGAGAAAGGTCAGTGAAGGACTGACACACGCTCGACCCACATGGACGTGCGACTACAAAGTGTTAGGCGCTTTGCACACGGAGCAACTTAAGTTGAGGCAACTGGCAACTCTTTAAAAGTTTCCTGTAAAAGTTGATAGTTGCAATAACGTTACCGGTTGCCGCAACTTTTTGGCAATTTGTGAGCAACTTTCATAGCCGAGTTGCCATATGCCGTTGCCGTAGCGACACTGGCATTGCCGGGCACACGGAGAGGGAGGGAGGTGTGAAATCGCCCGAAGCGTTGCGATTGACGGTTGAGGAACCTGGCAACTTTAAAAACTGGTACAATATTTAAAAGTTGCTAGTTGCGGCAACTAGCAACTAACTTAGTCATCGATTGCAGCAACTGAAAACTGTTGACGATTGCCGCAACTCGAAACTCGAGTTGCTCTGTGTCCGCAGTCCAATTGAAATGTATGTAAACAGCTAGTTGCCAGTTACTGCAATTGTTGCTCTGTGTGCAAAGCGCCTTAGTGCTTCTAGTGTACTCGTTTGGGTACTATAGACGCTATAACTGGCTAAGACATAAAATTAAATAGTTGAAACCATTAAAAATGAATTTCAAGACACAACTTAAAAAAAAAAAACACTTTATTTCAGTCGAAAACTAAATAATTATTAATTTATATGATATTTTTTTTATTTAATTTATTTAAAGATAAACGCTAAGAATGACTTGACAGCTCATATTTAAAGTAGATACAATCTTACTACTACATATTACTTACATATGCGAAAGGTTGGATGGACGAATGTTTCTTACTCAATCACGCCAGAATGTCTGAACTGATTTGTATAAAATTTGGCACAGAGCTATCTCAGTGCCAAGTTTCACCCAGATCCGCTATTCCAGACTATTATCTTAATAATAGCACATAGGCTATTTAGACTTTAGTCTTTCTATTGGTGTGTGGTCTTAGCCTCGTTTTGTCTTTGTCCTTGGTTTAGGTCTGTTCTCTCTCTCCCACCTACTTTAATAAGTCTAGGTTTTTATTCAGCTATGAGGTATAGCCACTTAGCACTCCTACATCATTGATACTGGCACAAAGCACGCATTTGGAAAATACAATGCGTCAAATGCGTGCTCATGATTCATCGCATGTAAACTATGACTAGTTCCTAGAATATGTTAAATATAGCCTCCGCCCGTTACTTTGTCCTTCACGAAATAGGTTAAAGAGTCGCGTTTATCGCGTGGCTGCATGCAAGCTGCTGAGCGTGGAATCCTGGGTTGTATTCCTAGGCCGGGCAAAGTTTTTCTATTATCTCTTATTGAGTTTTTCTATCAGGAATTTCACGGTAGCAGCCAGGAGTTTGGAAGTTCATGGTGTGACACCCCCGTGTCTCGGAAAGCACGTAAAACCGTTGGTCCAGCGCCTGATCACTCTGCGATAGTGCCGGATTACCATCCCATCAGACTATATGAGATAGGAAAAAGGGACTACGCTTGTGTTTGCGCACCCTCTCGTGCACTATAAATATCTTCTGAGTACATAGCTAATTAATTAAATAAAAAATCCTGTTACATTCATACCAATTCTATAAATGCGAAAGTGTATTTTTTTTTTGTTCTTTTGTTGTGCTTTCACGGCTAAAGTACTTGAATAAAGGTACAAACTAAGTTTGAACTTAGGGTTCAGCTTAGTCTACTTGGATAAATAAATCTACGACTGCATCTGTATCTACGGTAACCAAAATTCACGCGGACAAAGTCGCTGGCAAAAGCGTGTATAAAATAATCCAGTAGGACCTATATATACATTGCCAGTGACGTAAGTATTGATTGCACCACTGTGCATACATTTATCAGCTTATCTTATCTAGTGTTGCGAATTCAGATTTATTCGGTTCTCACGGGAATCCTTCGTAATGTTGCCAAAAGGGGAACAGGAGTCTTTGTCCGGGGATAATTTGACCTACCACCTGCACAATATGCTAGTTGACACCACCAATCAATTGACGTACTTTTTATGACCTGTCAAAACGCGATTTTTCCATAGATTTTGTACGGCAATATCGAACTGAGACGTCACTTATTTTGCAACTCAATTGACTAACTATTTATTGATTTCGTAGCAATAAAAAATTAAAATTTACATTGAATTAAAAATTAATCGGGTTTTCAGGGCATTGACAATTAACAGTAAAATTGGTTTTATAGTTCGTTTGAAATTGATAATAGTTAATGTCATGCTCGTATATTTGGCTATAATAAAGAATATAAAATTCATTTATTTCGGGCCATACCTGATAGATGATCACAAAATACAATACAATTTCAAAATATTGCCACGGAATACAAAATTTCAATATATATCACATCCGACTACTTTTAATTGTTATATTATATATCTAATAAAAAAAACTTTTTTTGTTGCAGAAAGTCCACGATCAACGACTGTTCGCCCGAGTGGACTCGATGATCGAAGAGGGACTCATACAGGAGCTACTGGACTTCCACGATAAACATAACAAGCAAAGGATACAAGATGGAAAGTAAGTACAACCTTATTTGTTTCTGCATCGTTAATAAAATACTTAGCGTTTGAATACACGTTGTGCGTATTAATGTAACTACATACATCTCCCCCCCCCTCAAATAACGTGTAATTCCGCAGGTTTAGCGCCCCTGAAAAACAGTTTGCTGATTCAATATTTTTATGATTAATTCGCAATAATGTCCGTGAAAATAAATAAGTGCTAATGTTTAAATTCCATGAAACTTTAACTGCAAATTAGTTACAATACATATCAAAAATGCCTCTTATTTACATTTTCAACCGACTTCAAAAAGGAGGAGGTTCTCAATTCGACGCGTATGTTTTTTTTTTTTTTTTTTTTTTTTTTTTTTGTGTGTTTGTTCAACGATTACTCCGCCAATTACGAATCGATTTGGATGATTCTTTTTTTGTTTGAAAGAGTATAGTCGCGAATAGGTCCCATAGGAATATTGTCGTGATCTGATGATGAACTTCGGAGATATGGAACGGAACTCCTTGTAAAATCACAGCAGAACCGCCGTAACAAGAAAAATTGCTTTATTTATACGTGTAGTCGATGACTGACTAAAGGAAGTGGGGAGGGGGGTACGTCAACCCCCCTCCTACCACTTTCCAAAATTAAATATATCGTGTGTGGTATTGTTTGAAAGGGCTTTATGTAAGGATTTCAAACATTAACAAACAAGCACTAAAAAGTGAAAAATAAAAAGCTTTTTTACAAAAAAATATCACCGCCTTCAAAAATCACAAAATAAAAAATAACTTTAGCTTGGAAGTCGGTGGCAATACCTACATAACAAGAAACAAAACCAAAGCCGCCGACTTCCAAGCTAAAGTTATTTTTTATTTTGTGATTTTTGAAGGCGGTGATATTTTTTTGTAAAAAAGCTTTTTTTTGTTACATCGATTGTCGCTTACGTGAGATTGCGACCAGATTTCAACGTTTTTAATGATCAGAATTAGCCTTCAGATCATATTGAAAAATACTGACTAGCAATCAGTAAAGGAAAATAATTTTGAGGACACTTGATTATTTACACCTAAAAAGTCAACGTCTCAATTAAGGAAAAACGTCAAAACATTAAAAAAAAAACGTTATAATTTTAAGTCAAAAACCAACAGACAGTGAAGTCTGTCGATCGATACTTAATTTACGAAAAACAAAGGGCATTCGATCCACACAAATTATCCGTGAAATTAAATGGCGCTAAGCGAAACATTTTGTTAGTAAGAAACGCGAAATTGACAGGAAAGTCTTCTTTACAATGTGACCAACATAGTTTGACACGTGGCGAAATACGGAACTAAACTGACAGCTCGTACAGAATTTGGCGTTTCACGTAGAAAGTGGCGCCACTGTGAAACGTCAAGATGTAATAGACGATGCAATATTAGCGTAATTATGTGTTTGATAAGTTTTATAGCCGTATTGACTGGTTGAATGGTTTTCGAAGCTTTATATTCGATAATGGCTCGAATGAACTTGACTCGTATAAACTGAAAAGCGAGTCTAATTAGATGGTGGGAAATAAAATAGAGGAAAAGTGATAGTCAAATGTTTAGCCGGTCTATTCTGCAATTTCCTTGGGTGAATTCAGGTGGAGTGAGCTTGAGTTGATGATCAGGTGATTTGTTATCCTATCTCCCATCATGCTGGGGACAGATAATTTAAGCTCACTTTATAAATACAACTATGGAGATTTTTACACAATAGCACTGGAGGGCAATTTAAGCTCTATTCCAAATACGAGACGTACAAAAGTCTCACACAACTAAACCAAACAAAAACCAAAAGCTTGTAGAACAGTTATCAAATGCATTTCTTGATATTTCAGCAGCGACAAATGTGTAATCATTAGCGCATTCTAATTCTAACTGCTGCACCACACAAACCATTTCATTCATTCGTCTGATCAAGACAAATGTACGATGTCATTACGTAACAACTTGCTTTTGCCCGCGACTTCGTCCGCGTTGAAATCAAAGTCGAATCCGTTCTTCGCTGACGTCTCTCCAACCTATACACTACCTGCAGCTTCACAGGTCAGGTAATTTTTGAGATGTCCTGTTTAGTCCGTGAATAACCTTCGCTCTTATGATATGTATGAGATTAAGCTAAAATATGAGAGCACCATTTATAGTTGAAGGGCAATCCTACTAACTTTTAGGAACCATCTCAACCTAAAAACTAAGCCCAGCATCGCCATAACAGTCTAACAAAAAAATGCTGCCATATTTTTCACAATTACAAATACCAACGCACCTCCACCTCCACGCAACGCAAGTCTATGGTTCAAAAAAAAGTTGCACAAAAACAAATATGGCGTTCGCGGGCAATGTCCTGAGGCCTGAGTGTCATCTGCTGTGCGGTGCTGCGGTCGCGTACTACGAACAGTGTCGTGTTACACGGCAGAGCCTACTTTACTACGATCCCTTTGTTTGGTACTTGCATGTTTAAATGAGGGCCCATTAATACATTAACAGTTGCGATATCTACGCTCTAGTTTATAGCCTAATAAATAATAAAATCATTTATTTCAGATAACATGATCCATAATAGTACAATTAAAAACTTCAGAGAATTACAATATAATAAGATTAAACAATTCAAAATGACAAGATAAAATACGGAAGAATAATACGTATCCTAAAAAGGAAAAAAATGCGTTCAAAAGGTAGTCAAAGGTTGATCCAATTAAAATAAATGTTTTGACTTTGATTTTGGGAAAACAAAGAGGAAAGGGAGGCTTTTGCCCAGCAGTGGGATACAGAATAGTCTAATCTGAAACTTAGAAGCATTTTAGAACGCATTGCTAAAGAGTAGTGTTCCTGAATTTGAAAAACAAAGCTGTACTTTTTCCTACTCCTCCATCAGCTCCGCCTTCTTGTAGATTTTATTTTTTGGCTTCATATAACGCACTTAGTTTCGTTGATCAAATCAGTTAACACATAACATCATTTCAATAGACTCAAAGAAACACTGCACTGGTTTTCATAATTTCAAGTAAAAGTTTATTTCATGTCTTGATTGCTTATGAAGTACGTATTTCCTATAATATTGTACTCAATAACTAAGATTTCAAAACAAAAAATCCACGGTCAGCAACAAAAATCAATTAACACTTCAGTTAAACTTCAGTTTTGTAGCTGAATATACATTTTATTTTTCACTAAAACTAATTTCTTTATTAAAATAACTACTAATAGTCCGCTTGTCTATCCCACAAACAGTACCTACAAGTAGGTAACAGCATCTCTCTACCTACTTTCATGATTGATTAGCTTTTTTATTTAATTGAAAAGCACATTGAACAAAAAACTTAGTGTTTTTGATTGATTCTTTTTTAACGCAGTGTGTAATTGATATCCAATGTTCCGGGACCAATGAACGGAACTTTCGTTTTTTATGATTTTTATCAAGTGAAAGTTTACGGCTACGCTTTACCTATTTCGAGGGGGTTTTTTTAATAAATGTATTATGTTTAGGGGATGTAAAAAGACTCATCAGATAGCCATTGATTTATCTATAATATGTATGTATTTATAAATTATATAAGTATGTATATCAGTTGTCTGGTTACCATAACACAAGCTCTGCTTAGCTTGGGATCAGATAGCCGTGTGTGAGTTGTCCCAAGATTTTTATTTATTAACGTCGCATACTGCTTACGAAACTAAATAACATCGATAAGCAATAATTTTTGCTGAATATTTTGTCACATTAATTTTGCTTTGATGTTTTTTTCGAGAAATCGGGGGAGGATATGTAAGTTGAAATAATTATTGTAGGTCCATTATAATGAAGACTTGATCTTGCATTAAACTGATGAAACGATTTTGCAGCTTCAAATTGCATTGTATATTATATCATGTATAAGTACCGCAATTAATAAATAAACTCTGCTTTCGTCCAGCGACATTTAACTAAAACAAGTTAATGACTTGCTCTTGACTCTAGTCTAGGTCAGAGGTGACAGAGACAAAGTCTACTATGGAGAGAGCATACCCAGAAGAAGCCTGGGGGCTTAGACAAAGTAACATCGCATCGTCGATTGACCACGTGACTTAACGCGGCTTATGTCAATCCCATACATTTTAGTCTTTCATGTGGTCATCGCTTCGTCGATTGACCACGTGACTTAACGCGGCTTATGTCAAGCCCAGGGACGTATAGGCTTTTTGGGCTACAGCCCAGGGCACCCTGCCTATGAGGGCCCTCATTGTAGAAAAACATACCTATAAGAGAGTAGGTATCTTAGCACTAGGTAGATACTTATCTCTCGCCTTCATTAGATAGGTACTGCAATTTAGTCTCGGCTGTTATGAGTAACTTAGCTCTATTATAATATCATAATTAACTATTATTGGCCTAATTTGTTCCCTTTAGGTACCGTAAATCTATACATCATTATAGCAAAAAGTATTTTGTCAAAACGGCAATAACTTGATTATTAAGTTAAGGAAGGCCCCCCAATTACCTAGTGTTAGCCCAGGGCCCACAAATTCACAGTCCGCCCCTGGTCAAGCCCATACATTTTAGTCTTTTCTATCGTTATCGTTTTGCAATTGTTACTTTGTCTAAGGCCCCTGTTCACTCTTACTTTGAAGAGATTAAGGTCGAATGCGTTCGGAAATACAGATACAGGTAGAGAGTTCTACTTATTGCAGTTGCAGAGCCAGTTGGTCATAAAAGTCTCCCAAAATTATACCACAACACCCGTGCTACGCCTTCTGCAACCATTTTACCACACCCAGCCTTTAAAACTTCATCACTCACTCAACCTAAATAGTGAATTCATTATTTTAATTGCAAGTATCAAGACTGGGTAATTAGAGGGACGCTGCGTAAGCGCGGGGCGGTAGCAAACAGTGAACAATCACAGTCTGCGATAGCATGTGAACCAACTTGCTACCGCTTCATAGGATCTTGGCCCCAAAGACCAAGCAGCGAATATGTAATATGGCTGTAGGGAATAGTATTTAAACAATCAACCATGTCAGAAGCCCTTGAGGCGGTTTAGAAATTCTGACACTAGGGTATGTACGGTTCTAAGACCTTACTGCCCACACGATAAGAAGAAGAAGAATAGTAGGTAAATGTAAAAGGGGTAAAAATGCATTTACCCTTAACGTGGCCAAACATTACATGTACTTCCCACCATTGCGATCAATTTGTTGTTCTTCTGGACCATACGTTCTGGTCAAAATTCCAACTGAGAGCATTTTCGAAATGTCTTTTTTTTTTTTAAAAAAGGCAATTGAAAATCTCTGCTTCTATGGAAAACTTCAATCGGTTGAATTTAGCTATGACACTTTTTTTTTAATATTCTCAACTTTTTACACCTATGTATCCTGCTTGTGCAGGAAGTTTCTTTCATTTCGAGAACTAAAGACATACCTTACTTTTACTTACCTTAACCGTAAGGCGAACGTTCTCAACGGTTACATGATGTGTCTTGTTACACCCCTCTGCTGTAGCCCGCTCTGTTGTAGTTCAAACTTAACCCAAAGGGTTGAAACAAAGCATAATATTTCGCCTGTTTTCCCCGAAGATTTAGACAGGGACTGAGGGGTTCCGTTCTTCATCTAACATGACCAATTACCCCCAAGTATCAAGTATCTAACCAAACCCAACTCACACTAGTGAACTGAAGGTTGGGTGGAGGTGAGTGATTTTACTATACGATGTCACAAATACACGTTATTGTTAACAATTATCGAAATCAAAGGTCTGTGTTCGTCTGTGGTTTAGAGACTCTCTTCCTGATGTTTCGATCTTTGATGTCAGTAAATTCATTTGTAATATTAACGTGAATTCAGGCACCGTGAGAAGCCACCCCTAACATGAGTAGGATCGGATACAACTGAAATCAGAAGGCCAATTCTTAATTCAAAATCTAGTCGCCAGCGACAATCAATGTCAAAAAATGTAAGAAAATTAGAAGCATTTTTGACAATTGAGACTGACATTACATTGAGATCTTTCATGAATGTTAATAGAATTGCCCTTCAGATTCAAACTATATGATTATTAACTAATATTATCTACAGCTTAATCGTATCTTATATTTTATAAAAACAGAAAATCACTAAATACGAAATCTCAAAAATTACTTGACCAATGACGCATAAATTCGGCAGACAAGTAGGTAGGTACTTTATAGATAGGAGACGTCAGCTAAGAACTTCTCTTATTTTTGTTGGACACGAACGAAGACGCGGACAAAAGCTAGTATGTGTACAAAATCAGCGCCCGTTTTTATATGGTGCACATACAGCACATACTACGACACGACCGTGTTATATACATACATTTTAAATTAGGTAAGTGCTATTAAAATTCAATGAAGACGAACCCTTAAGCCCGAAGCAAGTAATAAGGGGTAATACATCAAAATTGTGCATAAACCAGGTACACCTCAATCCTGAAACCACACCCATTTTACCCTTTTGTAAAGCATGGAAGGACACGTAACCCGCTACCGGCAGTTCTTTCATTTTACATGGATATCGATGGGAACACGGAAATAAAATAGAAACTTTAGAATCTACCATGAGTATATTGGCGAAAAAATTCAGTAGAACATATCATAACATCACGCCTGTAATCCCTGAATGATTAGGCAGAGGTGTACCCATTAGTACACCCACATTTCGCCAGCTATGTTTAAGTCCCATGTAATAGGGGGCAAGCCTATTGACATCGAATCCAGACTCCGAGGCTGCTACTGAGAAATTTCTAATGGAAAAACCATTTAAATAAACATTTTACCCGACCTGGGAATCGAACCCAAGACCTCATGCTCAGCAGTCGCGCTTTGCGACCACTAGACCAACGAGGCAGACGCTTCATGACTTCATGAAAATATGATAATTTTATTCTGTGTATCTGGTATTTTATATTAAGATATTCTATGAAGGGGTACTTACAACTATAATGCGTGCCCTAGACGCCATTTTTTATTGGAACACCCCAACCAACTTACAACAAACGGGAGCTTCTGTTCAGTACATTATTCATTACAACATACACCCAATCCAAGAACAAAATACTCATTCTCATCAAACTCACAAATCTCTGCAAAAATTTTAACATCTACCCTACTAAAACGCTAATCGGTTAATTTGTTAATATAATTGTAATTTCTCAGTAAGTGATTAGTGTAATCTTTTGAGAAATAAATGTCTTAAACCGTAAATAAACATGCAACCAAGATAGTCCCTTCCAGCAAATCTATCTCCACGAAACTTATAGGTCTTCATCTAGCCGTCGTGGGTTCATTACGCGCTAGTAATACGTCACCGTACTACTAGTACCCGTTAACCTACTTCCCTGGTACTCCTACCCTCCGAATGAGGGCACTGGAGCTGTTAGTGACCCCTTCTCCAAATGTTTTGTTGCTACGAGACATGACTGTAGTTTCTTGGTGATTGAGGAAAGGGGGAGCGTCGAAAGTGATTCATGTTGGTTTCTTAGACATGTTTATGTCCTGTACGGTGGAAGGGAGATTGTAATGAAAACTTTCATCATGGATTCTGTTCATGATTTTAGACTCCAAGCGATAATATCTGTTGTTTTATGTAAAAGTGTAATTAAAGTGCAAAAAAGTGTTACGAAACTACCTACTCAACTTAGACAATTTTATTTAATCAGGCGTAAGGAATCTTCATATTATTATTTACATTAACACTACGCCTGTAATCGCCGAAGAGTTAGGCAGAGGTGTACTCAATAGTACACCCACATTTCGCCAGTTATGTTTAAGACCCATGGGGCTGTTCAAGTATTACGTAAGCACCAAGGGGGGGTGGGGGGGTCTCTGTTTTGTTTATTTTGGATGACATGGGGGGTGGGGGGGTCTAGATGATGATTACGTCATCGTTAGTTATTTAAGTTTTTTCGGGGATTCCCGCAAATAATACATATGCGTAGGCACTCGCTTTGAGAACTGATTAGGGGAATTACCGAGCATTAGGGAAATTACCGTGCGCTATTCACTTGTCTAATAATTCACTCTCGTGCCGGCCGGCTGCAAGTACGCATCTATCAGTATTGTTTTGTTTGGATTCTAAACGTATTGTAAGCATTGAAAGTTATCATTTGTGTTTATGTTGATGCAATTAGCCAAAGTTTAACGTTTTAATTATTTAAATTTAAATATCTTATTAGAATGTCATATCATATAGACAAATCCAAGTTATACCAAAAACTGTTCGAAAGTTTTAAAAAATCTCATACTGGGACGAAAGTGCAAAATGTACAAAAGTTAGTTAACGAAGTTTGGCGAAATTATAAATTACAAGCAAAGTCAGATAAGGAACTAGATATTATTGTATCTAAGAGAATTGAAGAAGAATTGCAAGCGGCGACTAAAAATAAATCCAATCTGCTTCATTTTTTTTCCAAGGTGAGTAAATATAAGTACAAAGTTTCTCTTTACGTTCTGTAACAATTAAAACGATTTATGAGTAAAAAATATAATGGCCTATCTATATCCTATTTTAAAAATAACAATATAAAAAAACATTTATTACTAAAAATGTTTACGTAAGCATAGGGGGAGGGGGTAAGTGCTTTGCTTACTTTTGATGACAAGGGGGGCGGGGGGGTAAGAAATGGTAAGAAATCTGCTCACGTAATACTTGAACGGCCCCCATGTAGGGCGAGCCTATTGCTATCAACCGGGCACAAATCCAGACTCCGAGGCTGCTACTGAGGAATTCCTGATGGAAAAACCCAATAACACTTTGCCCGACCTGGGAATCGAACCCAAAACCTCATGCACAGCAGTCGCGCTTTCGACCACTAGATCAACGACCCTTCGGCGATTACAGGCATGATGTTATGTTTATGTGCCTTAAAATCGGGCTCCTTATTTCTGTCTATATCACAAAGTTCTTAAAGTTTTTGAAAATGACTTCACGCTAAGTAATTAACAATAAATAAATAAATCATCAAATGAAATATGTATATACGATTCGGTTCCCACGTAAAGTCAAAACGTCATTATTTATTCGAAGAATCAATAAAAGTGTATTTTATTGAAAACTTTCGACAAGTCGACAAATAAGGATAAAGTTTTGTGAATATCATTATGTATTGCTTTTTAATTTCGGTTTTTAAGCTGGTTGGTTCATAAATATTTTGACAGTCAATTTATATTATAGTTACCTACTATGCTACCAAGTGACTTTTTATACTTCTTTGACTAATACAGCGCTTTTTTACCAAAATCTGAAAAGGAGCCATTGTCCTCATTATTACTACGGGACCAAAAGCGAATTCGCGAAAAAAAAAATTTTGCTGTTGTTTTGTTTTCGCGGTTTTAGGGTTGTGTACATTTTGGCTCCATGCTGGTTGACCCAATTGTAAGTCTTATAGAACCAATACTACTAAAGATTTAAGAATTTTATTTATTTTTTTCTTAGTCTGTAATTTTATTACAGGGCAGATTTTTTAATAGTCAGATAACTTTATCCAAGTATTATCCAAAGAATAAATATGACAGTTTGACATATTTTCTATACAAAAGCTGTCAAACCGCCATATTTATCTCTCCAATACGAGTTATTTGACGATTGAAAAATTTAGCGTAAAAATAAATTACGTTTTAAAAAATTCAAAATTTTCCGCAAATTGTAATAAACGCTTCTAAAAATACTACCTATTAAATTAAATTAGTATAAGATCATTACAATATAAATTGAGTAAAACTGCGAACTACGTATTCGTAGACACTATTAATGTGCGAACACGTGACTAAAACACACGTGTTCGATAAAAATATCGAAATATAGGAAATAAATCGAATAACTTTTGAAGGTTAAACGTCAGCGTGAGGCGAACGAGCCCGAGGTGAACGAACGATATCCAGCAAACGTTACGTAATCGATGATCGCTCGCTAAATAATTATACCATCGACAAAAACTCCGCCACGAAATGGCGCGCAAATATTAATATTATTCCATTTTTAAATGTTCGGGTTTCTACGTTGTCTGTGAATAATTTATTGACGTTTTATGCAAAATACGTTGGTTGTGCATCGTCTGCAAGCGTATTAATTATTGTTATCGATTATATTGCTTTTTTATATCTTAATAATAATCTGTTCTACATTTATCTTGTTAGTGTCGCTGTGGGTCGGCATTTTATTAAAGCCATTGAGAATGCCGATCCGAATATCCGCTTATGTGTATAGCGACTCTTAAACTTTTTAAGGTTGCCTTTTGAATTATTAAAAACACCCGGTTTCCAAAAATCCATTCAATACAATTACTTGAGAAATACTTGAACTACTAGTTGAACTTTGTAATTGTTCAGTAAAAAAATATAGCACGTTACGCTTACGAACACCAAACATAACACCTACGTAGGTAGGTAGTCACTAAAAAATTATGAAACAGTTTAACGACCGAATAATTTGGTAATCCCGAGATGCCTTGCCGCTGGAACAAGAGCTGGTCCTCCAAAACCTTGCTCTACTGCTGATGAAATAAAGCACAGATTCCCAGATGCAAGCTATCTTAAAAAAAGCATGGCACTACAAAGAATCTGACTTCAACAACTGATTCGACGACCTCCCGACACCTACAGTCTTAATCCATTGCCAATAACAACAGAACTAAAAGTTTCCAAATTTAAATGTTCACAGTGTCTATGTCAGTCTCTATATCTACTACGTACTACGCAATAAAACAAACTCCGAACACGCCCACAAGTAAACAATCCGCGTTAGTTCCACTTCCCTGAAAGATATACGGTATCTACAAGATAAACAGAATATTTTTGCATCGTTTTATGTTGGCAAATACTTAACCGAAGCTAACCCGGCCCTGAACGATTTATCTTTACATTACAGTTTTTAAACAAATCCTCATGTAATATTCTACCTTGTCAGGTTGCTCAATACATGTTTAGATAATTCGTTATTACTTAAAATCATAATCTGTGCTTCTGGCTTCCCTAATCGGCTTACTTATACGAGTTATACGCTTACAGTTCAGTGTTGCCAAGCATACTGAAAATCAATTTGTGTAAGGAGTCCAAGTTAGGTATCCGTATTATTTTATTTTTTATTTATGGAAGGAATGGGGGTAGGCATTTGCCCAGGAGTGGGACAGTAACGGCTAATAAAAAATAAATAAATTATGGAACGTTAATCAGAATACTTGAGAACACAGACTATACATCACATAAGTAACACAGAGTATTAAAATTCGGATCGAAAATGTATTTCTAGATATTTGTACACAGCATGACTATTATAAAAAAGTAAACAAGACTACGGACTGATTTATAATAATCAGATAACTTTTATCCAAAGAATAAATTTATATGACAGTTTGACATATTTTCTAAACAAAAGCTGTCAAACCGCCATATTTATTCCTCCGTTATGAGTTAACTGATGATTGAAAAATTAGCCCTAAGGAAAGTAAATGATAAAAAACTATTTATATGGATATATCTTAACCAAACTGAATACATACACACGTATGTATCATAATCAGAAGCAAGTTGACGTCAACAAACATTCGTATATTGTTTAATTATTCACTTCTGTGTTCCATACACGTATATTCAAGCTTTCATCCTCTTCGGGTAAAAGACCCTTAGGCGGTATCCGTGCCCGGAGTACCTTTAATAATTTATTTCATACATTATCCTATGTATTATCGTTTTCCAGGCCACCGGACTACACCAAAGGCGTCTTCCAAACTCTCGGCTTTAAAGAATTTCATGATTATTTAATGTTATCGGATGAGGAGAGAAACAGTGACGCGGGGAAAAAATTACTCGAACAAAGTATTGAAAACATGAAGATGGGCACCAGAAGGTATGCCCACCGGCAGAACAAGATGATCAGAGCCAGATTCTTAGAACACCCTACTAGAGAAGTAAGCTGATTTTAATTATGTATATGACAAATAAAAAAAGTATGGTATTGTACGTCTGTGTAATAGGTAGATACGTAGGTAGTAGAAAAACCTACGGTATATAAAAAGTACATTTTCCGTGTCGATCAATAAGCGATATCTAAGTATTGCGTGTTATTAGTTTATTGCGGCGCATAATATTTTATGTTCCGTTTATTAACGTTCACATGAAAATACACATTTCTTACAAGTAATTATATTTAAAGTAGACAGAATTATGTATTACGGAAAATTTATTGAGTAAGGTTTACTACCTTAACGTCTAGTAATTGACAAATCGTTTCAATAATTGATTAGCTGTTCTATATTTTATATTAACTGCTTGCGTGATAACGTTTTGTTCAGTAAAATTAAATATTTTTATTAGAGTCATCTTGTGTTAAGTAGCAAAACTACTATGGAAGAACTAAACAGAGACATCTAGTGCCGAATAGCTGAACAAATAAACCTAAACTGTTTTACTCATTCACATAATAGATGGCGCTAAAATCTGTTTTCTTTTTTAGATACCACCTATCTATGAGCTGGATACTACAGATATTACAAAATGGGACGATGAAGTTAAAAACAAAGCTATTCACATTTTAGAAAGTTATCTCAATGAATCTCCTTGTGATTTTGAACCACTGAGATCGGATATAAATGAAACGACAAAAGGGAGTGATAGAAATTCACACAACTACTGTGATGTGTGTAAGAGAATATTTATAGGAGATAATGTATATGCCATTCATCTTAAATCCATAAGACATAATAAAGTACTGAAGAAAAAGAAACGCATTGAAGAGCAGAAGAAAAGGATGGAGGAATTGGAGGAGAAGAAAAATCTTGATGTTTAAAACATGTGTTTGACAGAATAAATAAACAAAATTGATTCTCTCAAAAATTATTTATTGAAACATAACTAACATATATACAACTAATCTCTAAGTATAACTTAAACTTCTTCCTCTACCACGTTTGGTACCTTTCTGGCTCTATAGTCATAGTGCTCAAATTCAGGATATTTTTTAATGATTTCACTGTATGCATCAACTATTCTCGCAAATTCCATATTAGCAATCTGAAAAGGTCTGGTAACAGGATCAATGTCAGCCATCTTGTACATTCTCAATGCCATTTCTTCTCTAACATCTTCTGGGAACAAAGTTTGGGCACCCCTGATTGAATACTTTTGTCTCATATTAAATATTTGCCGAATAACTTTCTCAACCATTTTGAATGGATGTTGTATTATAGGGTGCTTTAAAGGTGTTAAGGTCACAACTCCAACATCAACGTCTGGTTTTGGCAGAAATGCTGCACCAGGAATATTAAACTTATATCTTACTGTGCACCAGTTCTGGCACATGACAGATAGCCTGCAGCGCTGACTGCTTAGAATTCTTGCTGCCATCCTTTCAGCTACTTCTTTTTGAAATGTTAGGGTCATTCTTGTTCTACCAAAAGCCCATGGACCCTCTTGTTTGGATATCATTTCTAGCCAGCGAATGATCAGTATTGTGGACACACTAAAAGGTAGATTGCCAATCAAATTAACTGGTGGAGGTGACTCAAGCCAATCTGTCTTCGCATCCTTAGGGATCAACTGACCAATGTCAGTTTTTAAAATATCACCAGATATGATGTCGACATCTACTTGATCTCTACATGCATCAGCTAACAGCTCCAGTGATGGCACAAATCGACGATCTTTTTCGATCAGGATTACTTTTCTCGGACCTCGTTGGATGATAGACCTCGTTATTCCGCCGGGGCCAGGACCAACTTCGCAGACGACGTGTTTTTCTATATTACCAGCGGCGTTCACTATCTTATCTATCAGACGCGGTTCCATGAGAAAATTTTGAGATAGTTCTCTAAGAGCACGTAGTTTGTACAGTCTAATAACATCTTTAATACTTGGTAGAGGAGGTAATCTTATCTGTAAGGCTTTCTTCGCCGCCGCCATATTACTGCTGGATCTTGGCGGGTTCCTCAAAGTCGTCTAGGAAGGTTTCTTGTTTTACAGCGAATATCGAATACAAATAAACACTTAGAACACCTGTTCCAATCGCAAGTCCTGTGATTCTATTTTTTTTGGTAATTTGTTGCAGCCTACTAACCCTTTCACGGTTTTTCTGCTCTATCAACTTCATGTATGCTATTTCAGCCTGTTTAAGTACTGGATCTTGAGCAGTACTGTTGATTTTTGGCTTGAAACTAGCATTGGGGTCTCCCATTACGAAAACACAAATTCCCAACGAATATAACCTCAAAACGCAGTTAGCAAAGTTTTAAAGAACGAATGAATTATTTCAGTAGTGGACCATAGATGTCACAAAATGTTATGTAATGAACGAACGACTGAACTGCGATACCGTTCCAGGGAGTCGAGTTGACCGCAAAGTTGAGTTTTTAAGCGTTATCTTCGGTGTCTTACTATTATAAAAAAACTGTTTATAATTAGTTTGAAAGCAAATTAAAATTTTCAAACGTAATTTTAAAAATATACATAATATTATTAAATATTAATGGCAATTTAAGAGCAAATAAAATATGTGTTCAATATTTTTTTCATGCCAAACAAAAAGCAGCTGTTTGTGACGTCTTCCCTAGGATCAAAACAAAAGCCATGCGCGTAACTATCCCTTTCTAAACAAGACTTCTCTGTCGCACTTATAGCATTCGCATCGGCTCGAACTCGCAACCTCGCACTTATCGTCGTGTCAAACAAAATCGTCAAATCCCGTCTCGCGTTGCAGACGTTTGCTTGTGCGACCCGTTGGCTGCGCACAAAAATCGCGTTAAACTTTGTTGTGTTTTGTGTTATAAAATGCCTTTTATTTCAAAAGACTGGCGATCACCGGGTGAAGAATGGGTGAAAACTCAGGAAGGATGGGAGAAGAAGAAAGTGTTGGAGTGCACCGCTCAGAGGTGAGTTGCGTTGCAAAATAAACACAGTCCTTTGTTCGCATTTAGTTGAACGCAACGAAATAACACGGGCCGTTTAGTTCATTAATTTTTCCTAACATTAGTGAGCTAAAAATGGTTGTAATGCTTGTTTTTTGTAGTGTTATTGTGTTTGTTGAAAATGGCTTTTTTGTATTGCAGATATCCAGCTATAACTAACTTTAATAACCCTGATGATAGTCAGCAGAAGTCGTGGTGAGTTTTGTTACCAACTTATCATTAATTTTGTTACATTTCCCTTGATCAGCTGTTGGTTGTTGTTGTGCGCTGTTATTGATTTCGCTGCGCGCGTGTGTGTGAGTCCTTCGCCTGGTTTTGTGTGAACCACTGCAAACGAAGAAAGCGTATCTACCAATACTATGTAGGTAGATATATCGTGTACCTACTTGCTTAGACATTATGTACCTATTGAAAGGATTGAAAGCTGTTTGCGAAACAAAGCGCTTCATTACTAAGTTTAAACGTTGCTTTCAAGTTTCATTACAATTAAAAGGTGGCTAGGTGCCTTCTTAGGTAGTAAATACCTACCTAGGTAACGTAGGTAGGTATGTATTTATGTTTGTTTACCTTGTATCCAGTTAATTCCTTAGAACGTTTTCTTTAGGATAAACCAGTTAGGTCACTTAACCCACCCACTCTCACACATTGAATGGCCTATTATATTAAATGCATAGTTATCATCGGTTTTATAACGTTTAGAGAAGCACCTAGGTAGGTATTTGTCTCTGCTATAGGTAGGTATGTAGGTATAGGTAGATAGGTAGGCACATTTTGTAAGTTAAAAGAACCAACCAGGATCCAAATTGTCTTGTCAAAATCAAAACTATGCGGGTCGAATGAAAATGAATAAAATGGAGGTCGAAATAAAACTTCTTTATAGATGGCAATCATTATTTAAATTAGTAGATTGTAGGTAGGTACCTACCTAATCAGATGGATACAATTTTAGTCATTTTCAACCTTATTTATCTGCTCCCAGATTCCATAATAACCCTAATAGGTACCTATCTACAGACAATAACACAAGTAGGTAGGTACCTAATCTAATCTATTGATATTCCAAAAAACAATATTTTGAATATTGTATCAAAATATTGATCTAAAAGATATTGTATTCACGCGTAATAGTGAAAATAGGTCGCTTGATAATGTAATACAAAGTAAATAAACAAACAGTGCAAAGGAATAGAATTATGGATGTATTGGAAACATGAATCATTATTTGTTTCACAACGTAGAAAGGTTTATTTACTCCTACAATGTGTATATCTACTTGGCGTCCCAGAAGCGTCTAAAATGAATGTGGCTATTCATTCAATAAATAATACTGAATAAATTAATAAATATATTCCGATACTAAGAACTTCACTATTTAAAAAAAAAAGGGTTTTCTAGGTCTAAGTCTGGCCGCACACGAGCCACCGACCACAGCCACAAAACGCCGCCACCGACGTGTTTCCTCTAGTTTTCATACATTTTATATGGACTCGCCGCACACGGTTGTCATCGGTGGTTGCCACAACGACGCTTCTAGTTTCAGGTGGCGGCGTTTGTGGCTGTCGCATGTGGCCCGTGTGCGACCAGGTTTAAATCTAGACAAAGCAACCCACGACATAAACTGGATATTCTGATGGACTTTAAAACCAAGACTAAAGTGCACCGTTCATATTCACTTAAGATTAAAGTAAATGAAAATGAACAAACATCAAAGGATCCTAGAGCTTTTTAATTACAAGAAACAATGGAAAAACAAAACGCACTCAAAACAAAATGGCGCTCGTGCCTCGTAGCAATGTCATCAAATTAAAAGAAATAAATAATTCGTCGTTCAAATTCCCACATTCCATTTATGAAATCGAATGATCGGAAGCAAAATCCATAGACTACAAGCACGAACGAGTATTTAATAGAAACGGCGATTGGTGAATTCGTGACCAAACAGAAAAAGTTTTGACCGTATCTAGGTCAGGCTGAAATGCACAGTTCAGGTCAAACCACTCGCCTGAAAAATTCCGACGCTACATGAAGATCCAATTTGTTCGGCAGACAGATACATAGTTTGTTTAGCATTAGCAAAGTATTTGGAGCACACTTTTTTTAGAGGAACGTTTTAATTTAAGACTAACGTAATATGACACTATGATTCGTTTAGACTTAGTAAGGACTAGCTTATGTCCGCGTCTTTGTTCGCATAAATGTTGGTTATAACGGGTATTTTTTACGCGAAACCAGATTTTTTTTTTTTTTCAAAATTAGAAGTTGCCTAAATTACTCCCTAACATCCGCTATCTGTAGGCGAAAATAGGTGTAGCCATTTTGAAAATATGCAAATAAAAAATTTATAGACAAAAATTTTAAAAATTAGCTATATTAGATTAACCGCCGGAACAAACAGATAGACCAAAACTTAAAAATTGTTTTTTTTTCGTGTATTTGAAATGTAACAGCTTTTTACAAAATAAATATAAATGTTTCATATTTATTTTATAAAAACATTTTAATTTAATTTATTAGTATGGATTTTTTTCTTATTTTACATAAATAAGTGAAAAAATAAAAAAGGTCTACATTATAAATCTTGAAGCTCTTTGTTTAAATCAATATGAGACCTTCCACAGACTCGTTTCAATTTCATTTTGATTATAACGATTAATTATAGCTCAATCACTACCCAAGACAGGCCATTAACGTAACGACATTTTAATACAAAAAACAAAAAAAAAAATGTTTATCCCAAAAAGTTCCACCCACGGTTGACGGAAGGATCCGGATGAGTCAACAACACTCAAAACATGTCCCGACAGGAAAGTGGACGATTATTTTTAACATGTTCAAGATATTGGTTTGTAAAGAATCTACTGAGCTTAGGGTTGCCAACTTTTGGTAAAATAACATATCATATTATTTTGAATATGAAGAAAAACAAACATTAATAAGATAAAATTATTTGTTGTCTTGGCAAAAATAAATAGTTAATACTGATAAAATTAAATGCTTGTTGTTTATAGTAAGCTAATAAGTATATTGTAAGTATCGAATATTAAATAGTTCAGTAATGAAATAATAAGTGTTTCGTTTCAAAATAATAATTAAAGTATTTTCGAGTACTTTATTTTTATCTGAGTAAGTACATATGTTTAATTTAAAGGCAACCATTACGAGCTCACTAATTGATTTATCTACACACAACTCAATCCACTGAACGGATTCCGCTGCACGCAGATAGTCTTATGACATAGGCATGCGCTAAGTAAGGCAAAATTCTCCCCCTAAGGGAATGAAACAGGGGTCTGATATTCACGCGGACGAAGTCGCGGGAAAAGTTTTATAAAGTAAGGTTGGCAGCCCTAACTGAGCCCTTTGATGAATAAATAGTTGTGAGTATTGTGACATTCCTCTGACAACATGTTGAAGGATTTTAAAACACTGCGATGCACTAAAAGGTGGTTCTAAAAATAAATCATCTTGCAACTGTTGCTTTCATTACGACTTTAATAAAATTCAATGTTGGCTCATTTTTATGTAAATTTATTGATTACTAATTATTTCGCTCGTCTTATAGTGGCTATACTTCTAAATCCATTTCAAAATCTTTTTTGAGATTTCAAAATAGAGAGCAACTTTGTTGCTATTAACTTGCCAAAAGTCGCATTAATTAGTATTTTAGACACTTAATTTCTGACTCTGAACAAAAAACTAGCTTCTCCCCGCGACTTCGTCTACGTAGAATTCAGAATTAAGTCGGTCCAAAATTGTTTTATGTTGTGTTAAATCTGTGTTCGTGCCAAACAACTAATTCCGTTCAGCTGTTTAAGCGTGTAAGAGTAACAAACATCCATCCATCCTCACAAATCGCGTTTATAACTAAAATAGTAACAGGATCACAAAATTAATAGCTCACTCAATGAACAAAGAAAAAAATAAAAAACTTCTACAAAAAACAATTTCGATAGGACGCATCAAAAATAGTTTCACGACAACCATTCCGGAACGGCAGCGGGGCTAGTTTCCTATAATAAGCCATTCTATTACTAGCAATAACGGCTGGTAAACTGGCCAGTAAAATGACTAAACTAACATGAATCATGTTCTCGTCTTTGATACACGGAAACCGGTAGAACCAGAAAAGACAAAGAAGTCAGACGAAAGGGGTTGTAGCAGACTTGAAGAGACCTTGACATTTTTGGGGTATGGTACTGTGGTCACTTTATTTGTGAGCGAGGTACCGAGTTTAACTCGAGTGTGTCTATGTGTCTCCAACTTTTATTCTTGGCGCGGTGAATAATTTAATACGCTGTACTTTTCGAAAATCTGGACTAGTGCGGTCTCGTTTTACCTAAAATATTAATCAAAAGTTCGAAAAGAAAAATTGAGTTGAAATTTATGAATCAAATAATATATTAATTTTAAAATTGTTCGCTCACATTCTAAACGGGGGCAAAAAACCGCCCTTAAATAACCCAGTCGCCTATTATTTTAAAATACAAATCCCTTATGGAATTGGGCTGAATGTTTAGATCAAAATCTTTTTAGTCATGTTGCAGCGATATACAACCTTTCCAGTATAGTACCTACTCGTATTCGAATTGAATAATGACAATCCAATCTTTATTAGGTACGTTGGTACAGACAACTGTCCTGTATTTCTAAGCTATTCTAAATATATGATGGTTAGATCAATGCAAACTTCTGAAAAATGTCATAGCGCCAAAGTATATGCTGATTAATTCCTATAAAAACCTGGTTTTACTCTATAACGTTTTTGCTTTTATCGATCCCATAGTTGACCCGCCTGGCCGAGGTTAAATGTGGAGAATTAAGGAACGGTTTAGGCATAATGGCTTTGCGTGAGACACCTAAGCCTTTGACCTCTCGATGTCTAGTCAACTGTAACCGACCTTTTATCCTTCAAATGCTTTCATCGTAAAAGCTGTATGTTAAATATGTTTCTATCTGAATTCTTTCCATATCTTCCATCGATATTTAATATATTCGTTGTGAAAAAACGCGTAACGAAGCCAAAAGTTACTTAAAGGTATTCTCATCGTTTCGATTATTTGGTTCTGAGTCATACCTGGGAATTTTCTCGTCAAAATTACAACTTTTTGATTCGTTTTTTTTACGAAAACTAGTTTTATTCCTAGTAACTAAACTTTAAATGTCTCTACAAGTACAAGCCCTGTACTGTTGGATGCACTCGAAAGTACAATCTTTAGCGTGTTGCAATGATTTTTCACACCAATAATAAAAGTCTTTTCCCAGCAATAATTTTTGCTTAATGATACTTGTTTCATGGTCAGTATGCTTAAAATAATAAAAACGACTATTTGATGTGTTTTTTTACAACCTGTATTTGTTTCTGAAGCCAGTGTTACATTTTAGAGTCACTTGTGGCCATAACATTATTTAGTTTATAGGTCTCATTAGTAACATGCATATCGTCTCTAGACTAGCTCGTTTGCTTCTAATGAATATTGCAATTTGTATAACATGAAGCTACATGTATGCTTTCATTTGCATTTTATATTATTTCTTATGAAAACTCACAGCTAGGATATAGATAGTTTACAGTTAGTAAAAGCAGGCCAATTAAAAGTTTTCACTGATAATGATTTTTATATTCTAACTAGCTGTACCCTGTGGTTTTATCTGCGTTTAATTACGTCTTTTGTTACTGCTGCTGTGGTGTTATAAAGCTGTTATTATTTTCCTCGATATAAAGTCTATGTAACGCATTTCATTTTTTTTATCCGACCAACAGCTCTTGAGATAACCGTGTTAAAAAAATAAAACTTCAGTTGTATAATATGTATGAATAAGTATACATAGCAGAGTCTTAATGCTTGCTACTTTGCTAGAAAATAAAATATGCAGTCGATAGTAATTTCATTAGCTAGTATCTCTATCTATATTAGTAGCTGACTATTCCCATCAGACTTAGTTGATACACTATAGACATTAAGATAAAACTTGGGACATTCTCAATACCAAGTTCACCATCACCAACAGACATTGTATTTAATAAGTAAAATACCGGTATTTGATATCTGAAATATCGTACCAGTTATCACAGACGACAGTTCAGCTCCATTTAAATACTGGGTTGCATTGCAGGTCGGGAATTAGAAAGTAGGCACGATAATCGCACTGTGTTTATAGGCAGTTATGCTTGCAGTTCATTGAGACGTACTATTACACTTGGTTTCTATTCTGCCATCATTTCTATTTGTGTGATCACGGTTCTGTGAAAAGATTAATGGCGTTTTGACAATTTTATTACAAGTTATTTTGTTTTTGGATCTTCTTCTTTCTTTATCGTTTGGGCAGTCAGGTCTTACGACCCCACACAGCCTTTTTTTTTAGTTGGTAAAAGTCATCAAATAACTCCTTCCGCCCTGGGTGGGGAGGAAGGGACTGTCAGACTTTTACTGACTAAAAAACCACCCTGTTCCTTCTGTAGCGTTAAGACGTCTCGCTACCCCGGCACCCCACACACACTAGTGTCAGAGTTTCTATACCGCCTCAAGGGCCTCTGACATGGTTGGAGTAGAACAGTAAGTCCAGGTTTCCTCACGATGTTTTCCTTCACCAATGTCAGACAAACTTACAATAGCCTTCCTAAATTGTCGTAGTTTTCGGAAATGTTCAATAGTTTTCTGTTACTAAAGTAGACATGTTTGCTTATTCCAGTAGCGAAGCTCTATATTAGTTAACGACTGTATTTCTGTCTGCTTGTATTTAAGTTTAAAGACTGCATACTTCGAAATTTGTACATTTTAAGCTATCACAGAGCATTCAAGAATAGAACTATTTTTTTTTTTTTCATCTAACTCTATCTTGGACATCCCCGACATCGATGAAGGAAAAAATTGCAAGAAAACCTGGACATAAGTCTAAAATCGCCAATCCAACTTGAACAAACGTGGTGATCAATGCTTGTGCCTCCTCTGTTGAAGAAGAAGCCTTTGCCGTACAGTGGGACAGTAATAGGCTGGTAATATTATTTATAACCGATTATTTACACACTATTTACGACTGTCAAGTTTTATTAAATTAATACTATGACTAATTAGTTCCAAGTCTTTGATAATCATAATTATAATATTCGAAAGACACTTGACCGTAGTAATCAATTAGCTATCTGTCTACGCAACAAACTTGAGTGCAGTAACTGCGCATGAGCAATGTAGATAATCATATTGCAAAAGATGAATAAATCAAACGTCAGATACAGCCGTCCATAGACGAACTGTAATGGATGGTATTAGAATATTGATGGCCATACAGAATACTCGCTACGGTTTAATAAGAAACCTGGAGAGCAGCCAAGGATCTCTTGCAGTTTTATTTAAGAAGTGTTTTGGCAGGCAGTATTTGATGTAAAGAGTCAGCTAGGAGAAAAAAATACTGAAAATGGAATAGTTAGAAAATAGAATGCTGGAGATGGTTGTTTTCATCTTCAAATGTGATACCTGAAAATATGAAGTGAAGTGTAGTATTATTCTGGTGAAATCTCCGTCAATGAATTAAGGTAAAGTAAGCTTGAGGTGTAGTGTCAATCGCTAGCATCGGTCGGTTCATCTATCTTTACTTCTGTAATAAGCTGAAGAGTTCTTTGTTTGTTTCTTAAAACGCTCTTTTGCCAATAGCATCCTGGTCGTTATAGCGGATAGGTTGGACTCGTGTTACGTCCAACACTGGGTCTGAACCCATATCATTAAATAGTTGTTTTATTAAGTAGGTATGTTTTTATCTACTACAGTTGTTACTAACACTATTTTAAAGTTTTTCATGCTGTAATACTAACAACATTCTATGGACTCTCGTGGGTCTGAAATAAATCGTTTCTTTTTTATCTGGAACTAGCCGTTGGATTGGAAAAAGTCTCTGTATATGATAGACAGATACATGAGGAATAGTATAGGCTATAACATCATACTACGACCCACGGCAGCGGAGTAGTCACCAAAGGCGTAACTAATCGCGGAGTATAGGCGGTATAGCTAGTATAAAACAGCCCTCGGTGTATTTGGGAGTCGTGATAGTAAGTAAATCTCTAGCATTGGCCGACCTATTCTGTAAAACTCCCTCAGTGGAGTGAACCTGAGGTGAGATGTCATTCTGTCGATCCCTAGCATAGGGAGTGACAGCTCGCCTCAATCTCACTTCATCGATAGAAGTTTTACGGAATAGACCCGCTGGAATATAAATTACGAAGTGATGTGAAAATTAAAATTGAAATTCGCAGAATATCATTCGGAAACCGAATTCAAGTGAAACCGTGCAGAAAATGAAGTAAACATTCAGCTGAACATTTTGTGCCGGCCACAGTTCATTTACCTCTGACTAACTGTGTAACTGTTTTATTTTATTGTAATGTGCAAGTAAACAGAGTTTACTTTTGGACTGGACTGGAATACATGATGCTATCCAATTTCGATTTTGCTTTAGCGGATTTCGAAGCCGGGCAAAGTGTGACAAAGAAATGCTAGCATGGTTTGCGGTTAAATACCTAATGCTCAGGAAATGGGAACCGGACACTAATGCTTCTGTACGATACCTGAAACTGGAGTAATTGTATCTAAAATATACGTTACATGCGAAACAGGAGGGATTAATGTTCGATGCGCAGATGCGCTGGAGTCAATTAATAGTTAATAACTAACAAAGTCAGACACTATGCTCTTTTCAACAACAACGAATATCTTTATTTGGTCCCAAACGATTATGGATTCCGACGACAAAACTGCAATTGAAAAATCTTACACCGAAGATCTTCTATTTTCGTATGAGGGAAGTCAAAACAAAAATTGCTTTTGGTTTGGTATAATTAGGCATACAACTTTTCTGAATGTAACGCCATCTATCGTTAAACTAAAAGACGACAAAATGTTGGTTTTATGTTTTTTTATTTGACAATTATAGTAAACCGTAGATACCTACTACTGAGAGTGTCATTTTAAAAAAGCAGTAGATATCTTCGCTATTGGAAGATACTATAAATGCAAAAGATTGGATGGATGTTTGTTACTCAATCACGCCAGAACGGCTGAACAAATCTGGATGAATTTTGGCATAGAGATACCTAGATAATAGTCTGGAATAGTACACAGGCTTCGTTTTAACTCGGAATAATTTACGGTTCTGTGGGACAATATATCATCTTAGGACGCGGACAGATGCCAGTAAAGTAACAAACTGCGTTTTAATAATAACAAGATTTAGACCAAAACATAATAATACGAAGTAAACACGAGATTACGATGATTCACGAAGATAACCGAGCAGACAGCGAGACGCCTACGAAGCACTTAGGAATAAAATATTATAGCGTTTGTTGAACTTTGAAATGCATTGTGTGGCTAATCTGAGGAGATTGGTTTTATTTAGATACTAGCTTTCGCCCGCGGCTTCGCTCGCAAATTAAGTTTAAAATTCGATCATAATTTAAAGGACATGTGGCGCCATCTATCATCTTAAGAATGTTATTGAGATTTCTCTCGAAAACAGAACTTTATTTCGGGATTTAAGGTACCCTATATTCGTTCCTGTACACCTGGCAAAGTATATGCAAAATTTGAGGATGATCGGTTCAGTGGCTTAGGCGTAAAATGGTAACAAACAAACAAACAAACTTTCTTTCGCATTTATAATATTAGTTAGGATATTTCTATTGAGTTCGAATTGTTGATAGGTGCTTCGAAAACAGAGCTTTAGTTGATGACACTTTCAAGTTTTTAAAAGTTTTCGTTAAAGGTTGTCAATTGTAGCCAGAGCCGTATCTAGGGTGGAGCAAGAAGGGCACGACCAAAAACAAGTCGTTAATTATTTAAATAAAATAAAAAACTTAATACACTACAATAACCATTTCTTAAGAAAATTAATAGGGTTCAAGATTTGCGCCTATGTAATGCATACCAATGGTGAAAGTATTTTTAAATTCGTTCAGTAGTAGGTATTTGAACTAATTCGTTAAAAAAATAACATACAAAAATACAAATCTGTCCTCTTTATAATATATTGCCCTTTGTTGCCCCTTGCCGCAATACGACGATCTAAGTTGCTCTGTCTGCTTAGCACCTGAGTTACTTTGAAACAGAACGCCTAACACGAACCGCAAGGTAAACGTAACGTCAAATACGATCGATTTTTAAATTGGATAGTGCTTTGCTTTTATATCTTTACTTTCCAGCACGGTCATGGTATGATACGGTTAGGGGGCAGACTCCTTCAGTCTGTTTAGAATTTTATTTTGTTCGTCGAGGGCTGCTGTTGATGAAGTAAATGGAAATTTTAAAAATATTTTTCAGGCCAGTCGCGTGCGAGTTCAACCCCGACATGTTTTCGAGCGTAGTTGTAGATTAATTTGACTCGTGCACAGCGCTTCCAGTTCACGGAATTTAAAAATGTTTTTACTCTAGCTTTAGACCGTCCGTATTTCAATATAGTCGACATCATTAAAACGATATTTGAGGTAGTAAACATACCTACTCATAAATATGAACAAAATTTTATTATAGAACTGTCATTGAAATATAATTAAAAAAAAATATCAAAATGTACACAAAAACACGATCAAAATTTATGAAAAACCTGATTTTTTTAAGTTTTAGGGTTCGGCTCACTATCAAAGTGATTAAGTACTTTACCCTATAAAATATTGGCAATAAATTCAGTCTGGCTGTAGTTAGGTATTTATCCGCAAATCTGTTATTCAGAATTCCACTCCTAAGCCCAAATTACAGAAAGATGCTCAAGTGTAAAATTCGTTCTATTCAAAGTAACAATTTCATTACTACTCAAATAGATATAAACTCAATCGACGTTCATACTTGAACACCTTTCTAGAATACAAGTTTCTATTGGCGAATTTCGACGATCTTTCAAAAGCCTTCGTTAACCCTTTGACTGCGGACGAACATTCGCTGCGCCAAACGCTAGTGCGGCTAGCTACCACTGTTCGCGTGTTCGCCGTTGAAAAACACATACGTTTGTGTGAGCGCCTCACTAGCGTTTTTAGTCGAAACACAACGTGTGTGTTTTCCCGCAGTCAACGCAGTCAATATCTTCATTGAGTTTCAATACTAATTTTATTTCTTAATTTGTCCAGTCTTACTTTCCTCCTCTCAGTAAAGGCTAAAATAATAATCTCCGACCGAATTTCGGTCACGGGGACTCACAACGGAGACTAGCCAAGTACGCAGGAGATATTATAGCACACAAGTGTGTGCGCAAACACAGGTACACTCCGTTTACCCTCACTCTCATAGTCCGATGGAACAGCAATCCCGACACGACCGTGCTTTCCGAAGCACGGGGTTGTTACACCTTCCAAATTATATATTTTTGAATAGTCTGAAAAGCACATCCGTTAGGTATCGAAATAAATAACTAGTAAGGGGTCTTCCTCTCTCTTATTTTTTGCTGTGGCCGACAGGGTCCCTATTGATCTCTTTTACTTTACTATATAGGTTTATATGGAATGCAATTAAAAATTGAGTTCTGAGTATCCTACTTCTAGATCTTTAGTTCTCCAGTAAATGATGTTAATTAAAGTAGGAAGTATAAACATGTATAAAGACCTAAAGAGACTGCATGCTCTTTGAAATGTAGTCTTTATGAGTCATGAAAGTTTTAGAGGCGGTTTGAAGATAGTATTTGAAGGCAGTAAGTGAGAGGGATACACCTGAGATGTAACTTCACGTGTGATTAATAAAATCACTCACGGTTTCACGTTTTTATAGATATTCCTAGCTTTTGCCCACACAGAACACAGACTGAGAAAATTGTCCTTTTTTGGGTCTCAAATTTACCTCGTACCAAATTTCATCGAAATCGGTTCAGTGGCTTAGTCGTGAAAGCGTAACAGACTGACAGAGTTACTTTCGCATTTAAATTATTAGTATGTATAGATTATGAACTGTAGATAACAGACGTTATCACAACGTATTTAGGTATAGATTTATTTCAACTAGAAAATGTAGAAAACCTATTAATTCAAATTACATTGCTTAATTCACTATCAGAATTGAAAGACAAAGACAAATTGACGATATAACTTTAGTCGAAACCAACCACGGTTGCCGCACCCTAAATCTTTAACTCGAATCTACCACACCCACTGAAAAGGTTAAAGTTAGCCTTTTAGGGAATTGCACTGATATCTAATGCATCAGATTATCTTTTCAAAAAGAGCTTTGGGATATACAACTTTAGCTTTCAGAAATAAGAGCCAATTTGTTGTACGCGAAATCTAATCACGTTTTGGATTTCAGAGCTTCGCATTCCCTCGTTGCTCGTATCTTGATTCGTTAAGCTTTTAGTACGTTTGTTAACGATGTGTTTGATTAAATAGTTTGATTGGTAAATGAGAGGAATTACATGGACTACAGATTTAACGTTTTCGTAATGGTACAGTCTTTGTATGTCGCTTACATTCAAGTAGTGTTTGTTTTTTTCGGAATTGTATATCATTGTTCAATATAGGGCCCTAGGAAGTTGACGGCTGCCAACTGGACTTTTCTATGGTGCCTTTAAAATCAAGGACTCCAGCAAGTGCTTATTCAAGCATCGTTTTTTTTTTTCGATATCGAATCTCGCATGCTAACCTATGAAGCTGTTGGCTGCTTAACCGAAAATTCTATGGTGCCTTAAAAAAAAAGGTTTCCAGCCAAGGCTAAAACTTATAAACTAAGCGACTACTCGTGTACCACACCACACTACCACAGTGGGTGCCCTTATGGCACCCACTGTGGGGTAGGTACTTAAGTCGCTGGAGGAGGGCAGCAAGGGGACTGGATCAAGCATCGTCTTAATGTTTGGCGTTTATACTCGATAGTAAAAAAACGTCAAATGTCAAGTGACAGCTGTCAAATTTTGTCGCCTCCTGTATTGACGTCACCCAAACGTACTAATTGACCTTTTCGGTTAGTAATAACCAAGTGACGTAAATCATACTACTATTATAAATGCGAAAGTTTGGATAGATATTTGCTCCTTAATCACGCTAGAACTGCTGTAGGTACCGAGCTGGATAAAATTTTGGACAGATTTAGATTATAGTCTGGAACAGCATATTCATTTCTCCGACTATTATTCTGAAATAAGAAAGAGTTCAAAAGATCACTGCTTTGGGATTCTCATCGGCAGAATCTCGATAACAATCTTCGGATATCATAACATTTTAATCTAGTATCTGCTCGTATATTTTATAAACATTGGATATTTTCCGGCTCCCGTCCATATAACCTTCTCCATATAAAATAGGAAATATTATTTCTGCGACCTCGTCAATATGGAGAATCTAGGTCTAGCTAGATGCAATTGTGTACTTTAAACAAAGGGGGAGTTGATTCAAGTTTAATTTGGCAGCGTGTTCATCTGTTGCTTCGTCGGCAAAGTTGTTATTCAACTAACTTTTGAATAGGTTTTCGAAGCTGAACCAGTATTATCTTGTTTGGCTTTGCATTTCCGGGTAGTTGTCACATCTCCTATAAGAATTAAGATAGTGGATTAATGAATTTGTACTTTGAATGAGACTAATTGAATAGATAAAATTCATTTTTATTACTAAGTAATCAAGCGATGACGCCAATATACCTTATTTAATTAGCTTCTGGCCGTGACTTCATCTGCGTTTTCTTCAGAATTAAGCTAAACTCGTAAATTATTTCACGGTAGTACAAACACGGGATAAAAATTACATTATGTGGTAAACTAGGTCCTACTACCTATATGTGTGCCTGTGTAAATTTCAGCAAATTCCGTTCAGCCGTTTAAGCGTGAAAGAGTTACAAACGTCTATCCATCCGTCCAGTCTCACAGGTTTTCGCGTTAATAACAATAATATTATTAACGCGAAAGATACTACTATAAAGTAGTACAATTTACAATGAATCGATTTTTTTCTTTCTTGCCTAAGCGTAGTGTATTGTAGTACCTACGCTTTTCAATTTAGAAAAAAAGTCAAAGTCAAGTAATTTCTTTCAATTAGACTATTAAAAATTAAAATGTAATTTACAAGAAATAAAAAAAAATACTGAATCTAGTTGCTATTCGAAGAGTTAGTTTGTATGGAGAAGAATAGGCAAAGATCCATAAAGCCTATTTAGAAACAAAAAAAAATACGATATTTTGTACAGGTACATTTAATAACAATTCGAATGTGAAGACGATGTACTGATAATAAAAATAGCAAATCTTTTAGTTACTGAAATATTCTTAAGATGTTACCCATTAATTTCGATTGAAATCACGCTGTAGACAAACAATTAGTCTTTCCAGGTTTTTACTTGTTCCCCCATCTGTTTGGCTTACGTGACAAAACTAATCGCAACTCCCTGTAAGAGGTTTTAATGAAAAAAGTTTTTGTACCATGTTGACATCGGTGGGTCCTGTACTTATTTTTCGGACAGTTACTTTCAGACGGGCCTTAGGACTGTGCGATTAATTACAAAAGTCATTGTCCATTGTTAGTTTGTTATTCTTTTCATGATACAAATATATTTTGTTAGCTGCCAGCCTGCCATACACTGCCAGGGTTGCGGATTTTGTCCGAAAGAGTTGCCGTGGCCCTGGAACGTAAGAGGCATTAGGAGGAATATGGGTGGATTTTAGTCAGTAACAGTCTGACACTCCCTTCCGCTCCGCCTATAGCGGAAACAGTCATATGATGATTTTCCCAGAAATAAAAAGAATAAAAACAAAGCTACCATAAACAAAATATGCTCCAAGTTGCAGAGTTGCGGACACCAGCCAGTTCTACGTAGCTGTCTGTCTGTTTTTTTGAACGAACGAAACCACTGAACTGATTGTGATGAAAGGTACGGGGTAAGTTAGAACCCTAAGGAAGGACAAAGGCTACATTTTATTCCGCGACGTTGTCTGCGTTTGCGACAACCGATATTTACGCGGACGAAGTCGCGGGCAAAAACTAATATAAAATAAATTAATGTGAAATTTATTTATTTTCTTTATTTCATTCTAAATAGTTTTTTATATTTAAGAAACTCTTCAATGGTGTATCTAGTAACATTATTCTATCAATCAAGAAATAAGTACGATGAGTCGATAATCCCTTCACAAGTTTCTGGTAAATGAAAAATAAGCTAGTGTACTTGGTGAGGTTTACTTCGCATCTATCCTCGAATCCAGAAGTAGGTCAGGGTCGGGCAAAGTTCATTAGGAAACGATTGAGTAATCTCACCGCGGATGCAATACTTCAACACTTCGTAATAACAGTGTATTTTCTCATAATTAAAGTCTGAATAGGATATTTGTTCAGAATTGGAGCGCTGATGCTTCTTCTAATTAAGGATGTGAGAATCGAGGTTAGTTTCAAATATATTATGTGTTATAAAAGTAAATACAAATATAGTATCTATTGTTTGTTAAGAAGCGGAGTGTCTACAGAATGGACGAAAATTTTAGGTCGTAAAATATTTAATGAGTGCTTGTCGCTTCCTTGTCGAATATATTCAGGCTTCTGAAAAACAAACAAAGTAAGGGTATAAGGGTCCCGTTTTTTCCTTTAGATTAACGGGACCCTAAAAAGCGGCCAAGTGAGAGTTAGACACGCACGCGAATGGTTCCGTACCACCGTGCGATATTTACTACGACAAAAAACGCAAAAAAAAAAATACTTTTTATATAAAATACACATTGTAAAAAATAATAGTATTAAAATCCTTTAACGGTTCAAAAGATACAGTCCTGTGACTGACAGATAGATAGACTGACACTACTGACAGCGGAATCTTGGTAATAGGGCCCCGCCTCCCGGGAGTATGGAGCCCTAAAAATATACGTACGACCTTTATGAAAGGAAATTATACCATTCTCCAATTTTCTCTCTAACAATTTCAGCTTTAAGTACCTTATAAAATATTACATCTAACACCTTTGACCTTATGATATTGTATAATCTTATATTCTGAACATCTTTTGAAAGACTTTGTATATATCTTCAAGTATTTCATTCCTAAATGTTCCTTAAAATGTCTCGAGATATTATGCTCCCAAATGTAGGTCGTGGAGGTGGAGCTTTGGGTACAAACTTAGATAAGGTGTCACTTTGCTTGACAAAGACTTTTCTATATTTTAATAATCATGACTTAAGTCTTCGACTTTATCTATCCCATTTATTTCATAGTTAGATGTGTTATTATTTTTATAGAAACTTGATGTATGTTTCTTAAATTTTGTCGGTTGCGCTGTAGTCTTAGTTTATATTATTTCTTACCGTTGAAATACCTAAACTAAAGAGAGGAAGAGCTGCATAGAGGCCTAGCATAATACGTAGGTTCATAGCCGCAGAGATCAATGGCAGAAAGTCTTTAAAACACTCCTCAAAACTATTAAATTAACTAAATTTCAAATTTTATAAAGATATATCTATACTTACTTCTACTTATTTATTTATGATCTATGGAAGACTTACAGTTAATCGTAACAGAGTTAAAAATAGTAGGTGTAACTGACAAGACTTAAGGCACTTATAAAAAACAGGCTGACAAAGATGGTCAATGGATGGCGGGTGGTGGTTATTAAAGTCTATCATTACAAAGCCAGTAATAACAGACTCTCTCTATTAAAGCCTTCATCACTTTCATGGTACCCATCACACGCTACAGCTTCTACAACTTTATGATCTAAGTTTATTTTACAGCGTGTGATAAAAAAGCTTCAATTTGTAGCCTTCGTCATATTTCCCATATCATGACACCTAAAATAGAAAATTTTATAGCTTCATGCACTCGTATGTTGGGAGATCCAATGCCCTGAAATATACTTAGTATATTTGGCAGTATCTTTGGTAAAGCTAGCATTTTTCGTGGTCTCAAAATTTTATCCTAGAACGCTGTATTAGCACTTGCAGTAAACATATTTTTCCATTTTTCAAATTAAGTTTCGTTGCCAAAACATAAATCGTAAGATTAGAACTTATGAAAGTGGAACTCTGTTTGCGTTTCGTCCAGATTTTACCTTCATTCAGAATCCAAAATATATTGGACAGATAAACCTGGAATAAATTGATGCAGAATAGCTTGACCTTTCGGATGCTGTCCAACTTATGGTAAGTTTTCAAATACTTCTCGATGTTTTCAAATACTTCTCGATGTTTCCAAATATCTTTTAATAATACCCGAAAGTTGAAGTTATTAACTATGGGTTAAATTTGCAATTGTCTGCGATCAAAGATGAGTATTAGCAGTATATAATTCTTTTCCAATTTTCTATTTTCATCAGTTTGTTAGTTAGTAATACTAGGTCTTCTGTAGATCTAGATTTGATTTCCACTGGTGCTTAGACTCACTAGAAAGTGTCACCACTAGGATAAACACCTAGGTGTGCCTGCAATTATCTACAGTTAATGCTTTCCCTGTCTATCTATCTGTTAATGTTATTGGTAACTCGGCCTTGTCTGTCTTTCAAGTACCTACATTGGTGTTATTTTTCTTTTTATAACTATGTATTATTATCAAAATGTTCTCTACTGTAAACCAAAATTATTTACATCCTTAACGGTTCTTTATTCAACACCTTAAGTGATAAGAACACCAAAATAAAATTGTTGCAAAGCAAACAATCGTAATTCTAACAAGAAACGGAAATGTCTCGGTTGGAGACCGCTGTCGTTTACCAATCAACAATCGTTGTAATTGCAGTCCTACCAACTTCAGAAGACAATCTAATCGCTCAACTTCTTATAGACTTTGCATCAATTGCACTTGGTAGCATCAAGCTACAGTCCTGACAAATTAAATGAAACCCACTGTCTTCAAGATAAGGTTGAATTTTCTTTTGTTTCTTCATCTTTAGGGTTATTAGTTGAAGTGGGAGAGAGTGAAAGTGCTTTCGATTCCCTTGTGTTTATTTTCAGACTACGGAAGTGTACAAACATAGATAATTACATACTACTGGTACCTTTGTAGTATATGCTGGTACATAATAATTAGTAGTCATAGTTTAGGGTGGTTAATTAATTATTTTTGAAGATTATTAACTGTTTCTGTATTCTCAAACGTAACTCAATTTCTAGTCGCCTATAGTCATCCTATCTCTGTCACTTTAAGATGTATTGTAGCGACAGAGATAAATTTAAGAATGTCTCAAAGTTAGGTTTCGTTTGAAATTGCACATGTTTGAATCTTTGCACATTTTTCGCTACCTACAGATAACGATCAGAAAGAAAATTAGTTGCGATCAGAAAGAAAATTAGTTGCGAAATAGCCAGTAAAATTTTAGATACCGCAAGTTACAATAAATCACTTTTTAATTAATATTATGTAATTATGTGCTTTTTAAGGTTTTCTTGTACATCATCTGTAAGGGAAATATTGTGGGGAAACCTGGATGTATACATATTAAATGCGAGAGTAGCTCTGTCTGCCTGTCTGTTACGCTTTCACGACTAAACCTCTGAACCGATTATGATAAAATTTAGCAAGAGGTAAGTTGAACTCTAAGAAAGGACATAGGATACTTTTTCATATTCATATTCATTTATTTGCATACCGTAATGTGAATAAAAGATGTTACATACTTTTTTTTTAAGGTGGTAAAAATCAGCAAATCACTTCTTCCGCCCTGGGTGGGGCGGAAGGGACTGTCAGATTTTACTGACTTAAAAACCCCCCTTTTCCTTCTGTTGCCCTTTAGGTTCCGGGGCCACGGTATCCTGTTAAGACGTCCCGCAACCCCGGAGATATTACATACTTAGATTATATTATTATAATGTCGTTACATAATGCTTAAAGCTAAAGTACAGTTATTCCGCGACATAGTCAGGTCTTTGCCCTACAGTGTGACATTAATAGGCTGTCAATATTATTTTATTTAAGTTTTAATTACAGTAGGTATATTTCCAAAGCATATCGCAACATCGCGAGACGCAGTCGCTTGCTATCATCATCCACGATCCGCGCTTGATGACTTGACTTCCATTGTTTAGAAACGTTTCAAACCAACGACCATCTAACGCAACCGTTGCAAACCATTACCTAAGTAATGTCGCGCGCTTTTCGAAATAGACGCGGAAGAAAATCACTCTCGAAACAGATTTAGAATCTGAAGCGTCCAGTTATTCGTTATGTATCGCATTTAAAGTGCTGGCAACACAATAAAAGAGCTTTAACTTCTAAAACGGGAATGAAACAGTTTATAATCGTTCAGACACGTCTATGCGAGGGGTGATTAAAGGTCGGTCGTTGTCCGAACATCCTTGGCAAAAAGCCAGGATGCTGATTCAGGGAGAAATGTTTGCCTTGTTAGCTGTTTGTAACTATTTAACTGTCTATGGTCGGGTGTTCCAAATTCTAAATTTTAAACTGAACTTTCAACGTTCGAAACAGTTGAGGCGCGGAGTACAAAAATGTTATCGAGTTCAAAGGAAACTTTTATGAGTCGTTATTTTTAAATCGCTACATCATTTTGTTGGGTCTTCAATCTCTAGACGCTCCATTAATTTTAATTAAGAAATGATCGAACCGTAACAAAAATATCTTTTTTCGTTCCATTAGGGCTGGGTATAAATAATTTATTACAGTCATGACCTTTTCTGTGTGTTTAAGTTTATCATTAGAAGTTTTAGTCTTGATTTGTACTACCTTAGTTTTCATTTAATATATGTATCTAGGTAACCTGAAAAACTTCATAGGGATAATATACTTCATAAAATTCTGAGAATAGAATATGTAAAGTAGAATGTATTTATTCTATACTAATAATAAGAATATAAGATTTTTTGTACCAGCCGTATTGAAAAAAAAACTAGATTCATAGAAAAAGAAAGCTAGATTCATAAGAATTAGTGTAAGCTATAAAATATCATGCTGCGACCTACGGGAGCGGAGCAGTAAGCACGACTTAATTTGACGCGGGTGTAAAAAAGCACGCAGTCGAAATCGCAGGGAGCAGCTCCATGGAAACCGACAAATGAGAGAAAGGAAATGTGTGAAAGATAGGTACTTTTTACTTGGGCGAAACTAGTTATCAAATAATACAATCGAGGAAACTATAACTTTTCAAGCTCTAATGAAGTAAAAAGTAACATATCACCCTTAGATAGTTCTACGCCAGTGAACAAAATGTTTCCACGTTCAGTTCAAGGCCCATATTTCCCGAAAAAAATATGTTCACTCGCAACTCCCAACAAATAGCCTAGAGCTAATTGAAAAGGACTACAAAAGGCCTCCAGAGGCTATAAATATTATGTTATAGCCGTTAGAAGCCTTCCTTCCGCAGTCTGGCCTCAACTTGTCGTCCATTTATAGGTCAAGGTCTGGGAAGTGGGGCCTGTGTCCCTGGCCTGGCAGAGCGAACAGTCACTGTATGAATCCATTTATTTGCTACAAAAGTGGGACTTATTGACTTTCGATCTATTTGTTTGTTGGAATGAAATTATATTCTGTTACAATGATGCGTTGATCACTTTTATTTGAGCCGGGCTCTATTAAAATTTTGTCAAAAATCAACTGTTTCACGGTAAATACGAAACAATGTAAACTTATTGCCATATAGATAAAAAAATGCCGATATTTCAACAATATTACCTAATTGTTATCGTTATTTAGCCACTGTTAGTCTAGATATTAATTATTAATTAATATTATAAAGAGGTACAGTTTGTGAGGTTGTAGGGGGTAATCGCTGGATCTACTGAACCTTGAAACTGAATAATATACGGAATTTTGAAAATTATTTCTCAAATTGGAAACTACGTTAAATCACTGAGTGCTCTCTAGGCTATATTTTATTATCAAAAAATTAGGGATCCGTAAGAAATATCACGCGAATGAAGGCGCGGGGAGAGTAGTCTATAATAAATGGAGATCGCTTGTGCTATTGAAGTGTCCAACTTTTATGATTTAAGTACAAGTTTAAAATGTTTATATGTAGGTTCCGGTAGGCCTATTGTTTCTTATTTCAATTATGGCGGACACACGGCCTTGCCTTGTCTTCTACAAAGCGTTGAGGATCAGTACTTTACCAGTTTTGATTATATCTTAATTTGAACAAAATAATATGTAAGTAATGGGCCTTGGGAAAATTACAAATGGGTCTGAACTGTTGTGAGCATTATTAGGGTTCCTTACCCGAAGGGTGCCAACAAGACCCTATTACTAGCTTCCATTCTCAGTCAACTGTCAGTGTGTCTGTCAACGGGCTGTATCTTATGAATCATAATAGGTACAAAGCTGTAATCTTCACAGAGTGTGTATTACTATGGCCGCTATAACTACAAATAAAAAAACGTATTATAGTTACAAATTAAAAGGAGTACTAGAAACGTATTTTTTTTAATCGAGTGTTAGATACTGTACGATGCGGAACCCTTCTTCTCCGACTCGCACTTGGCCGGTTTTTTTCAGACTTCAATATCGACAAATGGGCTAGATTGGCTAGGCAATTAGTAATTACTCTCGCAGTTCGCAATTCCGACTCTCCCGCCTCGTTATAATTAAATCTACGGCCGGCGATGGAAATATTTTAGCTTTTCTTTTAGTACTTCTTTTTTTTTTATAAGAAAACCAATCAAAAGTAGGTCTGGATAGGTACTTGGCTATGTCAATGATTTACGGCTTTCACGTAAGCCAACTTAAGACAGTTAAGAAAATTAATTTACTGAAAAAAGTTATCTACTGAAATTAAAGTCTCTTTGAGAAAATGACTACCAGCAATTATAGGGCCAAGAATGTTTTTTCATTAATTAAAGATACCGCTGTTGCTATGAATGTGATTTTTCACAGATATATACAAATGCAAGTTTGCTGCATTTTAAACAAAAAATTCTAGAAATGGTATTGAGTATTTTACCGCCCGCATTTCCTACTTACCAAAAATAAAACGGAAGACAAAAAAACTGCATAAAACCTTCTTTTAGGAAAGTATGGACAGGAGATGAATAAAATAAGGAAATTATTTACTCAATGAATCAGTTGACTCATGTCAGAATTTACAGAGGAAAATAAAATACTTATTCCAAACTGCAAACAGAAATTGAAATTGAATTGAAGTGAAATTGTTTCAGAAAATTCAAAAAAATAATAATGAACATCGACAAAACTTCATAAACAAGGATATAAATAAATGGAACAGTTTAAATGTTTACTAACCATTTCTATTGACCATGACCTTGTGTGCGGTGCAGGCGACACGTGACACAGACGGATAGCCACAAGTTCAACTTTTATTATTATTGATTCAGCCTTGTACTAACGGTAGTTTATGCAGTTGGTCCTAGTTTAAATGCGTGCTATAAAATAAGTGCGAATGGCGCAATCTAACCTTTGATTGATGTTGTAATTGTTTATGGATGTTTCGTTTTTTTTTATTCCACGCATTGGAACGCACTTCGATAATTACGTTCTATTTTTGAATTAATATTATCTACGCAGAATGGTAGGTAGGTATATTATGAATTACCTATGTTTTAATATTTTGTTTACGTAATTTAAAAAACTATAGAATCAGAATTAATTCGTTATTTAAAATAAATGTTTCCTAGCACCTACCTATTTACTTAGGAACATTACTACGTACTGTTTTTTTCAGTAACAGTTATCGTTAGGTATGTAGGTAGGTACCTCCTACTAGGTTCTTTGCTAACGACCGACTTGAAGCTACGCTTTCATTGTTTTATTCTAAGTGCACTTTTTTACCGACCGAAGAAAAAAGGAGCTTCTCAAGTCGACACGTATTTTCTTTTTGTTCTTGTTTATGAGCACAGGAATTTATTTTGACTTTCTTCTAAAACTAATGACAATACAGACGGCTATTTTAGATAAAGGTGCATTTAAAATATCCACATTTCAAAAACATTCTCAAAAACAATCTCTTGTGCTCAACTGCTCACAGCTTTCGACATTCAAAATAAGTTTAGCAGAACGATTGCCATTTTATGCAACTACCTAAGACAATTGAACATCGCACTTACTCAAGAATCGTGTTCCACGACAATAAATCTCAAACAAAAAGAAATAACGTTCAACGATGCGATATTGCATCGCATCTGTAATTCAAAATGGCATTAGAATGGCGCCTCTTGCCTCATGCGACTGGCTGTCATGAGCGTTGCACACGCGCTGACCCGGAATCTCTCCAGGAACAACTGGTTCGAATAACATCACCAATATATCCTGACCTTTCCATACTGAGTAAACTTCATTACCTTTAGACATCGCGAAAGGTCTAATAAAATGGTATGTTATAAACACATTCTATTTTTGAAAACGTTCTTTTGATTGCATTCAGTGTTCCATTTATGAAAATGTTCTTCAGATTGCCAATTTATTCAATTATGACATTTGATTCGGTTGCGTTCCATTTTCGTGCGTTCACGATTTTCGCACGCGATAACTTTCGTTTTTACTAAGCCTAGCATCAATTACATCAACCTAAATAAATACAACGACAGTGAAATTGTTGTCCACTTTCCCGCGTAGCAGTGATGCGATTAATTAATGTCACATTACGCAGCTGACAATTATGACACTCAAATCGACGCTGTAATCGTATGCTAATCTTGTTTTGCATCAATTAAAATAACATCTACCATTTGCACTTGGGTTGCATTACGTATTGCAATCAATTGATGTCGTTTCTTAATAGGTTGGTAGCATAGATTTTTATTGGAAGTAGGTACATTAACCTCGCAATGTCTGCAGAATTCAATTTTATTTGTTGTATATTCTATAGACTTGGTGGTGATATGTATTTACTTCAACGGGTCAGTTATTTATTATTGTATTTGTCAGTAAGTATGTCTATTAACTAGAATAGCTATTCTAGTTAGTTCTTATTCCTACGATTTAGTTTTGGTGTAACTGTTTGGAAAAGTTGGTCTGTTGTGCTGAAATAACCTAGATTTAAAATAGAAATAAAACGGACTGCCGATTTAAAAAATCATCTGTGCAATAAATCTTTTAAAACTCTTTTTAACAGATAAATAGACCTAGTGATTATTTGAAACGTTGAAAACGATTCCTATCCTACCGTACAAAATATATCCGTCGAATAACCCAGATTCGGCGACACGACCAATACTATCTGAAACAATGTTATTCAATGCGCATATGTCCTAGAATCAAAATTTTCCGTATTTACTAAGAAATAAATGCTATATTCCTAGATTTTTCAGTGAAGATTGGTGCTTTTTAGGCTTCCTTGACTTCCTTGGCTTTCCGTTTGGCACCAGTTGAGTAACTGGTGCCAAACTGAATCTTATTATGACTAAGACTGTCTGTCCATCTAATAAAATAAAATAAAATTCCTTTATTTACCAAACACAAAATTCATATTATACCAATTAATGATACACATAAGTGTTTGATTGTGCAACTATTTTTTGTTTTATTAAACCTTATTCTATTTTATTATTCTACATTAATAAATGTTTTTATCTGTCTGATAAAGAGCTGTGTCTTCTGAAATGTAAGAGTGAGTTTAAATAAAAATACAAAAAAAACGTATTTTTATTTAATGTAGGTACTTATAAATATTGCACGGTGGTACAGACCCCTTCGTGTGCAACTCCGACACGCATTTAACCATTTTTTTAAAGATGATTTTATTCTAGAATTCTGGAGTTATTTGCAGAACAATATGGCTTGCTTACATACATAACTTTTTCCACAAACCATTGTTTACAAACAACATTTTACTACGCAAACATCAAGTCTTACTACCTGACCAAAACATTGTTACCATACAGCGAATCTTCCGATCCCACGTCAACGACCTACGCCATTGCACTGCCATTCACAACTAACCACCATAACTTGAACCTTCCCGCCGTTCTGTTTCTCCCAAAGCCATCAAACAAAGAGGAAACTGAAAGGAATTTTAGAGGTCTTGAGAAAATGGTTACGTTCTCTAAGCGTAGCGAGACGGACTCATAGAAAATGCAAGAGAACACGATGACTCAGCCTCGTATAGAGGGGCTTCTTGTTTTTATTATATCTAAGCTGTATTATGCACGTGTTATGTAAGACAAAATTATCTATATAAAGATAAAGAGAATTTTTGTTTGTGTGTTTGTTTAAAAGCGCTTATCTCTGGATCTACCAGTCTGATTGGAAAAGGAGCGGTGAATGCACCCCCGGCCATAGGCACAGGTGGAACACCGCGCTAATTGTAGCTACTAAGAGTCCGTTATAGTAAGATGTCCCTTCGTCATCCCCAAGACGGAGGAAGTTCAAGAGGATTTCCACCGCGTATAAAAAAGAAAAAAATCCCATTGGAAAAACTTTTTTAATATGACAGCTAGATTCATGAGGAATAGAATAGGCTGTATAATATCACGCTGCGACCCACGGCAGCGGAGCAGTAACCAAAGACGCAACTTAACAAGGGTTAAAAAAGTCACGCGTAAGTCACAGGGAGCAACTAGTATTTTACTATCTCGTTATTGGTTATTGCGTCACGGTTAGATCTTTGATAGGCATATTTTACTTCCTCATTGCAACTTTGCGAGTAAATTGTCGTTTTGAGAATAGAAAACATGATGTGCAAAATTACTTCAACACCACATTGCAGCATTGTCTCTAAACGTTTTTCATCATGTAGTAATCTAAAATTCAAAATTAATGTAATTTAGAAAAATATTTTATTGATTTTTGTTATGGACAAATTAAAAACTATTCAACCGATTTCAAAAATTCTTTCACTTATAAAAATCTACATTATCAGCAAGCAACATTTGATCATTTTTAATAAATGATCTGTAAGAAAATTCACGCAGACGAAGTCGCGGGCAAAAGCTAGTAATAAAAAGCCTTATAATTCTTGCAGCTTCATCCGTGTTAAATTACGTCTTTGATTACTGCGCTGCTCCCGTGGGTGATTGACGTGATTTTATAAAGCATAGACAATTCCACATGAGTCTGAACAATTTTTCAAATCCGTCTGAGAGTTCCAGGTCCAGGTCCAGGGATAAGCGCGTTTAAACAAACAAAAAAAAACTTTTCAGATTTATTTTTCGTCTTATCCTTTGAATTTTCATTCCATTTATCATAATGCGCTCAATTCCATCATCATGTAGAAAATAATTCAAATACAACTGATCTAAATAAGCAGAATGAGCGCGTGTGAGATGGATCTAAGATATTTTGTTTGTACATACCTAAGTAGTACAGCAATTCCACACACTTGAATTCGCAGCGCAGCTGTTTTGCATCTTTGATCTTCATTTCTAAGAAATGTCTATAGCGGGCTATGTTCTAGATTCTAGAGCGATTGCTCATGTTTGTTGTGTTCTTGGTACCAGAATATCCCAAATGGAAACTTTGGGATCTTCTTCTTCTTCATATTCTGGTTCTTCTCCATAGAGGCCTACCTCCGTTTTGGAACGAGCTTCATATTTCGGACTAACTGACCGATTCCTTGACAATTCAAAAGAGCTTGTAAATGGTCTAATTTAAATAAATGTTTTGACTTTTGACTTTCTTCTTTGTGTCGCTAGCACGACAGTTTTAAATTTGGGTAGCCCAAAACATTGCCATCGGCACTTTACATGGCATCGTTGGTGGCAGCACATAGCTTTTTTAATTCAAATGTACTTTTTTAAGTTTATCTTGGACATCACTGGCAACGGTGAAGGAAAACATCGTGGGGAAACCTGGACTTACTGTTCCACTCAAGCCATGTCAAACGGTTTAGAAACTCTGACATTAAGGTGTGTGGGATGGTAAGACCTTACTGCCCATACGAAAAGAAGAAGAATATTGGTATGTGTTCTGTCGCATCCATTGCAATTCCACAAAAAAATTGGACAATTTGTAGCCATTGCATGAAAACGTGAAAAATAAGGAAGTCAATTCGTAGAAAGCCTTACTGTATAGCTTTACCTACGTAACCGTATACTGTGTGTTTGCAGCATCAAGTCTTAAGTAACACCCCTCGTTAGTGGCGGCCCTCTTAAGTGCAGAGAGCGTGATAATACATACGCATACTGCATATAGGCACCTCCTATGTATCTACGAACTGAACTTTGAAACACCCAGGCCTCTCAAAAGTTTCGTAATTATTGTCACCTCTCGAATATGCACACAGACACGATACTTTAACGAATTGTGGATGTGCATTAAGTACCACATAAACGTGCCTTAAACATGCGGACAGAGAAAACATGCAAAAGATGGTATTAAACTTTAGAGCAGTCTCGTCTCGTCATACATAATGACATTTATAATTTCAGCGTAAATTATTCAAGCAATCCTTCCTATGACCATCCGTACCATATTTTACGCAACTAATGAGTTCAGTAAAAACCGGTTAAGTGCGAGTCTGACTCGCGCATGGAGGTTCCGTACTACAGTATAATATACACTACAATTTATTTAAAAAATACATTTGATGTACAAATAATATAAAGTTAAAAATTTAAAATACGAGTATATTTTTTTTAGTATTTGCTGTTAGTTATCTTTCGGATGTTGTACTTGGTACGTCTCTATGAAAATTTCAACTCTCTACCTATTACGGTCCATGAGATACCACAGTCGCTCCATGTGAAATACTGGTATTCAGCTTCATCCGGTTAGACTGGAAGCCTACCCCATAATGGAGAAAACGCTAGGCAGATGATGAGATACGACCCACTGACAGACAGACGGGCGGCCAGCGTAGGCTTAGTAATAAGGTCCCTTTAGAACCCTTTGTGTACGGAACCCTAAAAGCAGATTTCTTAGTCAATAATGGCTGCCTATTCTTACGTAAAAGAACTTTCTAATGACTAAAGCAAAAATGTGACGATCACCCATTATTTGTAATAAAAAGAGTTTACGATAGTTATGCACGATAAAAACGCTGTAAACCACGGGGTTCGGTATAGTTATTATAGCAACTAGATTGTCAATTACGATAGGGAAGCAAGTGCCGGTAATAGCACGTGAAGCGCGGCCAATCGTGATGAAAGTGGACAATATTTAAAATCGGTTCATCATTTTACCGTTTTTTTACTTTACTTGGGGCTTAGACAAAGTAACATTTTCAACACGATAACGAAGTTAGAAAAGAATAAATTGTATGGGATTGACATAAGCCGCGTTAAGTCACGTGGTCAATCGACATCGTTATCGCAATTTGGTAGACAATGTTATAATTCATAACGAAACCAAAGTAACGAATCGTTATCGTGTTTATCCCATACAAATGCGTAGACAAGCAGCGCTTTCAGTGTTCGCCTTCGCCTCGATCGTGATCGCGACCATATGGCCATATACATTGGCTATGAAATGTTTGTCGTTATCTCAGAGACGATGACGAATTTAGATATCGCCACGAAGCGATGTTACTTTGTCTAAGCCCCCTTTTCTCATTAGACAGGAACGCTGCGCTTTTGAAAACCGGCCAAGTGCATGTCGGACACATAAAGGGTTATGTAACACCGTGCAATATTACGATCGAGAAAAAAAAAAGCAAAAAAATCACGTTTAACTTAATTTGTTTTTATTACAGTTGTTGTAGCGGCCATAGAAATACACAATCTCTGAAATGTTTAATTTCAAGTCTATCTATTATGGTTCAAAAGACACAGCCCATTGACGAGGGTACAGACAGGTGGATGGATGAGCGATAGCAATAGGGCTACATTTGGACCCTTGAGTACGGGACCCAAAAAAAATTACCGCCCGACGAACTTTTTGCGCATTAAAACTTTTCTTCTCCTCAATTTGCCCCAAAATTTTAAAATTCCAAAACTTCATGGTTTAATCATCCTTTACATAAAAGCTTAAAAATATAAGAAGATTTTAGAATTAAGCCAAAAGTTCTACATAATCTCACTACAATTACATGCATATTATGCTAAATTTGAGCTAATACCTACCGTTCTGCCGTTTAAGCATGAAAGAGTAGCGAACATCCATCCATCTTCACAAACTTTCGCGTTTATAATATTAGTAGAAGCAGGATAGAGAAGTGAGCAAGTTCCTTTGGGGAACCCTTATCGGTAACCCGACTGCTCTCTATTTAATCGAAAAGGGATGATAGACTCTTCCATATATTATGCGTAAAAATCATCCATTCCATTCTGGAATAGATCGTATGAAAGCTGCATAACTGCGGATTTCAAGTGTACTCTATGCTTCGTTCTAAGCCAATACAAAAGAACTGCGAGTGATGGCTCTAAACCGGCCATTTTAATGAGACCCTCAGCACCTATGGGTCATCTTCCTGGTCAACGGTCTGTATCACTGGACAAGCTTTGTGGGTCACGCTTAACGAACTATAGCGACCCATTTTGCTCGGACCATATTTCGGATATCGGATATCCCTGAGCTATTTCTGTTCGTCCCTTTACGCAAAATTATATCGTGGCCCGTCGTGTGTCGTTTAGGTTCATATTGCCTATAATTCGTGTTTAATTTGGTTACATTACAATCTACTCTTGACTCGATTCAATATGAAATAAATTGGGGTTTCATTTCTGTTATACTACATAATAGGTTTACCTTGTTATGACTTGTGATTGGAAAAAATGAAAGAAATATTAGTATCTTGGTCGTTATTCTCTTTGTTTATTGGTCTCAAATGTCAAATAAACAGATAGTTACCTAACTATGAGGTAATAGTATAGGTAAGTATAATCTTGTTCCTCTTGTTTTTATGATATCTAGACGTCCCTAGGCGAAAAGCTCACACGCACTGCACACATTTAAAAAAGCTGAAGATTTTGTTTGAACGCGTTAATCTCAGGAACTGCCGGTCTGATTTCGAAAAATCTTTTTGCGATACATAGCCCGTTTATTTAGTGAGGTTATAGGCTATATAACATCACGCTACGACCCATGGGAGCGCAGCAGTAACCGTAGATGTAACCTACGCGGGTGAAACCGCAACTAATAATTAAAGATTATTTTTTTTAGATTTTCACATAAAAATAAGATTTTATTTCTGTTCCTAGGTCCTCCGAAGGCGAGGAGAGCGAAAAGAACACAAGCGATGGAGTGAACAGGATACCTCCGCATTGTCACATCACTATCAAATGCACTAGAGAGGTAGGTCTCTATACCCAGGTACCATAAATTTATTATAGACCTCCCCAGTCTAAGTCAAAATTTAATCTTTTTTTTTTTTTCAATTACCTAGTCTAATAAAAAGCACCTTTAAACATCATATACAAGAAAAAAATTGAATCTGCTGCCCATTCGAAACTAATTTCGCATGGAGAAGATTGAGCCAAAAACTCCATACTTACTCTTTTTAAATAAATATACAGGTTCAAAATTCAATAATTACTTAAATATGTCACCTATGAACCTAAAATAAAAATCAGTTTGAGGGTTTCAATAGGTATCAAGTGCTACAATTTACTAATAATCGGATACCATGTAACTCGATCATGGGCCACTCACTCCCAACTGCTGCCACACATATTACAAACCCCAAAGCATAATGGTCTCAGCTTGTCTACCCTCGGTGATAATCCAATAAGTTACGAGGGATTGTGGGCTGATTTGATAAGATTTTTTATGAGATTTTGTCACGGCTGACTGAAGAGCGTTTTACTTCATATCTTTAGATTGCCATGATATTGCTTCTCATAAAGATTTATTAAGTTTTCCTACAAACAATTTTACAATTGTATTTTTTTTATGTGCCCGCTCAAAATTCAGTAATTTGATTAATCATTGCATTATAGACTCTATTGCAATTACTTAAATCCATTCTAAAGGTGCTTCTTCGCCTGGATCATTAGCCTGTAATGTACGTCCATTCGATTTTGAGCTCAAATCTGAACTGTTATAAGTACAGAAAATGGTCCCGATGAGGGAGTTTCACCTGTTACTAACTATGTACAAATCTTGAAAGTCGATATAACAACCTTCTAATTGTCGCATCGATTTAAAACTTTGTAAATTTGTATAATACCCATGACATAACAATACAATAATTTAGTTTTATCGATCTGATCTAATGGAACCAGGAGGTAAATCATTCATCAACAGGTCTTGAACCTATAATTGACTTTTAGTAAACCCCTCATGCCCATTTCCTATACATTGTACTAGGTGATGAGGGGCTGATGACGCATCCCGGAGGCAGACAGCAAAACTCTTTAATGGTTACGTGATAAAGACGAGTTTTGTTTTTTTTTTTGTACTACCCTCATATAATTTACTACAATTTCATTCCCTCCTCAGATTGCAGGGTTCAACGGCCTATCAGAAGCCGTCCGTCGTCTAGACTTCTCGTCGGCCGTGCGTGATGTGCGCCGGTTCAACTACATCTGTGCGTTGTTAGAACTGCTGGTCGGTGGTCAGAGATTGACGCACCTGCCCGGCGCTGCGCAAAAACTGTTACTGTCCATGTTGGAGCAACTTGCTGATCAAGGTAAGTGGACAGAGCCACCAGCTACAAGATACACCCACGATAAATTAACACATAAAGTTAATGTTGGTTCGTCGTATAAGCAGCCAAAGCCATTTCGCATAGTCAGTATGGTTTCCATCTTAAAGTGATATGCGAATAGCTTTAATGGACCCATTAAAATCTAGACCGGCTTAAGTCGTCCTAATAATGGGTCCCGTACCGACTGTTGTTTTTTTTTTTTCCCCTTTTTTATTTTAAAGTTCATGTTTTAAGCAGTTGAGATTTTTGATATTTTCAATTGACTTTTTACATACCAAACCTTACACCTAACCGTAATATGAATTTGAACTTCATAATTAATTTCAGTGGCTACCTCAAAACATAACCTAAACGCTCTCCGCGCTCTCGTGATGTCGGTGTCATCAGCTCGTGAGTCGGAGAAGCGCTCGTGTTGGGGCCGCCCGCTCGGCTCGCGAGCGCTCTGGGGGCACCACGACCACGCCATCGCGAGGATCAACCGCATCGCTAACAGTATTAGGATACAAGAGGTATGGTACCAAAGGTAGCCCTGGCTAACGGCATATTACGCGTTCAGACGCAGAGAAATTGAGAGAACATATAATATTATACCTATTATATACGTCGCTGACGACGGATTTAGAGCAATTCTTTTTATAGCGTAAATATTGTGCCTAATCTCTAGTCCTTGTTTTTCCGACAGCGCCCTTCATACAAAACAATTTAGCAGTGGCTAAGGTCAATTTTGAAAGTTATTCCTATTTTGGTCAACAAGTAATTAAACTCGCTAAGAGAATAAGGGCAATAACTTCTAGGCTTGTGTTTAGTTAGTTTACCGAAACACTACTTAATTTCAAACCTCAAGATCGACGTGACCGAGACGAGAAATAATAGGTATATGACTAGAGTCTTTTGAACGAAGCACGCGCTCGTTAAAGTCCCCATAACCAGACTAACAATAAAGCAACCCTCTGCTAAATTAAAATTTCCTCTCGTAAATATCATAAATCGTGCAAAAACAAAAGCCCCGGTTATTCTGGACACCAATTGGACAATCTATCTTGCACAATCGCCAGAGAACCGCTGATTTAGTGCTATTTTCTGTTAAGGGCATTCTGGCATTGCTCCAAATGGTCTGAGCACTCAATGTGCGCCCGTTTGGAGTTTATTCATAGTTAATTCAAGATCTACTTTACAACTAACAAATTGATTCGTTAAATGCAGAACATCACGCCTGTAATCCCTAAAGGGTTAGGTAGAGTTAGTTACTGGCGAAATGTGGGTACATGTACCTATTAGTACACCCACATTTCGCCAGTTTTGTTTAAGTCCAATGTTATAAGGGGCGAGCCTATTGCCATCAACTGGGCACTACACCCAACTCAACTGTATACTTATTTTAATCATGAGAAAATAAATAAATTGTTATTTGTTTTCAGCCGGGACCAGAGGTAGTGCCTAAGCTTCACGATTTGCCTGAGGAGTGTATCAGAGAGATTCTGTTGAGGATATCGGATCACAGGGATTTAGATGTAAGTAGAAATGTGTGTAGATACTATGGACATTAGGCATTTTTTTTTATCATCATAGTTGCAACTTGTGGATTTTACCCAGATGTTGCTCTTGATGTTCGTCGCCCCCCATTTAGCTGGACCCGAGGCAACAGCACGTTGTGATCACCTCTCCCCGACCTGAGGACGCCCGTAGAGGCGCACCGGCACCAGACGGAAATCGTGGAAGGCTTGTTCGCTCCCGGGTTTCACAACACACCTAAAAGGCTAGGCTTTTCATTGAAGACTTTCTTCCCCGCAGGCGGCGTCATCAGCATGGACAGTAATGGCATCAGTGTGCACAGAACAGCGCATCTGGCGCGAGCTGGTCAACTTCCACTTCACTCAGCAGCAAACTGACGCCGCTCTTGCGAAGAACAAGGAAGAGATCATTGATGAGAAGGATTTCGACTGGAAGAAGCTCTTCCATCAGCTGAGGAAGTAAGTTGCTGAATTATTAGGAATGCAAGAAGATTGATCAGTGGCGTAGTTACCAAAATCTTTTATGCATGTCTGTATACTTAATCATTTTTACATGTGTACTTTCGACGATTGAAAAAGCGTATTTATACAAAGAAGTAGGTATAAGTAGGTAACTCTCCCATCTGAAAAGCACTTTCTCCACAAGTTATTTCCTCTTTCAGGATGTACGGACTACGTGAAGACGCACAATTTGCTGAGACCCTCTCCCTATGTCGCCACTGTAAGTGCCTGTTCTGGTGTTCGCTGGGCCATCCGTGTATCGCGGACCAGTGCCCCGAGTACCGCGAGCGACTGAAGGAGGCCGGCGGGCCCCTCCCCCCGCACCCGGTACCCCCCGCCGCCTTCCTCAAGTTCTTCTCCCTGTAGACCACTACCGACACTCTTCGACTGCAGGCTTACCGTGAACTCTTTATTTGACAGTCAACTACTATTTGCAGCTGTATGTCAAACTATAAGGTGATTTTTCTGAGGTTCAGTAGCTTAGAAACCGTATTGCAGGTGAATAAAACGTATGAAAAATGTTTACGACCCTTGACCACAGATAGTGGTTTTATAGATTGATTGTCGCGCCAAATGAACCGTTTTGAATAGTGCTCTTTTTCCACATTGACTACAGCTGTGGTGGGGCAAATACACATATTTCTCCGTGTTTTGCTAAATAAACTAAGACCTGTATTTATATGGGGTGTAAAAATACACATCATATATAACCCCCCATAAACGAAATCAAGCTAAGTGACTTTTTGCAAAAAATATTGCTAAGAAACAATTTCTTTTTGTGTCAAGTATCTCTGTTTACCATGCATTGTAACACACGCTAATTATTGAGCTTGAAGGTGCATACTTCAGAACAAAAGTTTAATTGGAACGTTTAAAACAAGTTTCCGTTAAAAACCTGTCAAAAAAATTGCAATTTTGACATTCAATGTCTCCTTAATCAGGTTCCCAGGTATGGTCGCAATTATTAGAAGTATGTGTTACTTTTGTTTCTGTTAAGTGTCTTTATGTACCCGATATGTACTCAAATAGTCGATCTCAAGTGCATCACTAAATACGGGTTTTGCAAAAAAGAAATAATTCACTTAACTTCACAAAAAAAATTGGTAAAATTCTGTCTTTGACATGCTTACAAACTTTAAAAACCCCCGACGGCGGCCATTTTGAACCGATTTTCATTAAACACACATCCGACTAACTTACCTTTCAAAAAAAAAAAAAAACAAAATTGGTTTATCCGTTCGGGAGCTACAATGCCACAGACAGACACACACTGACACGTCAAAAGTAGAACACCCCGTCGTTTTTGGGTCGGGGGTTAAAAATGAGATTCTATAATACGTTGGTGCTTTGTCCAGTATTTTAACCATGTATCAAATGTAAACTTGTGAGAGCCTTTATTATTAAAAAAATATCAATGACTGACTAAGATCTCGGGCGCCAGGCCTACTTTGAAATAATATCAGTGCTATTCATAAGGAATGAATTACTTAAATTGTAGGTATGTATGTACTATTACGTAGTATGAAGCAAAGGATGACTTCGACTTATCTTACAGGGACGGTTATGTCACTTCTTGACTTGATGTGCAACTAAAAATATCTATGACATTGAGATTATAGGTAGTCTGTTGTCAACATTAGCTGACCCTTAACGTTACGTGTTAAAGATCAAAGTGGGCCAAATAATGTTAACAACAGACCGTACAGTAGCGGTCAAAAGTGGAGTTGCAATCTCAGAAAACAATAGATTGACACTTTTTGATTGACGACCTTCGACGCTGTGTGCGAATTCTGAGATGTTCTTAGTGTAATGTGTTAATACATAATCACTAAACACACAGATGTACGGCCTGTACCGCGTGTTAACAGCAAGCTTAGCATGCTGCTGCACTTATGACCGCTTACTGTACCTGTATACTCATTGCTTTTGTCGTGTGTACTTATTTAAAGAACACAATACATGTAATAAGTAACATGCTACGTTTATGTAATTGACTAATATTTTAAGTAAATAAATGTTCTATAACTTTTAAATTAAGGGTCAAATTCCTTTAATTAATTTTGTAATTCATTTTAACATTTACAAGTATTGTTTGTGATCTATCGCAAAATGAATCAATGTGTTCCATTGTAGCTATTTTCTATTAATATTGAATTTTTTAATGTAGTAATAATTTACAAGAAGTAACAAGAAAAACCTTGTATTGTATTAATACAGCTATAAGTTCCAGCCAGTTAAAAGTGTTGCCATGCTAAAGTATTTCTAGTACAAATACATATTCAACAAGAACGTCCTAAAAATGGCAACACTACCAGTGAATGTGACCAAAAACATTTATACTTGCTTTGTTTGTTATATAAGGTTATGTAATGTTATGTTAAGGGATTAATTTGTTCACCTATTTTTGTTTGCGCACGCACTTAATGCTTATATTACAAAAAAATAATTAAGGCTTTAAAAAATATTAAAAAAAAGTTATGTGATAATTCCAAAATTATATCAGTATAAGTGTGTTGTAATCGGTATTAACTATGTGTGTTGTTTGTTATGTTTAAATGGTTTTTATTATAGTTTGTAGTTGAAAATATAAATTAAAAAAACTAGCCAAGTCTGGATATGGAATAGACAAAAAAACTAGACTTCAACTCTTTTGAAATGTGACTTACAACCTCTAGGGTGTGTTGCCACTGTAGAAAAATCGAACATGCAAAAATGTTTAGTAAAATAAAAATTGACAACACTGACTTGGCTGACAAAAACTATAACAATAATTTAAATGCTATTTAATCTATTAGTTCCTTTGTTTTGAATTAGTCTAACAAAACGGCTTACAAATGTATTACCATGACTTATGCCGCGTTTATACTAACCTCCTGAGAAAGCTATCGGTTTCATACATTTAGTCGGTTGCTCCACGCCACGCGGGGCGGGACTAATGTGATCAGTCCTATACTAAATGTATGAAACCGATAGATTAACCACGCGTTGCAACACGCGGGGCAGGAGGTTATGCAGCTTTAATTGCTTTTAAATTGTGTGCATGCATTTAATTCACACACATTGAATTGAGATTAATTTAACTACCTTAATCACAATCTACGACTGTGTGAAGAGTACTTCAATATCCGTGATAGTCTATCGTTATGATGTTGTAGATTAGACATACCTAATAGTTGAATTTGATGCAAGAATTTGACAACACTTATTTGACTTGGCTTGTCAAATTCTGCAGCCCTAAGGTCGCGTTTCCACTATGTAGTAACGATAGATTGTCGTGTCGTTTAAAGCGTCATTTAAATGAAGGTGCTCACTTACAGGACGACACGATAAACTGTTTTCCACGACTTTTTTCTGCAGTGTGTGGGAACTAGAACAGCTAGAGGCTACAGTCGTCCACCGATAAATTAATCGTCACGACATAATGGGAACGCCCTCTGACTCAGTATTTATATCACAATATTAGTAGATTAGTAGACGAGAAAATTCGTAAAATCATAAAAATGTGTGTGCAGCTAATAGAAGTAAGAAAGCAATATTTTATTACAAATTGATAGTTGCATGTATTGAAGTAAATTATTATAAGGACATTTTGCAAGCTCACTTCACAATTTAAACTGTTGTATAAGGTTCCCTAAAGTGGCCCTAAGGTGGCCTAAAGTACTTTCAAAGTTATATCCGTCACAGTTGTAAGCGGTCTCTGTGATTACTTTTGAATCTGAATGCAAAATTATTTACTAAGTCTGAATTTAGGTGAATTATGTTGTAAACTGTATTTATTGGGATGCCAGCTCATAAAAAAAGTCTTCAATTTTTTTTTTATAGTAACACAAATCAAAGTCTTACTGTCCAATGACCTAAGCATCTCCTAAAAGGCGCGTAAAACACTATGATTACATCATATTATGCATTTATTCATGCACAGCTTTTCAACAATTTCATGTGGTATTTATTCTAGGAGAATGCATGAAAATCGTTCACTTAGTGTTGATAACTTGGCTCCTATAAATACAGTATAATAAATATGTTCATTGTATTGTGGTAGTGTAGTTGTTGATATTGTGATATTTTAAGATAAATTTTATGAATAATAATATAATAAACATTCAATAGTCCCAAGAAGCTAACCCTATGTAGAGTAGATGCATGAAGTAATGAACTACATGAAGTGCATTAAATACAATTGGGTAGTTAGCGTTTACCGATATTTCCTAGACATAACATTTTTTGGAATAAATAAATAAAGTAATTAAAATTTCTGTTAGCACTACACATTAATATCTACTTATACACAGGCATTGAAAAAAAAATTCAACCTGTAAGCAAGTCATGCTTTAAAAAATATTGGGTACCCCTTATTCTTCCTTATTAAATTTCTCTTAGCATATCAAAATGTCTATGTCAACTCAGTTGTATGAAAGTGAACTTTATGTAGTTCATTACTCTATGGTAGACATTAATTTTATTATGAAAATGCAGCTTACCTACTCACATAAGTCATTTTTAGTTAATCTGTGATCAGCTTGATGTTTTACACAATGGAATTGTTTTTTTTTCTGATTTGTGTTCTCACTATGGTACTTTATAATGGTATTTTGAAATAAAGTTATTTTGAATAAGAATATCTGGTTTTTATTTGCCCGCAGTTAACCTAATGGTTGTCAAACTCAAATGAATTAGATATAATATAGTATGAAGTAGAATACACATACATTACACACACGTGTTGATATTTTACTGATGTATTGTAGGAGAGAATATAAAACAAAACGTAACTTACAATATATTTATCTGGAAATAATTTGGTACCCCAAAATTACAAATAACAAAATATTAAAAATCAAGCTATCTCGCTTTTCGTTTTCTCGCAATGTCTTACTAAATCTTTCAGTTTATACACCAAATCTTGCAGCTGTTGACTTCCACAAGTGAACCTGATATCATCACTGCTATCTGTCTTCAATATCACTGTGTACAACAAATTATCAGACCCAACTCCTGGAGTATTGGTCATGACTTCTAGCTTCCATTCCACGTCCGTAATTTTGGGCAAAACGCTGGCATCAATGCTCTTCCCCGGCTCCATAGTTCAATAATCTCGATGGCAGTTACATGTATTTCTTACACTTTCTATTTTCAAGGTAAAAACATTATAATTCTATTTTACAAGTAAATATTTTTATGGCACAATACCAACCAGCGAAAACAGATTTTTGATTGACTTGACATTGACACTGACAGATAGACTTATATTTGTTGTCTTTGTCAGTCCCAAGCAAAGTAACCGAGAACAAAAATATAAATGCTGGATATTATAATTTTTATGCACTGGAACGGCAACGGTCGATGACATTTAAAGAAATCATTCACTCTTTCATAGCACTTGGAACATAGGGTTTTGAGCTAGTTAGGTTTCATTTAATCATTTTATTACACAAGCTCGCTTTGACTTCTATTCCGCGTATTCTACTCTTCTGGTTCTTGGGAACCTACTTTTACTTTTTTGTACTAGTTGCTATGGAAATAACATTAGGCATTATGACATTTTAGTAGACATCGCTTTGACATTCGCTACCGTACTTCCTAGGAGTTCTAAAGTAAAACGAAATGAAACCAAAATATATTACTAAATCGTTAGTATATTAAACAACTTTATGAAAGTTGTAACATTGATTTGTCATCAAAAATATAAATCTACACTTAACTTTAACAGTTACAATGTCACAAGGCAAATAATGTTATTTGGCCGGGTTATATAAGGCACATTTCACAATAGCGTTAACAAAATTAGTTTGACTACTACACTATGCATTTTATTACAGCGATTAATCTCAAGGATATAAATTGCACAATGTTTACAGAGATTCTAGTGATGGCTAGTATCGAGACATGTAATTTCTAACAAGTATAAGTATTCAATGTTTATTAACTGGGCTTCTCAGACAAACCCAGAAAAAAAGGACATTTTCCAGATGTATTGCATTTTTTCTAAAACTATTTTAGACTCGTCTGGAACCTTAGATCTATTTCATATTATTTCTGTTTTATAAAATTCACATAGCACCGTTTTATATATTAGCAATTACGCTTATCTGTAGATATATTATAATTTAGTAAAGATACTACAAAACCATAATTTCTTCTTAAATATTTTTCAAAACCAAAAAGTTAATTTTAAAATTAGAACACAACCTAAGTACTAAACAACACTTAAAATACTGGCAGTTAAAAAAGATTTTAGTGATGTTTAAATACAATTTTCTTTTTAAATAAACTTTATAGACATAAATCGATATTTTTAATATGAAATTAATAAAGGTATAAAATGATTAGAAGGCAATTATAAATTCTTAATATTAAATTGATGGCACCTAATCATTTAATTTCATATTGTACATTTTCGTTCACAAATTGATGGAGAATATTATCGACAATTCTTTGATATTGTTCAATAGAAAGCTTGTTGAAATTCTATTCTACTTCTAACTTTTAAACAGTGCAATTGACAGCAGAAAATACTTAAATAACATAAAAGCCACATATTGTACGTCGTTTTTTGTAAATAAGAATTCATAAATATAAATAATACTTACTTGGAACCTCTTTTTGTTTCAATTCCAACTAAAATTTTAGTTTATACAAGTTGTATATTTGAAATATACTTAACCTTTAGGGTGGGTTGTGTCATGTTATAAAACGAAAAAGACTTCTTAAATGTATAAAAAATATTCTATTAGATTTGAGTAGTTGACACCAAACCAACCAATGACCAAAACAATGATTACAAGGTAAAACTAAAGAAACACTATTTTAGCCGTAAAAACACGATTAATTTTTATAATATCTTCACAATTCGATTTTCAAATTAATAGTTAGTCAATTGAGTCACTACAAAAGTGACATTCAGTTGTCTTTTGTCATACAAAATCTATGGGAGAATCGCGTTTTGACAGTTCATAAAAAGTACGTCAATTGATTGGTGCTGTCATCTACCCTATAGCTTAATTCGAGAACCTCTGTGTTTAAATATACAGCTTGTATAAACTCCCATAAGAATAATATATAATAAAAAGCTTCTCAATTGTAATGGTATCAGCGTTTCATCTTCTCGAGGATTGGTATGACCATCTCGAAGGTGGGTCGTTTACCTGGGTCTTCGTTCATGCAGATCTTTATCAGTTTAGCGATGTGGGGAGATATGCCTGGTGGGATGGTGACGCGGAGCCCCTCTAGGGCTATCTTCATGCCGCATTCCATTGGGGACAGGTCGGCGAAGGGAACCTGACAAGAAAAAATGTATAAGATGAAATTGCTAGGAGAGGCCTATGAAAAACACTTATTTACATTCGTAGTGTATTTTAAAATACAAATCTAAAATTCCTAAATAATTGACTGAACTGAAAGTAACTGAAAAAATATTTTTCTTGTATAAATTACTTGGACTTAGCTAAGAAAAAAATATGTCTTAAATCGCTTTGAGCAAAAGTGGTGCTAAACTGAGAAAAGAAGCATTGCTTTGTTGTGGGACAATAACAAGCCTATATTATTAGTACCACCTACCTCTCTAGTAGCAAGTTCCCACAACAGAATGGCGAAGCTCCACATATCGGCGGCCTCCAGGTTGCGCTTGGCGGGAGGCTTCTGCAGGGCTTCGGGCGCCATCCACGCGGGTGCGTACACGCGGCCCTTCTCTTGGAACGAGAACTTTGAGTCCGCCATGTTGATGCGGGCAGTTAGGTCCTCATCGATCTGAAATTTTAGTAGTATGTTTTATTGTTAGTACTCTTTATTTTAAACATATATAAAATAAGCCGTTTTTATTTTTAAATATGTTTATGATAAGTGATCTACCTGCAGCGAGATTGGAATTATATTAGTTTTAGGGAGTTACCATTACAAAGCAGAACTTACAATTTAAATCTATGTTATAATTTTCACAGCAAAAAACAAATTAAGTTTATTTCAAAATTACTGTATTATTGTCAACATGTGTCTTATAACAATGAAGTTGTAGTGGAAGCTAAACTTTATGCGTTGGTACAATACAGTTACTTTTCCCAAATCAAATTGGGAACATGCAGTTTATAGGGACGACAAAAAATCCTTAAACTCACCATAATATGCTTGCTATTGAGCGCATATGTGGGCAGTATCTTGTCGGTCTGCAGCGCGTGCAGGTAGCGCATGGCGCGCGCCACGTCGTGCGCGAGGCGCGCGGCGGCGTGCGCGTCCAGCACCAGCGCGCCCGCCGCGCCGCCCGCGCCCCCGCCGCCGTGCAGCAGCGCGTGCAGCGAGCCCCACGACATGTACTGCGAGATCACCACCAGCGACGGCGGGGACACGCAGCAACCCACCTGAGGAAACACGGCTTGTGTAATTCATACCTTATACAAGGCACATTAAGTTGTAAATAGTAACTATCTTATGTTTCATTTATCAGAAATCTAAAAAGGGGTACTAATCATTAGGTACCATCAACTTTTAGCAACTACTACTTTGATTATTTAACTAACTAATTTAAATAACAACTTTTACTATAGAACCAACCCTGAAATCGCAAATAAAAAATATTTATTTGCATTTACCATTCATTTTTGTTTGCATAACTTGACAAAATGTTTGGATTAGAAAAAAAAAACAATCTTTTATCTCTTTACGTAGGATCGTAGAATATAAAAGTAATACTTACAACGGGCAATATATTGGGGTGTGAGAATATCCTGAGTTTAGGGAACTCCTCGTTAAAGTCTCGCTGTATGCGCGGCGTGCACTCGCGGACGGCGAGGATCTTCGCCACGATGTCATTCTTCTGCCATCTGCCGCGCCATGTCTCACCTATAACATGGTTTTATTATTAGACACGAAAAGTTCTGTTAGACTAGACGCTAGACGATTCAGTAAAATTTTTGTTAGGACAGAACATAAAAAGTGTTTCTATGGATAACGAGCTTCAAAAGATTTGAAGTGAAATTTTGCAAACTCCATTTCTCACTTAAAAATGTAAGGTAAAACTAATTGCAGTTATTATTTCATATTTTTGACACCAAGTCTGATGAGTGTGGTAATTTTGAAATAAGAATAAACTTATCAAATATAGACTATCATTTTTGTAATGGTCCTAGTTTTTGGCCGCGACTTCGTCCGAGTAAATCTTACGGATTTATAAAACATAGCATAAAGCACTCAGAAATAACATAGCGTCTAATATGAAATAATTTCCAGAATCAGAAAAGTTGATTCGAGGATTGGTGTGGTTAAACAAACTAAACTTATTTAGCTTTATAATATACTATAAGCATAGATTAAACCGATTAGCAACCACTTTTACTAACCTGATGGAGTAACAGCGATCCTGGTGTGCAGCGACAGTTCGTTAATATTGATGCCTTTGTGCCGCGAGAGAGTGGCATCCCTGCTCCGAGTCTTCAAGCCCAGCCAGGACTGGTCCTTGAACTGGATCTTCTTCAGATCTTGACCTTGCTGTGTGGCCAGCTCATGTAGTCTGTGGACATAAGGACGATAGAGGAAGTGTAAATTATATTTCAGTTTTAGAATTACTTTATATATATCTCTCCTTTTCGGTTTAGTTTTGCCTAATTAAATCTACCCACATTATAATGTATCACAATTTTCAAAACAGTTGTAATGAATTTGTATATTTAATACTGATTAATTTCATCCTGTTTTTGCTGCAAGATAATGTTACACATGTTGGCATTTTGGATAAGTAAAGATTATGAGTTATTGTGCATTGCTAATAATATGTGGGATGGAAATTTGTGTATTTGTGCAACTTCGAAAATCGTTGTTAGCCTGTCAGATGTTACTTTAAAAGATATTCTTACCTCTGCACAAGCTGTCCCCTAGTTTTGTCCAGTGGCGTGTCCCCATCCTTGTTAGCGAGCGACACGAGCGCCCCGGCGAGCAGTAGGTCTTCTGCGATCGCAGTGTAGCCCCAGAAGCACGCATAGTGGAGAGGCGAGTTGCCGTGCTCGTTCGTGAAGTTCACGTCTACGCGGTTTTGAAGGAGCTGTGGGGAATTACAGGAATAAGATTGGCTATACCTATAAAAAACTTAGCGTTTGTTCAGAAGCAGAGAAAGCCTTTTTTACCTGACCATAGTAAAGCAATTATAATTTTAGTAGTTAAATTTCAGTCAGCTTTGCGAATTATGTATGAAATGTAACCATGGGGGTTTTAGTCAGTAGGAGTCTGATATAATTTTCCGTTTTTCCCATAAGAATTTCGTCACCAAAAAAGCTAAGCACGTTTTTATGCATTGGACATTAATTCATGTCGTTATATTCAATGAACAACCATGAATCAGGATAATTTGATTGGTTGATAATTAATCAATAGCATTTCCCTAATTATTAGTAATTTACTAACCAACTGTACGATTTGCCGGTGACCATGTGCGGCCGCCAAATGCAGTGGAGTATCATCACCCATGTTGGTAACGTTGATGCGGGCGCCGCGCCTGATGAGCATCTCCACGATCTTAAGGTGGCCCTCCTTGCACGCCCAGTGGAGCGGGCTGAAGTGGTGGTCATCTCTGAAAAAATGATAGGGGTTTTCTAATAAGAAAAATATTTTTTTAATTATAATTAGGAATTGCTCGGTTTCACTAATTATCTTTTTTTTTGTAGTTTTTTTATATAAAAGATATAAAAAAACATTAAACGAAGCTAAACGTTACGTGTTCATCCCGTCATTGCAATCATTTGATTTGTTTAGACCATACCTAAGAACCTCCTGGTTCCAACTTTTTTTTGTATTTTTTTTTACAAAAGCAGCTGTAACCTGAGGTACTCCTGCAACCCTAGTACTGAATTGCATGTGCCTATAAGCACAAATGTTTGGCACGTGTTACATTGCATGCTATCTAAATGGTGATTTTTCAGTTTAGCATGCAATGCATTGCGCACTGCAATAAAAGTTTTATACATTAAAAATAAAAAGTTATTTTCCAGCAGCAGTATTGTAGGCAACAGCTACATGATGTGTTTTTTAACACCCCATAATGTGTATTTTTTTAAATATTGAATGACAGAAGTTAACACAAATTAGTATCAAGTTATAACCAAAGGTCAAACTATAGACAGTAGTAACTTTTGTGGCATAGTTTTACAATGACTAATATTTTCCTCAATGAATGACGCCATCATCTACTGTTACAAGTTTATATGATTAGTTTTAACTTAATGACATTTAACAAATTGGTACAGTTCTAGGTTTCTGATTTTCAGTTTTTTGGATTTTTAAGGAGACCTTTTTCAAACATATTCTTAGAATATGCTTTTTATTATAATAATATCCTTAAGGTTGATATCAATTTTCAATCACTTTTCTATATTATGTTTCCCACCAAACCCAATAAGTAACTTGTATTTAAAGAGTTACATGAATTTTGTCAATTACGACCAACATGTAATTTTGCATATACCTTCTCTACATGGTATAAAACAAAGTTGCTTCCTGCTGTCTGTAAGCTCAGATCTTTTAAATTATGCTACAGATTTTAAAGCAATTTTCATTAATAGATAGAGTGATTCATCAAGAAGGTTTATGTATCAACATAGCACCCATGCAAAGCAGGGGCAGGTCACTAGTTATTTATAAATAAAGGATAGATTTAGACTTGTATAGTGGTACTGTGAAAGTAAATCACTCCCTGTTTTAACAATTAATCATTTAGGTGTAGTGAGTTAAATGTTGGTTTAATATGTAGGATATATTTTTAATACCATAGTTTATTCATTTAGAATTAAAACTTTAAAGCATCTTTTAAGATTATGAAAAATGGGTGAAAAACGGTAACCCATCATTTTGTGTGACAGTTTTTATTAAACACAGTACTTTGAGGAAATATTTTACAATACTTTAGCTCAAAACATGAGATAAACAACAGGAAAAGTGTAAATTAGATACCTATAGTCAGGTACAAAAGCTAATATGATCAGATCTATTTCCAGACCAAGTAGCCAGGAAGTTTTGACCTAAAAACCTACTCCTGCACCAAAAAATACTTTTTAATTAATTATGTTACTACGAAGGTCGAACACTGATCTCATACACATAAGACTATTATTATTTTTGTTACGTATCTGACGCATGCTACTAGGCCATGACTACATTGTGGGCGTGTTCTGTCAATGCCTTTTATGGGACAACTAGACCTACCATATGAAGTATCAAAAGACAAATACATCGTAAATATACTCTACTTACCCCTGGTTCATGTCATGTTCGGTATCATCAAGCCAAACTCGCACCTGTAATGCATTTCCTTCTCTACACCACTGAAATATATCTTCCATGTTTTAACACCAAAATCACTAACAACACAGCATAAATTTGTATAAAACGTTAGATGTTTCGAAGGCACTTTTTAAATAAGTTAAAAAACACTTTAAACTAAGGTAAATAATAAATAATTTACTCAAAACTAAATGAAATCATTTCATCTGTGACTGATCTGTTTGACAGTTTCGCAATCACCTAAAATAATATTCTCTCACGTAAAAATTAAATTGATTCCATTAGTTCTTGATATCTCTTTCATTTAACAAAGTAGTGTATAAGTGTATCTCTTTCTAGTGAGGAAAACCCTATAAACAGAATTTCGCCGTATTCTATTGTATTTATTTACAGGGTTACCAGACTAAAATATAATATTATTTTTTATTTAAAATAATATAACGTGATGCCTAGGCTTTTTGCAGTCATATTTTTTTTTGAATAGGCATGGCAATTCTCTCATTATCGCAGAATGATAGAAATCTCTTGGAAAATGACCAACTTTAAACATTATCTAGAATGATGGAAGATGAAAGTAAAAACCTTTCTGATATCTTGACTAATATCACAGCTGAGAGCTGTTCAGGCTAAGTGCAATGCTCAAAACAGTTCTCGAATACTTAAACTTTATTAAATTATAAATAGTTTAGTACACGTACAATGTACAAAATAATATTATTTCTTCGCGAAAGTAATCTTCATTGCATGGGTAGGCGTAATCTTAAATCCTTGTAGAGCTTCCTTTGCTGCGGCTGATTGCATTTCATTTGCAAATTCAACGAAGGCAATGTCGTGTCTGTTCGGGACAAGACGTACTTCTTTGAAGCCAGGGAATCTGTAACATAGAATATTACAAAATATTAGTCAAGCACTACACTTATTTTTTTTCATAATATAAAAGAACACTAGTACAATTAGGCACTGAATTCCTCTAAAGATACAAATTGAATGCTGTACAATAAAAGGAAAACTATACTCACTGGTTGAACAACATAGACAACATCATCTCTGAGGTTTCATCAGGTAAATTGGTCAAGAACAGAATCTGGTTAGGAGGCTGCTCAGCATTGACATTGTTGAGCATGCCAGCAGGACCCACATGCATGCCAGGACGATTGGCATCCTTATTCTTCTTCTTTCTGCTATCATCAAGACCTTTGGGCATTTTTGGTCTCTTTGGTCGTTCTTGGAATGTTCCCTTAACTTTGGCAATGACATCACTGTCTGTTTTTGAGTATTGAATCCTCTGAAAATTCATAGAAAAATATTATCATCTCTGGCATAATATTATAAGGTTGTAAAATACTATTAGAGAGTGTTGCTATACTAACCATAGGTTTGTCATAAAATGGGAATCCCTGCATACTTCTTAGTGCAACAGTGGCGCTGGATATTTCCTTAAATATAACGAAAGCCTGCCCCCTCATCTTCAATGTTTTTAGTGCCACAATATCCAATATTTGACCAAACTGAGAAAATATCGCATACAGAGATTTCTTTAATTCTTCCTTTTTAATTTTCTCATTGAGATTGTTGATGTATATTGTGTGATTTGGTCGAATATCCATTGCTGAAATAGAGGACAATAATATAAATTAGAAAAATACAACAGTTAGCTATTAAACAAAAGGGCTGGTAACCCTGCACAGTTCAATTTATAGGTTATGATGTGCGCTATTTTACGATCTTGTTTATTTAATTGCAATGCATTAGTCTATAACCGATTTTGAAATGCGTGAATCGTTACACATTTACTCATAACATACCAAATAAGATTTGGACTTACTCATGTCGAAAGTTTCTGGAAAGTCTCACGAATAAGATGCTTAAAGCCCACGCTCTGAGCTCGCTTCGCGTTTGCGTGAAATATGACACTTTTAAGCTTTACTGGACTAAGTTTTGATGCTCACTATTGTTATAACGCACGAGGGTATTGCAAATAAATATCTTAACTTCGAAATTTTCTACCGACGCCGCTGCCGCCGATGCAACACACACACACAACACTGCCACAGACAAATTATTAAAATTAAAATATTACTTCCTACCGCCAGCTCTACTCCATAGAGCTAAACAAAACAGATTATACAAAATATGCTATAGCAATATTTTAAGGAGTTTAGTAATGTTTGTTTGTTTGTAAGACATAATCTTAGGCAGGAAGAAAAAGTATTGGCCTCACTCACTCAGGCCAATACTTAAACAAACAAATTGGGCAAGTGTGGTTTCAAATTTTTATACATTTGTTTGTATAAAAATTGCAAACCACACTTGCCGAGTTTCTTAAATGTTTTTTAATATATTTGGGCAAAAGCGAGTAAAAAAGTAGTAAACGATAAAATGAGTTAAATTTTCCTTCCAAATCGCTCAACCACCTCTAACTTACTTAACATAACTACGCTCCTAGCCACAAATATTAATGACAAAAGGCAGACTGATGTGGCCTATTTTGATTTTCAGAAGGCTTTTGACCGAGTCGATAATGACATTCTTCTAGGTAAGCTGGCATTGGCAGGTTTCTCTATGGCGCTGCTGAAATTCTTCGCGAACTATTTGCATGGCCGCAGACAATATGTTATATATAAAGATGCCTTTTCGGAGCGCTACTCTGTCACGTCTGGCATAGGGCAGGGCACTAATCTCGGACCCCTTCTTTTTCTCATAGTAGTTAATGACCTACCCACATCTGTTAAACATTCCACAGTTTTGATGTATGCCGATGACGTCAAGGTTGCTCTTCCCATAGCTAACTCGAACGATGTAGCTGCTCTTCAACTCGACATCGACAACATTCACGCTTGGAGCACTAAACATAACCTTAATTTAAACATAAGTAAATGCGCAATCATGACCTTCTCAAAAGCCACACATCCCGTACACAACATCTATACACTAAATAATGTGCCCCTGAAACGGGTTTCGACTGTACGCGATCTAGGTACTAATTTTGATCCACACCTTACCTTTAACCAGCATATTATACAGACCTGTAACAAATCCCGAAAAAACCTAGGTTTTGTCTTGCGTCAGGCTAAAATCTTCGATAATCGGCTAGCCATATCCATACTGTACAATGCATACATCCGTAGTTTACTAGAAACTAACAGTTCAATCTGGATCCCCCATGAGAAAGCCTATATCCTGCTTATTGAACAGATTCAAAAGTCTTTTGCCCGCTACCTCTATTTGAAATTATATGGATACTATCCATACATGTACCCAACACCATTTGTGCTAGGTATGGTGGCCTACCAGAGTTTGGAAGTTAGGAGAAATTTTGCTCTCGTCAAATATTTTTTCCGTCTGATCCGTGGTTCCCACTTCAATTCCTCGTTATTGTCATACATTACATTTCTAGTTCCGCTTCCTATCAGGCACGCACTTCGCCCTCGCCAGCAACGTCCCCTATTTGCGATACCCCTAGCTAGTACCATGGCCCTTAGAAACAGTCCACTATACCTAGCCCTTTCCCTCATTAATAGCATTCTGCTGCATGATCATTCATTAGATGTCTTTGCAAGCACTGAACTGAGGCTCCTGAGTGCTGCAAATCGATACCTGGAGTCTATCGCCACCCCCAGCACAATCTCTTTGTCTTAAATTAATTCATTTTTATTTTTTTATTGTAATTCAGTTAAATTGTATGTTTTATGTTTCTCTTTTTTTTATTTTATATTTTTTTTATGTTTTTATATTTAGTAATTAAGATATTAGTATTATTATAAGCCAAAAACTTGTACGTCTGGTGCACACCGTAAGTGTAAGTTGGTTGTTTTTAAATAAATAAATAAAATAAAAATTTCTGAGAACCATTGACTCTGTAACATCGTAAGAATAGCACAGAAATATATCACATTGAATGAATAATTTTTTATTGATAAAATAATTGAATGAAAACAAAAATGGGTAAACGTTTCGCGCGCTGTCAGTTGTCAAAGTCAAATCAAACCAAGGCTGAAGGCCGTAACCCTGCTTGATTGATGATACAAATTGTGTTTTTGAAATAAATTGAATTGTGATTTAAATTTTCCTAAAAAACGTCCACACCTGCAGATCATCTATAAAGTTTGCTAAAAAATATTCAAACAAAAGTAACGTGTACCTGTTATAAAAATGCATGATCTTATGACTGACTTTGAAACTGTTACCCCTGATTTGTGGATGGCAAACGAAGAGGGGTGGAAAGAAAAACTATTAAAAGTGCCAAATTGGTTCCAGGTGAACAATACCGTCCTATAATTTTACAAATCGTTCTAAAAATTCTTTTTTATTTTTGTTTTTAGAATGCATTTGACCTTTACTTAACCTTACCTATATAAACTTTTTAAGATTCCTCTGATCAATTCGAATGCATCTCATAATTTGCCTGATGGCACGTTGGTCCGATTCCGGGGGATGGTCCAGGATATGCACAACCCTGAATTTTATTTTGAACAATTTGAAGTGTTCAATACTGTTACAAATGATATTAAAAACAAAAGCGGCAAATACAGAGACACAGCTCATATATTGGTAAGTTTAACTTCAATTTCTATTTTAGCTCATAACAAAGAATGGTATGTATACCCATAATAATTGGTGTGTACATTACAAAATAATAATACTTTGTAACAAGTACTTTGGTGTACATTAATTAATTAATAAATAAACTATGTAATACATTTGTAAGAATACTTTTTAAAATACATTAGGGACTTACTTACTCATTTAATATTAAAAGTACCTGCTTTGTTATGAAACACAAATTAATAACAGTCCTATGGTAATTTATTATGCTTGCCCCCTAAACACAAGTTAATTTTTATTCGGTGCCAGAGTTCAAAGTAAAAAATATCTTTTTTTAAATTATTGATAAAAGCCTTTCGAATTGTACACAGGAAAATGAAAAAATTAATTACACAGAGAATCTCAAAAGCTCTCAACGTCAAACAATGGTTGTTGTATCAATGCCCGGTTTCAACGAATGGGCTCAACAGTTAGAAGATGGACAAAACCATTTAAAACACTTAGAACAACAACCTAACACTTCTAAACGTCTCAGCCAGGCGAGCTTGAAGTTGAAACGGAGTTATGATGAGGCGGAAGAAGAATCTGATGCTATGGAAGTGGTTGACGAGGGGGTCGGTAGTAAGGAACCGAGAACTACTGAGATGGATAATGGTACACCTAACGTAGTGTCTAGGGAGCATTTATTAAATTTCCCTTTGCCTGATATGCCAAGCAAGTCTTGTATTGTAAAGGTATGATAATATTATTATTTCCATAACTAGCTTTAGCCCACAACTTTGTCTGTGTGATTTTCTTATGGATACTTAATTTTTTTGTCAGAAAATATAGCCTCTTAGAGAATATGTAGCTTTGAATCAGCAAAACAAAATCAGCATAACTCTTTAGCATTATAATATTAGTATTATGATAAATAATAATAATTATTTCAAATTATAATTATTATTTGGTTCAGATAGTGTTCCAATACAGGACTGCATACATAAACATTGCTTTACGACTACTATTATCAGACTATTTATTGCTAATTAAGAAGTACTTAACAAAGTTCAATGATGTTGACAAGTTAATTAGTTTATTTAATTATTAATTAATGATTCTAATTACAGCTTTACGATGATAGTGAAAATGTCAAACTCAATGACATGATAGAAGTTATAGGGTTCTTGTCAGTTGATCCCGCATTATCTGGAGAGTTTCAACCGGAGAAGGATCCGTTATTGGATCCTCAGACAGAGACAGATGTAGAGACTATCACACATAACCCCCCACCGAGCTTAGTGCCGCGGATCCATGCGGTTTACGTGAAGAAATTGGAACATTGCAACCCACTGATTAAGAGCTTTGATCAAGGTATGTGTTTGCATAAAAATGTATTTTTATTTTGCAAATCATAGCAGGCACTGATGACTATATTCAGGCTTGTCCGCAATTCAAAATATGTATTACCATTGATTAAAAAATTAACATCCTGGAATACAGAGACAGAAATGTCTTTTAAAAAATGAGGTTGGAAAATGAACTCTATGACCTCCTCCATAGCACACTAAACTGTTGTCGTAGTTACACTAAAGATAAACTTTTTTTCCCTCTTTTTATTACAGAAGCAGTATTAAAAGAGGCAAATTCGGCGCGCGAACATTTGTTGAAAGCTCTCACAGAACTCTTATTGGGAGATAAACTTGCGGCCGAATATCTCATCTGCCACCTGATTGCTTGCATGTAAATATCTCTTGTTTGGCTAAAAATATAGAAAACAAAGAGTAGTATATTTATGGAGTGTTAACACTTCACTTGCTCTGGCAAATGATTTCGTAGGCAAATTGTGGACCACGATTCTATTGCTCATGTGTTGACTGTAATTTATTTTGTTGAGAAATTCATTGATTTTCAAGTAACATACTTGACATATAAAAATATAAGGCAATTTGTGCAAACATCCATCATTGTATTGTCACAGATTTACGTAATAATAATACTTTATTCTCATTTTCCAGATACTTACGTCAAGAAACCTTAGCCCTTGGTCAGTTCTGCTTGAACTTATCTAACCTGCCTATACAGAAGTACCCAAACTATGCCAAACAGTTGTATGAGATTATCAAGCAGTTTGTCACTAAGAGCTACTACTTGCCACTTACTATTGACAATATGAATACACTTAGCTTGTTGCCCAAGTAAGTATAGTTTAACATTTTTTTATATTTTTACTATGCAATTCTACAAATAAACTCATCATGATTTTTGCAAATAAAGCCTAAGCTATAAAAATATGTTATAGGCCCAACCATCTCAGTGTTACTCTGGGCATAGTTCCTACTATGTACAAAACTTTATAACAGTCCGTTTCCTAACAAAGAATAGTTTTCCACTACAGTCAATCAATCTTTCAATTCCCCAGAAAAGACTATGAATGTAATCGCCTAACAAGCGGAGTCCTACAACTAAGCAGAGACACCCACCTCATTCTAGACGAAACCAAAATGGAACAGGGTAGGCTAGACGCGACCGGGGTGAACAATGTCGCGGCTTTGGGCAATATGATCATGACACAGAAAGTGGAATATGATTTTAAGTATTACAAGATGGAGTTTGATTCTGATGTATCAGTACTCATATTATCTGAGGGAAAATCTCTGTTACCGGTAAGTTTTTGAATTGTTTACTAAGTTTTTGAACTAATAACCTTAATATTATGGTAGTAGTGCCTATTTCATTTATTATTGTAATAGTGGTATTATTTATTTTAACTTTATCTGCACTAATAATGGATCATTGTGTGATTTTTTACTGAATCTATTGTTTGCACTGAACTTTATCTAAGGTATTCTACCGTTTCTCGATATGTGAAAACCAATTTAAAACTTTTACACACAGATTAAAATATCGAATCAATTCCTTCTGGTGAAAAATGTTATCTACCTACTTTAATTGCTTAGGTAGAAATTAGTAAATAAAACCTTGAACTGGTAACAATAAATGCATGATTTTCTGTCAATTTATTTCAGAGCGACTACCACCTCCCACTGCGCCCTGAAGAGTCTTCGTTACAAATATTTGACGCTATTGTCGAGGCAGCCACTTATTACTTGAAGGATGACATTATGAACATTATTAGGAAGTACATAACAAGTCTCAAACTTGTGAAGTACACTATAAATGAAGATTTGCAGGTGAGAAGTTACTTTTGGCGAGATAAAGCGCAGACAAAGTTAATAAGGTATATAACCTTGGCTATGTTTCGTATTCTCGTTGGACAGACGTGTTCGTCTTTGCGTTCAGTTTATAAAATAGATGAGTGACAGCTAGCACAGTAACAATATGAGTACTCTGTTTAGTCACGGAGTAGTGACTATAAACTAATATGATTGTGTATTATCCACACTGTACTCACTGGTGAGAGGACATTATCAAACTATATATTTATATTTTATATACATATTTGTTTCAGTTTGTAGAAGATGATTTCATAGAAATGAGAAGCAAATCAGATACAGATAATCCAGTGACAGCAGATGACTTGCACAGGTTGCTAGTACTGGCGCGTCTTGTGAGTCTCTCACGGGGGCTGGACACCCTCAACAAGGAATGCTGGGACATCACCAAGAGTATGGAGGCGGAGAGGCTCCACAGAATAAAGAATAGGGTCGCTCCTACGTTGTGAGCACATAATTTTAAGAATAAATGATGCATTTTTTAAATAAACTGTTTTTTATACTAATATTCGTTTGTTTATTAATCAAATCACTTGCTTATTGTTTACCTATTCTATAAAGAATTACCTAATGACTAAAATGTACTTTATAGACAAAGTAATTTATAAATGCAAGCTGTGTACGTATTTTAGTTTACCGCAAACCTCTGGGTACTTTTCTTATTGTATCGATGTTTTATATATTTCCTACCATCAGAATTTTTTATTTTTCACATGTAACATTGATAGCCAAAAGCCACATTCCTAGATCCTCAAAGAAAGAAGTACGTTGACATTATTGACGTGACGTCATTCACTTGACAATTCATAATCAGTATCACAATGTCACAGTGACGTGTACGATTTTCGTAAAATTGACTTATTGATTTGAGAAATCTTATGAATTAAAATATTTTATTGAAAGAAAATAACTCATATAAACATGTCAAGTAAAAGTAAATCTTTAGACGGTCACAATAAGGTGAAAGTGATCGAATCAGCATGGAAGAGAGCGTTAATTGCGAACGCCGAATGGCCGGACAAGGTTAGCTTTCATATCACGAGACTGCTTACCCCTGGTTACATTTTCCTTAATGAAAATATGATTTATTGATTGATTAATATGTTGTTGTGCACTTTTAGGAAGAGTTCCTTGATGTTATTTATTGGATGCGTCAAGCTATGGGCATTATTTTGGGACTGTTTTGGGGCCTCCTACCCATGAAAGGTTTCCTTGGTTTGCTACTGTAAGTACCTAATCATTTAAAAATTGCTTTTCAATTTACATTTATTTACAAAGCCTACACCATATTTCGAATAGTAAAATTCCTATTAGAATACTACTGAAATCAGTTAAAAAAAATCGACTAATCTCATATAATAAATTGTGGTATTGTTTCAGATTCGTGCTAGTAAATGCAGCAGTTATTTATTTTTACGTGAATAATTTCCAAAACATAGATGAAGAGGAATATGGTGGTATTTGGGAAATAACTAAGGAAGGATTCATGACTTCATTTGCTGGATTTTTGGTAAGTTAAAATTTCAAGTACAATGTCTAGTTCCTGTATATAAGGCTATAGAAAATAATTCCTTCAGTAAACATAATCATATAAGTGAGATAACACTTGAAGGTTTTATTTAATCCATATACTAATATTATAAATGGGAAAGTAAGTCTATTACACTTTCATGGCTAAACCATTGAACCAAATTTGATAAAATTTGGTAGAGTAACCTTGAACCTCACAAAGGACTATTTTAGACTGCAACTTTGTGCCACTCCTGGAACATAATTATTATAATAATTCTTATGTATCTGTCCTACTGGGGGTTTAGTTTCCCCACTTGATCCTCAATGGAGGACCATTGGGCATGAGCCATGGAGACTATTATCCTTACTAGTACACATCCCTCCAGAAGCAGTATTAACCTTTTGATTGCCAGAGTATAAACATATCGCCATACCCCTGACGCAAGGATTCCAAACTTTATTAAATTGTTTATTTCATAATATGTGCGACATGTATTTTGTCATATGTTTGTGATGTTGGCGTCCAGGGTAAGATTTCGTTTGTCACATATATGTGACATGGCGTTCAAAAGGTTAATCCTCTCAGACTGGTCAGGGCATTCGCAGGCCAGGGTCTCTTTCCGGATCTGGGTGAAATGAATCCTTATCTTTACTGATACTATCGTAATTATAATTCCAGGTAACATGGATCATCATTTACACAGGACTACACATCGCAGACAACTTATGAGACGCAAAGTAAACCTAATATTGAGTGCTACAGTATCAAGCCGAGACTTGCAAGAGAGAGTCCTAGTACAAAATATATTATGCGAACACACTGTTCCATTGTGGTTTCTACTTTATTAAGCTCATTAAGTTTTTTTGTTGTTGCTTTAAAGTCATCAGTCAAATTGTTTAGGCAATTCAATTTGTTTCTTCTTTATTCTGGAAAAGTGTCCTTGCAATGAGATAGATTGTGATGTAAGATCTGTGTTTGACTGTATGCAAAACTCATTTTATAGGCTTGATTGGATTTTATTCCATTTGCATTCATTCATACAGACAATCTTTTTGTAAGGACATAATTCTACAATTCACCTGTCGAGTGTCGATCACGCGTATAACTATGCAGTAACATTCGACACTCGATAGGTCACATTGATAAATTAATTTATATCCAAACCCTAAGTTGGATTGTGCGTCATCGAATTTTTTAAATGCAATATAAAACGGAACTTACATTATCATAAATTTGAATGTGTGCAATCTTCTAGCCAGTGCCAATTAGGGCTAATTTAACTTTTATACAATTTGTAAAGCAATATTTGTATGAATTTTATATGAATCACATACTCAATGAAATTGTTCTTTTACTCCAACTTGTATAGGGCTTGAATACATGATAGGAAACTTAGGCAAACATTTCAATGTTTGAATAAATACTAGTAATAATTTATTATCTTAATATTAATCCTAAGTCTTCTTAGAATTTTATAAAGAATTTTGATTTGCCTGCAAATTATTTACTAAAATTGTTGCAAGACTTGAGCGCGCTTCTTGCATAACCTTTATGAAACTGACTTAAGGGTTAAATTACAATGATTGACACACGCTCATAAAAACCAACCACTACTAAACTTTTTTTTTACAATTTTATGTTCCTAAAGTACTGTCAAATTCCAAGACTGCAAAATGTAAAAGTACCTACAGTAAATCTTCTTATTAATATTGGATAAATGCTGCACTGCCGAAATGAACTAGGTTATAGTATTAGATTAAAAATTGCCGCAAGAACCATGTACAGCCAGAGGCGTAGCTAGAGCTACCGCTAGGGCGCCCCAGCTATAGAGGGCCCTAAACCCGCATTTAGGTAGAATGGGGGCTGAACAAATTTCGATACGGGCTTTCAGCTACACTACTGTGTACAGCAAGGTAAATATATCATTTATTATTTAGGAATTTTATATTCATTAAAATCTTAGAATTAAATGAAAAGCAATAGTCAATGGTGGGTACAGAGCGCTTATAAATAAATGGGTAATTTTAAAGTTTGTCTAGACAGAATGAAAATTTGCGCATTTTTGTAATCTAAAACTGGGAAGTGCTGCTTTTGTCTGGACCAACTTTACATCAGTAGCGGATCCAGGGGCTCAAAAGCCCTACCCTCAGCGGAGCCAAGTCCCCCCCAAAACAACAATCCTGAATCCGCCCCTGCTTTACATTTTAGTATTAGAATTTGGTTTTGATGGAAAGTGATTGTAGATAATAATGCTGTGAGTAGAAAGTCTCGCAAGTATTCGGTGTTGACAATATCTCCGTCTGCATTTCTGTAGTTATTATTTATATTATTGTAAGTAAAAATCTTGTTAAGTTTTATCAATATTCCTCAGAGTTCAATCAATATGGTTTTAAAGTTTATTTATTTTGAAAATGCAATAATAATGGTATCTCGTTTGTAATGTTATTTGTTGCGTGTTTGCTCCCAATGAGTTTGCAGTGATATCCTTATATTGAACAAATATAATGGTTGATTTAATAAAGTTTTTGTAACTTTACACTTGAGTTTTTATTAATTATAGACTATGGTTTTGTTTTACACTGCCTACTGGGTTTTTTACGTTTGTACGTCATAATAAATGCAAATGTTTGTTACTGAATCACGCCAGAACGGCTCTAGATAAAAGTTTGGCACAAAGATAGATTATAGTTTGGAATAGCACATAGGCTACTTTTTATCCCAGAAAAATATATATGATTTCCGTCCGTGGAATACTTACATTATATGAACTTTGAACTTTGACTGCCTCGTTGGTCTAGTGGTCGCAAGCGCGACTGCTGTGCATGAGGTCTTGGGTTCGATTCCCAGGTCGGGCAAAGTGTTATTGGGTTATTCCATCAGGAATTTCTCAGTAGCAGCCTCGGAGTCTGGATTTGTGCCCGGTTGATGGCAATAGGCTCGCCCCCTATTACATGGGACTACAAACATAACTGGCGAAATGTGGGTGTACTAATGGGTACACCTCTGCCTAACCCTTCGGGGATTACAGGCGTGATGTTATGTTATGTATATGAACTTTGACGCGGACAAAGTCTCTAGCAGCAGCTAGTATTATACATTAATTACATAAAGTAATCTTAAAAAGCTGCTGCACACGGAACGACGGCGTCGTGTTGCGCTTCAAGGTGTCATGTAGTCTTCCGTGACCGTCTCTATACAATGAGTTGGGACCCGCAACACGAACGAATAGAATTTTTTATTGTGGCACCACTCGCAACTCTACGACCGTCCGATAATAATGGATCTGATGGAGGTCTACAAGAAATTAAACTTTAACGTCATTTCATTATTTAATCTTTTCTCCATGACACAAACACATCGTCAGTTCTAAATCTTTGAGTTATAATAGAATATTTGAAACTCATTCTGTCTCCTGATTTGAAAGCCAAACCGCCTGTGTAAGCTATCATAGCGCCGTTGTCGATACAGAATCTTTCATCAGTAGCGAACAACTTCGCTCCTCGCTCGGAACACATCCCTCCCATCATTTCTTGTAAACGCTCATTGCATCCGACACCGCCTACTATTAAAACCTGAAATAGAATAATGACAAAATTGAGCAAATGTACAATTATTTTTATCTAAGTCGTAATAAGATAACTATGGCAACGCTTAGGCGCTTTGCACGCGGAGAGACTTAAGTTGAGGCAAGGCAACTATCAACTCTTTAAAAGTTTCCTGTAAAAGTTGATAGTTGCTTATAACGTTTACGGTTGCCGCAACTTTATGGCAATTTGTGAGCAACTTTTATAGCCGAGTTGCTCAATCTACGGAGCGATCACCGATAACGGTATAATATATAACAGTTGCTAGTTGCGGCGATTAGGAACTAACTTAGTCATCGATTGCAGCAACTGAAAACTGTTGACGATTGCCGCAACTCGAAACTCGAGTTACTATGTGTGCGCAGTCCAATTGAAATATAGCTAGTTGCCAGTTGCTGCAAAAATTGATCTGTGTGTAAAGCACCTTAATCTCAAAATGCTGTTTAATAAACACAACCCAGAATTTTTACTTTTTTAGAAATTTACTGCTGTGTTACTTTACTAGTTTAACAGCATATTTTTCAATAAACAAGGAAACATAATGATTAATAGAATAGTTCCTTAACGCAGCTTGCGGAAGGACTTAACTGGCCAAAGTAAGGAAAAAGCGTTATGCAGACGACCTTCCTTTCTCTTTCATATTTCTTTCTTTTATATACATATACGGATGGCACACACCATACGCGAGTATCGAGATTCGAGCAGCAAGCAGTGTGGGCGGCCAGCTGCATAACTTCAATTCTAAACATCCTAACCAGATTTTTTAAATTAAAGTTTCACATTTACCTCATCACTACCAATGTGAGCTATAGCCCGCTCAGTAACTTCTACCAACATGGCGAATGCAGTCTCTTGCAGTGAATAGCACAGGTCTTCTGGAGTGAAATCTTTCAGGAGATCGTCAATGTGATCTTCCATGTGTGATAAAATGCCAGAGAAACTTACATCCATACCTGAAACAATTAATAAATGAATTGTGAACTTCAACTGACTAAAATCTTTAACTGCAATTTACAATGCATACAAAAATAAAAATAAATAAAAAATCCGACTGCGTAAAACTAAACCCTGTAACTTGAACCTAGTGACGAAAGGACACATACAGGCCAAACGCATAACCCTCCTTTTGGGCTTCGCCGCAATTGAATAAAAAATAACTGAAAGTTAATAGTTACTAGCGGCCCGCCCCGGCTTCGCAGGGGTATGTTGTAGATACCTACTGTAAAGAGGAATATATCTAAACAACAAGTTTTAGTTTTAAATTGCATAAAAAGTTAAAAAATGCGGTAAAGATGCCACAGTTGATAGTACTTAAATCTTCCTCTTGAATCACTATCTATTGATGAAAACCGCATTAAAATCCGTTGCGTAGTTCAGAAGATCTACGCTTAGAGACAGCGGGAAGTGGCTTTGTATACTATGTAAAGTTTATTTTATTGTTACCTTTTATACAATAGGGTAGTGCATAGTATTTAGATCCCTTTTTGGCAGCTTGTTCAATGTTGTATCCTGGACTAGGAGCATTTGACAATTTTAGAACTCTTGCAAATCTGAAAATAAGATTATATTTTTTGTCACCAAAGCTTATAATTAATATTTCTATTGCCACGAAACATTTTTATTCTCAGATAGGACTTGGGGCAACCCTTCATAGTCTTTTCGAATATCATTGAACCTAGGGCTCCGACTATGCCTTTTAAGCAATTGGCAGTTGGGTAAGACTGATAGCAACTCAAATAAAAATCTTAAAGCTTTACCGGTCCAAACAATTGCCAATAGCAATATCTATGGTCTCTCCAAATATCCTGTACTTATTGCTTGAGTATGATATGATCTGTGTGTTGCCACCACTCACATATAGGACGATGGGGTTGTTAGCCTTTGTGATCATTCTGCCCATTTCTATGTCTGTTTGTGTGTTAAGGAATTTAAGGTTGTAATAAAAAGGAGTATTTATGCAGTTTCCATTTAACAAGGGAAGTTTAGAGCAGAAAAATAAGTATGATCAGTCAAATAATTACTGTCCTAGATAGATGGTCTACCATCTAGGACAATATTTGACTGATCACACGTACGTTTCTGCTCTGTTAGAACACAGAGGTTCCTAAACTATGTGTCGCGACGCCCTGGGGCGTCTCGGAGCTACCCGAGGGTGCCGCGCAACAATCATTGCACTGTTATTTATATTTAAGATCTTTGGAGTTTTCTGTAATTAATAAGGCATTACTTTCTTTCGTTCTGTCTCCTGCTTGTATGGAGGGAAGTGGAAACTATTTTTTTCTTACTCCTCCGCTATTATTTTCTGATTAATTTCGTTGCGGGACCCAAGACAGTTAATCGTTTCTCTGGGACTCGTCGAGCTTCATTGCCTCGACGCTTTTCTGGTGGCCTCCACTGTTGATTCTGGCTTTCAGGAGTTGCAGTGGGTGGGAAAAGTGTGGCGGGCTTGTCCCAAAAAAAAAAAAAAAAGGCATTACTTTGGAAGAGTGTTGCAAAAAATTCATTCAATCATTTATTAAGCGTTCATCATTTAGAAATATAAAATCATAATTATGTGTCATGGTGTACTTGGTTCCATCTGGAAAAGTTAGTATCCCAAAAATTCAAAAGGATACGTCCAATGCAATGGTTGACTCCAAGAATTGGTTTGTTCCACAATTTGGCACAAGTCCTGGCCACTATAGCGCAGACCAACAGCGGGGCTCCCATGCCTGGGCCCTGGGTGTAGCAGACCACGTCTATCATGTCAGGAGTCACACCAGACTGGTCCAGGGCCTCTTTTAGAAGTGCATGGATGTTTTGTCTGTGATGCTCCGCTGTTTCTCTGGGAAGGAAGCCTGGGACAAAAGAGGTAGTTTGTCAATCTGGCATATAGGTTTACATAGGGATTTAAACTACAATAAATTCTGCCCGCAACTTCGTCTGCATCAAAATTAATATGTTTTCTCATAGGAACCATAAATTTTTCCAGGATTACTACTTTATTGCGCAACTAAAAGTAGCGCATTAAAGTATTGCTATTCCAGACTAATAATCCATTCCTATACCAAATCCGTTCAGCTGTTCTGGAGTTATTGAGTAACAATTATGTTATACATCCAAACTATTGCATTTACTATATGTATTAGTGTATTTTATCACTACACTCTCAACTATAATGACAAACTTAGCTCACTAGAATCTTAATGGACTATTTGTTGTCCTAATTTGCTTTCTATAGAATCTTTAAACATCATATTAGCACAGATTTTTGTCAAAATTAAAAAAAAAACTTTTTTCTCCAAGTACTTAGTGTTAGCCTAAGGCCTCACCATTCACGGTTAAACTTAGTCTTAACTAGCGAAATAAGGCGCGTAGGTAGGTAGAACTATTCACCTCTGATGGTCTAAGAGAGAAGTTTGATACTAACCTTCGCCAGCCGGTGTGATGTAAGTTCTTCTACAATTGGCCAGTATTTCTCCATCTCTGACTATACCAATGCCAAGTTTATTAGCACTTCCTTCGAACCCTATCGCTAAAACCATATTTTTTTACTGTAATCGCGCGTTTTCAATAACCAAAACAAATATCGATAGAATGAAATAGCTAAGCCAGTGTTGCCATCTTTATTTTTTAAGGATACTTACTAAATGGTACAAAAAATCGTATTTTGCTAAAACTATAGAAAAAAAATTGTCTTAAAGAAACACAAAAGCAAAAGCAAAAATAATCTCAAAGATCAAATAATCTTCAAAATTATTCTTTTTCCCAGAACATTTTTCATCGAATATCATTTCAAAGTGGAAAAATAACCTTGCATCACTGTAGTGTCAAGTGAGTGATACCAATGTTTATCTCCGATTTCTACCAAAATTAAATTATACAGACAAGCGCCTTTTGGGTAACAATTTGACATGGACATAGAAACTACAGAATTGCCTGAATATTATCATATCTATTGACACACATCCATTCTATTTACATACTTTTTTAAGGTATCAAAATGCTTTTCTCCATTGATTTGTATGGCTTTAGCATCCATATTACTAAACTCTTTGGGTAATAGTAAACTGTGACGTCCATTACTTACTAGCTCAATTAAATAATAAATACTAGACTAATTCCACTATTTTCAGGGCATATTAATAATGTTTTAGTCTTGGATTATTGGCTAATGGTGTCTATCGAATTGTTGAAAATTTTTCTTCACTTCTGGTACCTCACAACTCAATAAAGCGCTTGAACTACAAAATTTTGTGTTTTATTAATGTTTCTCCTGAATGGGCTTGCAAGGCTTCAGAAATTTAAAACCACCTCTCATATTCAGTTACTAAGTTTGTCTTACCGCGATCATGGTGATCACTGGTCACCTATGGTTCATTCTAGCTCTATTGACCCTCACGGAATTTACAGGAACCAACTCTCGGCTCAAATGAAACCACATTAATGATGGAATCTCTATAAGCAATTTTTAATTACGAAATAGATTAATCGATACACAAATGTACTCTTACAATGAATATTACGCTTATGCTACTAAACTTGGCTCTTCATTGACTTCGTCCACAAAATCAGCCAGCATGTCTTCGACGGTGATCTCTTTACTAGTTATTTTCACTTCTATATTATTATCATTTGTTGATGTCACGGCGTCACCATTTTCCTTTGCTTTATCATTTTCTTCTGTCTCAGCTTCATCTTCAATTTCTATAGCTTCTTTGGTGTTCACAGTAGTTATTTCAATCTCAACTTCAACAGTATCTTTATTAGGTTCAGATTCCTGTGAACCTACAACAGTTGGTTGTCCGCAAGTTATTTGCACGTCATCCGTTTCGTTTGTGCTGGGGAGATTATCGTCATCCAGCTTTTCTAGTACGACTACTTTAGGTCCAGTGTTGGAGCCATCGTAAGCTATCTCCATAGACCCCGGACTAACATCTCCTTCGATTGTGTCACTTGAAGTGTTCAGAGGAACCTGTGTCTTCGCTTCATAGATAGACGTTTTCTCATTTGTCTCACTTAATTTCCTTTTTCTGTTGTTTGGATGAGAATCTGTGGTATCTACAGAGTCTTCCACTGTCACGATATTATCTGCGGCTACATTGGCAGTTTTTGGGCTTGACTTCTCGGTTTCTGGTTCCGGGAGTGCTTCTACTTCATCTGCCTCATTATTGGTGTTTTCTTCGGTAACTTCTTCAACTTCATCGTCTGAGGCATCAGGAACTACTATGGATTCTTCAGAATCGCTGCTGATACTAATTCTTTCTTCTTCTTCTTCTAAACGCGGTCTTTTTAGCGACGGTTCACCTATGGCGCCTTGTGCTTCTTCAGCAGTCAAAGGTCGCGCTCTGTAAATGAATTGAAATATAGTAATATTTAGTATTCCCTGCTTAATATTTCATTGCGTTCGGGGGGCGATGTTCTTGACACCCATATATAATAGAACGAGACAAGAGATAAAGAGTAGGAAGGTCACCTGGAAGGGTCATAACGTTTTTTCCTTAAGTGTCTATTTCTGCCAGTTGACTCCTACCGCAAGCCGTATTAAGGAACTTAGATAAAATCACGTCTATAAACCCCGAAGGGTTAAGCAGAGGTGTACACATTAATACACCCACATTTTGCCAGTTATGTTTAAGTCCCATGTAATAGGGGGCGAGCCTACTGCCATTGACCGGGCACTAACCCAGACTTTGAGGCTGCTACTGAAAAATTCCTGATGGAAAAATCTAATAACACTTTTCCCGATCTCGGAATCGAACCCAAGACCTCATGCTCAGTAGTCGTGCAGTTAAGGAACTTCCAAAAATGTCATTAGTACACATAGTGGTCTTTATTTGATAATTTCTTCAAGTAGTTCAAGAATTTTATCTAACTGTCTGAACATAATCGTCAGTACTTTGTTGGTTATTACATACCTCTCTTTTATCATAGACTCGAGTACTTCTGCATTCTCCTCAGATATTTCCTTCCTCTTATTTTTGTCTGTATTACTGTCTGGCTCTGCCTCTAGCGCGAAGTTGATCGATGGCGGCGAGCAATGCAGGTGCAGCCGGATGTCGAGCAGTGCTTGTGAGCAGAACTTCCTTATCTATGGGAATAATGAGGATTTCCTTAATCAGTAAATAAAAAAAATATACTAATATTATAAAGCTGAAGAGTTTCTGTGTTTAATTGTTTTAATGCGCTGTTCTCAGAAACTACTGGTTCCATTCTATTGTAATTATCATAAAATAGTTCATTAATTAGACGAAGTCGCATGCAATAGGTAGTTGTGAAAATAAGTTTTTATTTATGTATACTAGCGAACCACACTGGCTTCGCTCGGGTGTAAATTTTCGACTCTTCTGATGAATTTTTACAAAAAAAATGTTTCAATCTAACCCTGTTCGGGAAATTACAAATACAACAAAAAAAAAACACAAAAAAAAATAAACATCGAAATATGAAAAAAAAAACTTCATCAGTGGTAATTAAACTTAGTTATCCCTTTTTACAAACAAAACTATTTAACTTTTAACATTTATTACTCTTTTCAGCCGACTTCTTTCGATCAAATATCAACTGTACATAACGCGTACACAGCTGATTCGAGCGAGGCCGGTCGATGAACCCAATTTTTTTTTCATATTTTAATATCTTTTTTCGGTAACTTGTTTTGTCGTGAGTACAATCATGTGTATAATAATTATTGTACACTAATTACAGTCACCCTATATTATATATCTTGGATGATAAAACTTGCTTACCTCATCACACCGATTGTTAACAAGCATACTGTACAGTTGCACGCAGTACTGCGTGGGGGGCGGCACAGTGGTGGCAGTGCTCTTGCGCGCCGCGTCCAGTGCTCGCAACAGATGCAGCGAGCGCCGCACGCTGTAATTGTCCATGTTGTAGCACTCGCGGACTAGGCGCTCTTGGAACATCTGGGCAGGTAGGGGGTAGAAAGTGGTCAGTTTGGGAGGGCAACTGTAAAATCATATTTTGATAACACGGTTGACGCAGTGGCTGAGTAATTGACAGCTGTGCTGTGTGTCTTGGATTTGATTGCAGTACGTTTATTCAAAAAATACTTGGAATTTCTTTTGTTTTGTGTGTAAGTTTAGCTAAACAGCTTCATTGACTTCTCGCCTGCTGACACTGGTGACCGTTAACCACTGTGACGTCACATATCTTAAGAACTGTCCAGTGCACATTTCACCTCTTGTGTATCACGCTACAAGCGCCCGCCGCCCGCACCTCTCTCGATCCCCGTTCTCGTCCTATCCCCGCGCCCTTGTATCCCGCAGGACTAGAAAATTAGTTTAGCTTGTTCTGAAGCCACTACTTGTAGGCCACACCAATGTTTGTTCCGTCTGGACATCAAACCCTAGACACGCAGCGTAAACCATTCAACAAAAAAGAAATGCCCCTTAGCACTAGGCTAAAGAAACGAGTAAACTTTCTTGTTGTTTGTGACGTACCTTATGAGTTGTTGGCTTGAAAAATATTCCACAGACAGTAAGCAATGTCTCAGCACATTCCAAAGCTGCGTTTGCGACATCATCAGTTGATTCTTCAGACCTAAAAATAAAAGAGAATAAAATTTTTCAACAGTTTTCTTAAAAACAAGGAGATATTCATAGTTCACTGGGAACAATAAGCATGGTAAATTAATTAAAATATAATAGACTAGCTTCTGCCCACGACTTCGTTCGTGTTGTTCGGTTATTGCGGTGCAGACGAACTCGCGTAATAAAAAGCAGTATATGTCCTTTCTTGGGGTTCAATCTTACCCCGCAACAAATTTAATTAAAATTGGTTTACTGTTTCCACTTTTGTATGTGTTAGGGCAGATTTTTCAATAATCAGATAACTTTTACCCAAAGAATAAATATGACAGTTTGACATATTTTCTACACAAAAGCTGTCAAACCGCCATATTTATCTCTCCGTTGAGAGTTATCTAACTATTTAAAAATTAGCCCTAAATATAATTATTAGTATTGGTGCCGATTCCCTTGTTCACAAACTAGACTTTTAGAGAATTGCCATCTCTTACTAACATACAGCGAAACGAAAGGACGGTGACATTAAAGAACTAAGTTAGCGATGTCAAATTAGTTTTGCCTTGAACTTTTTCGTATTTTTAATCCATACGTTTTAAGATGTCAACTATAATTGTATGGATGTGTCAGATTGACTAAATTTGACAGCCCTTATTTACATTAGTCCCTTTCTTGTTTTATAGGACAGAAAAAGATGGAAATAGTCTAATTTTAGTTTAGTTTGTGACCAAGAGAATCGGCACCATTGTTAAATTACTCACAAGTTTTCCTTATTCTTCTCCCCCGGCATATGACTAGCGATGGCACTCTGTTGTAACATCTGGTTGGCAAGTTTCCTCTTAGCTTTCTTACTCAAATTCTTAGTGTATTGGTTGCTCATCTGCAATTGATGATTATAATTAGGAAAATTTTTAAATGGAGAATGGGCACGAAAAAAATAATTTATTAGTACAATTTACAGACAATTTGTAATTATTATTTCCTCTGTTATCTTTGGTAGCCCACTGGTTAAAACGCCCGTTTTTTATGCATAAGGTTAAGGGTTCGGCGACGGAAAAGTACCAATATGACTTTTTAATTAGATACATACTTTCTTAGTATTTCTTGGAAATCACTGACATGGCTGAAGGAAAATATCGTGGGGAACCTGAACTTATGGTATACCTGAATGTAATAACCAATCTGCCTTGAGCAAGCGTTGTGATCAATGTTCGTGCATCCTCTGTATGAGAAGAAGCTTTTGCCCAGCAGTGGGGCATCAGTAGGTCGGTAGGAAGTTAAGTATACCTATACTGAACTCCATGTTAGGATACTTACAGTGAGCTGCACAGTCTTCCTCACTGGGGTGACGTCATCTACTATGTGTTTGGTGAGCTCATCCTCCCAGGAGCGGCCCCTGCCTTCACTCGACAAACGGTGTACGTTCAACAAGCTCAACCACTTCGTGAGGCTGTGGTAAGCTGTTATACGGACTTTTCTGAAAAGATATGAGAAAGGATCAAAATAAGTAGATCAAATAGTTTTATAAGTTTAAAAATCTTTAAATTTGAGGAATAAAAACAACAGGTTTCTTGAACGAAAATCATCGCGACATGAATGTAAAGCGCGCGCAAGCTACGCGGATTGGATGCGCGCTTGCTAATTTATAAATTTTACAAAGACAATTTATAGGACAGTAAAGTTTTTTAAATAATAAAATAAGTATGTTTAGGTTTAGGTATTTATCTATGGGCCAGTGTCGCCTGCAATAAAGAAATTATTGTTATCATATTAAATTTTCGACCGTTAACTGGTAGTAATCTTTTTTTTTAAGTGTTTAGGGGTGTGGTTTAATGAAATTTGAATTTACATAAATTACCTTGATTCCTCACTGGGATGTTCAGAGCTCCACTTAAGTGTCTGCATCACAAATCTGAACACCAGTCCTGAGAATGGAATGAGATTTGGCCCCAAGCTGTACAACAAAATTTTTCAAAATAATAAAACATTTTTATATTTCTAAAGAATTTAGCGGCTGGGGGTACTCCTTATTTAAAAATCTATACTAACATTATAAAGAGGTAAAGCTTGTGAGGTTGTAGGGGGGTAATCTCTGGATCTACTGAACCGATTTTGAAAATTCTTTCACAAATTGGAAGCTATGTAATCACTGAGTGCTATTTTTTTTTTAATCAATAAATTAGGGATCCGTATGAAAAATCACGTGAACGAAGTCGCGGGGAGAGTACATAAACATAATAATATGAATCCCGCATGAATTAAAATAAAAACTAAGTTTAAATAAAATTTATACATGTTTAGAATTGAGCTTATACAGCTGGTCGCGCACAATGCTTGCTGCTCGGATTTTGATATTCGCACGCTAATTAAAAGAAAAAGACAGAGAGAAAGAGAGGGAAAGTCGCTTGAGGCATAACGACTTTTTGCTTACGGGACGATTGCTACCTACCGCAAGCTGCGTTAAGGAATTTCGCTCCAAATAAACACTAATTCTTTGTTTCGCTATTGCATTTCACAAGCATGCATTAACTGTTGCATTTTAAATCTTCTGTCTATAACCTACGTGCTCATTTCACTTACATTCATCCAGGATGACTTTTTACACAATAGTATTGCTGCTAGTCTCACCTAGGGGTATCGTATTACCCAGTTACTGGGTTGTGGAGGTCAGATAGGCAGTGGCTCCATGTAAAATGCTGGTACTCAGCTGCATCCGGTAAGACTGGAAGCTGACCTCAACTTAGTTGGGAAAAGGCTAGGCAGATGATGATGATGAGTATTGTTGCTTACCATAAAATCATCGCATCGAGAGTCCGAAGTGCTTGTGTTTTCACAGTAGCAGCTTCATTAGCGTCCGTGTTGACACTGCTGGACACGCTGAGTGCTTGCATTATCACTTCTAATATCAGCTGGGGCTGGACCGGCTTTGCTACTGGGTACACCTCCCTGCGGATTGGAGGGATATAAGAAAAATACTTTCATGTTGCGATTTGTTTAAAAAGTTGGGATATTTGTATTTTAACAAACAAAATATTGCCATCTTTCTTGTTTTCATACAAAATATTTAGCATTTGGTTGTGGTCATGTTGGTATGAGTTGTTGTAATGATTGTTGAAGACTGTTCATCAAGAAATTGCATACATAACAAAGTAAGTTTTATTTTTAGATGACCATTGCCAGACATACTATTAAAATCTTTAAAGGCGTCAGAATAGGGTTCAAAATGTCTTGCAATAAGCAACGAAAACCAGGGGCATAGGCCTCAGATACCGAAGCCCCGAACACGCTATTAGGTAGAAGGACTCTTTAACAAATTTTGATACAGATCCCATCTGAAGCTACTGGCTAAAATATAAGATTTATATAACAAATTCAATAAAATACTTACACAAGCATAGCTTGAATGAAGACAAATATATTCCTCAACTTATTACAGAGTATTATCCTTTTGTCTTCACTATTTGATCGGTGTGAGTTCTTTATAGTCAAAATGTTTGAAAGAGCTACCGTCAGTGGACTATTCGCCAATAGGTTGGGATCTTTCTTCTGAAAATAAGAAAAATATGGTAAAGTCTTTGATATATAGAAGATGGACATGCGAGGGGTAAACCGGAACTCAGATCATATTTATTAGTTATTATTATTATTATCTTTACACAGGTAACCTGTCATAGAATCCACAGACCTAACTATGGTAGCAATAATATCTTTATCATTTCGCACGCAATACGCAGCGGGCTTCTTCGCGCGTTGTAGGTCAACATAACTAAATCTCCAATACAACTACGCAAAAATATTACGAATGCGGATGCATATATACGATTTCTCGCGGAAGTTCCACACTGAGGCGGAGGCGAAGGTCCATTACAATTTGCAACCCTACGTAGAAAAGTATGCTATTAAATAAAGCCATAGGAGAGAAAGGTTGCCCTGTCTTATAAAAATGTATTAAATGAAATGATAATTCTGTCATAGCCTTACCTTCTTGCTGTGGTTATTTTTGTATATGTTTACGGTCTTGGAGAAGATAGCTTCAATGAGTGTGTGTGCTGCGTTGCATAATAGAGCCATTTGTTCCCTCCAGCAGTTTTTAGGGCTAGCCGTCTTGTCTTGAGAGGGCCGAATCTGTAGGAAAATGACAATTTTAATTTTGAGATAAGAAGTAGGCCTAGCTTTCTAGTAGTTTTTTTTTAAAATGTAATTGTTTGATGAGTTCGGGAGAAAGGAGAACAGAGCTAGACAATTTTGGTACAAAAAGATACCTACTTATGCAAGTATTGCAGTGTAATATTAGATTTTATCATGTTAACCAATTTAACTGATTATTTAAGTCAAGACTTTTATATTATTTTGAAAAATAAAAACAACAACATTAAGTAATTATGCATTTTTCCTTAACATTTTTACAAAAAATTATAAACTGTATATTCCAACCTCTCTTAGACCCTCTATAAAAAAGACAACCATCATTTTAAACCATGTTTTTGAGAAACTGGGTTAATGAAAAGCCTCCATTTTTGATAAAACATCCCAGGTCCCTTTGAGATCTGTTTTACAGGTTTCCCAATTCCCAGTAATTGTTAAATAAAATACAACTTACTTGTTGTAAGCCATGTGCACATTTTGCAGCCACAATAACATTGTAATAATTACTTGATTGCAAGAAATGAGCTAAGTAGCTCTCTATAGTTGGCCGGTGCTGGGAACAGTACCTTGGGAACCTAGAACAAAAGAATAGATAATGATGGAAGGCAAAGAGCCTTTTCAGACAATCCCAGCTCCAGCCTAGCCTACGACTGTCAACATGGATATCCCATCAATACTAACCGCTTTTATATAATAAAAGTTAGAGAGATTTTTTGTTTGTTTGTTAAAACATGCTAATTTCTGGAACTATTATACCTGTTGGTTTATCTGTTTCTGTATATTTTAGCCCGATTCATGAGTAATAGTATAAGCTATATAACATCACCCTATGAGCCAAGAGAATCAGTAACTGAAGCTGTAACTTAACACAAATGTGAAAAAAGAAACATATATCACAGTTGCGAGGAGCAGCTACTATATTAATTATTATAAAATAAATGTAAATATTTTTTTTAAATAGATTGCTTTATATATACTAATGTTCATGTGACTTGCAGGGTCCTAGAAGTATACAGATATTATCAGTTATTATGGAAGCGCTTCAACGACAGAAAATTTGTGAGTTCAACGGAGGTAAGATATTGAACTAAACTGGGTTTGGTCCTTATTAGTACGATCACACCTTGACCTGCACTATTCTGTTTTGTAAAGGAGGCAAAGTAAATTATTTATAGGTTATTTTACCGGGTAATCACGCCTTCTAGCTCACGCAGCCATATGTTACTGTTGTCTTCCGTATGCTTGAGCAAATTTTGAAAGTAAGAGGTAATCACCTCCTTTACCGCGTCACTGTCGGTCGGATCTACCTCCCGTAGTTTTTGTAATATTTGACCTACAATAATAGTGAGAAAATATAAAATCATTGAAAAAATTCCTGCAACACAACTAGATAATTAGTAGTAATAGTGTATAGACACTCACTCATCTTAAGGTCGTAAATAGCTGGTGTTTATTTTGATAGCGATTTTTCGTTACTTTCACTAGTTCATAGGTAAACAAACCCATGAACCCACGTTTTAATAATTTCCATTTTTCCCATTTGACAACTTGATTACTTGACGTTTGAAATTATTGAAAGGAAGTTGTTCAAAATCTTATTATTTGCCGATGTAGGTCTGGAATGCGATCCATAGCTTTTTTATTGCTTCACGGCTTTTAGGAAATATTTTCATTATTGGCAATTTTAAATTAGTCCGTGATGGTGGCATCCATTGACACATTGACAATACTTTTTGACTTTTTGGTAACATTGACGTAATGCTAAGTGAGGGAAAATAACGCAATTGCGTTTAGCGTTAGCAGTTGGGCTTGTTGTGTGTTCAAATTAGAATTTTTATTGTTTCACTTGTATACATTCCGATTTTATTACTGTGAATCATCTATTGTGAGATACAGTAACGGAATAACCATGGCTACTTTAGAAGATAAAATTTTGGGTAATAAATTGCAAAATTATTGTAGTAGCAGTGAAGACGAAGGCGAGGGTGACTCTGATGACGATAGAAGTGGCGACGAAGAAGGAGGAATTGTTAAATCTGATATAGCAACGAATGCTGAACCACCGCCCATTAACAACTGGAGCGGACAAGCAAGCAACACTGGCCCAAAAGGAGTACTAGAAGATTGGCGAAGGTTCAAGCAGTTGGAGGCAGAAAATCGAGCAGAGCTCGCCAAAGAACGTATCGCTTTAGCCAAGAAGCTCACTCTGACAGTTAAACCTGATCGCGAAGCGGCTCAAGACAAACAAAGAGAAGAGCTGGAAGATGAATTATCAGAGCTCATGGATGAAGAATTCCTCCTGCAGTATCAGAAACAACGAATGGAGGAGCTGATGAGTCAGTTACAAAAGGTACCAAAGTTTGGTGTACTTACTACTCTTAACAGCCAGGAAGAGTTCCTGAACGCTATTGATAAAGAAGACCCAAAAGTTACAGTTATCATTCACATTTATAACAACAGCACCAGAGCTTGTGAGACAATGGATGGCTGTCTGAATATATTAGCGACTGAGTACCCAACAACGAAGTTCTGTCGTATAGCTGTAGACATCACAGGTCTGAGTCGTCACTTCCGCGTTGATGGTGTACCAGCACTACTAGTGTACAAAGCAGGCCAAGTCATTGGGAACTTTGTGCAACTGGCTACGGAGCTTGGCAATGATTTCTATGCTACAGACGTTGAACGTTTCCTCGTTGAGTTTGGGATGCTACCAGAAAAGCAATAATTTAAATTTTGAATCTGAACCCCCTTTTCGTGAATGTTAGTTATAGGAACAGCAACTTAATGCATTTCAAGAAAATCACAAACTTTTAATGGATCTTGGATATTTACGAAGAAGAGGGTTAGTTTATAATTTATTTATTAAAAAAAAAAAAAACATATTGTAAACTTTATGTTAAGGAAATTGTTTCTATTGCGTACCTTTGAATTACCAGTCTACAATTTACGTACCAGTGCTTAAGGAAAACGATGCTACCTTATTGACCTATTTTTATTATTCATTTTTTGCATTAACTTAACGCATCCCACCAATAACATGGTACAACTTAATAATCCTTGAAGGATATTTACTGTTTACGGGTTTACCTGTATTTACGTTACATTTTTTCTTTTTTGTAGCTAGGGAGGGTTCATGTATCATATTCTTGTTCATAATTTACGTGATCTGTGTTGATGTTACAGATGTTTACGTTGCATTGTGACTTGTAAGTCAACAATTGACGCTAAGTTGGTAATAATTGGTGACAAGTGCCAGTCAACAATGCATTCTTGACCTATAAAATTATGTATGTGATGAATCGAGTTTTGTATTTCAACTTTTTTATATTAAATGAACTTTATCCAGCCAAAATATACTAAATTAATTATTCTAAAAATTTGCAGAATATTTCATGTGTTTATGTATTCTAAACTATTTTAGCTTATAATATTGGTAGCAATATTTAGAGTTAGTTTTGAATGTGGTAGTTTGTAATGTTAAGATTTTGTCAGCCTTACTAGTTTGTAATATTAGGCATTGTGTCGTCTTCTGGGTACTACTTAATAATAATATAAGTTGATAAATGTATTAAATAAAATAATATTATAATATTCACTATAAACACTATTAATGTAATATTATAATGACCAACTGCATTTCGCCTAAAATATTCCTTTGTTTTTTTCAATATTCTCACTGTGGTACTTCTTGCTTAGTTTTATATTGTTAATTCTAAAATTAAGACAAAAATGCATTTAGTTTTAAAATCTAGTACTTATCAGTTTTTCTTGTAAGAGTACCTATTAAAAATAAATTAAACTTTTAAATGGTGTTTTGGGTTTTTGCGATGTACCTTTCACAATGAATGTACCTAATCCAATGTATGGCTTCATAATCCGCCTAAAATTTTGCGGGTGCTAATCAATAATACACCTTTAGAATATACCTCTTACTTGTAGTATTAGAATGTAATAAACGTGAATTTTACGTAAATTATTTCAAGTATTATTTAATTTCACCGCTCATTATTTTCCTGGTTGCCTTTCTATAATCTCTGCCTACATACCATTGAAAAGCGTATTATTTACGTAGCTGAGTGTATTTTGAAGCATCTAATTGAGAAGCATTGTATAAAAAAATAATCACAAAAGCTATTTACACAAGTAGAGTGGGCCAGCTGGAAGTTCAAATATATTAAGACCGCTGCCACACAGATTATCCGCTATTGATTCTAAATTTAGGACATTGCGTCGTAAACACGGACTAGAAAAATGTGATGAAAAGTCTTGAAGATGTTTAGGATAAGATGCGTGGGATTTACGTTATTTATTACTAGAAAAATCTCTGTTCATATATTCGGTAGATTGTTTATTTGATAATACATAATATAATTATGTATATGTGGTTTATTTACACGCTCACCGAGCCGATCTAACTTATTATCTTTGAGGAAAAATAAAAATACACCATACGGTATGTTATTAATTGACTGGAACTAATTAGAATTTGTTGCGGTGGTTCTGATGAGTAGTTTTGGTTACCGCGTAGCTCATGTTAGTGTTATGGAGCTATGATTTTATCTCTACGATTTGATACAGAAATACCGTTAGGTATAAAAAGGAATTGTGAGGTAAAGTGAACTCATTTCATGTGAGTTCATGTTCTGTTCAAACAGCATGGGTAACAATTACCGGTAGAAAACGGTTTTTTAGAAAATTTCATGATCATGACGTCTTCAATTGAAATTATACTATCACACTGCTATTTGTGAATTGTTTTTACATCTCTGCTTATCTCGTTGACGTAAAAGCCGTGACGATACCACCCGAGTTGCTGGACTATTATTTTGATTGAGACAATAAGCTATTAACATTAATTATTATCGTATTGTTTGAGCCTCCATTGAGCTACTGTTAAGGCATAATTATTAGGCTTATAATATAAGACTACTGTACTGCAATGCTCGTCACACGGCTTTGAAGATACGCCGAATATATAAGTACTAGGTACATAATGTTATCTTTACATAGTATCAAACAAAGTCGCTTCTCGCCGTCTGCACGGTTAGATCTTACTACTACGCAATGTATTTTAATGAGTCTTTAGGTATTGGTTTATGTATCTCAATGCGGGTCCCTACTAATAGTCCCTACATAATCTCCGGAGCCACTTGTCCGATCTTGAAGATTCTTTCACTTATTGGTTTTCCCTGAGTGCTAAGGCTATTACTTATTGAAAGTATTAGAGGATTCATAAAAAAAATTACGTGGGTATAAAAACCGCATAAAAATGTAGGAAGTAGTTATTTATCGAATATAATATCAGCAACGCAACGTCCTCATGACCCAAGATATGGTTTGACCTTAGGTCAATACTGTTCTGAATCCTAAAACCATTAGGTATTATTTTAACTGTTTATGATAGACAGGTCAGGAACTTTTTTAAACATCTCAAAAAGAACACAAGGAATTTAAAGGATACGGGCCGTTTTCTGGTTACGAATCACAATGGACATTGGCCGCATAATATGACCGTGGGAATGAGCCGACCGCATCGCAATTAACAGGGCAATCAGCATGTGAAATGAGGGGAAATCACTCTCGGTGGCCATCAGTGAAAACAAGCTACGATGACGCAGAATATCTTTGGCTTAGTATGGTATTAAACATGAATAATGATAGAGTACTGAGTTGGTGTGGTCCATTCAACTTTTACAATAGGTAGGTACCTACCTACTTTTTTGGTTTATCTAGAAGAGAGTTCATTGCACTACATAATAGGCAATGATTCAAAATTTTGATAAATTCAGGCAGTACTTTTCAAAATTTTGTTTCTATATCGATTAAGACAAAGGGCTGACTTACAGGTAAGCCAGAACAATAGAAAATCAATTGTGTCTCATTACGTGGGACTTGAGTAATTACTATTTATAAATTACGCGTCACGTTGTTTGTCCGGGATGGACTCTCTAAACTACTTAACTGATTTTAAACAAATTTGCACACCGTGTGCAGTTTGATCCAACTTGATTGAAAAATAGGATAGTTTTTATCTTAATTATTGATCTTAATATATTTTTATTGCAAACCTGAACCACATGTGGGCCGGTCAGCTAGAAACTTATAATTATAAAGGCCTTGAATACCAATAAAATTCAAAATAATCATTCTAAATTAATTTATTAATGAGACAAGAGCACTAGAAAAGTTACATAACTCTTATTATAATGAATTGTTCTTATAATTATTCCTCACAATGAGTTTTAATACTATATTGCGCATTCTGCTTAATCATTTTGATTACATATCCCAATATAACGTACGAACGTGTCTCAATATACTATTAAACGGCCAAAATGCCTTAATATGCCTATAAAAACTTGTATTCAAACATTTATTCATTTTAATAGTAGAAAATTGTAACATTTGCGACCAGTACTTACTTATTAATAGTCGGATGCGCATAATTGCGAATTTGAAAATGCTACGTTAACAGAGGTTTACGATTTCGTCGTCTTTTTCTGTGCGCCTGCGTTTCGGTGGTTTTACTGTGGGCTCGTCGTCATCTTCCTCGATGATCTCCATATCACTGTCGCTGTCCTCCCGAGCCCTCGAGGTGGAAGGACCAGGTTTGGGGTCACTGCCGTTAGAGCCATTGGCCGGTTTTTCTTCCTCTTTTGGAGCCGGCATTGGGGCGTCATTGTCTGTGACGAGTCGCCAGGATTTTTCTTCGTCTTCCTGTTGTAATCTGACCCTGACTTCGTAGTTTTGTAAGAAGTCGTCGACTAACAACGCGCAGCCGTCATTGAGACCTATTTCCTCCAATGTTTTGTCATTGTTGTGGTCGGTTTCGCCCGGCTCTGACGACAGGACCACGAGGCCTTTGCCCTCGACTGTGGCGTCGGGTGCCTGCATGTTGAGTCCTTCCTTAAAGGCGGTGGTGAGATCTTTGAGGGTGAGCTGCTTCAGGTTGCAAGCTAAGCCGACTTCTGGTTTCGGCGCGCACACGTAGCACTTAGGATTAGGTGGGGTTAATGCTGAAAGGAAACATTAAAACTGTTTAATTTATAATTCTTAATGTGTGTAGTCTGCCAGTTACTTCTGTCAGCGTAAATTCGGGTGTAGATAACATTAGTTTATAAGTTAATAGTTATTTAAGTTAAATTAAAGGCCACTCTACTACATTAGGAATTTCCTGTAATGATAGCAGGATAGTAGCAGGTGGCGTTCTGTAGTTTCTGCCTACTCGGCTACTCCCATGGGAAAAAGGCGTGAGTTTATGTATGTTATGTATGGTAGCAGAGCTTGTGATAAATAAATAAATTAGTCAATCAGTCCAAGGCTGACTTCTCTGAAAACAGTTTACTTTAGCCTTGAAAACATGATTAATTTTCAATTTCTTAACTGTAAAATTCAATTAATCAATTAAGTTGGCAAATAAGTGACCATCACTGCACCCTGTCCCCAAAATCTGTGGGGGAATCGCATTTGACAGCTGCTATACTACAACTACACACGTATTTGCGAGATCGACACTTTATTGATATGAATTTTATCAGCCTTATGTGGTAACTGTGCAATTCCAACAAGGTTGATAGATATGCAACAGCTTATGGTTATATTGAAAAAATAATCACATATTAAATTATCATTGTATATATTATAACATAACATCACGCCTGCAATCCCCGAATGGTTAGGCAGAGGTGTACCCATTAGTACACCCACATTTCGCCAGTTATGTTTTAGTCCCATGTAATAGGGGGCGAGCCTATTACCATCAACCGGGCACAAATCCAGACTCCGAGGCTGCTACTGAGAAATTCCTGATGGAAAAACCCAATAACACTTTGCCCGACCTGGGAATCGAACCCATGACCTCGTGCACAGCAGTCGCGCTATATATTATGTAATGAAAAACAAAACATTTCCCACTTACTCTTCTCCGGAACAAACAGTTGTCCCCGATGGTTGACCTTGGGCCGCAGATACACGCTGGTGCACTTCTCTATCTCGCCCCTGAGCACTGCCTGCGCGCGCAGCACGGCGAGCCCGGCCACGATAGCGTTAGCCGTCGCTATGGCTGGGATTATATTACCCGCCATCGCTGTGGGAAAAGAGGTTTTAATGTAAATTATGTTTAGAGTTATGAGGAATAAATAGGGTGTAAAGTCTTATCTCCCATTGAAAAGGAGGATCCTCCGACCAGACTGGTATTGTGTACCAGCTACTGCTTGTATTATAGCAAAGTTGTTGTCGGGATTTTGTATTCAAAGTGCAGTTTAGCAACCTCATTAAATTCAAGGAGTTGTACTATGCTAGTCATTTGCAACAACGATAAAATCAATTTAAAAAAAGTTTTTTTAATTTTCACCAACTACTGCTACTGAGAAATCCCTAGTGGAAAAACTCAATTAGCACTTTTTGTCCGACCTGGGAATCGAACCCAGGAACCCACTCTATGTTCGAAACAGCAACAACATACTTTCTGATAGAAAAGAAAAAATGAAATAACATGAATGTTCATAGCTAAACCACTTAATTGAGTACTGAGGGGTACAGGGTCGCGGGAGCCGGGAGTGGTGTGGGCACTGGGCGCTCGTAGCGTGATACACAAGAGGCGAAATGTGCACCGGACAGTTCTAAGGATATGTGACGTCACAATTAAGAGGTTTAGCTATAGTACTCACATTTGACCTCAAACCTGGATTTGAGTGGTATTTTGAAGATATCCGATCTTAGATTAGAGCATGCGGTGACGAAGTCCATGGCGTTCTTCTCGTCCTTGTCCCACACCAAGTGATCACCTTCCGAACGACCCTGCAGATCTTTTTGTAAAGCAGCGCAGCTTCTTGCAAACACCTGGAATTAGTATGAAAATATTTATTTATTTATTTATTAAAACTTTATGCACATTTAAAAAATACACTGTACAAAGGCGGACTTAATGCCTTAGGCATTTTCTACCAGTCTACCTTAGGGTGATGCAGAGACAAAACATAGTAGGTGCACAGGTTCAGAAATTTTCCGTAAATATTTATTATTTAGACAATTTTAGAAGGATGGAATAGGAAGAGGTACTAAATTTGCTACATAAAAAGTAATGTCGTATATTGAAACAAGTTTTTGGAACTAATTGCTTGTGTGTATGAATTTATATGTTTGTAAATATACCCACCATAGAGGACAAATTCCTAGAGCAGGGCAATATTTAAAAAAAATAAAAAATAATCTATCTATAACTATAGTGACTGTCACAGTAGAATTTCAACAACATTATCACCCTATAGTTCCTTACATTAAACAATAAACAGTGAAGAAAGTAAAAGAATAATGTAATTAAATAAAATTACCTGTGCACACTCATGGACAGTCCAAACTCTCTGATCAGGCAGTCCAGAATGTGTCCGCCCTCGTGATGTCTCATCACTTTTACCAGGCAAGTTGCTCCACACCAGAGGTGTAGGAGGCCTGCGTTTTTTCCAAAGATTCTCCATAGACAACAAGTAACGGATGTCATCAGCAAACAGCTTGTTGAACAGTCTTTCAGGATCATAGTTAGTTTCTGCAGCCCACGCTCGAGTGCTCTTCCGTTCTACATTCCCTGCTGGGTGCATTCCTTGTGCTAAAGCTGCCGCACCAGCTTCCCCGGCTGCCTCAGGGTCTGCAGTGTCTGGACTGACGTCCTGATCAGGGTCTTCTTCACCAAATAGTTGATTGAAAAGATGCTTTGCCCAAACTATGCAGTGGATAGGTTCAGATGGAGTGTTACGTATTGTGCAGCCAGGGAATGATTTCTGTGGGGCTTTGGGCTGACATTCGTAGCACTGGGTCAGGCCTTTTTTGATGAGCTCCACCTGAAACCCAAATAATAAAATATGTATGACCTTTGACATTTGATTGGTTAGTGTTGCTTGTTGCCGGTTCGATTCATGCACAGAACAAACACTTGTTTAGTCTACAGGTAGTTGTTTTGGGTCTGGTGGTTTGTAAAATTGTGTGTATTATACAATTCCATATTGCATTTTTATATTATCAATTGTGTGCAAAACTGCTTGACCATGTTATTGTGCTGTGTGTAATGGCTTTAACACAGAACATTTAATGGAAGAACATGATATAAAGTACTACCTGTCCAGCATATCCAGCAGTGCCAGTCTCTATCAGTGGCACATTGGCAGCAAGGCACATTCTGTTCACATGGTTCCGAGCTGTACGGTTGTCTAACGCATTCATCACAATTTGAAATTGTTTGAAGTAGCTGACACCGTAATCAGTGCTGTAATGATAGAAAAAAGTCAATCAGATATGTGAAAGTATTGGATAGATGATGATCATCAAACACATAACAGATCTTTGTAATTTATAGCTAAGAGCCATCTCCATCATGTCAGCTTTCCTAATGTCATTGACCTTTGAGGCCACCGTGATCGAAAATAATATTATTAAATTGTAAATAATATTTTATTGGCAGAGTTAATATTGAGCAGTGATAACTTTTATGTGTGATCTTATTTGTTGTAATTAGCCAGAAAGAAAAAGATCAAAAACTTTAAATTATACATCATTTGCAAAAACTGCAGTGCTCTATAAATTTGCAACAATGCAGTCAATGACCTTTCGCATCGTCGTTCGACACAATAGATATTATTACATATCGAAATTGTTTATCCATACTTAACATTCCAAGACGCGAGTCTGACTAACCTGATAACGCTGTCGTGATGCGCTACGATGTTGACATTAGGGTTGAAACTGAGGGCGCTGTCCTTCGCCACCTGAGCCTTTGACTTCCCAACATGCTCTTTGTGGAAAAGAAACTGACGATTCAAGTTGCTTACGTCGATCGTATCAAGGTCGATCTAAACAAAAAAAAACACATGAGTAATGCCTTGAATCCCTGTAAATAATCTATCTTAATACAGAACGAACGGAGCACGTACAATTTCAATGTTAGGGAAGCCGGTGAGCACGAGATTCTTCAATATTTCACAACCTATACCGCCGGCCCCTACGACCAAAATCTTAGAATTTGCAATGGCTTCTGTTAACTTTTCATCGAAAACACCAGCCACCCGCGCTACCATCTTGGTTTTGATAAATAAAAACACTACTGTAAGGAATTATAAGAATTATTTGCAGTTTTATTTTATGTTACAACGTAAACGCTATCGTAGCGAGGAATCATTAATCAATGATCTGTCAAAAGTGGCGTCAGTTCCTTACACGTTCTGAAATTATTTTTTTACATTATTGAGAAATTAGTTTTTTATTTTTGTTATAAAAATAACGATAATTTGTCTTGATTTAGTTTTTATAAATAATATTCAATAATCATATTGAACTGTAACCCTCTAACTAAATTGGTTGTTTTTATTCCTGGACGAAACTTAAAACTACGTTTAGTTTTTGTACCAAAATAAACATCGAATAAATTATTTAGATAATTTTAGTGATTTGGCTGCTTTATCCAATAAACTTCGAGTACTCTACTAATCTACTGGTGTTTTCGACAGAATCTACAAAGTATTACAAAACTATCGGTGCAGACAAAGTTAATACCTATAATTCGCCAAAGGGTCTGGCAGGTGGGTAACAGTCGAAAACGAAATAAGACATTTGTATATTTCAGGCAATCTTATTAACTAAGTCCTTGGTCATCATCATTTTCATGGTGATTGATTAAATTGCGTTTAACAAAACATTCCCGTTCGTCAATCACCGTGCCTTAGCCGATTTTGAAGAAATGTTCACACTATCTTAAAGCTCGAGAGTGTTTGAGGATGATTAGGTAGATAATGATTAGATTTATGCTACATAATCCTTAATGCTAGTCATTGAGGAATATGTAGCAAAGAAATCCAACTAAACGTTTCTTATAGTAAATTCAACAGGTGAAACTATAAAAACGTGCTTTGATGTAGGTGTGTACTTATCACTTATGTATTATCTACCCATGTTTGATAGGTACTTAGTTAAAAGGAAACCCTTTAACGACACATTATTTGAACTTTGAAGTAGGGTGATCATCAAATAAAATCTAAAAATGTATGTCTCAAGAACCATCGCCAGCAACATAAAACGAGGCGTTACGTGACACAGTTTCATTAAAATTGCTTTTATCTTTATGGAATGGCGCTCACAGCTTTTATATTTATAAAACGCAATATAATGCGAATCGTGGTTATCGTTGTTTTATTTCGGGGTCTTACTTAGGTAAATAGGTGTCACTGTTAATGGCTGACGACAGAGAATACCAACCGTTAAGAGCAATTTCCGTAGGGTTTATTGAACCCTGACCAATAACTCAGCTTTAAGCTTCTGTGAAATTAAAGGTTATTGCTAACGGAACCAAATTAGAGAAATGGGGGCATTGGTGACGTTCCTCCTTCTAATGGTTTATTTCGTGTGGGTGGTTGTCTACTTCGTTCTGGTTTTACAAGTGTATCAGATACTGAAATTCGGAAGAGATAGAGAATAATATTTTAGGAATTGTTTGCTCGAATCTTTGATACTGCTGATACGGCGGTAGCTACGCCCTTACAAACAACACAATACACTTTGCTATTCAAAAGTTACAAAGTCACCCATACCAAAACTGTTTTGTATGTCCCCACGATCAAAGCAATTTGGGACTCATCTCATACGAGTTAAGGGCGTGTTAACAAACACAGGGTGATCACTCTTTCACAGTTCCGTTTTTATTCAGGACGAGCGAACCGCCCCAGCTTCGCACAGGTTAAAAATTTCGACTTTTAGGTAGGAATTTTCAAAAAAGTATTTTGTAAGAACCTTGCCCGGGAAATCACAATCATGAACACAACAAGAAAGTCGTTCTAATTCATAATTCGACTTCGTTCTCGAGTTTTGAGCTTAGTAACACATTTAGCCATTCATTATTATTTATATAGATTTTAATACTAATAACACTAAATAAAGGGCGGCCTGAGTCAGCCCTATTTTCGGGTAGGTGGTCCGGTCCTTCGGTCCACGATAGCGGTTTGATCGCGGGCCCTTAATCTGATTGTATCCGTGGCTATCGAGCTTAAATTGCTGTGTAGCTGAATGTTCTAAATTCGGTCCAATGGCTATTCTGTTGATAATTTGTAACTCGTGCTTCGTGTCACCCCATACATCACTACCTACCTATCTAATGTTGTCTGTATTTTCTGTGCCGATAAACAATGTTCTGTCCACACTGCGATTGTGTTTGTGCGTTGATTGTAGGTACTGCCTGATGAATTCATAAAATATTATTTTAAATGATAAATTATTTAAATTGATTACAACTTTTAATAATGTATGTACAATAACCGTCGTTATGTGGCCTTTATTTCTAAGTGCTTATATACCTCAGCAATTGAGCTGTTGCATAAAACTTAAAGCTAAATGGTTTTATGGGGTATTTTAACCCATTCGCCGGAGGTCGTGGGTTCGATTCCCACCCAGGACAAACTTTGTGTGATGAGCATGATTGTTGGTTCTGTGTCTGGGTGTGATTTATCTATAATATGTATGTATTTATAAATTATATAAGTATGTATATCAGCTGTCTGGTTACCATAACACAAGCTCTGCTTAGCTTGGGATCAGATAGCCGTGTGTGAGTTGTCCCAAGATATTTATTTATTTATTTACATAAACATAACATCGCGCCTGTAATCCCCGAAGGGTTAGGCAGAGGTGCATCCATTAGTACACCCACATTTCGCCAGTTATGTTTAAGTCCCATGTAATAGGGGGCGAGCCTATTGCCATCAACCGGGCACAAATCCAGACTCCGAGGCTGCTACTGAGAAATTACTGGTGAAAAAACCCAATAACACTTTGCTCGACCTGGGAATCAAACCCAAGACCTCATGCTCAGCAGTCGCGCTTTGCGACCACTAGACCAACGAGGCAGTCATTTATTTATTTATTTATTAATAAAAATCTTCAATTTTTTATGTGTTTTTCCCACATCAAATAAAAAATACTACTAGTAAACTGTTTTATTTCCTCAGTTAAAAAATTATATACCGGGCAAGTGAAGCGGGGGAACTCTTTTGTATAACTTCAGCTCTAAATTTTCTCATTTCTTGAAATATTACCAGAAAATAGGTAATAATTCAAACAATAAAATAATAAGTATTACCTACATACCTTAAACAAGAAAGTTTGTCATGAGGCGGGAAATTATTGTCAAACGTCTTTTTGCTTTGTGCCAAAGTTTCCCACTGAATAAAGAAAGAAGAAACCTATATAGCCTAACCTTATTTAGATATCCTATTTATATAGTGTTTTTAATTATTAATTATGTAAAAAATTGTTTCAGAAGAAGTAGGTACTGATTATCTAATTTGGTAGATCGCACAGTCTAGTCAGTAAACAGTAGATCTTGGGCCTAATTAAGTGGGTCACCTCTGGTCAAGAGGGATCCTCTGCTTTGTCTGAAGTCTGAATGTGATGCAGAAATATACCTATACAGCCTTTTTACTTATCTTTATAAATAATGTTTAAAAAACCAAATATCAACATGAAAAAGTAAATTGTCAAAAAATTTGCAATCATTTTAGATTTTTATTATATCTTTAGAGATTTTTACTTCTTTGTTTTCAATAAGTTTTCAGTAATCAGGATCCTTATCATCAAAGATAAATAAATGATCCATTGAATTATTAAAGAAATAGAAAAAATACTCAACAGTTCGTAATACTCAACAGGCGTTCATCTTAGTCTTCTAAGCTTGTGCTCTTTTTGTTTTAATTTCTAATAAAAATGCCCCCGAAGAAAGGAAAAGACAAGAAAGCTCCGCCACCACCTAAAAAACCTGAGAAATTGAAGCCAGGAGAAGCTCCGCCGAAGCCGAAGAAAATACCACCACCACCTAAATGTTTTACCAACGAAGATATCATGAAATTCAAAGAGCTTTTTAAGTTTCACGACGAGGAGAACATTGATAAGGTAATTATTGGAAATGTACATTTTCCACTGAGGACCTAGTAGAAAAACAAAACTTTTTTATAATACTTTCTAAGTTAATCTTGGACATCACTGACGCCGGTGAAGGCAAACATCGCAAAGAAGCCTGGACTTATAAATTGAGCAAGCGTGGTGATCAATGCTTATGCATCCTCTGTATGAGACGCTTTTACCCTGCAGTGGGACAATAATAGGCTGGTTTCATTATTCTAGAAGATTTAGAAGGTGAAGGTGATGGGGCAAAATTCTAAGTAATATAACGGTAAAATGTAAATTATGTCCGTAGTAATATTTTTAAAGACCAGAGTAAACTTTAAAATTACACTCATGCTCACAATATTGTGGAAAAATAACTGTTCATATGTTTCGAACATATCCATTGTAAGAATTATTTGACCAAATCCATGTCAATTAAAACGTTTTTTCTATTTACACAGGTGCCCATAACTGAAATCACCGTAATGTTGAGAAAATTGGGTCTTAACCCGAAAACTGCGGAAGTAAACCAACTTTTCGAAACGTTCCTCGAAGATGATCTGGTCGACACTGTAGAGCTACACGAATGGTACAAAATGATAGAAGCTAAAATGATAATGGGAGACGACTTTGAGCTGGCAGTGTCAAGAGCGATGGCAGCCTTGGGACACGACGACCTCGGCGAGTACGACGAAACCGGATTCGTTGACTTCGAAGTGTTCCGAACGGAAATAATGACGTGGGGCGAGCCACTCTCAGAACTCGAGTTCGTAGATTGGATAAAATTTGCCCTGAAAGATAAAACGTACAATCCTGAAACTGGCCTGTTTTGTTATGGTAAGTTTATAGAGAACATGAATAATAAGGATGCGAGATTCTTCAAAGAACCAGTGAACTTCTTCAAGTTCGACCAGAAGACTTTGGCAGAGATGGCCCAGAAGAAGGCAGCAGAAGAGAGAGCTGAGCAAGAAAGGAAGGAAGCTGAGAGAGCAGCTCGAGACGAGGCCAGGAGACAGAAGATGATTGCTGACGGTTTGATAGGACCGAATGATCCGTTACCTCCAAGGAAGAAGGAGGAACCTCATGAAGTTAAAGAAGAATAAATCCACACATACTTTGATGAATCGCAGATGTTTACCGGTTTATTTTTATTTTCAATATAGAATTCACTTTTGAAGTCTATTCTAGTAAGTCACCTTTCATTGAAATGGAATCAAATACCTGCAATAAATGAATTTGTAAAAAAAGATTAAATAAACGGTAACAAATAAAATAACACAAACTTTTACTTTGGATTCAGGGGGTCTACCACCATCTCTCAAAACAATTTTATTTTAATTACTTTTAATTATTTGTTGATTTTCAACTCTCAGCACTGAGCCGAACGTTGAAAATCTAACAGTCGACAGTCTAGCTTGGAAGCTAAGGAAAAGTTGCATATACATAGGCATAGGCACATAAATATATCATAACAAAAAAAATCTTGACTGGTATAAAAAAATAGGGTCTCTCATGTAATATTGAAAGTTATTATAAACTAGCTTTTGCCCGCGACTTCGGCCGCGTAAATTTCGGTTATCGCGGACACAGACGAAGTCGCGGAAAAAAATACCCATGTCCTGTTAGTTACAATCATGATTCAAAACGACACGTGGCGCCATCTATGATCATAAGAACGTTATTGTGATTTCCCTCGGAAACAGTAATTTTTTTCGGGTTTAAAGGTACCCTATGTTCGTTCCTGTACACCTGGCAACGTATATGCAAAATTTCAGGATGATCGGTTCAGTGGCTTAGGCGTAAAATGGTAACAAACAAACAAACAAACTTACTTTCGCATTTATAATATTAGTTAGGATTCAAATTCGTTTATTAATTTTGAGAACACACAATAACATGTTGGTCCATGTTATGTTTCGCCGAAAGGCATACAAGCATAGTGTAGTGACTATAGTCTATCGATCGATCCATTGTCTCTACGCCAGGGGTGTAGTTACTGCAGTATCAAATAGATACGGGCCCCCCCAGCTTCAGGGGCCCCTAATCGGCTAGATTTTACATTACAGTTTTTTCTTAAAAGGTCAGAGTTTATACAAAATACATTATAAAAGAGGTGCTATTTTGCCTCCATTTAATAAATACTTTTTTAAGCTGTTTATTTTTAATAGTATTTCAGGATACATCTTTTTCAAAGAACGGAATCGCCCCGTTGCGTATGCGGTACGCAGTGTGGCGCGACTATTTCACTGTGTGAGTGCGACTTCATCGCTCCGCTTGCCTAAACCCAAGGGCAAGATGGCTAGTTTGGGTTTAAGTTTTGTTGGTTCTAGTTTTGGTTTGGTTGGGTCTGAATTCAAAACCAGACTAATAAAATAAAAAAAACAAATATTCATTTTTTATTTTTTATTCACCTTCTTGAATTTTGAAGGTTGCAAAACTATAACATAACATCATAACATCACGCCTGTAATCCCCGAAGGGTTAGGCAGAGGTGTACCCATTAGTACACCCACCTATACAAAACTATACTTTTTATAAATGGAGATTGAAAGAGTTTCTTATTCCGTACTCCTCTCATTACAATAAGCTATAAAAATATGCAGGCGTAGGAAAACTCCGTGATAACTTATATAAGTTAGTTGCAGTTTTTAATTGAACCTCCGACTTTCTTAATAATACAGATTAGTTATAAAAGAAAAACCGGTAAAGCGCGAGTTTGAATTGCGCACCGAGGGTTCCAGTACTTACATTAAAATAAAAAAAACAACACGCTTGTTACCCTCGAAGGTTTAGGCAGAGGTCACATTGATATGTACATTTATTTTACACGCCAGTTACGTTTAAGTCCTTGTAATAGGGGGCGAGCCTGTTGCCATCAAGCGAGCACAAATCCAAACTCAGAGGCTGCTACTGAGAAATTCCTGATGGAAAAACCCAAATACCCCTTGCCTGACCTGGGAGTCGAACCCAAGACCTCGTGCTCAGCCACTAGACCAATGAAGCAGTCACATCTTTCACGAAGCTTAAGTAATAAACATGCGTAGCAACAATGAGAGGCATGAAGGAGTACATCGGTCAGCAATAAAAACAGAGAAACTCAAAATATTACCACCGACAAAACAAAACATAATAATCTTATAAGAGCAGCTAAATAAGGTCCCTGATCATGTCACATCCAGAAAGGCAGGACTGTGGTTTTAGCCGGCAAGAGTCCGGCACTGCCCAGACTGGCCCGGTGTGACCAGAATGGGACAGTTTTGGGCGTCCAAGAGGATTACCCACTCCTGCCAAGAAAAAAAAAAATCATCTGTTATTTTTTTCAATAAGGAACTCTAACAGTTCTCCTGGCGCATACATATTCATGTTTTCATTCAACAGGTCGTAGGTAGCGCTTCTGCATAATTTCTACCTTACAAAGTAATGGTGCGGCTGTAATGGTGCAGATTTTAAGAAAGAAGACTAATTTTATGATACAAAGTTGTAATTTGGCTTGCATTACGTTAAATGACGTGAGGAACTGTTGGCCATTATGTTTTACGTTGAGATTGCCTTTGTCTTACATTATTCCTATTTTTAAAAGCATTTATTTTTATAACAAAGTTCCTTAACGTGGCCAATCGTGGCTGATCAATCGCCTCGAAGGAAGCCAGTATCCACCAAGCTGGTCTAAATTAGTGATCATTCAGATGTACCTAAATGCTTGGTTAATTTAACAGTTAAAATGTAACATTCAAATATTCAAAAATAGTTCGGGTGCACCGTAAGTAAGTAAAGTAACGTGGCTAGGGTAAGAGTTTACTGGCAGAAATCGACACGTAAGGGAAAAGCGTTACGCCCCCTCCAGCCGACCTTCCCTCTCTTTCTTTTTTTTCTGTCTCTTTCTATTATGTGCGGGTGTGAGTGTGTGTGGTTATTAACAAAATAAAATGAAACTGTTATGGGTTTTAAATTAATTATATTTCTAAGATGTGTTTCAATTAATGTAAAAAGAAAATACTGTTAACTGAAAGTTATAATATTACCCAATAAGATTTAATGTAGATTATCTTATTTATTTTCATTGGTATGTCGCCCCTTAAATAAATGTACTGAGATGCTTAGTAGTATGTTGAAATAACATGTTTAATAACACCACCTTTAGTTAATTAGTCATTAGCCATAGTATATATCTAAAGATCAATTTATTTGTATAACCTGAGTAGATTACATTACAAATAGATGCGTGCAATGGTGTAGAATAAGTATACCGTAGAAGGTATACAAATATTACAGGTTTTCAAATAAACGCTAAAATTATAAATTATTAAATCGAACCATTAAAATAATAAAAGTCTAAATATACCTATTTATTTTTTATTTCAACTTTATGCAACACAAAGTTACAAAGGCAGACTTAAAGCCTAAGGAAAAAAAAAATACTCAGAAATTATTTTTGTGTTATAATGTCATAATTCAAAATAAGTAAAAAAAAATCTAATATTAAAACAACCACAAGAATAATGTCAAAAGTTATTCGGAGACATTGTTATAAGATTTATGGAAAAAAAACCATAGTACTCGTATTTATACATCAAGAACCGCCGGGCGGCAATCAACAGGCACACGGATACTTCTCTGCATGTTGACATCATGATCTAATATTCGTGGAGACGACCGCTGATTATATTTATTCACATAAAGTTCATACCACACTCCTCGGTTACTCTTCACGAGTATCAAAAAAACGGCCAAGGCGGAGGCATTCAAGTTCGTAGACAATATTTCTATAACAAAACACAATTTGGCATAACCAGAGAACGCGCTAGCCATAGTTAAAACAAATGCAGACAACATACTGACGTCGCCCAATGCAAATATCAAAGTGGCTATGTATAAGCGACGCCAGTTGTTAGTAGCTGTATGTGCGCTCATGTTGAAACTACGACAAATTGAATATACAATTTTGACATATAGACAACAGTTGGCTATCATCGGTAAAATAGTAAATAATAATTCTGTTAATGCAATGATTTCAAAGTTATTGTTAGGAATATTAGGCACCAAACAAATAAAACTGATACGTAACACAGTTGTCGTTATGAAAGGCACACCCCAAGCAAAGAGCGTACTTTTTAAATATTTCTTTTGGATACGCACGTCGAATACTTTTACAAAGTCTACATAAAATAAATGACATATAACCAACAACCAGTAGATCCTTACCAAGAATAAGTACAATAAGAAGAAATTTAGTAGCCATTCTATACCTTCAGGAAAAAATAACGAATTCTCTATACAATAATCAACAATCACAGTGAACAAGACGAATAGAAAGTTTGCTAATATTGCATTCAGATACACATGGTTTCTGTAATTACGAAACTTCTTGGCGATGCACCAAGATGTTACTCCGTACACTAACGCAACTAATGTCAGCACCAACACAATGAAGTGAGCGATATTCGCATATTTACGTAACTTTTCGCAAAAAAAGTAATATTCGTAGAAATAGTCTATTTGTAATGAAGTGTCTTTTAAGTTTTGTACGAAGGCATCGTATTTGGACAAAGCTACTTGCATTTGTATAAATATACCGTTTGTTATGTTTTGTATCATTGTATCGTAGTCAGGCATAGCGAATTCCACTGGCTTAGATAAAGTACCTGTAAAGTTTTGTACGGTGGTATTGTTATCAGATACAGCCAATTTCAGTTGCTTAAATAATCTGTTTGTTATTTTTTCGTATGCAGACATAAGGATTTTCTGATCTTTATTTAACTTGTCTATAAAGTCCTGTATTAAAGAGTTGAACTCAAAAACAGTGAATTCCATTTGAAAAAATAAACTGCTTTTTAAGTTTGGTACGAAGATATCGTAGTCAGAAATAGCAATTTTTACTGACTGAGATACATGTTTTGCTAAGTATCGTAATCTGGTATCGTAGTTAGATAAAGCGAATTCCACATGTTTCATGAATCTGTCTGTTCTGTTTTGTAAGAAGATACCGTAGTCAGTGATTGCAAATTTCACTTGTTCAGATACACTGTCTGTTAAATTTTGTACGAAGATACCGTTGTCAGACAAAGCAAATTTCATTCGCATAGATAACTGGTGTGGTAAGATTTTTACGAATGTATCGTAGTCAAACATAGCAAATTTCACTTGCTTATATAACTTGTCTAATAATAAGTTTTGTACGGAGATACCGGAGTCAGACATAGCGAACTTCACTTGCACAGATATGATTGATTCACTTTTAGTTTTTAATATAATCGTAACGATAAACGAGTTGCTTCTGAAACAGTCTACGGAATAAGACTAATTTAATTGTTTTATGTGTAATAAAATGCAAACGTATGGAATGACGCCTGTTGTTATTTCAAAGTATGTACTATATTCAGTACCTGCTTTTTTCCTGTTTGTTTGAATTATCGGTAATTAGCTAGGTATATTAAACGGTCTCATCAGAATCTAGTGACGTCTTTGATTACTGCTCCCATATCGTGGGTTTTAGCGTGATTTTATTTAGCACTAGCTTGGCCGCGGCTCTGCTCGCGTTAAATTCGGGTAACTTAGTTTACTCCTACATTTTTCCTAAGTTTTCTCACTCATACTTTGGACCCCCGTTTCATCCCCTTAGGGTGGTCCGATCAAAGACCAAGCCCGGGTCGACGGCGCGTTCTGTTCGCGCGCGCCTCAAAGAGCTGTCAGGACAGGGACGGGGCCCCAAACGGGGCCAACGCCTGCCGGGGTTGCGGGACGTCTTAACAGGATACCGTGGCTCCGGAACGTAAAGGGCAACAGTAGGAACAGGGTTGTTTTTTAGTCAGTAAAAGTCCCTTCCGCGTTTTAAGTTAGCGTTTCTTAGCGACGTCTTCTAACTATAAACTTCCTCAAACATCTTATATAACCTACCTCTATAAGCAGGTATTAAAAGATGCAGTGTTGCATCCTCGTCAAATTCAAGGAGGTAACTATCTAGTGATTCTCGTGTTATTTTAGAATTCAAACTCTTGCCGCTGGTTTTAGTTCTATCTAAAACACTTATCGAGATAAATTATATTGATAGTTTTATCTGACAGAGAAGTTATTATAAACTGTCAATGAGCTTGTTTTCTGTTTCTTTCTTTATTGTTGATAAAGGGGTATGAGGTCGCTAAATCGGTTTTCTAAGAACAGAATTGCCCCGCAGCGTAATGCTGTAGGCAGTGTGGTGCGACTATTTCACGGTGTGCGTGCAAATGCTTTATACAACATTTCACTAGCTCCAATTGTCGCCTAAATTTTTGTAATGAGACAGGTCTACTTTCTCAAAAAGAAATATACTAACTAGTCCTTTGATTTTAAAAGTTCACATAACATAACATAACATGACGCCTGTAATCTTCGAAGAGTTAGGCAGAGGTGCAGTACACCCACATTTCGCCATTTATGTTTTTAAGTCCCATGTAATAGAGGGCGAGCCTATTACCATCTACCAGGCTCAAATCCAGACTCCGATGTTGCTACTGAGAAATTCCTGATGGAAAAACTCTAAAAACCCAATAACACTATGCCCAACATGGGAATCGAACCCAAGACCTCATGCTCAGCGATCGCGCTTTGCGACCACTAGTCCAATAAGGCAGTCACTACTTCAAACGTTCACGTCTTCTTTTATTCAATAAGGAACTCTAAAAGATCTCCTGGCGCATACATATTCATGTTTTCATTCAACAGGTCGTAGGTAGCGCTTCTGCATAATTTCTACCTTACAAAGTAATGGTGCGGCTGTAATGGTGCAGATTTTTCGCAAAAAGACTAATTTTATGATACAAAATTGTAATTTGGCTTCCTTACGTTAAATGACGTGAGGAACTGTTGGCCATTACGTTTTAAGTTCAGATTGCCTTTGTCTTACATTTCTCTTATTTTTAGAATGCAGTTCCTTAACGTGGCTTGCGGCAGGGAGTTTAATGGCAGCAGTCGTCACGTAAGAAAAAAGCTGTACCTATGTGATGCCGGCACCTTCCCTCTCTTTCTCTTTCGGTAGGTATGCGGGGGTGTGAGGGAGTACGTGTAGTTAATAAAACAAAATAAAACTGTTATCGTTATTTAAATTATATTTCTATGATCTTTTTCAAAATTACTCGAGTCCTACGTAATGAGACACAATTGATTTTCTATTGTTCTGACTTGCCGGTAAGTCAACGGGGGCTTGAACGGTTAATGTAAAAATGAAACACAAATAAGTCATAATTTAATCAAATAATGTTTAATGTAAAATATAATTTTATTGTACTTAAAGGTAATACTTTTCATAAATGGGTCGATTTATTCATAGGTATATTGCCCTTAACAAATGTACTGAGGTATACTTAGTAGTATGTTGTAATAACAAGTTTAATTACACCACATTTAGTTAATACCCATCGTACTCGTATTTATACAACAAGAACCGCTGGGCGGCAATCAGCAGGTATATGAATACTTCCATGCATGTTGATATCATGATTGTGATAATAATATTCGTGAAGGCGACCGCTGATTATATTTACCCACATAAAATTCATACCACACTCCTCGGTTACTCTTCACGAGTATCAAAAAAACGGACAAGGCGCAAGCATTCAAATTCGTAGACAATATTTCTATAACAAAAAACAATTTGGCATAACCAGAAAACGCGCTAGCCATAGTTAAAACAAATGCAGACAACATACTGACGTCGCCCAATGCAAATATCAAAGTGGCTATGTATAAGCGACGCCAGTTGTTAGTAGCTGTATGTGCGCTCATGTTGAAACTACGACAAATTGAATACACAATTTTGACATATAGACAACAGTTGGCTATCATCGGTAAAATAGTAAATAATAATTCTGCCAATGCAAGGACATTGAAGTTCTTTTCATGCAAATCAGACACCATATAAGAATAAAGCAAACGTAACACAGTTGTCGTTATAAGAGGCACACCCCAGGCAAAGAGCGTACTTTTTAAATATTTATTTTGGATACACACGTCGAATACTTTTACAAAGTCCACATAAAATAAATGACATATAACCAACAACCAGTAGATTCTTACCAAGAATAAGTACAATAAAAATGAATTTAGTAGATTTAATATTGTTTTATGTAAATGTACCGAATTCTCTATACAATAATCATTACTTATAGTGAGCAAGACGAATAGAAAGTTTGCTAATATTGCATTCAGATACACATGGTTTTTATAGTTACGAAACTTCTTGACGATGCACCAAGATGTTACTCCGTACACCAACGCAACTAATGTCAGCACCAACACAATGAAGTGAGCGGTATTCGCATATTTACGCAACTTTTCGCAAAAAAAGTAATATTCGTATAAATAGTCTAATTGTAATAAAGTGTCTTTTAAGTTTTGTACGAAAGTTTCGTATTTAGAAATACCTAATTCCATTTGTATAGATACACCGTTTGTTATGTTCTGTATCATTGTATCGTAGTCAGGCATAGCGAATTCCACTGGCTTAGATAAACTGCCTGTAAAGTTTTGTAAGACGGTTGTATTGTTATCATATATAGCCAATTCTACGTTCTGAAATAATGTGGCTGTTGATTTTACCATGATTTGGTAGGATGATATGACGAATTCCACATGCTCATATAACTTGTCTATTAAGTCCTGTACTAAAGTCTCGAACTCGGACAAAGCTAATTCCACTTGCTTAGATAAACTGTTTTTTAAGTTTTGTACGACGGTATCGTAGTCAGAAATAGCAATTTTCACTCGCTTAGATACATTTTTTGCTAAGTTTTGTACTCTGGTATCGTAGTCAGTTATAACGAAATCCATAATTTTCGAGAAACTGTCTGTCATATTTTTTACGAAGATACCGTAGTCAGACATAGCAAATTCCAATCGTTTAGAAATTTTTTCTGTTATGTTTTGTTCAAGGATACCGTTGTCCGACATAGCAAATTTTACTTTCTTAGATAAATAGTCCGTTAAGCTTTGTATGAAAATACCATTGTCAGACTTAGCAAATTTCACTTGCTTAGATAAATTTTCTGTTAAGTTTTGTACGAAGATACTGTAGTCAGACATAGCGAACTTCACTTGCACAGATATGATTGATTCACTTTTAGTTCTCAAAGCACTTTTGGGCAAAAAAAGAAAAATGAGTTGCTTCTGAAACAGTCGACGGAGTAAGACTAATTTAATTGTTTTATGTGTGAAATGACGACTATTATTATTTCAAAGAACTATATACAGCACTTGGTTTTTTCCTGTTTGTTTGAATTAATCGGTAGCTAGTTATTTTCTGCGGTTTCATTAGCGGTAAGCTACGTCTTTGATTAATGCTTCGCTTCCGTGTGTAGCGTGATTTTATTTAGCAAAAGTGTAACCTTCCTTGATAAACAGCCTATTTACAAGGTGCAGTATTGCATTCTCGTCAAACTCAAGGAGGTAACTAAGTGATTCTCATGTGGTTTTGGAATTAGATATCTTGCCGCTGGGTTTGGGTTTGTCTAAAATTCTTATAGAGATAAAATATTTAATTGACTCATTTATTTGACAGAGAAGGGTCATTCAATGTCCATTTTCGGATCCCATAGATTTTCATAACGATCTGTTCTGAGTCATCCACTAACCCCGCGGTATTCACCTGAGGGCCTAACATGAATGTGCATGAATTCTTAAATTAGATCGATTTTTAAATAGAAAATTTAGTTTAGCTCATAATATTGATTTAGTTTGATGACTTTATTCATATCAATAAGTACCTCATGCTATGCTTTGCGTACTTAAATTAATTACTCGAAGCCCGAGTATTGAAATACTATGAATTATCTATTGTTCTAATATACCGGTATGACAGCAAGACCTTTAGTGGTTAAACCAAATTAAACAGGGTGCTCGTATTTATAATTGGAACTCTAATATAATACTTATTTAGTCGACGAAAGAAAAAGAAGGATATTCTTAAACGACGATTTTGACGCACGATTTACTTTTTTAAAATGTAGATTTGATTGCGTATAAGTTTTGACAGTTCAGAGTTTTCTGATTTTAATCATTCTTATTTTATTGGAAAGGAAATTTTACCTTTAAGTCGATCTTAGTTAAATGACACGAGATTTTTTTATGTACAGATAAGAACTGAGCAATTAAATTAAATAAGCAAAGCAATTTTCAGCGAATGGCCTACCATTTCTCGATCTTGTTTAATTACGTTGTTATCATTAGTAATTCCTGGCTCATTATTTCAGGAGCTAGTTATTAAGAATATGAAGAACTTCAATTTTATTTTTGCTTTTAGTTCCTTTTTAGCAGTTTTTTTTAATATCCTGTTCCGGTGTCTGTGGCTAATCTTAAATCTTACAAGTTAAAATTGAGCTGAAATTTTGCAGAAATATGCAATTCGCATTGTCATGCAAATATATATTGCCTTGTCAGGCAATATATATTTATTTATTTATATTTTAAATAGTGACGTTACAGTGCAAGACTGATGATAGGGCAAGAGAGTGGCCATAGAAACATCATAAAATCTTACAAGTTAAATTTTACTTACTTCCCGGTGTTCGATTGAGCGGGATTGAATATATATGCACATTGCACAAGACAATGCAATGAAAGCATATTGAAAAAAAATATACAACTTGTTTAAGTTAACACATTCATGTTAGGCCCACAGATGAGATTGCTATCGATTATGTCATGATTTCAAAGTCGATTCTTATTCGACTCCACTCATCTCCGCGTCTCTTAGTAATGCTGTACAAGTTTATTGTGTGCAGTTAAAGCGTTGCTAAATAACAGGAAAAACTCACGGAGTGGTATTGCCAAGTTTCACTTTGTAGAGGTCCATTTGTAAAATTGCACTGCAGTAATTTAACTAAGTAAGTTCTAGTAACTTTGAAAAGCAGCGGTAATATATTAGGTACATTGAAAAAAACTCGTTAGCTGCATGTAACGCAAGCTATAGGTATGGTGAAAAATATAGGTATTTTGCTCTTTCTTCTCTCAAGAAATTATCTTATGGAAGGAGCATAGATTAAAATCTTTTTCTTGTAAAATAATAATGTTCAAAAGTGATTTTTGACTATTTGACTTTAACTTTAACAAAGATTCGGTTTTCACCATAGCAGGAAAGAGAGATGTTCTACATTGAAAATTAGAACCAAGTCTATTTAGGTGAAGTAAGCCTGAGATCGCAGGGCCTGGATGCAGGCAGCGCAGGAAAGGTCATTGTGCTCACCTTTAGGGAGGCCTATGTCCAACAGTGGGCGTCACGTCGTTCAGCTGATATGATGATGAAGCCTGAGGTACGATGACAGTTCACCTCACGCCGACTTCACCTAAATTCATCAATGAAGATTTTTACAGAATAGCACTGCAGATATGATACCATACCACTGTCAGTTTTTCACGGTAAAACCCAACAATAGACACCATAGAGTTTAATTTTACGTTCGTGGAAAACGAGTAGGAAAGTAACCAGAACAATGATACGACGCCATCTTGTATTTCCTAGAACATTGAATAACAAACTATTTTCTGTTGTTTCAACTTAAAGTAAAGATTTATTTCATTGTATTTCTCGTTTATGCATATCATTGTAAAAGCTTAAGAAGACTTTTCCGACAGCGAGTGCCTCGTTGGTGTAGTGGTCATAAAGCGCAACTGCCGAGCATTAGGTCTTTGGTTCGATTCCCAGATCGGGCAAATTGTTATTGGATTTTGCCATCAGGAATTTCTCAGTAGTAGCTTCGTAGTCTGAATTTGTGCCTGGTTGATGGAGTTCCAAACAAACGTAGTCTAATTATATTTTGGTCTATTATTAAAATTTTGTAGATAGCATAATGGTACTAATATCTAAGCCTGAAGTTATTAAGTTTCCATCAAGCAACTAAACTACATAATGATACGTCAATCAAAATATTTCAAAAGTTTTTGGAGCTATCTCAGGCTAAATCTCAGGTTATTAATAGCTGGGTAGGTTAGTCCAACAAACTTTTGAGCTGCCCTATTCACCCTTATCTTATCTACATAATTTGATCTAGTTTAATTACTTTTTGATCAACGTATGACTAGACCAGCCTTTCCCAAAGTGGGCGATAACGCCCCCTTCTGGGCGCTGCAGGCCTAAAGGCAGGCGGTAAGAGACCCAGAAAAAAAAACGGGGCGTTGTGTATAGGCTTGGAGGGCCATTTGTAATTTCATCTACTTGGTGGTTTTTAAGTACGTGAAAAAATGAGGCCGCTAGATAATAATTGATTCTCAACGTGGGCAGTAGACAAAATAAGTTTGGGGACCCCCGAACCAGACTGATGTAGTATCGGTTAGCTGCCTTTCGGGATTCGAACTTACATCCTCACGTTTAAGAAATAGCCTTCTTAACTTCCGAGCCAACAGAACAGAACATATACTAAATCACATTACGATAGTGCCACTAACTCGTCCGCTTGGAAAACTGACGTCACAAATCTGCCAAGTACCTAAAGTAAGATGCATATACCTAATTGTTGGCTGTTCTTGGCAGTTTAAACTTAATTAATGACGTCATAACTCAGCGCAGTACTGTGGGCTAGTGTACTCACAACGCAATGCGCCTCACAAACGCTAGTCTCCGTAATATTACATTCCGTACGTTTCACCCATTCCGGGTAATATTATTTGACTCGCATACTTGTTGTGCAAACATTTTGGGAATTAAGTATGAAATGGGTTTCTTGGACTGCTGTTTATTTATTTAATGGTAAACTAACAGCTATACTTAAAAAGTGAATAACACAAGTTGAGTGTGTTACATTTACATACATTACAGGTTTTCACGTAACGTAATAATTTTATAGAGTTCTGCGGAACTCAATGAAACGTTAATAGGGTTTCGGATGGAGTGCGGTTTGTAGGAGCAGGGAACAGTGACTTGGGATTGATGTGATGGAGCTAAAAGATCAACAGCTGCAAGCACACTTAATAGAAAATTACACAAATGTATACTAACACTAAAGTACAATACAAACATAATTATCTTGTCAATGCGGTTGTGTACTAGGCTCTCATTTCACTGCCTCGTTGGTTTTGTGGTTGGTATTGAACGGGGGCTCCTAATTTCTCATCATGTCCCCTAAAGTGGTCTAAAGAATAGTACTTATTTATTTAAAACCCATTTTTTGTTTACATTCTAAAAACCGCTAAATTCTAAAAAGTGACCGCTGAAGATCGTACTTTGACCCTTTACATGAATACATGTACAATTAAAACAAACCAAACTTTTTGATGACAACAAAAAAAGTTGAAAATGTACATAAAATTCATTTCCCCCGTTCATAACGTCACGCACAATCTGTTTGCCTTGATAACTACCTTTTTCGAACACGTGCCAGCGTTGACGGACGTTATCTAAATTAACCAACTAATGTCAGCATCAGCAGCATGTCAGCATTCGCCGGTCGGTCAACGACTGAGGTGCAATCGCTGCTAAATCGGTCCATTCCGTAAATTCCACTTGGTTTGGGAAATTAAAGGAAGGAAAATCAGCTGTTAACAAAACATAACATAACATCACGCCTGTTATCCCCGAACGGTTAGGCAGAGGTGTACCCATTAGTACACCCACATTTCGCCAGTTATGTTTAAGTCCCATGTAATAGGGGGCGAGCCTATTGCTATCAACCGGGCACAAATCCAGACGCAGGCAGTCCGCTGTTAAATAATTCACTATTAGGTATGTTATGGGTGTAGTAAGTTTTCCTTAGAATCCTTGTAAAATGTCTAATTTGCTGTAAGCCTGTATGGTTATTGCAGACAAACAAAGGTTTCCGCCTCTGTCTTACAATACTTCCTGTTAATATCACAAAAAATGTATTGTGTTAACCTCGCAATAATACAATCAGTTGCTGTGTCCGGCACACCTCATGTACTACAAACTACTCAATATTGTATTATTGCTAGCATTTGCTTGCAGCTTTGCTCGCGTTAAAGTGTCTAAACACACTATGCCGAACGTACGAGACCGAAGTTCCGCGGCTGATTTTACGTACCAATGTATTCGGCTGATATGACACACCATAAGTGCCGAACTTACGCGGCAGAAATTCAGTTGCGCAATTTTGTGTGTATATTCAGTGTTTCGAGCGCTGTCGTGGCGTCGTGTCGTGTTATCTAAACAGCCGGACAGACAAATGCAAAATAAAGTGATCCTGTATAATGTGTGTTCTACAGAATACGTTGCCGCCGAATTTCCGCTGAATTTACGCCCGACTGAAGTTCGGCTGTACGCTGTAACGCAACGTAATTTCGGCATAATGTGTCGCCAGTAATTCAAATAGCATTACAGGCGTAATCATGCCGTACTTCCGTCGCGTATCCTCGGCATAGTGTGCTTAGACACAAAAAGTTATTTTTCTGTTCCTAGGGAAAACAATGAATGGGATGAATGGTCCGCACCAGCACCACAGCAATCCATAAATTGAAAACCAATAAGCGGGGCTGGGCTACCTTTGAACAACATCAAAAATCTGCCTTTGAAGTTCAGTATGGTGTTTCGAACGTGATCTTAAGTACCTACACTAGTTGCGGGACGTCTTAACGTTGCGGGACGTCTTAACAGGATACCGTGGCCTCGGAACGTAAAGGGCAACAGAAGGAACAGGGTGGTTTTTTAGTCTGTAAATGTCTGACAGTCCCTTCCGCCCCACCCAGGGCGGAAGGAGTTATTTAATGATTTTTAACACCTAAAAAAAAAAGTACTTACACTAAGCTCTATAGAACAAACTATTAAGTAAAATAATCTCAAACAACATGTAGATGTAAGTGACACAACGTTGGCGTTGCCCTCGCTTGGTTTTATACAAATTGTCCAGCAAATGTCCGTATTCGCCAGAGTTATGGACATTCCTGTTAATCGCAGGGGTGTCGCACCCTCCTGGTCAATCTGTTAATCTCATTTACTTCAATTTGCGCCGCAGGACGTTATATGTTACTGCGCAAGGAAAATCATCCTTGATTGGTATAATGAGCAATTTTATTCCTAGGTAGGTATCTCAAAGTTTGTGGTTACGAGGTCAATGAAGACTTAACTTAGAAATGATGGTAGGAAACTTGTATATGGCTGTATATAGGTCAGTCTTTTTTCTTGCATTGTTTTGTAACGTGACTTTAGTTTACAAAAAATCGGCCAAGAGTAAATCAAGCTTGCACGATTAGGGTTAAGTATTTTAAAATTATATATTGTATTTAATTTATTAGGGTATTATTAAAAAAAACGGTCTTTGAGTGCTCATACCTTCCTGGCAAAACTGACTGTATTAATTTATTATTTATTTTATTTCAATTTTTATTTAATTCGAAATCTATATTGTGTTACATTGTTTAAAGAGTGTAGTAGGTATTTAAAATTCTTACTTTATTTTAATTTTGAGAAAAACCACTTTGTGGCAATTGAACAAAAAATGATCATGTGAGAGTATCGTTATAGTTTTGAGCTTCAGAGCCCTTAAAACAAGTTTAATTTTAACATAAAATCCAGTTCCTATTCAATGTCAAAGTTGCATAAAAATAAAAATGGGATACGGCAAGTTATCTCAAGATTATCCTTCGTATCCAAGATAAAAGGCTTCGCTAGGCGAAGTGGCTTTTGTCATATCATTACATATTCCGTTGAGGGGAGTAGGGTCAGAAATCAGAATTGTCCGATACAAAGCGAGCGATCAAAAGCAGAGACATCTAAAGTACCGACAGTAAATAAAAGAGCAATGTATGAATAACTGGAGCGAAGGGCGATGGGCAGATATAGAAACGATAGGAGATAACAGACTATTATTGAATACTCGTATTATGCGTGTGTGCGTTTGACGAATAGTTTTCATATATATTAATTGAGTTGCTCCTGCCTGCGACCACAAAATCGACACCATAAAACTGTTAATGACAATCTGGAATAGTGTAGCTTTTTATCAGTGAAAGAATTTTTGTAATCGGAATACCTACTTCCAAAGAGTCCATAAAAAAACATTCTAACTTTCAAACATTTTTACCTCTTTATAATATTGGTACAGATTAGTTTGTATTTGTATCAGTCGTATTGTTGTAGTCGTATCTTTTTTATTGTATTTGTAAAAATAAAACTATATTCTCGTTTTGCTCCAAGCTCTTGTTTAAACAAAACATGACGAATTATGCAAAACTGAATGCTCCCATTTTGTTTTATAATCTTAATAGACCATATACTTTGACAAATGGTTCAAATAATCCTCAAACTCGGTAAATCAGGTACGCCGCCATTTTGGGTTTAACAGCTTAACGCTGCATATAGGCAATTCATCAAAATGTACTGAAATATTCTGTACATTATTCATAGTTATAAATTTGTACTGTAAGCAGTATACTGTTGGATAATCAAAACAAACAACTTCAAGAGTGCCTTGCTCTATCAATCTGCATTTTTATTGGTGACTGGCAACATGTTGCGAATAACTTGGACGTTGAGGGTCGTTTAGTTACCCGCCAGTGACGATGCAACTCAATTTAAGAGGATTTTACGAGAAAAGGGTTCGCGTCCAGCGTTCCACGTCCTTAAATGTCTGTGAAATTGAAACGTTCGGAGGACGTCGGTCTTGAAAATAGGGTTGTGACGGAAGACTTCCTAGAGGATGCGGAAGCGGAACTGGAATAGAAAAAAAAAGATTTATTCAGTCAAAAAGTTTTTATTTTTTTTATAGTCCTTAAACCAACTTTATTGCAAATCAAAACTAAGAAGATGCAAATTATATTATAATTTATTTACGCTGCTATGTAAGTGCGAAAAATGGGAGCAACATCTTGACCATTTCGCTCGTAATAGCTGCGCAGCCTTTTCGAGCGTTGTATGTCAACCTAAATAAACCTTGGTAACAACTCAGCAAAAAAACGTATTTAGATGCAGAGGTACGATTTCTCGCGGAAGTTCCGCACATACGGAGGCGGAGGCGAGGTTCTGTTACAACCTTACTCGAAATGCATGAAACGTACCGTTACCGTTTTACATTCAAATTCGAACGTAGAACGCTTCAGTTGTTTTCAAAATTCGAACGCATGGTTTGTTTTTTCCGTAGTAATGGCTTTGTTGCGACTAAGCTCCTATTTGTTTTTACTGCGTAACTTTTATTTTACATTTTGTAAAGCGTTTAACTTTTTAAAGCGTTTAACGTTTTAAACTTCTGTTGTTTATAAAATAGTTTTTCGTTTATTTTGTCTGTTAACATTACTCACTCTATTGCGTTCTTTTGAATATTTACTTATTTATTAGTTACGTTTTTTTTATTATTTTCCCTTAAAAAAGAAACCCGTTGCGTTAAAAACACTGGGAATTTCTCCTATGTCATGGGTGCGTTTACAAACATATTAACTGACATACAAAACAGCTAGACCTTGAATAAATATCTGTATGCTTACAAATAATTGAACCTATTCGAACCCGCGACACGCAGCGCAAAAGGCGATCGCTCAGCCACTTCTCCCATGTACCTTTTCAACGTCTATCATCGTCCCTACTCAAGATCACCGAGATAAATCTTCGCTAAGCTTCGCTAAATCTTCGTTCATTCATCAAAGACTCTTGTTCTCGACAGAGTCAAGATTTCAGGTCCCAGGGGTTCCCGCCCAAATTCGAAAAATGTCTGCCAATGAGTGTGCTTGACGTCGAGAGTGTGACTCCGACAATTTGAGCCGCGTCCGTCCAGGGATGCTGCGGCTAATATTTTTTAGTGATTTTGTGTGGGCTTGTTTGTTAGTAGTTATTAGTACACCGACATTTCGCCAGTTATGATTAAGTCGCATGTAATAGGGGGCGAGCCTATTGCCATCAACCGGGCACAAATCCGGACTCTGAGGCTGCTACTAAGAATTTCCTGATGGGAAAACCCAGTAACATTTTGCCCGACCTGGAAATCGAACCCAGGACCTCATGCTCACCAGTCGCGCTTTGCGACCACTAGACCAACGAAGCAGTCCGCCTAACCCTTCGGAGATTACAGGCGTGATGTTATGTTGTTTGTTAGTAGGTCTGTGTGTTATTGTTCCTATTTTTTTTGTGTTTAGTTGTAACGGACATTGAAACTATTCAAAATATTTTTTCATTTTATGTTGTGTGCGTCATTTTCGCGTGAATAAACAGTTTTTCTTTCTTCCTTTCTAAACCGCGTTAGCAGCAAAATTGCATTCTGAAAAAAACTTTGGACAGTTTTTGATATGAATTGTGCCATATTTTTATATGTGAGTTATGTTTGTAAACGCACCTATTAATTACGTAGTTCTTAGAGTGTGGAAAGATTAAAAAAGAAAAATACAGAACTATCCGAGCCCTTGGCATCGTTCGCGTTGCATGTATAGGGAAAATCATTTACATTTAAAAGTGTTGTTTTTTTAATTTTTAGGACGACTAATTTTGTGGATCATTTAGGCGTACCTATATGGCATCAAAATCTTACACAGCATGGTGCCTCAGGGAAGGGTTAACCTTTTATATTCTCGCCTTTGACGACCCTTTCACAATGGTATAATTAAAGGATGTTCTTCTTCTATGTCTACACTAATATTATAAAGTGGAAAAATTGTATTTTTGTTTGTTTGTAATGGATAAACTCAAAAACTATAGGACCGATTTAAAAAATTCTTTCACCATTATAAAGCTACATTATCTATGAGTAACATAGGCTATATTTATTGTGTTTTGTTTTGCGCGGACGAAGTCGACGGCAAAAGCTAGTTTATAATATATTTAAAAGGTTTACTTAATGCCAGAATAAGAATACTTTACGTGGTTTGGTTTAGATTTTATTTATTTACACCTCTATACATGTAAAAAGACGTCAAACTGGCTAACAATGGGCCATTGTGTACATTAAAACGCCAGCAATCACCATTGTGCATAGAGACTACAATCAGTCGCAGCTTTAGTCTCCCCTGCAACGGTTTAATATCGCTCCCTAAGTGAAATTGCATTCGCCGCTTTTTCCCAACGATTATGGACAAAAGCAAAACTGTCGTTTCGATACAACTTTAGAAGCTATTTACACTTTCCGATAGTGTTTTCTGGATTTATAGGTGCCATTACTGTGGATAGCTCAGATTGCGCAAAAAACTTGCTTTAAATTGTAACATGGTAATGTTGGTATCCACTATTTGCTTGCCTAGTTTGTTTATTTTGCAAACTTTGCCAAATCAAAAAACCGAAAATAAAAACTCTTTTCAGTTGCGATATTTAAAAATACTGGTTAGTTTTCGTCAAACAAAATAGAGATAGCCAATAAATCAACAAAAAAAAAAACAAATAAAAAGTTTATTTAAATGGCTTTTCCGCATTTTTGTCAAGAAATGGCCAGCGCTTTTTCTTCTTCTTTTGAATCGATTGATTGAAACCTCATTTTGAAAAAATGAAAACTTCTTCATCTGTTTGACTTCACTTTAGCTAGATGTTTTTTTTTTCATTGTTTACTTTTAAAACTAGGCTTTTGAAATAAGCAATTTTTTTTTACTGTTATGTCTAATATACAACTTTTAATTATTAAAAACTTGTTAAAAAAACGTTTTCTGGTTGAAGGGCAATTTAAAAGAATTTTGATTGAAAAACCATTTTGAACGTAAACATTAAACACGTAGGCTTGTGTGTAAAGTTCTTAACAATGCAATATCGTATAGAGCAGATAATAACGAACCGTAGGTACAAGTGTGGAACAACTCTGCTTTTCCAAATATTAGTTTTCAGACTTGTTGTCGGCCAAACGAACATAATTATGTTCTTTCTGGCTTCTACTAACTATAAACTACCTCCCTGCCAAAACGTAAAGCAGTTTGATATTTCGAGAGTGAGTGAGTGACGTTTCGTTTTAAATATTTAGATTTTGGTTAACATATTTTAATCACTCAAGTCTCACGTAATGAGACAATTGAGGTGACATGTAATAAAGTTGAATTTAAATAATTATAGGCAATTGTTTTGTTTTAACAAAAAAAAATGCAAATGAATCAACTTCTTCATAGTCATGTTGCAAACTGATAAATCGCCTGAGCTAATATGATAAGACTGAATTACAAATTCCCTAAAGTTTAAAATTAATGAATTCAATAGCACCATCTCTTCCCTTCTTCCCCTGACGGTATCGAAAATCGAGAACAATATCGTTAATTAAAAAAAATACGAAACAAAATTTATATTGTGCCAGTACTTGAAACGGTATCAATTGTACGGAAGCTTTTGTTATTTTTTCCTCTCTTTAATTGGGTCGAGAACATAATAGAATGATGGATCGAGTACAATAGATATTAATTTTAGGGTCACCAGATAGTATTTGAGAAAACGGACCCGATTTTTATTTTTTGTCAATTTTATTGAAATTGTTTGGACCAACCTTCAGTTTTTGAATGGATATTAATTTGAAGGACATAGCTACTAAGCTACAGGGACAATCAGAGATAAGTAAAAAATGAAGGTAAATTGGGGGCGTTTTTGACAGATTGATACTGAGATTAGGTTGCGATCGTTCTAATATTTTGAAAAAATATTGTTTGGAAAAAACTTTTATTTTTGGTGTAAAAAGTTTTTTGTTTATTGTGCTTGTTTGGGATGCTGTTTGGGTGCATACAACAGTCAGGTCATGGGGGTATTTAAAGTTTAATTCGAATATTTAAAAACTAAGGCTCTAGACATACGAACTGCATTTCAACTGCACTCCGACTGCCAAATTGCAGTTTGAATGCAGTTAGTACGACTGCAATAAAACTGCTAACCAACTGCATGCCGACTGCAAGCGGGCTGTATTTAGCGCGTAGTCGTTGCAACTGCACGACAACTGCACACTGACTAAACGGTCGATTGGCAGTTGGAGTGCAGTTGAAATGCAGTCCGTTTGTCTAGATCATTAATATCTTTGTAAAAAAAAGACAAAAAAAGATCGCAATGATTAGGATAACATGTAACTTTTGGCATCTTTAAACGTTTTTTTTTACACTCGATATACATAAAATAACAGTACATTTTGCCGCTATATTTATTGCCACGCTGAAGTCTAGCCATAATTTATTAAACAAATACAAGCAGGCAACACTTGAGCCGCTAAACCGTCTCTCCACAATCACGACACGCTAGTATCAATCATAGTAACAGATCGCTGGCACCTGTTACTATTACTTTATTAGCCCATTTCAGGGTGATTGATCGGCGGGATGTCGACAACTTTCGACGGAACCACACCTCAGCATACATAAATGTCTAGCCGACTAATTACTGTAGTTTAGGCGGATAGCGGTGGCCTTGAGGCGGCTTAAAATATCGGCTAAGATTTCATGTTAGTAGCAAGTTTGTATTATTTTCTTAATAAAATTTAGATTTTCCTGATAATTGAGACGGACAGGCAGTAATTAAGAATACTAGTTTTCGCTCGTAACTTCGTCTGCGTATGATTTAGAATGAAGTCTAAATCCTAAATGAATTATCAAAACTCATACTTCATAAGCTAGGTCAATATTTAATATATGTGTGCCTTTCTGCTAAGTCCGTTCAGCTGTTAAATTGTAGAGGAACTAACATCCATCCATCTATTTTCACAGACTTTCGCGCTTAGAATAGTACTAGTTTCCGCCCGCGACAAAGTTCATACATTATCTCACAGTAACCGTACAGATATATAACACCAGACTTCCAACCGCACTACGTTCACGCTTTAAATTATTACGTACAGAACCAAATAGATACCTAGTAACACATAACCTATCGCTATTAATTCTCCCCTCCCCAGGTCGTCTGCCCATCCCCATTTCGTTTACTACCACTTTAGCGCAGCACTGCACGCTTTAAGGCTAGAATTTCCCAATACTGCGGCCAACGCATCGTGTCACCGTTTCATATTACATTTTTGCTTTGAGACTAGTGTCACAGTTAACATTATGTTAACATTTTGGAAAAATATGTTAAACTAGCTTTTGCCAGCGACTACGTCCGCGTGGAACTTGTTTATATCGTACTTGCATACAAATTTCCACCCCCCTTTTCACCGCTTTAGGGGGTGATTTCTGGGATAAATATCTATTCTATGTCCTTCCCGGGTCTTAAACTATCTCAATACAAAATTTCACCTAAACTGGTTCAGCGGTTTAAGCGTGAAGATGTGACAGACAGACAGACAGACACGCATTCGCATTTATAATATTATAAGTATGGATATGAAGAACAGTAAATATTTAAAAACAGCGAGGTAAACGATTTTTTTCCCCGTGCGATATGAGTTTTCGTAGCAGCTACGAAATCTCGTAGCATCTCGTAGACAGTGCTACGCGATGTGCAATGAATTGCTCGAAATATTATTCCTTGCGGAACTGCAATATTTTAAACTGTTATATTTCTTTAGTAAAATATAACTGAAAAGGGGGATATTTAGGTGACAGTAAAGTGCTCTTAGTACTGAAATATGTTCACCTGGATATTTAAAATATTTCGTAGTTATTTTAAACTTTATTTATAATATATACGTATAAGTCTTTCACATGTGCGCATTTTAGATTTCGTCAGCGTGGGTTTCAGTTATCGCAGATGCAGACAAAGCCGCGGATCAAAACAGTAGCCTAATGTCTTTTTTAAGGAGTTCAAGCTTAGTCTGTGCCCAAGTTTATCAAAATCGGTTCAGTAGTTTAGCGATGAAACAAACAAATAAACAAACTTACTTTCACATTAATAGTTTAGATTCATTTAGGCCCTGTTTTACTACCTCTGAATATATACTATTCTCTAAGGATATTCAAAAATGGAACAGAATTAGTATGCCAATCATAATCAGTCAAGTAATTTAATCGAAACTTACATGGAGATGGTGAAACATGCCCTAAATCCGGTTTCTTCATAAACAAAAAATTGCAGCTCAAATCAATTGTAAAGAAAACTTTTCGGGTTCAAAGCCCGGCTCGGGTCGAAAGGTTCAAAGTAATAAACTTTAAGGGTACGAAGGTACAATCGTGAGTGCGATAAATAAATGGCAATTAATGTATAAGTTTTTGCCCTAAAAATGCTTTCAGGATTGAGAGCTGTAATAAAATGGGAACGATACGGTGGAACGTTGAGTGTGACTGTTTGTTCATCTGTGTTATGGCCTTCTATATTTATATATCAAGTCTTAATAAACAAAAAAATCTAAGGATGGCCCAATGGTTAAGATCTTGGAGTTTGGATTTGTGCCCGGTTGATGGCAATAGGCTCGTTCCTATCAAATAACTTAATTTTAAAACAATACAGAATTCAAAAACATCGTCATTCAAAGCTCGGCCTGTTTCACAATATTTAACTGGAAGTTAATTAAGGACAGGCTTTTGTTAAACATTTGTCTAAGCATAATCAAGCAAACTGGGAAGCCTTCATTGTTAAGCAAAGTCTGAACATTTTGGTTAACTGTCTTCACCATTCGAACAAATAAGAATTATCTAGACTGACTTGTTGGTCTAGTATTTAGTGACCCTGACTGCTAGGACGCAGGTCGTGGATTCGATTCCCACCCAGGACAAATCTTTGTATGATGAGCACGATGATTTGTTCTGTGTCTGGGTGTAATTTATCTATAATATGTATGTATTTAGAAATATATACGTATATTTATCAGTTTTCTGGTTACCATAGTACAGGCTCTGCCTAGTTTGGGATCAGATGGCGATGTGTTGGTCCTAAGATATTATATTATATTATATCTTCCTGTCCTTGTCCCATGTCACTTGGAGTCGGTGCAACACGTTTTCTTCTTCTATTCAGTCAACAGTCATCGTCAATCATCATGCCACTAACTCCCTTTTCTTTTCTATTATTATTCATTCTATTCTTTTTATTTCTATTCTTTTTGATTTCAGACTATATACATTATAAATCCGACGATGTATTCCTTCACCAATGTCAGATAAACTTAGAAGGTACATATAAAATAGAAAAAGTCGCATTGGTTCCTACCTGCTTATCCCCAGATGCGAACCCATAACCTTTGCGTAGTGAAGAGGCCTCACCTTAACCACTATCGCGCCATCACGACATTTATCTTGCACTGTAATGTCGAAATATTGTGTTTCATTACAGCGACAACTATAAAATGATGAAAGCAAAAAAAAGGCAGAATGATATTCTGTTTGACTAAACAAACCGTACAAATAAAGCCACAGCCACATAAACAAACGACATTTGGTAACAAAGACCTTTGAAAACTACACAAAAATATCAAAATCACACAAAACAGAGTACAATTCCTTTGTTGCTGCATTTTCAGAGAGCTAGCGAGCACGTCGAGACCAATCTGTTTCAAGAAACTAATACAATATTTCTTGAAAGTACTCATGTGCGAAATTCGAGTCTTATGTTTACTGCATACTGTAGTATAGTATTAAACACATCTTGATATTAAGAATTTAATCAACGTTGCCATTGTCGTCTTCTGACATAGCAAGACAGCAAGATAGTGGTAAATGCAATAGTCTGCCACCTATCTTAATATATATATTTCTTCTGTACGTATCTCTTGTGTTCTGCCTCTTTGGTCTAGTGGTCGCAATACGCGACTGCTGAGCATGAGGTCTTGGGTTTGATTCCAGGTCGGACAAAGTGTTATTGGGTTTTTCCACCAGGAGTTTATCATTTTGTTGGTTGATGCCAATAGGCTCGCCCCCTATTACATGGGACTTAAACATAACTGGCGAAATGTGGGTGTACCTACTAATGGGTACACCTCTGCCTAACCCTTCGGGGAATACAGGCGTGATGTTATGTATCTCTTGTATACCCCTTTTGATTTTATCTTTGTTGTTGTAACGGCCAGATAAATACGCACTGTGAAAATTTTAAATGTAGTTAGTAATTAAATATTATGCTTCATTAGACAGCATTGTAACAGACGGATAAACAGACAGTGAAGTCTTAGTAATAGAGGGTCCCGATCGGCACTCTTTGGATACGAAACCTAAACCTCTATCGGTACTTAAACACAATGAATTGTAGAATTAGGATCCCACCAAAAACATTTCATGTAAAATGTTGCCAAGACGACCACATCAGGTTTGCCCTGTGAAAAAGATATCAGATCTCATGTAGAACCAAGCTTCTTAATCTACACGGCCTGACTCTAGCGGTCCTAATTTCACAAATTCTACATATAAGCAGTCAATCTTGGCGGGGGTATTACCGTGCCCCCGCCAAGATTGATTTCGCCAGATTTCATGGATACTATCGAGTATCCACGAAATCCTAATTCTATAAACCAGTGCTTACATACCTTATCAAGAAATCTTTAGACAGGTAGAAGCAAAATAGGTATCTACCACTTAAACCAGTACTTCGTCAACCCTGTCTAATATAAGACACGCAATATAAATTACTCGACGCAAACTTACCTTCGTAAATCACGAAACTAGCCGAACTATACCGAACGAAATTGCCGATTGAACGGTTTTTCTTTCCTTATTTTCTAACCTTAGTAAACGAGCCTGTTATTGGTGCAAATATTGTTATTAGAAAAGGCTATTTTTCTTTTGAAAAATTTTAATGAGACTTATTTTTTTAAATTGGTTTATAAACATTAGAGCCAAGTCTTTCAATTAGTAAAGTTGATTAAAATGTTGGTCCCACTTTTGTAATTGGAATGCGACTTTTTATAATAAAATACAATAGTCTCTTTTTTGTACACCAATCCAACAAATGAGCGTAATTTTTTTCATCTTCTTTTAATTAAAATGAACTACATACATCAATCAGTAATGTGCATTCAAAAAATTCAGTTAACTCATTCATTCAATTCAGTTTACTTATAGCAGCGTTACGGTGCGGACGTGTTGCTGACACGTATAATTTTGTTTATCGTTTTAGCGCGGCGAAAGCCGTCGCCCGTAACCTAAAATCGTCATGACTCAAAAACTTGTGGCGAACGAACTGCTGGCGTTCCTGCAGCAGAAACTGGACGTGATGGACGAGGTGTCCGCAGTCCAGATCTGCGCCACGAATTTCAGCGAGGACGACATCGCAGCTTCCAAGCTGCAACTGTTCCAGTTACTCAACAAGAGTGACAAGATGGTGTCCCGCCGGCGTGACGGGACGAAGAAAAGCATCCAGGACATCATCACGCTGTTAAAAGAGACCGACCCTGACGACGTGCCTACGTTTGTGGCGAAGGACTTGAGCAAGCTCCCCCCAGTCACTTTCGACCACGTCGACGTAACCAGCCTTCTGAAGGACATCGTCTTCTTGAAGGCAAGTTTGGCTGAGGTATTGAGGAAGTTGGAGGCATCTCAGAGCACCGTTACGGATTTGCGCGCAGAACTCGACGAGTTGCGCAATTCGGTGACATTAACTGGGTCACCCGCGGCGCGTGTAAGCTACGTAAACACGTGCCGAGGTGCAGCCTGCCTCGATGCATCGATTGCAAGTTACGCGTCAGCAGTTTCGCCGCCGGCGCTGATTGCTGAGTCTGCGTCGCGCAGCTCCGCTCCCGTCCCCGCAGCCCCTCCTCATAACGCTGCTCGAAATAAGCGACCAGCTGAACCGCTGGTTAATGGCAGCACCTCTGCTGCTCCCCCCGCGAAGCCCGTGCTTGTAAAAGCAATGGATCGGGATGATGATGACGGTTTTGTGACTGTGCGACGGAGGAAGCACCGCCAACGAAGCAGTAAGAACCGCTGCGGCCAGGCTCCTCTGGAGCCCAACGTTAAACTGCGTGCAGCGAAACCGAACACTCCGGTGTACATCTCGCGCCTCCACTACACCACTGAGGTAGATGACATCGTTGAGTACGTGCGCCGGAAGCTGAACTACACGGCGAGGGTGCAGCTGTTAGAGTCGCGCCGCAACGTCAATTTCAAGGCGTTTGTGGTGCGTATCCCGACGTGCTACCTCAACCTGGTGTTAGAGGAAAGCTTTTGGCCGCAGGACGTGGTGTTCCGTCGCTTCCGCGGACCAATTCCACACGACAGCACAAAGACGTAGTGTAGTGCTAGTGAAGTGTTACTAACTTAGGCTTAAGTTTTATTTACTAACATTTTTTGTTGATAATTATATATATACTTAGGTTAAGGTATTTATCTATGGGTCTTTGTTACCTGAAAATAAATGGTTTATTATTATTATTATTATTATTAAAAGTTATGCTCAGAATTTATTTGAATAATGATAATCTCTTCAAGTCTTGAACGTCTCTCAGTTTCAATAATTGTAATGCGGAGGTCACAGCTTATCTTGATACGAAACTTAAAAGGATACTATTCATAAGACTTTAGGTAGAACTCGGAATTATGATATTACCAGATCATAATTACGAGTATCATTATACCTATTAGCCGATCGACATCCTCAGCTGGATATAGGCCTCTCCTAAAGATAACCACACTGACAGGTGCTGCGCTGCCCGCATCCAGAGGTTTCCCCCGACTTTTACCAGATCGTCAGTCCACCTTCTCACACTGTGCGGTACGTGACTATTACCTACATTGTTTAAGAATCCAAGTGACAGTACTTTACGGATCCGAGAAAAGTCCATAAACCCAGATACGCACGGTCCTTGTTTAATAAAATAACAAAGACCCAGTTTTATATCGATACAGAGTAGGTAACGTAAGATATTTTATGAAAATCGAAACCATCAATATCCCATAACTTGAAGCAAGGAGAGAGAATAAAAAAATACAGGATTTCCTCGTAAAGCTTCGGTTTTTACGACATGGTACAAATCACTGCAGTTTCATGTTTAAGAGTTCTGACTAACAATGAAGTCGTGTGTTTACTTGACGATTAACGTGTTCAAGAATGCCTATTACACAACACCGTGTAACGTCTAACCGTCAACGTCTTTTCCGTTTTGACCGTTGAGCGCAGGGATAACTAAGGTTCCTTTACTCCTAATTATACAGTTCCTTTATCTCTGTCCGATCTGCAGTTGTTCTTTTCGCACGCCAAGGCTTCTTCTAATTATACGAGGTGTTAAACAAACGTATAGGTACTGCTTATCAAACTAAATAATACTCGAGAAAAAACCTTTTACCTTTAGCACACAACAGGCTAATATTTTAAAATTATTATTATTACGATTCTTAATAAGAAAAAAATTAAAAATTGTTTATTGACACAGACCATCACACAATAATAATAATAAAAAGGCTTTTCAACAAAAATACACAAAAAACCTCGTCCTTCTTTGAAACCATAAACGTTTTCAAACACCTTTATTCTCTTTGACAAAAACGTTGCTTCCGCGTACTAGCAAGTGACGTCATAAAAAGTCAGCCAAAGCCCTTTTAATTAAGAAAGCACCGACACACTACCTCTTGCGATCCTCGTTAGCCAATAATTAATTTCCGTCTGGCTTTGATTAATGTACCAGGATCCCAGACCTTTGGGAAGCGTTACGAGCTACGAAAGAGCAGGTCAAGTTACAATAGTCGTCGTGCCTTTTACAGAACTAGGTCTAGGTTTTACATTTTTAATTACGGTACATACAAAGTTAATGGTCCAATAAATGGAGGTTTTTTTGTGCTAAAGTGTTGTCGCAATGACATAAATTGATAGCAAGCGCCAAACGACACAAATCGGGCAAAGCTATTAAATGAACCAATGGCATCAATTATTTTCGGAGTCAATAAGTAACTCGTCGTTTTTCCGGCACAATAAACCGCGGCCTAATGACAATTTATTACTATCGTTATTACACTTAATTGTGCACTTTGTTATAGGCGTATGAAATTCGGTGAAGCATACTTTTACGCCCACCACTTAAGTTCAAAAGGTCTAAAAAAAAATAGTAGTTAAATGTCACAGTACAGCATGGGCATTGTCCATGCAAATAAATATTTCTTCTATATTATTTATTTGCATGTTTGTTTTTTAAATTTTAAAATATCAGCTTTTCACTAAATGCATGCGATACTAGCCACAAGGTGGACAGACCATCTGATGTGGACCGCGGGATCGCGCTGGATGCAAGCCGCTTCCAACCGGTCCTATTGGAAATCTGTACGGGAGACCTATGTTCAGCAGTGGATGTCCTACGGATGATGTGATGATGACGCAGTACTTATACACCAAAAAACAAGTTTTTAAATTTTTGCCTGTCGACGCACAAATTTCGCGAAACAGCTTGACCCATTTTGACGAGACTTCCACTGGCAGATAGTTGTCGTCATTAGGAGTAAAATAGCAACCTATTTTAAAAAAATATATATATGAGCTACAACATAAAAAAATACTGCCGATATCCAACGTTCACGCGACTAAGTCGAAAACTAGTTTTAGATGCCTATATTCGAAATATTTTTAGACCAGATATTCTCGATTTGTGTGTCAATTTTCAAACAAAGAGCTTTTCGTAAAAAACTATAGGCTCTGAATTGAATAGTTCATTGATTTGGACAGCCGAATAATAGTGGCGTGTACGTAGAGTTTTATTTCTGTCTGTGTCACGGTTTGACAATGATAACTCGTGTGTGAAAAACCAATAGTTCGCTGAACTGGGTTTGAAACAGTGAATGATTCGTTAAGATACAAATTGATCTTAAACTAAGGATAGATACCTAATAGAAAACTGACAAAATGAAAGATGTTAATAAATGTTATTGGTGGTATTCGCTTATGAACATGATAATATAACATCACGCCTATAATCCCGGAAGCGTTCGGCAGAGGTGTACTAATACACCTACATTTCGCCAGTCCTGTTTAAGTACCATGTAATAGGGGGCGAGCCTATTGCCATCAACCGGGCACAAATCCAGATTCCGAGGCTGATACTGAAAAATTGCATTGGAAGAACACTTGGCCCGACCTGGAAATCGAACCAAAGACTTGATGCTCAGCAGTCGCGCTTTGCGACCACTATACCAACGAGGCAATCAATATTACATCTTATTGTCTATCTTTATTTATTTTTTGGTTTCTAATATCTACATTATTGGCTCCCAAAACTCAATTTTTTTTTACCACCAAATCAGCGTGAATTCTTGAACCAAACAAGATTGAATACAATACTAAAACAGTTTCTCTAAAAGATTTCTCAAGGCGTCAAATATGAAATGTAGAATAGACTCAACCGTTGTTCCTCTCCTAACTTAGTTTGTATAACTTGTAACTTTGTCGTCGTCGCCACAAACTTTACTACTCGGATTACCCGTGTTGGTGTGGCCACTTTAATATGAGATCGTTAAAAACTATTTTGGGGTAGTAACGTGAGCGCTGGCAGAACACTGACGTAGTTTTTTAGTTTGGCAAAATGGGTCTTTTTACGTTATTTAAATTGAACCCACTTTTAAAAAGTTACCTGTCAAATTATTTATCTAATTTTATATTCAAAAATTTACACGGAACAAAGCCATTTAAAAAGCTTCAAAGTATGCATTCCTTTCGTTCATTCCATTCATCCGCAAGCACAATCCGGTTTGGTGTCCAGGAGAGCATTTAGCTCGGTGACAGTTCGCGGTATGAAAAATCAAGCCTGAGAAACAATCCTACATATTAAAAGCTCCAATAAGAAAATTCATACTTTTCCTTATGTGTATTATAGACACAAAATCGATGGAATTTACGCTGTTGGTATTAACTCCACGTTCAAGCAACAATTTAAAACGTCCAACATAACAATAATACTCGTAGTTACCACATATAATAATTGTATAAAACACTAAAATATCAGAACAATCAAAAACTCAAATATAAACTAATTATAAAGTTAGTCTCGTTCTGCTCTACGCTAATTCAAATAACGTCAGGCTGTCAGACTAAGTGATATACCACAATTATGATTAAAATCGCGGCCATTAGAAGTAATGTGAGACTGGAGTTGGTTCTAATCGTATCTACTTATGAGACAGGTCGGAATGATACAGGCAAAGTTTTATCCTTTTCGGAACTGAAACTAATTTGTGTGGCCTCTGTCTTCAATAACATAACATCACGCCTGTAATCCCCGAAGGGTTAGGCAGAGGTGTACCCATTAAGTAGTACACCCACATTTCGCCAGTTATGTTTTAAGTCCCATGTAATAGGAGGCGAGCCTATTGCCATCAACCGGGCACAAATCCAGACTCCGAGGCTGCTACTGAGAAATTCCTGATGGAAAAACCCAATAGCACTTTGCCCGACCTGGGAATCGAACCCAAGACCTCATGCACAGCAGTCGCGCTTGCGACCACTAAACCAACGGGGCAGTCTCTGTCTTCAATTTTCAGAAGAAAAATCTTGTTTTTTTTTGTGTTAACGTAATGTAAACTCAATCAAAGTTAAAACGGCACTTTGACGTCATATACAAGAAAAAACTAATTGAAACTAGTTGCCCTTTCCAAAAGGCAGTTTCGTCGAAAAAGGTCGTGTAATCGATTTTTAAATTGGAAGGAGAAGTTTCCAAGATAATAGTCATTTAGTTTGAAGGCTTTATTCATATCAATAGGTGATTCTGTTTGTTTTTGTTGTAAAAAAACTGAACCAAAATGCTAATGGACAAATCTAATGCAATATTAAAGGTAAAGTTTAAATTATATCTTTTGAATCGTGGGCGAGTCTAAAAGCACATATTTAAATGTAATTACAAATATAAAAGATAAAAAGTCAGTATTTGTGCCTTCTCTTTTGTGCAGGGGCCTTTGCCCTGCAGTAGGACAATGATAGGCAATATTATAATATTTTTTAATTGAATGTAAACAAACGTCATATACCTGCCCACTGGCAATATTTACACCATAGTAGTCAGAATGAGTCATATTTTCTTTTAAAAAAATAAAATAGCTCATGGCGCCACGAGTACAACAAAAAAAACACTTTAGAATTGAAAATTAACGTTACGTCTGTATCTGTGTCTCAAACAATTACATTAAAAAAAGACCTTGAGACGCCAGACCTAAATCTTTTAGTATGGCTAAAATATTGAGAATCGTGGAATATGTTGTTCAAGATTCAAAAAATGCTCACTAATGTTTAATTGAGACGGCTGGTTTTAATACACGTTGTAAAGAATATGGCTAAAAACCTACATACATTACTGTCAGACATTTTCCGTGGGCCATAACAGCCAGACACATAAAAAGTTTATTTCAAAATTTTAGCTAGGTATATCGTGAATCTGGAGACTCTGAGATTTTTGATAGCATTGTTTATTCATATTTGTGCCAATAAGAAAATACGTTAGATTGCATTTGATATTCAATGCACTGAGTAATACAGCTTAGATTCCTGGTTCGATGCAAGTTCTAAGATCTCTCCGATCTCAAGTAATAATATCATGCAAGTTAGTATCCAATCTCATAACGTATGAATATGAGATGCTCATGTGTGGTACATCGCGGCTTCTAGTAATCTGCTTTAGTAGGTTAGGCATATGAAATTCCTTTTACCTAGATTAAAATGTTATGCGAATTGAAATAACAAAAAAGTACTTCTTCTGAGAATTATATGCTATGCTTTTTTCCCATGGGGGTAAGCAGAAACCACACAATTCTGAGAATAATGTAGGTAACATTATATCTGTAATAGTCATTGGAAAACACGAGTGCGTGTCATAGACGCTTTAATGTTTGAGGTAATTAATGCGCGCTCGTGATATGCAACCACTAAACCAAAAATAGCAAGAGTCTCATAGCACAAGTATAATATTATTTCTTATTCATATTCGTAATGTTTATAAAAAGATTTTACATAATGCTTAATGCTAAAGTACAGGTATGGACTCTGTTAGGGCACAGCAGCATAGTATTAACTTTACAAGTTAAATTACTTAAATAAAAAAAAATATAATTAATGTGAACTTCTCTCAACCTTTCGCTCATGGTGGCCAATCTTAATGAAGGCGAGCCAAATACCCAGGACATATGATATATTTTAAATGTGTGTGTCTCTTCGCTCACTCCCATAATTCAAGTAATTCGACACGACCGTAGAAAGATCAGGCGAAGAACCAACGACTGTACGTGGTTTTCCTGTTTATCACATCATTAACTTTAACCAAACTCCGGACTGAGAAATTCCTAACGGAATTTTTTTATATAAATCTGCCCCACCTAAGTATCTGACCCAGGACCAACTGATCAGCTTAGCAAGATGTTTAGAGTACAAGAATATCTTGCTGTTGTCGATACAAACCATACATATCATAAATACTTACTGTAGCAACACATTGATCAAAAAATGCAAAAAGTTTATCTTATACTTAAGCCTCAACAGATGTACCTACTCAAACGGAAACCGCAAAGGGACACGGTACATGCAATCGTTTTCCAGGAAATTCTATCAGATAATCTTTTCAACATAGAAACTGATTACAAAACCGTATCAGTCCCATTTTCAGCAGCCATTTATTGGCATGGACCAATAGCCCAGATTAGATGATCTACTTAAGTGACGATAGTCCTCGGTGCAATCTTGTCAACGGGTCCCCTCCTGAGTAGGGTCAGAGAACGACATGGAGACGGATTAGCGTAATCCTATGACAAGGAGAACCTATTGGTATCAAGACTATAGGTGATTGCTCTGAGAAGGTGAATAACCTTTGAAAGAAAAAGCAATCAAGTTTTCTTCTTTGAATTTAATAATGGAACTCGCTTCGTCATTTGTTTTTGCTAATTATTGGGACCGGGAAATTAGCGAATGAAAATGTTCTTTTAGTAAATTGATTAAGGCATAATTAGTGAGACATAGAAGTATGTCTTGCCAGGTAGACTACGATAATTAATCATTGCTGATGAGCTTCAACCTAGACAGTCTTTATCTTGTGATTAATCATATTTTAATTTATAAAAGCTTTGAAATCCTTAAATTGAAATAAGCTAAGCTTCAAGCGAAATCCAGAGTTTACGCAAATCGAAAAAGTTATTTTTGTGTAAGAGTGGGCTTCATGTACAGAAAGAAGACCGATAACTGTAGTTTCAGTAACCGTAATCAACAGCTAAGTGATGTGTCTTTTACAACCAAAAAGTAACATGACAGTGTAACTAGTAGTATAAAGTAGAACTATTAAAGTATACGGATACTATTGAGTGCCTCTTGTAAATGTCCATGTAACAACAAAATTATTTCGTTAAAATATACTTACATACATAACATCACGCCTGTAATCCCCGAAGGGTTAGGCAGAGGTGTATACCCACATTTCGCCAGTTATGTTTTTAGTCCCATGTAATAGGGGGCGAGCCTATTGCCATCAACCGGGCGCAAATCCAGTCTCCGAGGCTGCTACTGAGAAATTCCTGATGGAAAAACCCAATAACACTTTGCTCAACCTAGGAATCGAACCTAAGACCTCATGCACAGCAGCCGCGCTTGCGACCACTAGACCAACGAGGCAGTCAAAAAACGTTAAAATATATGAAATTAAATGAAAATATTTATTTTCCAGATTAACATCCAATTTTATATATATATATATATATATAAAAACACATAGACAACAATAATTAATAATAATAAGGACAATAAAAAATAAAAATAATGAATTACGACTACAATAACTACTACTATTACTATAATTATGTTAATTTTCTATAACTTAAGTAAGTATTCCTAATGAGTAGGTATGACATATTATGATGGACGAGTGACTGTCATGGTGTCAGGCTGTGTCTTATTACACCCCATGTAAGCATTTAGCGGTATTATGGTAATTAATTCCTTAATAGGCCAACATCACTTATGTGGAAAGTTTCAAATACCATTAATTTTCAAGGGCGGGACGTTTCAAGGGTTTCGTTCGAAGGGTGATTGAACTTTTTGAGAGTAGGTATTACCTTGTCCTTTTTTTTTGGGATGGTAAAAATTATCAAATGAGTCCTTCCGCCCTGAGTGGAGAATAAATGAATTGAAAAACTCACATTGATACTTGCCCGAACTTGAATCCACAACCTAAGGTTTAAATATATTACATTTTGGGAAAAAAATGTTTCTACTGGCTGGCGGAATTAAAAAATAACAATCCGACTGTTTCCACGAAACAGACTGTTTTATATACATTTCTAAAATAAACAGTGGTTTGAAACAATAAATGTTATTATTCGGGGTGACTACGTCGTTGGTTTAGTGGTAGGAAAGCGCGACTGCTGAGCATGAGGTTTGCGGTTCGATTCCTAGGTCAGGCAAAGTGTGATTGGAATTTTCCATCTGGAATGTTTCAGTAGCAGCCTTGAAGACTGAAATTATGCCCAGTTGATGACAATAGGCTTGCCCCCTATTACATGGGACTTAAACATAACTGGCTAAATGTTTGGGTACATCTCTGCCTAACTACGCATACTGCACATCAAATAAAGCAACATTGAGCAAAAATGATTGCTGGAATCAACTTTTTTTCTACACTAATACTATAAAGAAGAAAAATTTGTATCTTTGTTTGTTTGTTGTTTGTGAATGGATAAACTCAAAAACTACTCGACCGATTTTAAAATTTGTTTCACCATTAGAAAGCTACATTATCTGCGAGTAACATAGGCTATATTTTATTATATTTCTGCGCGGACGAAGTCGCGGCAAGAGCCAGTCTGGTATAAAAAGTGGTTGTATGGCTATGCTGGTTCTTTGGCCCGAGAACAGACCAGCCTTCTGTTCACGTGAAGTCGCTGGGGCAATCTAATTATTTTCATTATTATATTAGGTTCGTTTGGGTGAACTAAACTTAATTATGTCTAGGAAAAAACTATAAATTAGAATCGAGATCATTATTTCCCGAATACCATAGTCTTTGAAATTTAAAATGGCTCGAATAAATCATATTGCACTAACGTAATAGGTCCTATCTAGTCGTGGTTGATTTATACTGTTCATAAATCGAGGCTCGTTCTCTATTATGAGTCGGAGACTAGCTGGCTCGAGATCTGTTGATCAATTAATTAGTGCATTACACTAATGAACAGCTTACTGTAATGCAAGGAAGGTTTTATAATCTATACTTTTAATATAAAAAAGCTGAAGAGTTTTTTGTTTGTACGCGCTAATCTCTGGAACTAGCAGACGGATTGGAAAAAAAACTTATTGTAAATGATAGCCAGATATATGAGATTTAACGTATAACATCATGCTACGACACACGGGAGGGGGACCAGTAACTAAAGGCGTAACTTAATAATGATGAAAAAAATTACGCGACGAAACTAGTTTCAAATAAAGTGGGTTAAAAACCTCACGATGTTTCAGGGAAAACAATTCAGTGTAAAAGTATTTTTATAATTATTCTACAACGTGTTTTTTTAAGTTGACGGTGTATCTGATTTTAATTGGATATTTCCATTTCTTTTATTAGCTTCTGCCTGCGACTTCGTCCGGGTAGGATTAATTGTACTATAAAATATATCTCGACACTCGGCCGGCAATAGTGAAGATTTCAATCAGTCGATTTTTTTATTATATGTTTTTCAATTGTACCCTATGTGCTACATGAATATCTATAATGTTCAATGTCAACGTTTTAAAATTTCACCCCGATTCACCCTTCATCCCTATTCGCCCCCTTACATGGTAAACAAAACTACTTTTCAGTTGTTCTTCAAAATCTCTGTGAGCTTGTAACGCAAAACAAAGGCTGTGTTACAAACACAGTATCAGTGTTGTTTTTCCGTATGTTTCTGACAATGCGCGTACAGCTAATTTGCTTCTTGGTTAATTAAAAGGCTGTTCCATGAAACTCGCTAGCTACTAAGTTATCAGACGTATGTTTCGAGGCTTGTAATCTTGTTTATTACACTGTTTGTGCAGCAATATTACTGTGTTGGTACGAATATATGTACTGTAGGTTCTAGATGGCGTCTGGCTGTGTCAGATACAACCTCATTTCATTTATACAGTCAGCAAAACAGTTAGGTATGCAAGGTCGTCAGATATAGTTGAAGATTTTGATGAATTCGTCAGTTTGTTTCATTACATTATTTTATGTTCTGGTATGGTTATTTCCATTTTTATCATTATTAAAATTATAATAACAGCCTATTATTGTCTCTCTTGTCATTCACATAACGTAAGAGAATTTATCACCACGCTTGCTCAAGGCGGGATTGGCGATTTCAGACTTATGTATATTTTAAATTTTAAAACTAGGTTTTTATGATGTTTTTATTCACTGATATTTGTGATGTCCAAGATAAAGTTAGAAAGTACATAATTATGAATTTAAAAGTCACATTGGTGCTTACTTGGTATAAAACCCGTACCTTAATGCATGAGAAGCGGGCGTCTTAGCTACTGGGCCATTACGAGAATATTTTATAATTTATCATTAACCTTTTTAATTACAATTTATACATAACATCAAGTAACTCAACAAAACACATATAAATTAAGTAGATAGGTAAAGTTATTCATGTTATATCTTCTGAGCTTATAAATTGTTTCGCAATAAAAGTTGTGGAGATTTACATTATATTAAGCAGTACTAAGACGGTATTAAGTATGTTTTTGTAAAGTAATATTTCAGGCCTCGTTTGTTATTGTAACGATTAGGGAAATTCTTACCTTGAATATGACGTAGGTACTTAGGTACTTTTGTGAATATTCAGATTAAGTAGACGAATAAAGAAGCGACGCGTCGTGATAAATTACTCATTTATCTTCAGATATTTAACTGTTTGAAAAATATTTTCACATGGAGCTTCTTGAGCTTTCCGGGCATCATTTAGAATGTAGCCATATATTTTTGCGAATTCTTTTATCTCTCTAAGAATTTCTTTTTGTATGGTGGATGCGTGGGTACTATCTACCTGTAGGCCGTAGAAATGTTTGTTTTGTGTGGGAATCGACCTAGCGGCAGGCAGTGTAGCAGCCAATCGCTTATTCCGTATCGAGCAGCAGTGTGTGGCAGTCTAGCGTAGTAGCCTGCCATGGCGCCACGATACGGGATATAATATGTGATATCAATCAATTAACTTTTCATTTTATTTCCACTGCGCCCAGTCCACAGTAATTGGTATGTAATGATGACGATTGAAAATACAATAAAAATCTCAGAACAAGAAGAACTATGTTCTACCGTTTTTATTACACTTAAAGACAACAATTCAAAGCTATCACTAACTAAGTAAGAAACCATTAAATGTTAAATCTCAAGAAAACAAAGTAACTACAAAAGAACACTTACATTTAATTCCTTGAATGAAACTTTATTATTAGTTTTCGGACACTAGTGTTTAATTAACGTAAGAGCTTTTCGTCGTTTCACTAAAAAAGATGGCGCAATTATTAAATTGGCAACACATTTTTACGGGCGTGTGATTAGTATTTTGCGCTGGCAAGCCCGACGGCTCTGTTAACAATTTGTTAGATGAGGTAATTAATGGTTATAACAGTGTTCATATTAAGTGCCTTTGACTCAATTTGAATGCGAAATTAAGTTGTTAGCATGATAACGAGAGGTGGAAAGTTAGTGAATTAGGTGTTTGTTCCGGCTAATTTACAAAACAGCTGGACCGATTTCGGTAGGACTTTCACTGGCAGATAGCTAATGCTATAAGGAGTAACTTAGGCTAATATTATTATAGATAAAGAATTAGGACAACGCGCGAAAAAGATATAGATCCCGACATTCACGCGGACGAAATCACGGGCAAGAGCTAGTTATTGTAATAAAGTTATTCGATGAAAAGTGCTTTCGCAATTGAATCTAATTGAAACCTTTGAAAAGCGAAGGTAATCAAACTTATAATTAAAAAATAAATAGAAAAAATAATTATGTTAAATCCTAATGAAACGTGTTTCCAATGAATGGAAGGTAATTTAACGTAGTTTAATTTGTTCTATTAGTTTTCTTTATTGAAATACGGGGAATAGAAAATTGTATGAACTGTTGAGCAATCAGATCTTTAATTACATAAATAAAGGTTCAATTTACTGATTTCTAGAATAAGCCTCGTACAAATAAATTATAAATTGGAAATATCATATCATAATAGTACTTAGGTGGGTAGGTAGGTGTCCCAGGTTTTTAGTCAGTCAGTAAAAGTCTGACAGTCCCTTCCGCCTCACTCAGGGCGGAAGGAGCCATTTGATGATTTTTACCACCTAAAAAAAAAAGGTGTCCCAATTGTCCGTGCACCTGCATTCTTCACGACCTATGCAATGCTTTTAACGCGGCAGCAAACGTAGCGACCTACTGGGCCCAAATAGTTTAATTCATTATAGATGAATCATCCATACGAAAAGAAAAAGCATTGAGTCCGCCTTTGTACAGTGTATTTTTACACGTGCATAAAGTTTTAATAAATAAATAAATAAAAAGACCCACCCACTCAATAAAATGTAAATAATGCCTTGCACAAACTACACAACTTTAACAGTCATGTTTCGTACGCAATTACGTACGGTTTTTTTTAGATGCGTTTTAGAGAACCAATAATTGGTACGCTTCACCTTTTTATACGTTGTTATGTCTATGAAAAATATGTAAATTGAATCAGTTTTTCCATCGTTGAATGCAAATTGTTATGTTCAGTGAAAGTGTTCGGTTGGAGGGAAGCGATAAGCTTACCTAGTTGCAAGCGGTTGATATTGTGACTGTAAACCGCTTATTGTAATGCTGTGGGGCTTCAAAGAGCACTTTCACGTTTTGAAATGTGAGCTTGGATTGAATTTTGATATTCTGTTTTGAAATGCTAGCTTTGTTACGTGGTCTGCTAGGTTGTGGAATTTGTTTGAAAGACCGCGGTTCTGAAACGCAAAGGGCAGTAGGAGGAACACGGACGAGTTTTAGTCAGTAAGAGTGACAGACTGACTTGCATCAGGCTCCTTAAAAAAAAACAATTTTTTTTTTTTAAGTAATTAATAATATTTTGGTCCTTTTTCTTTATTGATTGTGAGTTTTGTTGGTGCAGAATAAACTATTTTTCATTCTATTTTTAGTAACAATTTAAAAGCTTTCTTGATAACACAATTTAATCCATCAAACAAAAGGTCAAACCACAACGATGCAATTTTCTCATTTATTTTGTATAACAGTAGTGGTATCCATTTAATAATGCAAACTGTTTAATAAATATGAAAGGTTTCGTGGCAGGTGAAGCCTTCCAGCTAAATGGTTAAATGGAAAATGGTTGAGTTGACTGACAATTGATATATCTTTCTAAGGAAAACTTAATATTGTGAAAGCTACTAATTATCTCTTGCTTTTGCACCTAAGTCTTTAAAGTAATGAAGATAGGCATCCGTTTTGCGTGGCTGTGCGTTTACACCGTACATCATGTTACACTAAACAAGTCCTTATTTTTCAAAATGAATGAACCGAGTTTAATGACTTCCTATATATAAGCAGGATACATAGATCGAAACATTTATCAGAGAACATTTTCGAAATCTTATTTAAAAAAAAAAATTATTGGTAACCCTTGTTTCAATGGAAAACTTAAAATCCGGCGAATTTAGCCGTAACACACAATTTTGCGAAAATGTAGTTAATGAGAAAATGTAGATAAGTTAATGATAAAAACTAATTTATGTGGATATCATGCTAAATACATACTTACCTATGTGAGTTACGGATAACATTTCTATTATACATTTAACATGATAATTACATTTTATAATCATGACACAATTTTCCTAACTCTATTTTCAAATTAAAGCAAACTACTCTCTGAATCACACAAAATCAAATGTAAATATGCATTTCAAATCCCGAATCACGTACGTTTCCTAAATCGTATCATCTGGCGTCGCAGTGGAATGCAGGCGCCACACAGTAGGTAGGTATTCGTGTCACCAAATACGTTTTTGTGGACGAAGACAACCCGCTATACAGTCACGAGCAATAACCAGTAATCACTTAGCAAGATGACGAGGATTTTTTCGGATATATTGATTGAAATGTCTTGTTTTTAGGAATATAGTATTTTGAATTCAATACTACTGTAAAATAGGTCTTATATTAAAGTTATAACCATTATGTTACAAGAAAATCGCTTTTGAATTTGGCTAGTGTATACTTGTTTTTGCTCGTGATTGTACATCAATATGGCTCCGTTACTAAGTCTCCCGTAAAACGCGCTCTTTATTACATTTTTTCGGTAGAATTCTGCTTTTCAGAGAACGAGGACAAAATCATTTGTTGTTAGAGTAAATAAAGCGCAATAACGTGGCAGATGGAATAAAGGGGATGACGGTTTTATATTATTATAATCAGTCCACATTGTCCTGCGACTGGACAAAAAAGGTCTTTCAATTTACCGCTTCTTAGACGTCGATCAATATGGATTTTGTGTGTAATCTACTTATGACGGCGATAATACGATTCTGTTTCTTTATATTACTTAACTTATAATTGGCGTGTCTGAACAAACCTCTTTAACTGCCTCGTTGGTCTAGTGGTCGTAATGCGCGACAGCTGAGCATGAGTTTTTGGGTTCGATTCCCTAGTCGGGCAAAGTGTTATTGAGTTTTTCCATTAGGCAATAGGCTCGCTCCCTATTACATGGGACTTAAAAAACATAACTGGCGAAAAGTGGGAGTCTAATGAGTAGGTACACCTCTTCCTAAGCCTTCGTGGATTACAGGCGTGATGTTATGTTATTTTATGCAATTACTAGCCAACATCGAATAAAACAGTCGACAAGAAATAGAACTCTTTCAATCTTCGACGAACTTTAAGTTCGTGTCTCCACCTGTAAAAGTTGATGAACTGAAATATTCAGTTCCAATCAACACGGCAGTGCCGCACTGCGATATGTAAAAATGCTAGAATATTTTACTGCGCTATACTAAATTGTGATTCTGATCTACTGAATTATATTTTGAGGCCTTACTGTTATAGTTCAACAGATAGGACTGAGTGATGAGTGTTCTATGTGGGTGTCGTTACAAGTACCAACGCTATTTTTAACTGACTTCTAAAAAAAGGAGGAGGTTCTCAATTCGGATGTTTTTTTAATTTATTGATTTCCTTATACAAACTTTGTACTCCCGTCTCATCCCCCTCGGGGTTGAATTTTGAAAAATCTTAGCGCATGCCTATGTCATAATAACTAACAACGTGTCAAATTAGAGCACAATCCGTTCAGTGGTTTAAGCGGTGTGTTGAACAGAGTTAGAAACGGTTGCCTTATGATTTAAGATATATACAGACTGTTAGTGTTAACACCGTTGTCACTAAAACCATAGATACTTGAATTACTATAAAAAATGTTTATCTGAATTTAAAAATAAATAAACAAAGTTTTCTTTCAAAAATTAAAAAAAAATCTGTCCGACACCGTCCGTAAATTCATGGATACTATGCGCCCGAGTTACGTAATCACCGCAAAGGGCGTTGACCTGCTGCACTGGCCGTCCGGTATAACTACCTACATAAATTTTAACTAATTACATCATCGTAATATAGGGTGAAATAATTTTGAGGAAAAATGGAGATTTTACTTAAAAAAAAAAACATTGTTTTTTCATTGAATTTACATTCTATTAGTGAAACCAAACCACTGGTTTCCAGGATAACGGTGTTTACACTAACACTCTGTATAGAAGATTAACGAATTCATTAGACAGGAAACCAACTAACCAAAAGCATAGATATTACTGCCATTACCTACAAAACTTCATCAAGCTTAACTTATTGACTAAAAGAAGACTAGAAAACAGTTGTATGTAGCGCGAAGTCGGGAAAGATCTCCTAAACAAATCTTTGTTTTCGACACTCACATCACGAAAACCTGTCGTGACCCATTATTTACAGGATCAACCATAATGCAAAATTCGGTATACCTATTTCTATGGGTATAATCAGGTTCTCCATTAATTCATGTCACGCCAGTTCAGAGCGTGACATTACCCTATATTTTCCACCCTCCTTATTGTGAGTGAAAGAACGTGTTAGGAAAATATCGGAACTGAATAAATCTGTAACACCATGTATAATGGTGATATTAGGCTGCACCTGGCGGTTGCAGAAAAGAAGCCTTAGTAAATTGTTGCTGGTTCTGTGGCTATAATTTGAAGTGTTAATACCGTATTTCGACGACAGGGTCGGCACAGTGGTTGAATTATTGGCTTGTGCACTGTGTGTTGCAGGTTTGGTTCCTACACGGAACAAATATTTGTATTTCCTACAGATATTTGCCGCAAATTGGAATTTTTTTTTCTTACTCCTCCGCAATTATTTTATGATTAATTTCGTTGCGGGATCCAAGACACTTGAAGTTTTTCTTCGGGACTCTCCGGGACTTACCACATTTTATCAAAATCGGTTCTGTGGTTTAGTGTTAAAAACGTATAACTGACAGACAGAGTTACCTACTTTCGCATTCAATATATTAGTAAGGACTGAAGTATTACGGTCAACGTTAAAAAAACGCAGCCCTGCATACCGGAGCTTGCAGCGTGGTATTGTGAGATCCGCCTAAGAATACTTGTAAAATCCGTTTAGAACAAGACCTCTATAATTCGCAAATTACCCCAAGTCTTCATTCTCCTAAGTTCTCTATTCTCTTCACTTCATAAACACAAATCATGTCAGTTTGTGTGTCAAATGCGGTACTCAAGACATACTAAATGAGGTTGTCAACTACAGTTTGGGTCTATTGTTACTAATACCCGGCTTAGTTTAATCTGTAAAGATAAGGTGAGATTATGAGCGATCAGAAATGATTGAATCGCGAGCAGGAAAGAATATGGGTAAAATTAATTTTAGGTGGCATTTTTAGGTTTCAATATGAAAAGATTTTAGGCTTCAGATTAAAATCTATATAACTAAGTAATGTATGTTGCTCGCAATGATTACCAGATAGAGTTTGTTTAAATTTTGCATGAATAATTTACTACTGGTCTGGTCAGTGTATAGTCTGTTATCACACGCAATCTTTTTCTTCCATAGTTTACCACGGGATTGCTTTAAGACCAACTGAATTCACTTGGAGGATTGTGATGACATAGTACCTATTTATAATTCACATAACATCACGAAACCTGTAAACCCCGAAGTGATAGGCAGAGGTATACCCATTAGTGCACCCATATTTCGCCAATTACGTTTAAATCTCATGAAATAGGGGACGAGCCTATTGCCATCAGCCGGGCACAGACTCCCAAGTCGCTACTGAGAAATTCCTGATGGAAAACCCAATGAAACTTTGCCCGACCTGGGAATCTCACCCAAGATATCATGCTTAGCAGTCGCACTTTGCGACTACTAGACCAACGAGGCAGTCGATGGCACAGTAGTCAATATACTGATATTTGTTGCATTTAGGCCCAATTAGAAAAACTCAAATAAAAAAAAAGGACTGGTCACGTACGCAAATACTATTTAGATATTTGTACCAGTACGTGTCAGTACAATACACTGGAAAATTATAATTACCGAAAATTCAATCCACGATTTTACAATAAGCTGAAACGTTGTTACAACGTGTTTCAATTACGCTTTCGCTTCCCGCTTACGTAACGACCTCGGTACTATACAGTTCTGTTTGCTACATTAAAATGCATGGATCAATTAAGGTTTTGATGAACTGGCTTTAAAAGCCTGTAAGCTTTCGAAAAATGTTTTAGTATCAATCGAGAAGCGCGCGCAGTTTTTAAAGTTAGTAGGTGTACCTATTTATCGGGTGTAAAAACACAATTAATTAATTCGGAACTTAGATGTTCTTTCATCTTTGCGATCTGTTTTTGTTCTGGACCATGATTTAGGATTTACTCAAGTGTACTCATGTTTGTATAGCATCGTCTTGGAGTAGTGTTTAAGATGTTGTAGGGTACCTTAATCTTGTAATTAAATAAATGATAAATAAATTTTTGAAGATTAGCTACAGCTCGCGACTTCGTCCGGGTGAAAGTCATAGTATACCATAAAATATTATAGCTCTCTGCAATAGCGTAGAAAAAGCTTAAGTAAAAGATTGTTTCGCCTGTATCGTGTTTGTAATCTGATCAGGAGGCCAACCACCACCTCTTAGAACAATATTATTTTAATATTACTTTGCCTTCAGCACTGTTTGATTTTCAACGCTTGGCTCAGCGCCGAGAGTTGAAAATGCAACAACAGAAATCACAAAGTAATATTTAAATAATAATGTTATAAGAGATGGCGGTAGGCGTCCAGTACTTTAAAATATCTTATGTGTGTTGTGTTAGTAAGAGGTAATCTCTGGAAGTACTGATCCGATCTTTGTAATATTAGTATAGAAGTCTTGTTGGCACCCGAGGTAGAGTGAATTTAGAAAAATACATGTTTATTTATTTTACCGATATCATCTGACTTTATCTATACTAATATAATAAAGCTGCAGAGTTTTTTTTTGTTTAAGCCCGCTAACTTCTGGAAATTCCCATTGAATTTAAAAATTTGTTTTGTATATGGTAGCCGGATTCATAAGGAGCGGAGCAGTTACCAAAAAGCACGCGGACGAAATTGCGGGTAGAACCTAGCATTATTACAAACGATTATTACTTTCAAGTATGTATTCTCTACCGTTACACTAATTAAAGCTTTCCCAATTCTAAATTTTTTTAACACAGACAATTCTAACACTTAGCCAATTTAACAGTAAGTACTAAATCCTTTGAATATTTAATTAGGAACCAAACGGATTGGGTCTAGATAAAGCAAACCATTAATTAACGACGACCTTTATCTGTTACAGATATCTAGCACAGACTTAGTAATAATAAGTGATTTATGAATAATTGAAATAATTGGATTGAAGCTTTTGATCAATTGAAATGTCAATTATATGTATTGGGATAATTGAAATTTAATGTTTTTCAATTATTGCTTTGATGGAGTTTGTTATACTAAAGGCTGATTATTCATTTGTCAGATAATTTTTGTACGAGGTATCATATAATATGACAGTTTTACAGCTTTTCTAAAGAAAAAATATGTCAAACTGCCATCCTTATTTTTCTAAAAAAATATATATCTCCCGTTTGAAACATCGGCCCTTAGTTCAATAGTAGCTCATTTTACGATATACATTATATATTACGATTATATTTTACTTATATTTTACGATTACTATAAGTTTAGGATTGTACAATTCAGCGTTGTGCCCACAAATGGTTTAGATACTTACTGTAAATCAAACCACATAATCATGTTAATGCTTACTTGTGCAAGTCCGATTCTGTGCAAGTAGGAATACTGTTACGTGTGTGACCTAGATTAAACATAGATATCTACTAGGTTTGCGTCGTTTATCTGTATCGTTTTCTGTTGAACATTTAGTAGCTAGAAGATTTACCTTAGCTAGTGCAAGTTTATCTCAAAGTAACTAATATATTGCTGAAATTTCATTTGAATTGAGGTGGAACGACACTGTTACTATATCTGAAAGCCAATTCTACTAACTAAAAGAGTTTAAAATGTAATCATCATTTGACGATGATGATTCATCGCATATCATCTTAGCGGCAATCAATGTTTAAAAATGTACGTAAATTAGAAGCATTATTGACAGATTGAGACAGGTTCAAATTGTGATCGTTCCTAAAATGTTATAGCTAGACCTAAAGAACAGAAAAACGAGACAAACTACAGCATTTTCACCAAAAGAAAATCATAAAACATCTAAACTTTGAATAAAATAACTAAAAACCTAGGATAATATTCTTGAATTTAGCTATGTATGTAGCTATCGCGGGGAATTCTAGATGAAATGTTAACATTGAGTAACTATTTAAAAAGCTTACCGACGACTGGGCCAAGACAGCAGACTAAAATTATATCTAAATATTAACTTTTAGCACTAACCAAAGACTCGATAGTCGAAATAAACATTACAATTAATTCAGTCGCTTGTCGGGTTCTTGTGTTTAATGTAGTCTGTGTTTCTATTTCAATAAGACACAAACTGAACCTGTGGTTAAAGATGTTAAACAGGTGACAGTGTGACGGCTATACGGAGCGCAGTACAGATAAAAGTGGTATATAGAAGGTCGAGAGTGAGCGCGCATTTCTCACATCTATGATTAATATAATTGAGCTGTTTGGTGTTTATTTAAACGCGTTAATCTCTGAAAATACCAGCCGGAAAGAAAAAATATTTCTGTATATAATAGCCAGATTCATGAGGAAAAGTATATACTAATAACATCACGCTACGACTCATGGGAGCAGAGCAGTAACCGAAGACGTAACTTAACACAAGAGACAAAACCACGCGAATGAAATCGCAGTGAACATATAGAACTGTTTAATTAGACAAACTATAAAAAGAAATGTATCTGAGAATTAACTTCTAAGCTGAGCACTATCATTCACGCTGTCTAACAAGACAGTCGATTAAGTTTTTCTGCTCACACCACAAGGGAAATCAGGATGAACATAGTTATTTTTACTTACAGATCCAGTTATACTATGCGATGAAGATAAAAAATGTCGGTTAAACAGGGAAGTGAGTCTTCATAAACAAGAACGTGGCAAAGAGTCTTCCTCGTAATATTATAATGGTCATGTTTTATGCATACATACATAAACTCAAGCCTTTTTCCCATGGGGGTGGGCAGATACCACAGAACGCCACCAGCTACGATCCTTACATACTCCTTTCGCTTCATCAACGTTCATACATCTCGTCATACAAGCACGCCGGTTACGAGTACTCCGCACCTGACCTTTCTGAAGAAACAGCCGTTTAACTTGAACGAAAGTAAGTAAGGTAACTTTTAAACCTGAGAATCCACGATTCTAGTCTCTATTATGTTACTCAATAGGTATACATTTACCTACTAGCTTTTGCCCGAGACTTCGTCCGCGTAAATTTCGGACTCCCGTTCCATCCCCATAAGGGGTGAGTTTTGTAAAATCCGTTCTTAAAAAACGTCTACTAACTATATTCTACCTCACGGCCAAACATCATTATACGTCAAAAAAATGGATCTATCAGTTTTATTTTGGGGACATGGAAAAGAAATATCAAGTAGACATCAGTTGGTAGCTCTTAGCCAGCGGTTGTCAAACTAACTTTATAAACAGTTACTAAAGTTGAAGAAAAGGGTCGTCTTTACAGCTTATTTCAATACTCGTATAACACAAAGTTTCCATCAAAGAAACAGCACGCTTGCTTTTTCTATACGTTCTTCTAGTTGTTGTCTTGAAACTTTTTCATTTATTGAATAACAAGGTACGGTCGAACAAGCTTTTTGGTTTTCATAACATCACGCCTGTAATCCCCGAAGGGTTAGGCAGAGGTGTACCAATTAGTACACCCACATTTCGCCAGTTATGTTTTTAGTCCCATGTATTAGGGGGCGAGCCTATTGCCATCAACCGGGCACAAATCCAGATTCCGAGGCTGCTACTGAGACATTGCTAATGGAAAAACCCAATAACACTTTGCCCGACCTGGGAATCAAACCCAAGACCTAATGCACAGCAGTCGCGCTTGCGACCACTAGACCAACGAGGCAGTCGATTTGGTTTACAGACAGCAATTTATCTTTGTGTTCACTTTTTACAAGCTTTATTTAGCTTGCACTGTTCGTATGTAAGTTGTCCTTTCTTTGCAAACCATTTCTCGACCCTTTGCTAGTATCCGATTCAGCTGAAATTTTGCATACACCTTTAGTTCTGATGACAATACAACGTCCAATAATCAATTTAATAGTTTTAAATTAAAGCTTGCTTTTAAAAATACTTTTTTAATTAGTTTTTATTAAGCTTGTATTGACTAATAACTTTGAGACTTATTTAGAGTGATTTAAAAGATTTGACACACTCAAATTTTGTATTAAAGTAGTTGCAAGTTAGCTGCCTGTATACAAAATAGTTTGTTCGTCTGTACATAGGTACCTGCGTAATGTTTCCGTTTTGTATCTAAATCACATACGAGCACTCCATTTACATTACTCACTGTTTTCAAACTGAATTATAAATTACCTTGATTAGACCTAACCTTACCTTCATCTAGTCAATATTTTAACAACGTACGACCTTTACCTACAATCTACACACAAATTACATAAGAATTGTAAAGAAGAATTGATTAACTAGGTTTACCTAGAGTATTGTGCTAGCATAGTCCATACTAATATTATAAATGCTTTAACGACTAAAACACTGAACTGAGTTTGTTGGTACAGGGTAAACAACACCAACATACGACATATAGGCTACTTTTTATTCGACTTCGATTTAGACTTCGTCTGCGTCCGCGATAACCCATATTTACGCGGACGAAGTCGCGGGCAAAAGCTCGTATAAAATATTTATTTTCGTAGATTAATAATAATAATTCTCCCAACTAAATTTCGGTCATGGCAGCCAATCTATATGAAGACTAAGTACGTAGGAGATATTATAGTGTAAAAGTGTGTGCGCAAACACAGGTGCACTCCCTCTACACTGGGTTCATCAGGGGGCATAACCTCATTTCTTAAAACAGTATCATTTTATATTGTTGGATCTTCAACGCTCGCCTCAGCGTCGAGAGTTGAAAATCCAACAACAGAAATTAAAAAGTAATAATAAAATAATACTGTTTTAAGAGATGGAGGTAGGACTCTACGCTTAGAAGTTCCGCGACTATCAGGCCAATGGTGACAGTTAGTACCTCAGATTACACTTGGTCCACGTAAGCGATGCCGCGGGCACAGTTAGTTTATTCATATGGGCACGGAACTATTATTAATTTGGGTTATTTCCGTACCGGTTGCTAACTTATTCGTAGGTATAGTCAACAAAAGAGATAGGTATACGTGGTCGTCGTGGTATGTTTGGCGCAGCTGTGGTGCACACAAAAATGTTATTTTAAATTTTGTTTTTTTCTTTATTGCCTTTTTTGTTTTTTTCTTTATTGCCTTTTTTGTTTTTACACGACTGCCCCAAAAAAAGGAGTGTTATGTCTTTAGGGTTAATGTATGTATGTATGTATGTGAGATTCTTTATTCCACCATAACTTTTAAACGCCTGAACCGATTTTTATCATTTTTGTGTGCACATGGCCTGTGACAAATAAAACTTTTTCTTTCTTTTCGTCAGATATAGTTGAAGTTTTCTTAGTAGACGATGGATGTTTTCAAATGTAATTTAATTTAAAAAGTAGATAATAAACAATTCATTTAATAAGTTATGTTTCAATCGAAGACATTCATCGGCTTATAGAGGAGCTCGTGGCTAAGTAATAACAGCCGCACGGGTCGATCCGTCAGGTTAAGCTACGCTTGCCGGGGTTGGTCCGTGGATGGGTGACCATCTTTACACACCGAGATTCCTCCGTGCCTCGGAAAGCACGTTAAGCCGTTGGTCCCGGCTGTCATACGTGGATCTTTGACAGTCGTTACGGGTCGTCAGAAGCCCGAAAGTCTGTCAACCAGTCTTACCTAGGGGTATCATATTACCCAGTTACTGGGTTGTGGAGGTCAGATAGGCAGTCGCTCCATGTAAAATACTGGTATTCAGCTGCATCCGGTTAGACTGGAAGCCGACCCCAACATAGTTGGGAAAAGGCTAGGCAGATGATGACATTCATCGGTTTATAAGAAATCTTCAACTATATCTGACCACCTTGCATACTCATCTCTTTTGTTGACTGTAGCCATACAAAGTTATCTAACAAGAGTTATAGTTCGAGTTTGACTTTCTGAGATGTATATTCCCTTGAGTACCACGTCAGTAAAGTTTATATTTGGTCGTCTTCAGAGAAGTATTAGAAGTATGTTCATATCCTGTTTCCGTAATAACTTATTATTTGTTTATATTTCTTTATTATGTACTAGCTTTAGCCCGCGACTTTCCCGCGGTTATGGCGATATTATATTATAAAGTAGCATGTCCCGTCTTGAGATTCAAGCTTAGTATGTACCAATTGGTTCAGTAGTTTATCCGAGAAATTGTTACAAACAAGCAAATTTACTAAAACTAATACATACATACCTAAACATAACATTACTCCTGTAATCGCCGAAGGGTTAGGTAGAAGTGTACCCATTAGTCGACCCATATTTCGCCAGTTATATTTCAGTCTATTGCCATCAACCAGGCACAAATCCAGACTCCGAGACTGCTACTGAGAAATTCCTGATGGAAAAATCCAATAACACTTTGCCCGTCCTGGGAATCGAACTTAAGACAACTACAACTACCTTTACAACTCATTAATAATGACTCAACAATAACGATTTTGAGTTTTAGGACGTATTTCAAAAGAATATTATCGTATAATAAGGCAAAAAATTTAGCAAATTGGTCCAGTAGAATAGTTACTTCACAATATAAGAAGGGTCAGACATATTTCAGCAGTCAGACTTATGTACTTAATCTCACAGTCAAATAAAGACCTAGCTACACTGGAGCGGACAACTGTTAGGCGCGGTTGAGGTCGCGCGCGCTGTTAGATACCTGTAGTAGATATTTTGCCAGAGTTGACCGCATTTGTGACAACGACCGCGCCTACAAGTTGTCCGCGTTGATGTGCCCGGGCCTTAATACCGGATACTTGATATAAAAATGTGAGTACGTAAATATTCTAGTATGAAATAAGGGTATTCCTATTTTCCATAATAAAATCGACTTATTGCAAATGTTATTTCTTGGTGTCCGAGAAGTGTGAAATAAAGCTGATGGCAGACGGAAGGCTTATTACAACTGGGATTGGAAACCCGGTCAAGTGCGAACTGTGAATGTCGAGTACTGTTCTGTTATATGATCTTTGTGGAATATAGCAAGGGTATAGTTTCTTTGTATTTGTATTCCTTTTACCAGAATATCTATATTTACCAGACCATATTTGATTCAGATAATTTCGAAAATGTGGTACGTTTTTTTGTCATTTTATTTGTTGCATGTCTGTTGTGGTACTCACTGACATTGTTGAAAGATCGTGAAGGTACCTGGGCGTGTAGGGTAGGTTTTATGTCACGTCGATGGTTTTTATTCTACGTCGGCGGTTTTTATTCCACGTCGACTATTTTTATTCCACGTCGACTGTTTTTATTCCACGTTGACGGTTTTTATTCCACTGCGACGGTTTTCAACTCGTTCAATGGACTGATATTACATATAGAAAGAAAGAAAGAAAATCTTTTTATTCACGTCAAAGTGACGCACAATACAAATCAATATTTTCGATCGATATAGTTAGTTGAAGTTGGTTATAGAAGAAGAAAAAGATGAATCGATTTAGCCGCAGTTAAAGACGGCTTCTGTATTAAAAAAAAACAGAATTCTATAGGGTAAATTCTAAACCTGAATTATTTTGTCGTCAAAAATTCATAACATATTGTACTATTGTACACATAAAAGCGGTATGCAGACAGCGGGTTAAAAAAAACGTCGTGTGGCAACGTCCTGAACAAAGGGCCCGTGGTAAATGTACCTCCACAGAAACGGTTGAAAGACCCTTTATAAATCAACAATAAAATATGTTGTGTTAAGTAAATAAATTAACACACATTTGGTGAACACTGGAATAAAATGCCTAGTTTATTATTTTAGTAATTTTGGGTTGTTTTATCATTTTGTTTGTCGAATTAGCACTGTTAACCGGCAACCAACAATAATAAAATTGTTTTGTTATTAGTTCAATTCATAATTTACTTTCTAAGTTTAAATAACCGAAATAGGTACCTAAAGGTAAACATCTCGAGGAAACCTGTGAAAGGCTAAAGTTGTTGCTAAGCGCAAAGCTCGAACGCCTAGACCGATTTGGCTGATTTTGTTTTTATTCTGTTCGTAATTTCCCGGACAAGGCTTTTAATAAAGATTAAAAAAAAAAACAAAGGAAATGTCGCTTTTCACTCGTGCGAAGCCGGGGCGGTCCGCAAGAAATTAATATAAGTCTGAAATCGCTGATCCTCCATGAGCAAGCGTAGTTATCAATAGGTAGGTATGCAGAGTCGTATATAGTTGAAGATTTATGAGAAACCAATGGATTTTTACAAATGTTATTTAATTTAAAAAATAGATAATAAATAGTTTATTAATTAAGTTTAGTTTAAATCGAAGACATCCATCGGTTTTTATGAAACTTTCAACTATATCTGACGACCCTGCATACTTGTTTGTTTTGTTGACTGTAGATATTCTTTCTCTGGATAAGAAGAGGCCTCTTGCACTGTAGCTGGACAATAATTGACTGGTTTTTTTTAGTATTATTAGCGGTTCATTGTTGTTGTTCATGATTACACCAACAGACTATATCTGTGGTTTTTACAACAGAATGGGCCTCAGTCTTCAATGTAAGTTACTACTAAGCATAATGAGTGTTCCCTCTGGAGAAATAGTCTGGACTTTTGCCCCGTGTTAGCAGCCTCTGAATGAGAATTTTCACTTTAAAGGTCAGCGACAACTAAGCAGCTCAAGTTTTCATTTACCTATTAATTTAAAATATCCACTAATATTATAAAGCTGAAGAATGTGTTTGAACGAGCAAATCTCAGGAACAATTGGTCTGATTTGAAAAAATAATCATTTTGAGTTATACAGCAAGTTTTTTGGGGAAGGCTATGTAACATCACGCTACGGCCCACGGTTGCGGAGCAGTAACCAAAAACGAAAACCACGTGTTATACTGAATTAATAAAAAAACAAAACATCACATACTGAAAAGATATTTTCAACTGTATTTCTGTTGTATTTTAGTTCATTATCAATAAACAAATGAAAAGTGCTCCAGCATATTGATACTGTTGTCTGCAGTGACCACAAGAAAAGTCAGGGGAACGAATAGATAAAATGATTCTCTACCAGCATTTTGCAGTGCGGTCTCCGTCTACGATACGAATGTAACAAATCTCTTTTATCTTCAGTTAAAGAGGATTTATATTAGCCGTTTCACTTTACCGATGCAGCTGTGAATTCCTTTGCGTTTTTGTGGAATTTAAGTAATTGATATTCGACTTACTGAGTTTTATTTGAACGTTAAACACACCACTTTTGCTACGTGATAAAGCTAAAAAGAATTGGTTGAAGATTTTGTTAATAAATTGGTAAATTTTTTTGTACACAGTATATGTAGGTACCTACTAAATATTCTCTTGTATTTTTTTTTAATAGTTTTATTCTTTTAATTTAAATGACTCATACTTATTGTATGAACATATCATTATAACATCACGCCTGTAATCCCCGAAGGGTTAGGCAAAGGTGCATCCATTAGTACACCCACATTTCGCCAGTTATGTTTTAAGTCCCATGTAATAGGGGCGGGCCTATTGTCATCAACCGGGCACAAATCCAGAGTCCGAGGCTGCTACTGAGAAATTCCTAATGAAAAAACCCAATAACACTTTGCCCGACCTGGGAATCGAACCCAAGACCTCATGCACAGCAGTTGCGCCTGCGACCACTAGACCAACGAGGCAGTCAGTAATTGTAAGAAGTTGTCGTATAAAACTAAACTCAAATAGTAAGAGAACTTTCGAAATGTGGGTGTACTAATGGGTACACCTCAGCCTAACCCTGCAGGGATTACAGGCGTGATGTTATGTTATGTAAAATGGTAAAGCGTTTTAGTATTTTCAATTCAAAATTCGAATACTTTTAACCAGCTCGTGCGCGTCTAATTGTTGGGCCTACTTGAAAGATTTCATTCCATTTAAATCATTTAAATGTTAACTTTCTCCATAAATCAGAAGTAGGTAGGTAAGTATAACAATTCTGAAACAAGATTTGAAACAAGATTAGTAGCAAATCTGTCAGTTCAATATGGAGTTTCATGAATTAACATTGTTCTGAAATGCGGGCTTTGCGAAGGCGCTAGTAAATGGTCATCGCATCGAGGTTCAGGTGAGTTTAGTGCCTTGTCTAGACTTAGCCGAAACAGTTTTAATGATCTAAGTTAAGCGCCACTTAGGTACTTGTTAGTACTTGTAGCCGTTGGGGTTTATTTAGTTAATTTACTAGAAATCTGCTGTAGGTGGTATGTACAGAGACTCTGGCTGGTTTAATCATGTCCAAACTTATTTTGATATTCAACGAAAAAAAAATACAATAACTGACAACCTCACTGACTGCCTCATTGGTCTAGTGATCGCAAGCGCGACTGCCGTGCATGAGGTCTTGGGTTCGATTCCCAGGTCGGGCTAAGTGTTATTGGGTTTTTCCATCAGGAATTTCTCAGTAGCAGCCTCGGAGTTTGGATTTGTGCCTGGTTGATGGCAATAGGCTCGCCCCCTATTACATGGGACTAAAAACATAACTGGCGAAATGTGGGTGTACTAATGGGTACACCTCTGCCTAACCCTTGGGGGATTACGGGCGTGATGTTATGTTATGTTATGTACCTATTCAATAATCGGGGTGACATATTCTGTATAGAAAAAACCCTGTAAATGAATAAAGATTTAAAAAAAACCTTATTTTGTACTAGCTTTTGCCCATGGCTTTGTTCGCGTTCAATTCGGGGTAACGTAGTTAGGTTGCCTTAGGGGCCAATTTTGAAAATTCCTATCTTAGCGCATGGCTACGTTATAGTAACTATCTGCGTCATACTTTCATTTGTTTTTAACCCTCAAGGGATGTTATCATTAAACTAAATTGGCTTTGTAATAACATTAAAATCAAATTTCCCCAAAAACACGAACTTTCGTATTCTAACTATTCAAACTTCCTCAAAACACCGGTTATAGCCTTTTCAATAATAAAAGCATAACTATTAAACGATAATAATAAATTGAGTAACCGTTTTTTACACAAATAAACAAACAACTTCGTTCACTATAACATCACTTGAACAAGACGAACAAACTCCGATGACCAACTTAGATGTCTAATTAGGACATCTAGAATTTATAAAGGTTAGCAATAACTCTTTGATAGAACAATAGGTATATCTGTTCCATGAAATTATCGAAGTTTCAGATTGACGTTTTAGAGCTGTCCTTTGCTGATTACGTTCAATATTGGTTGATAATCATCATCATCGAACGAGAATCTTACCTTGCCGTTACACAGTTTTAACTAGCACGGAACGTCATCATCATCTGCCTAGCCTTTTCCCAACTATGTTGGGGTCGGCTTCCAGTCTAACCGGATGCAGCTGAATACCAGTATTTTACATGGAGCGACTGCCTATCTGACCTCAACAACCCAGTAACTGGGTAATACGATACCCCTTGGTGAGACTAGTTGTCAGATTTTCGGGCTTCTGATGACCCGTAACGACTGTCAAAGATCCTCATATGACAGCCGGGACCAACGGTCTAACGTGCTTTCCGAGGCACGAAGGAGTCTCGGTGTGTAAAGATGGTCACCCATCCACGGACCAACCCCGGCAAGCGTAGCTTAACCTGACGGATCGACCCATGCGGCTGTTATTACTTAGCCACGAGCTCCTCAACTAACTAGCACGGAAGGTAAAGAACTTTATTTCCGTATACCGTCAATGGACATTAATTATCATTCGTTAAATGTTATTAGAAATTAAGCAAGTTTTATTCACATAGTTGCAATGTCACTTTGTTATACTTAATAATCGTTATCTAAGTTTTGATTTTACTGTGTATTTGTGCAAGTGTACCTTATAAACTTCGTGAGTGTACACTAAAAACTTAGAAACTATGTAAGTACTTTAGTTATAACAACGATTTTATGTTTACGTCTGGTGTACTGTATACTGTATCTCAGATAGATAAAATAAATTCTATTCTATTCTATTCTATAATTGACAGTGTGTATGACGCAATGGTTTTGGTAATTATGAAATAATTGAGTTAGGTCTTGTTAAGGAACTGAGTGTCTGTTTTATTGTTGATTGTTGAGTTTCGCTACAATACTGTCTTCTGTCGATACTTCAAAGTTAATTAAAGTTGTCAACTACATCGTAATAGACTAGGAGAAACTTTGTATTCAGAATTTATCTGGAACAAAATTGCGAAATATTGATCATCACGATTGTCAAATTAGTTTGCGTTTTTTCTACCCGTGTTAAGTTATGTCTTTGGTTACTGCTTCGCTCTCGCTTCATAACGTGAAGTTACAAAGCCTTTACAATTCCACATGAATCTGGCTATCATATACATAAATAATTTTTACAATGCGACTGGTAGGTAGTACTAGATAAGAGTGCGTTTTAAAAAATAAACAAATCTCTTCATAATTTAACATCTCGCCTGTAATCCCCGAAGGGTTAGGCAAAGGTGTACCCATTAGTAAACCCAAATTTTGCCAGTTATGTTTTTAGGGGGCGAGCCTATTGCCATCAACCGGGCACAAAACCAGACTCCGAGGCAAAACTCCAAAACTCCAAATCTCTTCAGTTCTATTATATTAGCATTTATATTGACAATAAACTCTAGAAAACGATTCTGCTGTAGTAGTGCTATTCTGTAAAATACTATATAGTATTTTAAAGAATAGCACTACAGCTGTCATCTTACACTATGCTAAAGAAAAAGAAGATTGTAACAGAATATACCATCATATTCCTAGATCATCATTCACCGTCTTGTTCGTGAACCACAGCGATTATCTTGAGGTTGTCTCTCTCGGGACCCGGAAGAGCAGATAATACTGGGTAGAGACAAAGACTGTTTCGTGTTTACGACTACAAGACCGAGCGACTGTAATAAAATTCACTGTAGGTACGTATATCTTGTTTGGTACTACGATTCTGTATCCTATTGTAGATATAGGATGTCTATTGATGACTATGAAAGACGACACTTGTAATGGTATATTTCTTTTCTTTTTTTCACCGTCTGTTTCAATTCAAACATACTCTTGAAGTTTACCTGGGATATCACTGACATCGGTGACGGAAAAACAAGGTAAGGTAAGGTAGACTGGTAGAAAATGCCCAAGGCATTAAGTCCGCCTTTGTACATTGTATTTTTTGTACATGTGCATAAAGTTTAAATAAATAAATAAAAACAACGTAAGGAAGCCTTATAATTAAAATAGGTCTGAAATCCACCAATCCGCCTTGAGCAAGCGTGGTAATCAATGCTCGTACTTTATCTGTTGGAGAAGAGGCATTTGCCCTGCGATGGAACAGTAATAAGTCGATATTATTGATACTGTAAGAGTAAATTAAAAAAATATTACCGTAAAATTAAAAACACCCATTTTTTTACTTACTATGATTTTTTAATTTACAGACCACATTATTACTACTGAACTATAGAAATACAGGATTTTGTGCAAGGTCAAAATTGAATTGACCTCACGAAGGCGGAAAAATTAAAAGACATTAAAAGTGCTGGCCTCAATACTGTCTTATTTAAATTGTGGTCTTGGATCGTAAACATACAGCTGGCTAGAACAGATGCTGTTTACCATAAAGTGGAAATAAAAAAGTCTGGAGGGCAAAAATTAAGGCGAGCCTTTGAATTTTACTGTGTTTTTAAATAAGTCATTAAAAATATATTGTGGAAATCTACATTTTTTAATATTGTCCTCTCAACATTTGAATTTCTTAGTTTTCTTTTATTCTTTTCCGTTTTTTTCTTTAATTTACATATAGAAGGTATGGCGATTTCAAGTTTGTAAAAAAGCAAAAAATCTTTTAAAGATGGGAGTTTTGGTAAGCTATAAGGTGCTGCTTAAAGATTATGGTGGCAAAAATTATAATTTGTTTAGCACATTATCATCAGCATTTGAGTAACATACAACCACTATTGTGCCTATTGGCCTAGTTCTGTTCTGTCTCCTGCTTGTTTGGAGGGAAGTGGAAACTGTTTTTTTTTTTCTTACTCCTCCGCTATTCTTTTCTGATTAATTTCGTTGCGGGACCCAAGACAGTTAATCGTTTCTCTGGGACTCGTCGAGCTTCATTGCCTCGACGCTTCTCTGGTGGCCTCCACTGTTGATTCTGGCTTTCAGGAGTTGCAGTGGGTGGGAACAGTGTGGCGGGCTTGTCCCAAATAACAAAAAAAAAAAATAACACACAACCACTAGGTAGGTATTTGAGTCTAAAATTAGCTTGACCAGACAGATAATTTACAAGCAAGTTATTACTGTGCAAGACTGAGACTACCGCTTGATACATCTGTGTAGAATGTATCATCTCTTTTAAGATATTACAATGAATATTAAAATATAAAATTTAACAGTAAACGTCAACCTAATCGATAACAAACTTATTGAAGACTCAGTAATTCTAGCACGAACAAACTAACGTAAACGAATTCGTTTCCAATAGAAAATACTATCCTATAGGATTTAGGTTTGAAATACGACGAATATTAGTACCATTCATAGTCACAAATATAGTAAACTAGCCTTTGACCGCGACTTCGTCCGCATTTATGTTGGTTATCGCGGACGCAGACGAAGTTACTGGAATAAAATGTTGCCTATGTCCTTTTCTAGGGTTCAAACCTACCCGGTACCAAATTTCATCCAAATCGGTTCAGTGGTTTAGTCGCGAAAGTGTTACAGACAGCCAGATTTATTTTCGCATTTTTATTATTAGTATGGAAAAGTATGTATGTACAACAAGTATTCCTAATTCGAAAATCGAATCGAATACATTTACGTCAGTGTTAGGCCTAGAAAGCCGACCACCGTACAAAATTGGCTTAAAATCAAATAACTCGTCAAAGACGTTATTGACGAGATCCAAGACACAAAGTATGACGAGTTCGGCAAATTAGTTCACTAAGAAGTCTTAGTAAACCAATTCAAAATGATTTTCAACTAAGAGGCTAATAGCTTCACGCTATTCTGTGCGGTTTGTTAATCAACAGGAGTATTCTGAAAAATCTCTCGGGGAATTTACGTGAAATGAGTTTAAAGTGAGCTGTCAATCACTTAGCATCGAATGGACAGATCACTTTATCTTAATTTACCGAGAGAGATTTAAAGACAGAATAAACCGACAGAGAACGTGCTTTAGTAGTAGTAGTTTAAACTGATAAAAAAGGAGAAATGTCGAGTTATACTACCATTTTACTCGAGTAGGACCAATGGTGATTGGAGTAGACGAAGAGTAGGATATCGTTTGGTAGGCAATGGTCTATCTATTTATATACTAACATTATAAAGCTGAAAAGGTATTTTGGTTGGTTTGTTTCAACGCGCTAATCTCAGAATCTACGGTTTCGATTTCAAAAAAATATTTTGCCTTATAAACCCCGTTTATTAAGTATCACTCACGCTAGGACTTACTGGGGTTCAGCAGTAACCAAAGACGTAGTTTAACGCGGATGAAACAGCGGCGCATAGCTATATATTTTTGCACCTGCATTGTTATCTCTTCACCACCTTTGGTTGACTGGTAGAGAATGCCCAAGGCATTAAGTCCGCCTTTGTACTTTTTTGTTGCATAAAGTTTAAATAAATAAATAATCCTATAATTATCATATCGATGTAAATAAAGTTAAAGCACCATTAAATAATTTAAAAATGCAGACCTACTTAAAAAAACAAAACGTTTCTTAATTAAAATAAACATCAGATCACAAAACCCTCGATTCTCGTGTTTAGCATATCAAAACACAACATTGAGGCTTTAATGAAAAGCAATAGAATACAATGGATCTCAATAAAACGTGACCCGTTGTCCCCTTGTCCATCTAAAATGCAGATAAGTATTACAGCAGTCTTTATTCTGTAAAAAATCCCTCGGCGAATTTGTAGGATAGCTTGAGGTGAATGGAAAGGTGTGAAAGAGACGGAAAAGTAACCTAGAAGATGGCTATTCAAATTGTAAGGGCGTCAGAGGAAGGTGCATTTTTTTAATGTATTTTATTTAACCTGTCAAGCTCCGGCTGACTTACCAGTAAGTCAGAACAATAGGAAATCAATTGTGTCTCATTACGTTGGACTTGGGTAGGTAATAAAAAGATATATTTTTCTTATTTAAAAATTATTTATTGATCTTAACTTCTGCCAGGCCGAGCCAAGTCTTACTGGGTTTCTCAATCGGGAATTTCTTAGTAGCAGCTTCGGAGTCTGGATTTGTGTCCGGTTGATGACAATAGGCTCGCCCCTTTTACATGGGACTTAAACACAACTGGCAAAATGTGAGTGTGAGTCTACTATTGGGTACACCTCTGCCTGACCTTTCGGGGAGTACAGGCGTGATGTTATGTTATGTTACTCAACTTCTGCTTCACAACGAATGTTTTATTGATAAGCACTTCACCTTATACAAGCTACAATAAACTCTGAAACGAATCACAAGACTCACATGTCTTTTAATCTTTAACATCGGAAAATAATAAACTCAACGGATATTATCGTCAAATTGATGGTATTTCGAATCACTGATTGAATAGTCCAAGAACCCAGAGTCGCTACACCTATTTTATTTTAGCATGGTTGAAGATTTTCAGAGATTTTCAGAGATAGTGGACTATTATTCCAGTCAGATCATTTAGAGTTTCGATCAGTAAACGTCTGGCCGAAGTAAGGCCTCGAAAGTTTTTAACAAAATTCTGCAAAACATATACATCCTTATTGTTTTATTACCAGAAACCTGAAAAGCAAACTTTTACGATGGGACACATGTAACATGACGTAGATTTGGCAACGCTAGGTTCTCAGTCTATAAAGTATGAAGGAATCGAAATATGAGGAGGTTATCAAATCCATGACTCTACACATATTTTCTTTATATCTATGGGCTTATACCAGGGGTTCCCAAACTGAGTGTCATGACACCCTGGGGCGTCGTCGTAGAGCTATCTTGAAGGCGTCGCGCGACGGTAGGCGCAAGTCACATTTATTGAAATTCAATCATAATAGGTACTGTTTATATTTTCAACCGACTTAAAAAAGGAGGAGGTTCTCAATTCGATGCCTATGTTTTTTTTTTTGTTTTTTTCTTCTACGATTACTCCGCCAATTATGAATCGATTTGGATGATTCTTTTTTGTTTGAAAGAGTATAGTTCCGAATAAGTCCCATAGGAATATTGTCATGATCTGATGATGAACTTTGGAGATATGGAACGGAACTCCTTATAAAATCACAGCAGAACCGCCATAACAAGAAAAATTGCTTTGTTTATACGTGTAGTCGATGACTGACTGAAGGAAGTGGGAAGGGGGTACGTCAACCGTCCTACCACTTTCCAAAATGAAATATATCGTGTGAGGTATTGTTTGAAAGGGCTTTATGTACGGATTACAAACATTAACACACAAGCACTAAAAAGTGAAAAATAAAAAGCATTTTTACAAAAAAAGATGACCGCCTTCAAAAACTACAAAATAAAAAATAACTTTAGCTTGGAAGTCGGTAGCAATACCTACATATACATACATCTTTTTTTGTAAAAAAGCTTTTTTGTAATAAATAGAATAGTAATAATTAAGATCTTTGGAGATTTAGAGTACTTCAAACAAATATCTTCTTTAAGTAAGTGTTAAATAGCTTCTCCTTTGTCGGATGAAGCTAGAAACCTTTTTAATATAATATTATTATTATGGGTTGCGGATAGTCTAGTTTTTTAATTTTTTTAATGTTAATTTTGTATGAAATCATCGGGGTGAAGTTTTTTATTCAGAAACATTAAATAAAAATGTAAAAAATAAATAAAAAAAAGTGAGCGTTACACATATAATTGCAATATTATGTAAAGGAGTCGCAGTATAATAAAGTTTGAGAGCCCCTATTGAACCCCTATAATACGTACTCGATTTGAAATACCTATTATCGACGTTGTTGATTACTTTTGATTTATTAAAGAGGCTGAAGGACTCATTCATATTGGGCATAGAGAGTGGAACTTCTCAATGGATGACAGCAAATCACTCGAGGTCGTAAATCACTGGATAAAAAAGGTTATACTCATATTATAGGTACTTATAGTAAGCATACTTTAAGTATTTATATTTGTCAAAATATAGATTAAATACTTTGTACAAATGATTTAATTAATAATAATACCAACCTTTGAATTGTCCCACTTGTGGGCAAATGCTTCATAAAGAAAAGGCAAAGATATATGAATTATATAAGTACCTACAAGTTTGCTCATAATGTTTTTCTTCACCGCTATTAGTGATGAATAAGATAAACTTAAAAAAGTACCTACACTTAAAGTGGAAAAGTCACAATGGTACGTGTACTACACAGAGGCGGGCGCCTTAACCACTGTGCCATCTTGAAATTCATACTAAGTACCCAGTCGTTAAAAAAACAAAAACAAAAAAAAAAAAAAAAAATACCTAGATTACATTTTCTAAAAATCTTTTTCTATCTGAAAGAGAATAAAATCTTTACAAAACTCTAGAAACAATACACTGATAACAAAAACATTTATTTGTTTTAATAGTCAGATACCTAACATTATTCAGAACTAGCTTCTGCCCGCGACTTCGCCCGCATTAAAGTTGATATATTATCCCACGGGAACCGTAAATTTTTCCGGCATAAAAAATATCCTATGTGCTATTCCAGAATATAATATATCTCTGTACCAAATTTCATCTATATCTATTCAGTCGTTCTAGCGTGATTGAGAAACAAACATCCATTCAACCCTTCGCATTCATAATAATAAATTAACTTCTGTTCTCAGCTTTGCCCGCGTAAAAAGTACCTTTCTGTAAAGTGAGTTGAACTATTTTCCCATAGGAACACGTTACCTACCGGGATAAAAATATCCTATGTATTAATACAGGAAATGTTCTATTTATGTGTCAATTTTCATCCAAATCTGTTTAAAGGTTTATCTATGATTGAGTAACAAACATCTAAACATCTTCACAAACTTTCACATTTATAATACTAGCTTCTGCCTTCGACTTCGTCCACGTAAATTATCATGAATGATGACTGATCTAATCTTGTTTTGTCCATACAAACTTTGGACCCCTCTTTTATACCCCTTAGGGGGTGTTATTTAGAAAATCCTCCTTAGCGGAACTACAAACTAACTCCCTGCCAAATTCTATACGTCAAGCGGTTTTCGATATTTCGTGATGAATGAGTAACCTTTCGCTTTCATATTTATTTAGATTTAGATTAGTAGGATAGTAAGTAAGATGTTTCTTTAAAGGTAGGTACTTGTCAGTAATAAAACAGCAAATCGTAGGTATGGCCCGGGGCTCGCGATGTTTATGCAAATATTTTCAGAGAATTATTATTTTTGCCAAACGTAGGTTGGTATTTTTTTGTCTACTTTTTCCTTTTTTTTCAGTGAGCCCGTTCAACTTTCTTTGATACACTCGCCTAAAATATTACCTTTTGATGACTGAGCTCTTTGTAAGAAATATCCTTTCAGTTTTGTTAGAGAAATTATAAGGGTTCACACGGTTTGTTTGCTTTAGTAACTGATATTTTTTGAGAGTGTAACGTGATTTTTTGTACGGTCTACTGGTACTGGGTGTGTAGGGTAGAATGAGCGATCGTTACACTCAGGAAAAGAACCTTATTATGTGAAGTTATATCTATACTAGCTTTCGCTCGCGGCTTCGCACGCAAATTAAGTTTTAAATTAGATCATAATAACTTTAATCATCATAAGAACTTTATTATGATTTAAAAAAGTACTGTTCCCGAGAGGGAACAGTACTTTTTTTCGGGATGAAAGGTACCCTATGTTCGTTCCTGTACACCTGGCAATGTATATGCAAAATTTCAAAATGATCGATGCAGTGGCTTTAGGCGTGAAATGGTAACAAACAAACAAACAAACTCGCTTTATAATATTAGTTAGGATTGGCCTATTATTGTATGCCCACTGAAAGAAAGAAAGAAAGAAAAACTATTTAAACACGCGGAAGTGACGCACATAACATATATATATATTTTTTTACTAAGGTCATGCAAAAACGGGTATTAAATCTAGACAATCTAGGCTTTTCTTACAAAAAAGGAATGAGCATAGATCAGGATGTTTGCTTAAGGCGAATAAGTGATTTCACTTGACATATATTTATTATAAGTCCAGTAGATTTGCTAGCGATGTTTCTAAGTTTATTTTAAAAAACTTAAAAAGTACATTTGAAATAGAAAAAGTCACATTAGTAGGTACTAGTCCGTGCCCGGATGAAAACCTACAACTTGATGCATGAGAGGCGGGCGCCTTATTCACTACACACATAGAGCAATACAGGCCTCCTGACGGAAGACTACACACTATCTAAAATATAATTAGAGGAGCTTAATTTAAATCCTCGACAATAACAAGTAAGGTACTTGGGTACCTATGTTTTCCGCGTTGAACCAAAACAAATGCAAAAAGAATTGTCTCAAATGAAAGGAATTTCAATAGAAATAAGTAGCTTTTTCGACGCGTCTCGTGGCGGTCCCAGGGTAATATTCAAAAGACAAAACAATGTACAGTGTACTGAAATAATGGTGTTTACATGTAGCGAGGGCGTTTGATGAAAGTGACTTAAAAAATGAAAAGTTAAACCGGTCATGTGCGAGTCGAACTGGTACAAGAAGGGTTCCGTGCCATCGTAGAAGATATAACAGTGTTGCCAATAATGGCAACAAACAATACAAATAAAAACGGAAAGTAAAAAATACAGGGGGTCCCCGTACAGGAGACCTGTTTATTTACGTTATTGCTCGATACTCTAAAGAGTGTTAGTGTAAACACCGTTATCCTTGAAACCAGTGGTTTGGTTTCAAATATAGAACTTAAAGTCAATGAAAAAAAAATTTTTTTTTTTTAACTAAATTCTCTATTTTTTCTCAAAATTATTTCATCCTATACGCAAGGACAAAGAGACGGAGCGCGGGAACACAGCGCTAGATCAAACAAACCGAAAGACGCGCGTGCGACTTGGCGCGCCTTCTCCCACACCGTCCACACTCCACACCCCTCAGTTTGACCGCAGCCTCGCGATCGATCACGCGTCACGTTACGCTTGCCCACGCGCATCGCTCGCGCCAGCGCCGCCCGCGCATTACCGTTCATTTTTCGCGCCAGTGTGTAGTTAGTGTTGTGTAGTGGTTATGTCGTACATAAACGTACAGTGGACCGAAATGGTTCGGGTTTACGCCGCGTCGGGTGGTAACCTGAACGAGGTTCGAAGAATGTACCCAGAGTTATTCCCTGGACAACCTGTGCCAAACCGAGAAACAATGTTGGCGGCTACTCAAAGATTACGTACCTATGGCTAGTTCACCGTGCCGGCCCATGCTCAGTCTAACTTACACCTGGACTCGTCACGCAACACAAGGTAGGTATATTTGCCTGTCCTAAGCCAGGGAAAGTATGAAGGGAAAGTTACATTGTATTTTTTACTTTTATTTTTTATTTGTATTGTTTGTTGGTATAGCGGCAATAGAAATCTATCAACTCTCAAGCTATTACGATTCATGTGGCCCGCTGACAGACGACTCGACTCGATTAGGTGTTTAACACACGGGATCGCGCACCGCCGCGGTTGGCGGTGAAGTGGATCTCATGTTGCATTGGCCTCTAAGAAATCCGTTGATGTCTAACACACGTACACCGCCCAGCAACCGCGCGGTCGAGCGGTGCAATCCGCTTTACCGCCACCGGCCGCTCGCGGTGGTGCGCGGTGCCGTGTGTAAATCGCCTTAGTAATAGGGCCCAGTTAGCACCACATGGGTACGGAATATTAAAAAAAGATCCTTCACATCAGCGCCACTGTCCCATTTGACTCCTTCAAAACTATACCAACAAGGCCTCCCCGAAAGAGGCTGGAACCTAATAAATATGCAAATGGCGGCAAGTTTGTATACCCGCCATATTCTCAATTAAAAATCGTCCTACCCTCGAAAATGTTTGCTTCAAGTTTGGAGCCGTTCCCAATCAAGGCGCGCTAAAACGAAACTAATTAAATTTTATTTTGGTGGTTTATTAAATATTTGAATGATTTCCGAACGCCAGTCTTTCTGATGCTATTTTTAATTAGTAAAATTGTTGCTCTTGCCTTTATAAATTTATTTGGAGATTATTTTATTAAATAAAGGCAAGTTTGTTGTTATTTGTTTCGTTAACTTCCAGATTTTGGAATTCTCTTATGGTTGTGTTGTCATATCAATCGATATAGTAACAGCGAAGTATAATAGTACTATTATAATGTAGTGGAATTAATTATGAATTATTTTTACCTAATAAAGTATAAACTTCAAGAGTACCTATGTTACAAAAATTCAAATATTATATGGAAATGTTTTATTATGATTGAAACAGTATCTACCTACTTATTTACGTATAATTATTATTACTTGTAATTTAATCAACAAAAATAAAAGGCTATTTTATTTATCTATTAATTTATTGAAAACAGCTCCATCTTAGACAATTGTGACAATTTTTTTACTGAACTTAAGATTTGATGATCTAGTTTGGTAAGTAAAAAATGCTTCAAAGCTCTTATAAATGTCTACTTACATAATGTTAGTTACTTAACACAATAATGTCATGTACCTAAGTGTCACATTTCCTCGGCAACTCTATTTATTATTATCAGCCCGCACAAGATGACACACAATGAAGGGACCCGCAGGGGATATTATTATTACTTAATATAACCCTCTAGGACATCTCAAGGTTTCTGAGGACAATACCGATCAGAATGATTACATAATTTGCCATGAAGGTCGTCTAACGGTCGCCTAATTTTGTCTATGCCCGACATTAATAATCGAAAATTGTTACTGTTACACGTAAACCTTTTTGTTGTATTTAGTGAACTGTTTTTACGTTCTTAATTTAAAAAATATCAAGGCAAATATATTCTTGACGCCTTTGAATTTAGAACGGCTAAATAAAAGAATTAGATACCATAATCTATAATAATTATAGTGTATTAGTCTAAATCTCTTTCAAACTATGATTATTATTGTACATACTTATAATATTCCTTTATAGTATTCGTGTATCTTTCAAAGTTAAATTAAAGTTAAATAAAGTTACATTATTTCTAGACAGTGTAAAATGATCCCAACAATTTAACACTTTGTGGAAAATGTGTACCTCAACTACTACATAATTGATAAACAGCCTTCGTCAAGCTGACAATGAAACAGCCTCTACAGCTATGCTACATAACAGATTGATGGATAGGGACGTTAAAAATTCAATACAACTGAGTGCTGTAAGATTTGTTCCCAGGTCAGTGATTTGTCGATTCATTTATATTTCAAGAGATTCTCGTTGATTTATTACAAAGGATCTTGGAACTTTTTAATAATTCTAGAAGTGATTACAGCTGGATGATTTGCATCTTTTAAACACTGACGTGGTCCAATGGCCGACAGTTGGCAGAATACTTGTATGTACTTAATTATATTTTTATTTTGAGGTCAAACTGTTGCCATGGTTTCGATACATTATTGAAATCTATTGTATACAAAAGTGCAATATTTACAAGATCAAAATCTATGGAACAGTAGTTTTTTTTTTTTACAAGAATCATGTAGCATCAGTTTTGTTTAAGTTAATTGTACAAGTTTCCGCGTGCCCCTTCTGGCCCTAATTATTATGAATTGATTCCAAGACACAACTTCTCTAAAAATAATTTAATTTTTGCCTTCAAAGCTTGATTAATTTTCGAATAACAACTAAACCAGATTTTTATTTGCTATGAAATCAATGAATAACTAATTTTAGTTAGCAAATAAGTGACGTCAGATAGCTATACAAAATCTATGTTTTGACAGCTCATAAAAAGTATGTCAATTGATTAGCTGTGTCAAGTACCCAAAATTAAACTCTATTGACAACCAAAACAAATAAGAATAACAGAATATTTTAATCAAATAAGAGTCAGCAGCAACCGCATCCAGCAAAATTAGATACAGCTCTCAGTAATCAATTGAAGTGAGAAGTCTCCAAGACTTCATCAGGCGGTTCGCAGGCTTGCGGGTGTGTACACTGTCTTATTTTGTTGACCGAACCGCTCGCAATCCGTCCGGGCGTCCATTTCCCGGATTTGTCCCACTTTGAAACAAGACGTGCTTTTGGAGTCACTCCAGATCTAAATGGTTTTGGGGAAGCTTTATCGTGACGATTTATAGAGATTTTTAACCTCACAATGTTTTGTTGACCTGGTTCACATAAGGAATTCGTGCTTCAGTTGATAAAGCTTCGTTTTTAAGTTATTACTATGCGGGTTGCACTTTTGCGTCGCTGGGAATTCTGTAGGTATAGCTGCAAAGGGTGTGGGGAGGTGTTCTCCGCTCTGTCTGACAAGTAATTCTGACATTGAGATTTTTAATTTACGAATGCGTTTGAACTCTACTATAGTGGAAAAAGATGAGGAGTGTGAATATTTTACTATAATGGAATTCAGTGTTGAACTGGGTCTGTTTGGCGCAGCTGTGCGGCACACAATAATGTTTTTTTCTTTTTTTTTAGGTACTATTTTTTTTTGCTTTTTTCTTTGTTTTTCTGCACATGATCTGTGTCAATAGGCAAACATTTTTTCTTTCTTTCTTTTTCTTTAGATATTCTTAAGAAGTAAAAAATTTCGTAAGGTAAGATTAGGTATAAACCTTTAATTTTCAGTATTTAACATCTTTTATTTGAGACCTGTTGGGCTATCATGAGCGCGTGGAGTAAAAGCCATGAAATTTTTTATCGATTTTAAAAATAGAAAATGTCATTTTGCTCGTAATATGTTTTTAGTTTGAAGTCTTTTATATGAGAGGGTATTATTTAACTATCGTACACATTTTCTATTCGAAGAAAATCCACTCATATCAAATACTTTTACGCTAAAAAAGCATATTTTATTAACCGAAATACTTGCTTTATCATCAAGACAAAATTAGAATGGCAGACAGAGTCGTCAGCATTATAAAGATAAGCTTAAGGGATCAATCAGTTAATTGGTCCATTACGGCAAATGGCACATAAAATTGAGGAAGCGATTTGATAATTAGGCTTCCCCTCGTAAACGTTGGAGATAATCCTTGACGTGGAACTGTTCAAGGAAACCTTAACTCATTCTGGATGATGTAAAAGGGTGATGATAAAATGTTGATATTATGGTGATGTGGTGGGTTTAGTTAACCCGATGCGTTGTGCATCTTAAAGGTAAAGTTTAAAAGTGAAAATGCAGCTAGAACCTAAGCTTAAAGAGCCTAATGAGCTTAGTTATCAGAGAAGCTAAACTCTATGGGAACTAAGCTCATTGCGAACTAAACACAGTGAGAATTAAGCTCATTGGGAACTAAGTTCTTTAACAAAGACCTAGACCGCCTTGACGTATACTACATATTACAGAATAATAAAATTTTAAATTAAGTTATTAAAACATTGATGAGGCGAAAGGAGTATATAAGGATCGTAGCTGGTGGCGTTCTGTAGTTTCTGCCTACCCCATGGGAAAAAGGTGTGAGTTTATATATGTATGTAACAAAATATTTTGAACAGTCTTTTTTTACGTAATCTACACACACGTCTAGTCTAGTCCGTATCAACAAGTCGGAAAAACACATGTTGGAACTAAAAACTTATTGGAAAACTAGCATTCGCCCGCGGCTTCGCTCGCAAATCAAGTTTAAAATTCGATCATACTTTAAAGGACATGTGGCGCCATCTATCATCTTAAGAATGTTATTGAGATATCCCTCGGGAACAGTACTTTTTTTTGGGATGAAACCGTACCGTGGGTACCCTTTGTTCGTTCCTGTACACCTGGCAACGATCGTTTCAGTGGCTTAGGCGTAAAATGGTAACAAACAAACAAACAAACTTACTTTCGCATTTATAATATTAGTTAGGATGCTAATACTGAATACGAACCATCTGCTCCATAAAGCTAATCTCTAGATGGAATAATTGTAGCAGAAAGTGAGGAAATAACTGGTGTAAAAAGACACTAACTTAAAGTCGAAAGTTATAAATTCTCCCCATTATTGCAATTACTTTTTGTTCTGGTACATACCTGGGAACGTTCTGGAAATATTAAAAGTTAAAGTTCCAACATTTTTATGATTAAACTTTCAATAGGTACCATCCATTTCATACTCCTGTACTGTTGCATAGCGTACTACTAACAACAGTAATTTTACGAATGCCTCGTTGGTCTCGCGGTCGAAAGCGCGACTGCTGTGCATGGGGTCTTGGGTTCGATTCCCAGGTCGGGCAAAGTGTTATTGGGTTTTTTCATCAGGAATTTCTCAGTAGCAGCCTCGGAGTCTGGATTTGTGCCCGGTTGATGCCAATAGGCTCGCCCCCTATTACATGGAACTAAAAACATAACTGGCGAAATGTGGGTGTACTTATGGGTACACCTCTGCCCAACCCCTCGGGGATTACAGGCGTGATTTTATGTTATGTAATTTTACGAAAAATAAAAGCCTTTGATTACCTCGTTGGTCTAGAGGTCACAAAGCGCTACTTCTGAGCATGAGGTCTATCAGAGGACCCACCTATGGGTATTAAGACATAAGTTGATTTACAAGCAATTCCAATCGTATAATGTTGTTTCGTAGTCATGTAATGTTGGCTTCATCAGAATTTTAGTATTAAAAAGTGTTCTTCCTAACTTCCTACGATGTCAGTGGCCTGGAGGTTTGTGACCCAGGTTCTATTCGCTGAGTTTCGGGTTACTAACTAACTTAAAGGTTTGTACCTAATTAGAAAAAAATATGTATGTCGTTAAATTTTTCATTCATGCTTAGTTATAGAAATAGGAAAGTAACTCTGTATGTTATTCAGGCTTATTAATTACATACATACATACATAACATCACGCCTGTAATCCCCGAAGGGTTAGGCAGAGGTGTTCCCATTAGTACACCCACATTTCGCCAGTTATGTTTTTTAGTCCCATGTAATAGGGGGCGAGCCTATTGCCCTTATTAATTAGTTTCTATTTATTGAACAGGAAAATTCTATGTCAATAAAATCTCATCTTTTCACAGAGATTACTATTTATTGTTGATTCATAATATGACTGGATAAATTAGTAAGGAGCGCGATGTCGGGAAAATTCTCTTAAATCTATTAGTTATCTTAACACAAAGAAAGTATGCGTACGGCACAAAAGTAATTTTCCGCGCCACCCACGCGTCTTACGCCTTTCACTCTAGATTGAAATGAATACGCTAGAGATGCGCACTACGCACATGGAACTGATACGGTTACGAACGATTATTTGAAGATTTTTTTCGAAATAAACAAGAAAATTGATTTTCAGTCCGGATACACTAAAACTAGACTAGAAGAACACAGTGTAAGATCAAACTTCAAAGGTCAAACAAAATATATAGGATATAAAAATAAGCATGAGTGATCTTGTCCAAACTAAAATAAAATATATTATAGTTATTGGCCTCCCTTTTTGTATTGAAAATTATTCCAGGCTTCATAGTACTTGGCCTATGCCAATAACTATTTATACAGCTCTAAAATGAGTGACAAACGAATATAATGCATAGTATAACAGACAGTCGAGTTTTTTTTCACTATAAACGCATTTTGTTTCGGATGAAATTAATATAGTAATTGACATAGGGGCCATTTACTGTAAATGTTATTTAAATTATTGACAGTAATTTGCCACTACATTTTTTTAAGGTTATGTTAGGATTTTGTCGTTTTACACTTCAAATACGTGTACTATGCATATCACTCTATAAATTGTACGGATTTTATATCACTGAACTTTGTAAATTAATTTCAAAATATGACATCCTAAAATTGTATGATCTTAACATTTATTAAACAAACTTACCTATTTTCGAGACCGGCGCGAAAAAACCACGAACTACAAATGATCTAATTCACCTAGCGATGTTTTACCGAAAGATTTTGACAGTAGTGCATTTTAAAATTTACCATATATTAATGTGGTTTGCTAGTTTTTCAATATCGATGTTGAAGTGGCTAATAACTATGTAGGGGCCAATAACTATACTGTTCCCCCTAAATTTACCAATTTCCATTTTTTAAACATCTAAGTTAACAAAGCAATAAAATGAATAGCATTCATTTTATTTCGCAAATCTATACTAATAACACTTTGAAAATACATATTATAAAAAGTTAAAGTTTGATTGCTTTTTGCTTGTATTCTCTAAAATTACTTGACCAATAACGACAATTTTTGCACTAAGCAACACTCTTGCCTTGCGCCATAATCTATGTTTTAATAGTATATTTGACGTCAACGCAGACGAATTCGCAGGCAGAAACTAGTCTGAAAATGTTCACTAAAATATCGAGAATTTCATATAATAAATATTCGATACATTCCTGACAAAAATGGAATTCGGCAGCAAAACGAAAACAATGAACGATCGCATTTGTTTCAGTACTATTCGATTTAGGAATACATTTTTCAAAACATTCATGCGCTAACAGAAATACATATTTTTGACGTTTAGTATGACTATTATTTAAAGTGCAGTTTTGCACGTGGTTAAAAGACATAAACGTTATAATATGTATTATGATTATGTGTATAATGCTAATTCGTTTTAATGGGGCTTGCCCGTTTCTGCAGTTCATCAGGTATGTTTGCATAGGCATCTGCCTCTTTGCTCTGCAGAGTACGGAAAAGCTCAAACTCCATCCTAAAGACCATAGCAGGGAGTTACGATTCTCATTTGTTAGGTGGTGTTGTTTGAAGATGCATTAAAAACAACAGCCTCATTTCCAAATAGATAATAAGTTTACTAACATAAATACAAATTATCTTTTTTGTTTACTTACCCATATGGATGTTGCATAACCGAATTAAAGATGATTTTTATTTTTTTTATTTTTATTTAAATCTCTAGTTTCACCCCCTGAAATATTGCCAGTGAATTAAATGTCAGCCTGTATATTTATACTAGTCCTGGCGACTAGTAAGTCAAGAGTTCTTTTAATGGCGCTCCTTGAGATTACTTATAGTGGCAGCGTAGGATACTGAGTGACTGATTCATGGCGCCTTGCAGTCTCAATATATGCGAATACTGAATTTAAATGCTGGAAATAGATTCTTTCGAGTATCTACCACCGTATTTCGTCGTTATTTTTAAATTACTTAGTAGGTATCTAACCTTTTTACCGATTTTTTTTATAAAATTGTGAAGTTAAAGAGTATGTTTATTTGTTTAAATATGCTAATCTCAGAAATCACTGGTTCGATTTGTAAAAAATCAGTTTGCGTTATATAGTCTGTTTAAAATGTTTCTAATATAATATCACGCTACTACCAACGGGGGCGGAGCAGTAATATAAGACTTGAGTTAAAGCGGATGAAACCGCGGGGCATTAATTTATTTTATAAATAACACGTAATTTAGTATCACTTTTAATAATGTAAATAGAAAACAGCGAGCTTATCATATTTTCATGTATAATGCGTTAAAGATTATTACATTTTGTTCTTCATATATTCTTATATTCTGAGATCAAATTACACTTTAAGTATTTCAAATATTTTATTAGGAAAATGTTAAAAGATAAGAAAAGATGTTTAAAAAAAATAATGTAAATTGTGTACATTCCTCTTAATTTTATTTATAGTAAATTTAATACATTTTTTTCGATCATTGTTTTTTGTTGACTGCCTGCATGGTCTTACTCGCTGTCACTGAGAAAGTTAGACAAAGAAGTTGGTCTTTTAACAGAAACTCCATTCAGTTTATCTTTTCAAAGCTATCGTCAGCGATTATTTAACTTCGCTGTTTCACGATAAAAATAAAGCAAAGTAGACCATTAGCTATTTTACAAATAAAAAACTAAAATGCAGTCATTTCAACAATAATAACACAATAACTGTCTTTATTTGGCGGTTTCTTTTCAAACGCTATAATAAATGGAGTACAATACGCGCCACGAAAGATGAGACTTGACAAGCGTCAATAGTGAGCTTGCGCAGTTATGTATACACGAAATAGTTATCCATAATTTGTGTATCTATTCAAGGATTTTTCGATGCCATTAAGATTAAAATTATTAACAATATTATAGTAATTTTAAAGAAATAATAAAGATTGTGTGTTGTGTCAAGTCTCATCTTTCGTGGCGCCTATTGTACCTATATGATATTTCACCATTTGTATCGACACTCTGATGTGTATGTCTACATTTTGTAATAATGTTTGTCACTTATACAAATAGGTTGTTTGAACACTGGTCCTCTGTCGCATATTTACTCTTGTGCTACAGGTACGTGTGTGGCAATCTGCACAGCGGTAAGGGTTCACATCCGGGGCACTCTGGTGGTACGTACACTACGCACTCTTCGTCTCCGAGGCAGCTGTGGTCTTCGCACACGTTGAGCGATGAGAGGCAGGATCTGTAGGCTGTAAGTGAAAATACCTTGTTGATATCATACTTGTGGTAAACATTTTACATGGCTTTAGTTCTGCTAGAACGAACCAACCCTCGCCAAAATTTCGATCATTTTTCTATATTTTGGATGTTAATTTAACTGTTATTGCTACATAGTAATGAAAGACATTAATTGGTATTTTCAATTGGTTTGACACAATTAATTTAATTGTTGATAGATTGTGAGTTGGGTCGTTTTGACAAAACTATATTTAAATATAAATTACAAGTGCCTACTGTCATTATTAGGATTCGAATTTCATATTCGAATATAGACTTCTATTCTTCAAAGACTTTGAGGCCAGTTTAGTTAGTACAATACACGTACAGAGACACAAATGATTTTAATGAGCGCACTAATGCATAATGCCGGGATAATCATGTTATGGAACATGAATGCATAATATCTGCCTGTCAGGCTGTCAGTCACGCGTCCATCATACTATGTCATACGTATTAGGGACTTATGTAATAGAAAATGGACATCATTTTCGCGAAATAATCTAATTTTAACATGGACTTTTAATGGTTCACTATAGTATACGGGGTGTAATGACACATTATATAGCCATTAAATACATATACTTCAGCCTTCATATACTTTAGCCTTCAAACTATGTAACATTGAGCAGAAATTATCGCTGGGACTTTTATTTTTAGCAATTTTTAGTAATGTTTAGGACGTAAAACAATGTGCTTGTTGCATTGTGCAACAGTACAGGGCTCGCAAGAGTAATTAAGTGTAGAAATGACATTGAAATTGTAACCAAGTATAGAGATCATCATCTGCCTAGCCTTTCCCAACCAATTTTAGAGATATGGTCCAGTAATCTAAAATGAATCGTTGCGATCATTTTGCGGAAAAAAAATTAAACTTTTGGCATGTCTTTTTAAATCATTGATAGTATGTTTATAAAAAATGTGGAGATATTTGAATTTTATATCAACAGCGATGCAATTAAAAAAAAAAACAAAACTTTGAATTTGGCAGATTACCTTGTTCCCCCACGATTATCATTTGTTTTTTTTTTAACAATTTTTCTACTTCCTATATCCGAATAAGGTATTACATAAAACACACGTGATACGTACTATCAATACACTCGCCATCAAAGCAACATCCTCCGCAACATTGTTCGTGGTCCACACACTGTGGACAAACGAACAAACATTAACACAAATGATAATGTTTGATTACTATCTAGACTCGTGTAATTTACATGTTTAAATTGTTAGTACTTTTCTTACAGTTAGAGGGCACAGTTTGTGTATGTGTAGGTTCGATGAAGTTTGATATGAAGCAAAACTTAATGTTTTAGATGAGTAGGTAATAAGCTACTTATTTTTTTTTAAACTTTATACAACAAGAAAGTACAAAGGCGGACTTAATGCCTTTAGGCAAGCTATGTTGGAAGAATATAGGTACACATATAATACTAACAATTTTCACTCGTGTTAAGTTCGTCTTTGGTTCCTGCTTGGCTGCTGTGGGTCATAGCGTGAACTTATATAGCCTAGGCATACTATTCATCATTAATCTGGCTATCATTACGTAAACATTTTTTTTTCTGATTGGTAGTTCCAGAAGTTAGCGCGTTAATACAAACGAAAAAAGCCTTCAGCTTTACCAAATGTTTTGGTAGACAAACAGTAACTATTTATATTGTAACGTAGCTACCATTCATAATTTTAGTCCCGTTTAGACCAAGGTTTGTTTATGCAAACACAATTTTACGAGTGTGAAGGTTTGATTAGCATCAAGCATTAGGTATATTATCTGTGGTATCAGCATCTATAAGCAATGTATTATGAGCAAATCAGCTGTTTTGTCACGTTCGTCGCATAACCTCACGTTTTGTTATCAATTGTTTCCATTCCGTTAGAGAATTTTGATTTCTATTTACAAATTAATATTTTCAGGTTTTGACTAATGTCCTATTGAAAAAGGTAAGTTTTTTTCAAGTCCTGAAGCCAAGAAGTAAGTTGGTATAGCTACTAGCATTTATTTATTAATAAAAAATTAAAAAGTAAATTGAATCTGTAGAGTTTAATTCGGTATACTCGATGAGCATTCTCCAAAATATTGTTTTGCTATTTTCGTCAATAATAAATAATTATATAGCGGTAAAGTTTGTTAGGTTTTTGTTATAAAGATGTTTATTCTCTAGAAGTTTTGGTCCGATTACTAAAATTCTAAATTAAAAAAAATCTTTTTTCGAGTGCCACTAGATTATTTTGTTTAATAATATATTTGAATTCCACGCGGACACAGTCGCGGGCAGCAAGTAGTTTTTGATAAAGAAAAAAGAAATACTAGTTGGTATTTTTTCCATTATTCAAAAACCATTTCGCAATGTTTTTTAACCAAAAGTAAAAGTTGGGGCAGCTCTAAAAGTAATAAATCGCACGTCATTGGGTCATTAGTTGATTATTTTTACAACCATTTTAATCTACTATTAATTAAAACAAGATAATCTTAAAAAAAAAACAATAAAAATTAACAACCTTTTTCCCGCCAACTCTGCAATCCTGCGCACCAATAAACACAAACACACAACTAAATAACAACACTATTAATGTCATCATTATCACTAAATATTCTCTACATGTCCCTTCACTACAACTGTCATATCATGTATGAAAATAAATGGAAGAAAATTGTCACGAGTTATCGTGTTTATGAAATTATGTAAAATGGTCGTATCTGCGCTCGCGCCGACCTCGTCCATTGTGACCGAGTTAGCTCAGCCGGTGCACTGACACTATTACGAATAGCAATGGCAATGGAATTTACGTGTGACAGATTGACAGTTGTGATTGCTAAATTGGCTAATTGGACTTTGCGATGTTTGATGGTAATTGGTGGTAGGTGGTCTTTGAAATGTTGCTCATAATCATTGATGTACCAATATACGGTATTTTTGTGGTATAATCGCTCCTATTACAACCACATAAGATGCCGTAGTATTTACTTTAACGCGCTGTGGAAAATCACTTTTCACTCTTACATCATTAGAAATAAGGTTCAAAAGTGGTCAGCTACCATTTTCCTCGGTTGTACATCGTTCGTAAATGTATGTATCCACACAATAGTAGGTAAGACTCAAGTTATTAGGATTAACAATTTTGCTACTGTCATAAATACGAAAGTTTAGATAGATGGATGTTTGTCACTCAATCACGCCAGAGCGACTGAACGGTTCTGGATGAAATTCGGCACAGATATAGATTATAGTCTGGACAAGCACATAGATTTTCATCCCGAAAAAATGTACGCTTCCCGTGGGTTAATATATCAATTCCGCGACGAACAGCGCGGATGAAAACGCAGGCAGAAGATAGTACGGCAATACATTACGGAAACATTTAAATTTTGAACTCTTTTTCATATCTAATACACGTAATAACTGTATCAGGTAAGTGAGATGTCGAAACTCAAACCACACTAACAAGAACCATGAACATGTATAGAGTTGACACTTCTATTCGTAATTTACTTTGAGTAAAGAGGGGACACAGGTCAACTTACATTGGTTTTTATTTAGCAACGCTTCAATAGTCTTGTCGAATACGGGTATTAAAATATTCGGTGGTTTTTTATAACAATAGTGAAAGTTCCATTGTGGGGCAGATTAATGAAGTCATGCTGGTGCGGTTCGTTTGATAATTTCATTGTTAAAATTTCAATGAAATTGTACCGTTCAATGAGTAGTGCTTAATTGATAATGATGCTTTTTTGTTGTTGTTCGGAATAATAAGTAACGTTTTTTTAATTACGAGGTCCAAATGGAAAACGTTATCATCTATAGGTACTAAATTATAAAAAGGTAAAGTTTGTGATGTTGTAAGTAGTAACCTCTGGAACTACTGAACCGTTTTTGAAAATTCTTTCGCAAATTGGAAACTACGTGATCACTGAGTGCTATATTTTAGTATAAAAAATAGGGATCTGTAAGAAAAATCACGCGGGAAAGTACTAGTTCTTGAATAAAATTATTGTTTTTGGTCTATGTTCTAATTGTTGAATAGAACTGATATTTGAAATGTTGTGCAGTTTTAGATATAAATTATGTTTTGTAATAAAAACATACTGTATACAGGTTGACTTTTAATTTATTGGCCATTTTCAGGAAGTGAATGTAAACTTTTATTATGAGACTAACCCTTAGGTTAAAATAAAAATGCTGTTCAAAATATTTGATTATGTTGTAGTGCATTTTTTTTACATATTTCAAAGTTTGTCTATTAATAAATGTTACATATTTACGAGTAGGTACTTTTACCTCCACCAAATGACCGGTGAATTAAAAAAACAGCCTGTATATGTTTTTGTTTTTTTTTTTATTTAGATAATATTAAATAATAAATCTTCTTACCACGTCCCCATAATCGTCGCAGTCTTCAGAAACCACAACCACTAAATAAATAATAAATAAAGTGAGCGGCTTCACGCAAACAGACATGTTTCCTTTGATTTATGAATCGACACACAGCCTGCAATCGATCACACAGGTCCATTTATTATCTAAAACTACCAACCCTAATTACTATCCAATAAACTCTATTGAACTTTATCTTCAAGTTTTAAGGTTCATTTTCATTTATGCTGACAGAATGTTTGAATTTATACTTCAGTCGCGTGGCAAGGATGTCACACCGCATTAGCGAACAATTCATGATAAATTTTGAACTAACCGAGGTCTTCGATTGTTGTAGGACGACAATGCATCGTCATTGGTCTAATAAAGCAAGGAGACACACCAGTGTCTAATGCTCCCATCCTAATTATGTCAGTGTCATCATTTTAATCTGCGATGTTAGATTCGTTGAAGAAATAAAAATACTGAATTAAAATGGAATATATTAAAGCGAAAGGTCACTCACTCACTCACTTATCACAAAATATCGAAAACCACTTGACGTATAAAGATAAAATTTGGCAGGGAGGTAGTTTATATTTAGTAAACGTAAATGATTTTTGAAAATTCACCTTCTAAGAGGATGAAACGGGGATCCGGCATTTACGCGGACGATGTCACTGGAAAAAGCTATTCAATTATATATGGAACTTGCTTCTGGTTACGACTTTGTCCGTGTGAAAGTCAAGTATACTATAAAATAGCCCTATGATACGTGATAATAGTGTTAGCTTTCTATCATGAGTATAATCATGTGTCATCATCTGCCTAGCCTTTTCGCAACTCTTTTGGGGTCGGCTTCCACTCTAACCAGTATTTTACATGGAGCGACTGCCCATCTGACCTCCACAACCCAGTAACTGGCTAATACGATACCCCTAGGTAAGACTGGTTGTCAGACTTTCAAGCTTCTGACGACTTGTAACGACTGTCAAAGATCCACGTATGACAGCCGGGACCAACAGCTTAACGTGCTTTCCGAGGCACGGAATGATGTCAGTAATGTCTAAGATGAACTTTAGAAAGTACATATGAATTGAAAAAGTCACATTGGTACTTGCCCGGATTAGAACCCACAACCTCAAGCATGAGAGGCGGGCGCCTTAACCGCTAGGCCATCACGACACCTCGCCACGAGTATAATCATGTGTACGGTCACTAATTACTATAGTCACCCTATATTTATTTTGTCTTTGTATTCTGCAAGCAAAGTTGTCCCAAACATAAAGGTCTTGACCAGGATCAGTTTGTCTTTAACTTTAGTTAGTTACTTGACAAAGTAACTACAAAGGTCGTATGTGAAAGGGCCTGAATTTCCATCATGTGTTAGTTTAGGATACCCACAAGAGAAACCATAGGTTAAGCCATCGATAATTTTAATGAAGTTTGAGGATAGACGATAAGTTTATATACATTCTTAAACTAATTAGATTAAAGTAATGAAATTAATAGTATGTGGCTCTGGGGTCCCGAGTTATCCGCAATGCTTGGGTCCCAGATCTTTGAAAGACGTACGACGAGCCAAAAACATCTCAGGCTTTAAGATGGAATGAAACACTGACAATAATAATTATCCGTGTAAGCACGATATAAAATCAAAAAAATGGGACTAAGGGTTAGGCCCATAAACTAATTTAATTTTTACAAAGCAATTCCGGTATCCACTGAAATCGTTATGGTATTGTCTATCCTAATACTATAACGGAGTAGTTTGTAACTTTTTTTGTTTATTTTTAGTACGAGGATAATCTCAAAAAATACTGGATCAATTCCAAAAATTCTTTCACTGATAGAAAGCTACTTTATCGCCGTGTGCAATAGGCCATTTTTGGAATATATATGAGTACCACTCGGACGAAGTCTTGGGCAGAAACTAGTCGTTTTATATTTTAAAGTTCTCGCTTTGTTATTCACACGGAGAAACCCTGATCCTTTCCATTCAAGCCCCTTTTACTTAACAAACTTTTCAGTGAAAAGTGATTTATTTTCTTTAAACAAAAAACGGTAGGTACCTTGTTCCCGTCCCTTACTTACCGAAGCTGCCCATCATTGGCCCTTAGGGACTAGGGAAATCGTTGTTATCCCTTTGTCTCTCAAAAGGGAAACAGCCTAATGGATTTTACACCCAAGCATCGAATATCAATCTTGATAAGTTGTCCGGTACTGCGTGATTATTTCCCAGATTTGCAAATTATTTTATATTGATTTAAGGCATTTTCCACCTTATGGCGTTGTGTTTAGAGTTTGATCACGCGAAATTGCCTTATTTAGGAATGTTTGCCAAATATTTTTGACAGCGCATCGATCATAGGAAACCATTTATTTTGTTTAGCTTAACGCGTGTTTTTTTCTTAAATGTATCATCTGACTTTGCCTGTTCATTTATCAATATTTCAGCTTTGTGACAATAATTCAGGTCAATGCAACATCAGGCATGTAAAACGTTAAAAGTGGACTTCGCTTTAATTAATTTAAAAAATAAAATCCTACTTAAATTATTTTTTTTCAATTTCTTTTATTTTTGGTACCAAAATATAAGTTATCGCCTCCTTTACTTCTGAAAAAACACAGTGAAAAATATTTACATTAAACCAAACATAACTTCAATACATTAGTATCATATTCAGATATACAAAAATAATAAGCACCATGAAGAATATATTATTACGTATAAAGTGTGATATAATATCGCACAAAAAACCGCCAAACAATGGAGTCATAGGTACACAGTGGTATAATAAAAGCTGAGGTCAAAAGTTAGATCACAAAACTACTCATATAATGACATAATACTGACAGCATTACTTATTGCTCCACAAGGAATAGTTGGCAATGATTATATATATTATACAGATGAGACTTGCTTGCCTTCGATTTTAATTATAAGTACCTACAATACTTATTTCTTTGACTGAGTTTATATCTTTAAACTTATACTAAATTGCAGGTATATAATTTAGGAGAATATAGGTCCATTTACTTTATTAACTACTATTATTACTTTTTGATTGCCTCGGTGGTCTACTGGTCGCAAGCGCAACTGCTGTGCATGAGGTCTTGGGTTCGATTCCCAGGTCGGGCAAAGTGTTATTGGGTTTTTCCATCAGGAATTTCTCAGTCGCAGCCTCGGAGTCTGGATTTGTGCCCGGTTGATGGCAATAGGCTCGCCCCCTATTACATGGGACTAAAAACATACTTAACTGGCGAAATGTGGGTGTACTAATGGGTACACCTCTGCCTAACCCTTCGGGGATTTCAGGCGTGATGTTATGTTTATGTTATGTTATGTTACTTTATTACTTTCACCTATCTACACATAACACCTACATGCAGGTCTATTTAAACCTGACATGAAAACCATTTTTTAAGTGCATTTGTTTCTTACGACTTTTTTTTGGATATAGGCATAAATGTCGTCAAATCCGAACAGACTTGTCTGTGTAAAATATACTTAGTATTTGTATCGTACTGACAAGTACATAGTTTTTAAGTAATTATACTAATTATAGTCCCCACATTACTTAACTTTGACACGTTAGGTAGCTGGATAGACAGTAGTCACATTGTACCTAGATCCATGGTTCAAGGTAGGGTGATGGCAATGAAATCTCGATATCGTACCGCTGCATCCGTAACTATTTTGCGGAGTGGTAATAGATGTGTATTTATTTTGACATACCTACAACGCGAGATTCCGCTCAGCTTTGTCGTCATTTTTTTGCTCCATCATCTTTCGCGTTTTCTTATCGGCGTGAAATATTATTTCTTCTTTATTTCAATTAACAAATTATCCTTTAAAAAAAGGGCTTTTTGAGTATAATTTTTTTTTTCAATAAATCATGAATTAATCGTTTTTTTCCACTTCAACCTCTACTTTCGCCGAGGCAAAACCCTTCATCTCCGCATCCGCTTCCGCTAAGAAGGCCTAAACCCTAGTCCAAGACCTTAGAATTGTGCTAATGTGTTTAAGGTCATACATTCGGAGACTTAAAACTCAGTTGTTCACTAAACGAGCTGAACATTGCAGCTGGCTCAAAAACTTCGTCACATTAAAACTTTATAATGTAAAAAGTACCTAAATGTAATGAGTTAAAGTTGCAAATTACTGAAAACTTCAGCGGAATAGGAGAATTGCATAAAAATGCGATTTTCCATGTGGTTGACATTAGCAAATAGAAGTTTGTCGTTTGTTTTGGTCGTAAGAATGTTAGAGAAGATAAGGAAGGAATCGGTCTGAATAAATGAACCTATAAATGTATTTTTTCGTGAAAGGAGTAGTTAGGTACTTTACGACCCTCATTAATGAGGAATATGACGCCAGGAGGAAGTACTTTAAGTTGTATGTGCCTATATATCCATCGAATTGACCGCTTCATGTTCAGCAATGGACATTCTACGGCTGATATAAAGCAAAAGAAAGAAAGAAATACTGTTTTTTCACGCGAAAACGACGTACATAACATAAAAGGAAATAATGTACACAAAAGCAAAATAAACGACGAGTAGGTATTAAATCTGATAAATAAAACAAATAAATTCATATAAGAAACATGCACCACTGCGCGAAACGGCTACGATGATGATTTATTTAAAATGAAATCTAAGATTAAGTTTGGGACGTTTATTGAACGGTTATTACTGGATAGTAAGAAAGAGCAAAGAAGAAAGAAAGACTGGATAGTAACGTGACACATATGGTATATTCAACTTGTTTGACTTAATTCATTAAATTATTGAGGGATCGTGGGTTGGGTATTTGGGCATTAGTAAAGTCTCGCCTCTCCTACTGCAGTAGTCAATCAATGTATGCTTGAATAATCACTGCTTCAACAGTGCTTAAAGACTTGGTATGCAAGCTTGGTTAATTATATTAGTACGTCGGTATAATCTCCCAGATTAATTTCAGTTGCATTAAAGTTCATTTTCCCACTGAAAAATTAAACACACTTAAGTGCAAAAACCAGTATTCACTTAGTGTTAAAACCTTTTTGCATTATGGTTTTAATGCAAAAAGGTTTTAAAATAATTGCAACAAGAGTCGTGGTTGGCCGCAAAAAGCTAACAAGGACAATGAGCAGAAAAGCGCTCGAGATCATGTCGCAATTGAGCTGGAAGATGATATTCACTACAGCATCCGGTCATTCATAAACAGGCTGGCTTTCAATGTACTGACCGATTTCTAGACGGTGACAGTACTTCCAACAAAAATTGCTTGAAAACGACTTTAATTTTTTGGTGTGAAAATGTGAAATTGTATTTACGGGAGCTTACAAAAGTACAGGGGTCGGGGTGTTTAATGTATAATAAACACATTAAAACATTGCTTTAAAAAAAAAAAAAACAACAAGGAAGAATACGTAGCTTTCGACTATGTTAAGTATTTTTTTTTTCACCATTTATGACTTAGTGAATTCATATATTATCTCCTAAAAATACCAACCAAGTAACTCAGAATAAAAGCTTGTAAATTAAACCCTACCTAACTTGTGGTGCTTAGTTCAAGAGACAAACCTCACATACCAAGTATGTATACAACGGTTGTTCAAGGTCGTACAACTGCACGGCACTAAGATAACATTGCAAACTGCCCTTAGGGAGGGTTCATTTACGTTTTACAATGTACCTGACGCCGTTAAGTACACTTGTAAGGCATCGTTCCCACTGTGACGTGATTATTTTGCCGTCGGTAAGAGAAATGTCGTTTTGGAAGGATCCGCTGACACCAGTCCGGGTCGCGGATTATGCGTCAAGTGTGTACCGAGGCTGCCGACTCATGGTGTTAGAACGATCTGTATAGCTTTAGTCGGTAAGAGTCCGACATAATCCTCCGCTTTCCCCAAATGGATGGTATCCATAAGGATTTTCCGACGAAAAATGGGTAGCTATTGTTTTTATCAGATATTGATATAAAATATGAATAAACTGCCTCGTTGGTCTAGTGGTCACAAGCGCGACTGCTGTGCATGAGGTCTTGGGTTCGATTCCCAGGTCGGGCAAAGTGTTATTGGGTTTTTCCATCAGGAATTTCTTAGTAGCAGCCTCGGAGTCTGGATTTGTGCCCGGTTGATGGCAATAGGCTCGCCCCCTATTACATGGGACTAAAAACATAACTGGCGAAATGTGGGTGTACTAATGGGTACACCTCTGCCTAACCCTTCGGAGATTACAGACGTGATGTTATGTTATGTATGTTATGTTATATGAATAAAATTACACTGCATAATTTTTGAGATTGTTTCTACCCTTCTATATAATATATGAACTGCTCTTTAGTAGGTGCAAAAATCCACTTAATCCAGCAGAACATTATATGTTTGCCATTAACCTCTTGGTACAGAGATATTGAAGGTCATATTCTCGTTTTTTTGTCTTACGAATTTTTGTGTTACTCCATATTATTTTGAAATTAAATTATTTGTCTGGAAATTGACTACTAGAAGCCTGGCTATCTTTTCCACAAAATTTCATCGAGTTTACTTAATTATTTATTTATTTAACCAACCCTAGGTTCACAGGAAGTTTCAACCAACCGTTTGGCCAACTCCTTGAAGAGGCCATGGGCACACGGACCCTGTTTCAGTTTCTCTTTTTTATATTCTGACTGTTTTTTTTTGTAACTAAGCTTGTAAATAATGTACATTTTATTATTTAAATAAAATGGTTACTTTTGTTTCGACCTAATTTATTAAATATGACATCAAAAATAAGGCTTGTAAGGCTGAAAACAGCAATATTGACAGCTTATTCATGCACCAATAGCTTAGTATCAAACACCAATTATTGTATTGACACTAGAATCGACGCCAGCGTCCTCGCGGGATCGTCTCAAAGTACACAAGTTCTAACATAACACGGTGTACGATCGCTCCCCCAGGTAGTAGGTCTGCAAGTAACTGAAGCTTTATGCTAGACTTCGTAGCAAAGCCTCCTCTGGGAGGTTCGCGTTAAGAGTAACCGTCACACTGTGTTAGCGTTGCATGTCGCTTTGAGAACTGTAGGCTTTGCACGAATGCGCAAACGTTTATGCTTTAGATTCATGTCGTTTTCGAATGTATCGCCTCAGAATTTATTTATTTTATTAGGTTTACCAACAAATTTTCACACTGAATACAGTTTATAACACCACATGCACAAAACAATAAGCAAGAAAAATAAGCTAATTTACTAAGTACTTAATAAGAATCAATAAATGAACGTACCTATGTCATTTTTCCAGCGCGTCTACGAGTGGCGTGTAGACGCGCAGCGCCGGGGCGAAACCCCGCTGCCGCGGCAAATCGCGGCACTGCGGAGTGAGCTCCGGTGCGATCTCATGGCGGAATGGGAGATGCGACTGTCGCAACCCAAGTTCGGGCACGCCGCAATCGCGGCGATAAGACCCCTCTTTGAGGAGTGGCTGGAGAGGCGCTACGGCGTCCTCACCTACCACCTGACGCAGGTCCTCACCGGACACGGTTGTTTCGGGAGGTTCCTGTGTCGGATAGGGCGGGAGGAAACGCCCGGATGTCACCACTGTGTGGATCGCCCGGAGGACACGGTGGAGCATACGGTGCAGGACTGCCCCGCTTGGGCAGAGCACCGCCGTGTCCTCACGGAGGCGATAGGCGGCGGCGACCTCTCGCGTCCGGACCTGGTTCAGGCCATGCTCCGGGGCGAGAGGGAATGGGATGCAGTCACCTCCTTCTGCGAAGCTGTAATGCTAGCGAAGGAGGAGGCGGGCCGCGTGAGGGAGAGAACCACCTCACGCCCCAGCCGCTGCGGGAGACGCCCAGGGCGTCGGACGTCGCGAGGCGACATCCGGCCACCGTAGGCGCGGGCTTGCGGACGGCGAGTAATGGGTAGCTCGCCGTCCGATCAAGGTCCAAGCCCGGGTCGACGGCGCGTTCTGTTCGCGCGCGCCTCAAAGAGCTGTCAGCACAGGGACGGGGCCCCCAACGGGGCCAACGCCTGCCGGGGTTGCGGGACGTCTTAACAGGATACCGTGGCCCCGGAACGTAAAGGGCAACAGAAGGAACAGGGTGGTTTTTTAGTCAGTAAAAGTCTGACAGTCCCTTCCGCCCCACCCAGGGCGGAAGGAGTCATTTGATGATTTTTACCACCTAAAAAAAAAAAAAAAAAACCTATGTCATTTTTGTGACTTTTTATAGTTATTATGTGTAAAAGAAACTAAATTCATGTCATTATTTGTGTACAATCATATCTTTTGTTGGAGATCCTAAAATAAATAAACAAAGAGTTTTTTGCAAACTATATGACTAGGTACGTTTACTACGCGCGTTCGTACTAGGCTTTTTGTTTTATTATTTAAATTGTGCAGGTGCAGAGTTGAGTTTCAGTGTTTATGTTAGTGTAGAATTAGTTGTAGATAGGTATGCTAAAAGACAACTAGGTTTTCTAGGGTTCTCCTTATAATATACTCCCGATAAGTACCAACGCAACGAATAATAATACAACATCAACATCGTGCTTGTAATCCCCAAAGGTAAGGCAGAGGTGTAGGTGCAGAGGTGTGTGCGTGTGTAATGTGGGTGTACAATAGTGCACCCACATTTCGCCAGTCAAGTTTAAGTCCCATCATCATCTGCCTAGCCTTTTCCCAACCATGTTGGGGTCGGCTTCTAGTCTAACCGGATGCAGCTGAATACCAGTATTCTATATGGAGCGACTGCCTATCTGACCTCCACAACCCAGCTACTGGGTAATACGATACCCCTAGGTAAGACTGGTTATCAGACTTTCAAGCTTCTGACGACTCGTAACGACTGTCAAAGATCCACGTATGACAGCCGGGACCAACAGCTTAACGTGCTTTTCGAGGCATGGAATGATGTCAGTAATGTCTAAAATAAATAAAATAAATTTGAATTGAAAAAGTCACATTAGTACTTGCCCGAATTTGAACCCAAAACCTCATGCATGAGAGGCGGGCGCCTTAACCGCTAGGCCATCACGACATCAAATTAAGTTTAAGTCCCATGTAATAGGGAAATCCAGACTCCGAGGCTGCTACTGAGAAATCCCTGATGAAAAAACCCAATAACACTTGCCTGATCTGGGAATCGAGCCCAAGACCTCATCAGCAGTCACGCTTTGCGACCACTAGACCAACGAGGCAGGCAACGAAAAATTTATCATACCAAATCGGTCAAGCCGTTCTTAAGTCATATTCATCTTGCATACATGCGCTGGGTTTTTATTATTATAATTAGATTAGATAAGATAAGTATTAGAATATCTTTCTATTTATAACTAAGCTCCATTCAAATAACAATTTAAAAACCCTTCCCCAAATGTCAAGGTCTGTCACACCAAGTGGGGACCTGATTAACGTAATAAGCCCGATGAGTGGCATTTAGCTCGAAGCATTAGGTAGTTAATTACAACGCCTGAGCCCAGTGAGAGGCACAGCGCTAGGGAAAGCGCCGACCTTCATGTTTGTAATTATGTGAATGGTAATGTATGTGACGCCTTTTTAATGTACTATAATTCTATTTTTAAAAATGGTTTGTTCTTTTTTGTTAATGGCATTCTGATGGCTGGTGGTTGGTCAAAGACTTTTGGAAAATTATTCTGTTCAAATTTTTTTGATAGCCCTGAGGTGAAGACGTAAATCTGTCATGCACGAGGTTGTGGGCTCACAACCGGGCGGGGGCGACCCCTTAAGTATTTATGAAATAGAAAAAGTCTCATCTTAAGTTTATCTTGGACATCACTGACATCAATAAAAAAAAATATCGTGAGGAAATCGGAATTTATAATCAATATAAGTCTGCAGTCACCAGTCCGCCTTGAGCAAGCTTGGAGATCAATATTCGTGCCTTCTCTGTATGAGAAGAGGCGTGTGCAGTGGGACAGTAATAGTAGGCTAGAAGTATAATAATTACTGTCTTAAAAAGAACGCAGTGTTCAAGAGTAAAGTTTCTACACACAATTATCTACGCTTAAGCATTCCCAATGGATTATTGTAAGTTTTATTGACAATACTCAATCGGATAGGATGAGTTGCCAGTACGTGACGTCGACAACTTTCATAATATATTTTGGGAAAGTTTAAAAGGAAACTTATTTATAAGAGTAAACTTTTTGATAGCATTTATGTCAATAGTAGGGACGTTTAGGCTGAAGATATGCTTAAAAATAATATAAATAGTTGATTTATTTATTAGAACATTTTGCATCCGCTTTACATGAATAAGTTTTATAATTCAATGCGATTTTTTGAATCCAGGCAATTACCAATGCGACTTTTTCAATTCATATGTAGATAATGTCTAAGTGCATCTTGGACATCACTGACATTGATGAAGCATAACGTGGAATTATAGTTAATGTAACTCGCCAATCTGTCTTGAACAAGCGTAGTGATTAATGCTCGTGCCTTATCTGTATGAGAAGAGAAGCCTTTGTCCTGCAACAGGGCAGGGCTAGTATTATTAACAGTATTCTTAACTTAAAACTTGTGAAGCGCGTAGACAAACAGTAACACAATTCGATACCAAATATTTCACCATATTAGTAGGTTTTTATCGAGAACAATTATCTCTTTATAACTGTTTTCCAGTTTCATCACGATTTCTATTTCTATCCGAGATTAACACGTTTATTACTGTAGAGAGGTCCTCGGAGAATTGGTAGACAATTTACTGATGTGTCGCCTGACAGGTTAGATCGATGCCTGAACGTCGGAGACCCGAATTGGGCAGCTGTTAGAACATATTGTTGACGATTGTCCTGTACGGACGTGAGATAACAAAAAGAAGGTTAGCTTCGAATGACTTGCGAAACAGAACTGTTGTCTAAACGAATATCTAAACGAAAAGATTTTTTTGTTTGTAATGGATAAATTCAAAAGCTACTGACTTAATCGGTTATAATTAGAATATTCCCCCTGCTTACCACGGGTGAAAAGTAGATACTAAATGTACGTATAAACCTTCCTCTTGAATCACTCTTTATTTTACTCTTATGTTTTTCCATACTAACTTTGAACCTCCGTTTTATCATTATAAGGTGGTAATTAAAAAAAAAGCAGACGTCCACTAACTACAGACTACCTCCCTTTCATCTTTATACGTCAAGCGGTTTTGGATATTTCGTGATGAGTAAGTGAGTGACCTTTCGCTTTTAAAATTAGATTAGATTTACGACAAGCCCCCAGCGGAATGCTGAAACTATTCGATGTTTCGAGTAAATTTAACATTCTGTTGAATGTAGGTATCCAATCTCTTTCGTGACATCCGCATATAGACACAACAACTGTGAACCCAATATAGGCTCGATTTAAAGTGACCTCAGGGATACACTACCGGGCACTTCCTTATTTGCATGTTATTTTCGTCCCTTGAAAATAATGAGTTTACTTATTAAGTATTTTGGGTGAACCTGGAACAAAATTAATACATCAAAATCACTAGACCAACACCACCAAAACATGTAATCATAACGTGTATGGAAGATGTTATAAAATGCTTAAAGCTAAAGTACAGTTATGGCACCTAACAGGGGGCATAACTGCATAGCATAAAGCCATAGGCCATAAGGCCTAAGCAACATAGCATTAACATAAGTTAATGTGAGATTGATTTGCTTAATTTTTTAGAAGAATTGGATGACAATACAGGCTATGCACATAACCTAACCATAGTCCAAAGTAATCAAAGCATCGTTCGCCCACATCGTGCAGTCCCGGCGGAAATCTACCGCGCGATCAAAATAGGCCTCACAGAACACACGTCATTGCTATTGTTAAAATACTGATTCTGAATTTAAATACTTTTAGTAAACAAAACAAAAAGTACGACGGTAAACGGGTTTATAAATACACATCATATATAAAACCGTTTATTTAAATCCGTTTTGTTGTAAACGTTTATTATAATATCGCGCTTATATTCAGGGAAATGTGTGGGTAGAGTGTACTCGTTTAGTAATACGTTAAGCCAGTTAAAAATAAACATATTAAAAATATGGTTTGTTCGAATTTCGTGTTCGATTTTCGAAAATGCAAATCAGCACAAACGGTTATTTAATTTGTATTTATTTTCGTCTAAAAAAGAATCATTTTTCGTTGGACATTACTTGAAAGTTCCATGTAGCACATAGTGTACACGTGGGCTGCGCATTTTGCCTTTCATCGGACGAAAGGTCAGACCTTGGACAGCTGTTTTCCTTACATTTTACAAATAAACTTAACTTTCAGGAAGGATCGCATCTGTCCCAATGCGTCAAAAATGCCTCTAATTTACTTGAGATGAGATGAATTCATAGAATTGGGCTTTTGATCTCAGATATTGACATCTAGTATCATAGGTGAGATGAGCTTGCGAAATCCTTAATTTCTAATGTTCGTTGCAAATTGCAGAAATTTGACACCAATGGCAATTTTTTATAAATTATGTTTAATGAAACATCAATCAATAACTCTCGAAATTATATTTTCTGAAAGTAATATTTTCACGAAATAGGCTTATTTACATAAACGCGAAAGTTTCTGAGGATGGATGTTTGTTATTCTTTCACGCTTAAACGGCTGAACGGAATTAGGTAAAATATCGCACACAAAGATAAATTTCTTGCTTAAACACATAGAATATTTTTTTATTCCGTCTGTGTTCCCGTGGAGTAATTTAGGGCTTCAGTTTAGTTTTTGAGTCTATGCACAATACTACGGAAAAAGACGCGGGCAGAAGCTATTTTGACGTTTTAAATGATTATAACCCTTATTTATAATCCATATTTACCTTGGTCACGGCATCACGAGGTTAACGGATGGAGCAATTTCATTTATTCTTTTTTTTGTTGTGTTTGTTATGTAAAGAGACGGTTCTTCATAATCTGCCTAGCCTTTTCCCAAATATGTTGGGGTCGGCTTCCAGTCTATCCGGATTTTACCGGATGCAGCTGAATACCAGTATTTTACATGGAGCGACTGCCTATCTGACCTCCACAACCCAGTAACTGGGTAATACAATACCCTTTGGTAAGACTGGTTGTCAGATTTTCAAGCTTCTGACGACTCGTAACGACTGTCAAAGATCCACGTAGGACAGCCGGGACCAACAGCTTAACGTGCTTTCCGAGGCACGGAAAGAGACGGTTCTTATAAAAGGAAATTAAAACAAAAGAAAAAAAGGGAGGGAACGAAGTTTGCTGAGTATCTATAGATTAAAAAAAAAACGTAAAAGAGAGCCTGAAATTTGGAAAAAAAAACATAAAAAAAATATTTCGCTGCCTACATTGAAGGAATCACCTTCAAGCATAACATTGTCGTCAAAAAAGCTGATGACGCAATACCACTAGTCCACGCCATCCCTAAGGAAATCAGCCGCGTGATCAAGCTCACCCAGAACTGACGTCACCGCTATTGTTTGCACGAAACAAAAAAGTTTTTGTTGACAAAAGAACAAAGTTTATATTTACGCTTTTGTTTACTTAAGGTCCAAGATCCTAGTGCCGTTAGACCTACGTCATTTTTAATATACAATTAATATAATTTCAAGGCAAATGATTAATGTAATTTTAGCCAGAAACTTTAAAGATGCGATGTGGAAATCTGCTGGATGCGGCTAACGCAGGATCGGTTAGTGTGGCTATCTTTAGGGGAGGCCTATGTCCAGCAGACGTCATTCGGCTGATATGATGATGATCTAAAAAGGGGCTCAACATTCGAGCTAGTATAAAATGCAACTTTTAAATGTTTCAATGACGTGGGTCTGGCGACTCAACGATCTTGAACTGTAACGGTAACAGGACAAATGTTGCGCGAGTATATATTTGCTGGAATAAAATAATAATGTATGACGGATAACAAAAATAACCCCTTTACCTGTAGCGTCGGTATAACTGACTGGATTCGCTTAGCCTCAGCCTTTAAAAGAATAAAACTTCATGTTTTACCCTGAGTTGAGCTTTGAATTCGTATCTAAATAATCGAAATCCGATCCAGTCCGTCCCCTTGCTGTCCTTTCTTCAACGATCCCATAGTGGTTGCCCTTGGCGTGTAGTTGCTTAGTTATAAGTTATCGGCCCTGCCTGTGGGCCTCACTTTTTAAAGCACCACAGGAAAGTCCGGTTAAGCAGCCGACAGCCTCTTAGACAGACGTGAGAGATGCCATTCTGAAAAAAAAACATAAAACATTTTCGTATACATTTTCTGAATTTTAAGCTATGAAAAGTCATATCTTAACAAGATCGTTAGCTGAAGGCTGAACCTCTTAGAAAATGGTCCACGTCATTTAGAAAATTACTCACATATTAAATTTTAATTCTACACTTGAGTAAACATCTCATCTGATTTGAGAGGCAGCCCTGCAAATTGGTTAGGCTCGACGCTTTTTACATAACCTACATTTTCTTTATACAGCTGTTGATGATAAAAGATGTTCGCGTTTCATTAAGATTTTCACTTCATTATTTATTTCTCCATTTAATTAAATGAAAGACAAAGAGGTACCGATATTTGGAGCGCGGAATTTTCAATATTTTAATTCCACGAATTTTCTGTGTTCGATTCAAAGATGGTGGAAAATATGGACGTTGAAGATAACGTTTAAACGTCAGAGATGAAACTAATATGGAGGTTCAATGAATCGAATTAATGGAATTTCAGTGGTTCGATAACTAGCTTTTACCCGCGCCTTCGTCCGCGTAAATGTCGGTTATCGCGGTTATTGATGAAATCGCAGAATACGAACTAGCCTATCCTATTCTATAGTCCTTTCTTGGTGTTCAAACTTACCCCGTAATTTCATCAACATCATTAATCAATGATTGACCGTCGATAAAGGGGTCGCGAGTTTGATTCTCGCACAAAATAAATATTTGGGCCTACAGGTTTCGGAACTGGTTGTATGTGTATGTCAGTTTGTAAACGCATCCACGATCAGGAACAATAACAAGTTGTTTGAAACTTAAAACTGGCTTACTCTAATATCTGTACATAAAATTATAAAGACTGCTAACCATAAGGGATGATTCTCATTAGAACGTGCCGTGCCCGGGACGGGGCCCGGACGGGGCACGGTTTTAAATTTGTTATGAATATTATTATGAATCATATTTTGTATGAATCAATTTATATTACACAGTGCATTATCCGTGTCCCGTCCGGGCCCTCTCGACGCACTTCAATACCACGTCGGCTCGTCCACGCCCCGGCCCGTGCACGGCACGTTCTAATGAGAGTCATCCCTAATAGTTCAGTTTCTAAACAAATTCAAATAAAAAACAAAACATACAACATACAATAAATATTATATTAATAAGTAATTCAAGGTCAGACATTAATCCCACTCCATTGTAATACCTACCTATGTACTACCTTATTGTAGACGTATGTATATACAACAGGTGTTGTCCCATATCAAGGCTTAGGACACACTGAAGGAATAAGCTTGTCATGTGTTAGTTTCGCTTCATGCCCGACCAAACATTTCAAAGCGAAACGTCAAGGAATGAGTATGACTTTTAAGTTTATACCTTAGACCAGGGGCTTCCAACCTTTTTTTACACTGTGATTTCCTCTACGGGTTGTAATTTTTAACCGACTTCTAAAAAAGGAGGAGGTTCTCAATTCGGATGTTTGTATTTTTTTTTTTTTTAGGTTTGTTCGCGCTTTACACCGACGCTTGCCAACCGATTTCAAAAATTCTTTTTTTGTTGGAAAGGTTATAATTGGCAAATGGTCCCATGAAAATTTTATCGAAATTGGACAAGCGGTTATTGAAAAATAAACAAAAAATTATCTACATTGTTTACATTGATGATCTTTTCATTCCTCTGCATTGTTTGTTCGCGCATTTTCAAATCTTCTTTTCCAATGTTTTTATATATATTCTATTGTTTGATTATCATGTCTCAATGTCTCAATTGAGTGATTATTTGAAATACAAAAAAAATATTCTATTTGCTGAAGGAGAATGTTGGATGTTGTTGATCAGAGAGATTGCTTGGAGATTTAACATAGAAGTAAGTGTGTTTGTCTAATTTTATACCTAAGTATTCCTTATGCTGTGACAATGCTGTGTAATTATTTTTTATATATTTACTTAAACGTAAGTGACACCCGTTTTATTTATTTGTTTCAGTGAAATACAGTCAGATTGTGGTTAAGACATTTTGAAGAAACAGGAAATGTTCAAAAGTGGCGTTTGTGATCAAAACCTGTAATGTTTACTCCCGTATTAGAACGGATTGTTAGTAGACATACTCATGCATGCTGCTGGATTGAAACAATACAAGCCGACACGTAAAATTTTATGAAGTGCTGTTCATCGCCAAGTGAAAGTCCACTTTGCCCAAGAATATATAGATTTTAATTGGGAAGAACATGTTATTCAAGAGATGGTGCTCCACTTCGCTAATAAGACAGCACCACCGTCAGCAGCCCACAATACTAAAGTGTCAGGGTGTGTTTTAAATAAACTGTTGTTATCATAAATTCTAAGGAAGTGTTTCAAACATTGAATAAGCAGGTCCTTTTTACGATCATAACCATATTAAAAATCAAATATACTAATAAAAAATCTATAAATTAGGTAAAACACCAAAGTATTTAGTGCTATTTCACTTATATAAGTAGGTATGACAGTTAATGTGGTGATGTTATTGTTATGAAAAAGAAATATTATATTTCTAAACATATAACATGTTGATTCACTACATAATTTATTACCTACTTTAAAAATAATAATATAGATATTTTATAGACAGTATTGAAACGATGACACTGCTTTTTTATCAAGTTCTAGCTCAAGTAGTTTATTTTATATTTATTCTAAGTTGTTTTATATGTTTTTGCTTTATAATATGATGACAAGTAATTATTTTTTTGAAATAAATGGTCCCAATCGTTTCGTTCCAGAACAATCTAAAAGTAACCGTGTATTACGAAGAAAATGAAATACAAGCTTAGAATTAGCACATAGAACTTGGCAACTATCGACCTTATTCTCATTGCCATAACAAGTTAAAAGTTTTAACTTAGACGACTTTTTCCTAACAAGTTCCAACTTAGGAACAGTTGCCAAGAGTTCGATTCCCTAGCAATTTACCTCTGCGTGCAAAGTGCTGCAATCTTTAAAAGTGTAAGTTTGTAAGTACGCTGAGATCTTGGAAACTTAAGTAGGTTTTTAGTGAAGTTGGCTCGTGCAAATACGTGGCACCGATCATTTATTTGTAAATTTTATCGAGGATGGTTCTAATCGAAGGCCCATTGAAGTTTTTGTGTGAATTCTTGGCCACATTTGAATACTGTCCAATATTTAAGCTGCTCAAAAATTATATGGAAAACATAGCATAACATAACATCACTCCTGTAATCCTCGAAGGGTTAGGCAGAGGTGTACCCATAAGTAGGTACACCCAGATTTCGCCAGTTATGTCCCATGTAATAGGGGACGAGCCTATTGCCATCAACCGGGCATCAATCCACAATCCGAGACTGAGAACCAGAGGAACTGAGAAATTCCTGATGGAAAAACCCAATAACACATTGTCCTGGGTATCGGACCCAAATGCGCTTTGCGACCATTAGACCAAGGGGCAGTCAGACAGTCATTTTATGTAAATAAACTTTAGCAATTTGAAGAGATAAAGTTTTTAAATAATGTATGCCTTTATTAATACTTTTTAAACTAAACATGACGTAAGAACAGCTAGGCATCAATTTCAGCCGAGACAATTTCACGACAGTCAATATTCAGACTTTCACTTTGTTATTGCCAGGGAAGCAAAAGTTGTGGAATACAAATATTTTTGGTTTGGCGCAAGTGAGAAGGAATAAGCGGGCAATATTACAAAGTATTTTTTATTGTCCTCGCTGAATTAGATAATGGTAATCAGTAAGAACAAAAAATCATCTGCTTAGATTAAAAAAACCTTTTTTATGCAAAACCGGAAACTGTTACGTCAAAATAATATGCTTTGATTTTGTTTTATTTGTAGATTAGTTTCTGCCCGTGACTTCGTCTGGATAGTTTTTCAGAATTGAGCAAAAGTCTTTAATTATCCCATGGAAATACAAAAATGACATAAAAAGAAACACAAATACGAAAACATAAATAATTCTATGTGTTAAGGTAGATGTATAATTTATCTACATGACAGTGTGCCTTTAAGAGCTAATTCAGTTTGGCTATTTGAGCGTAAAAGAGTAACAAACATATTTATATTCAATTATCCTCATATAGTTTTGAGTTTATAATAGTAGTAGGAAGTAGGATTATATTATTTAGCGTTTCATTAATATCTTAAAGTCGTAGAGATTTTAAACTGCAGGTACTTAATTATTTTGCCAGGAATATAATTCGCCACAAATACATACATCCTCGACTGACAAAATGACTGCCTCGATGGTCTAGCGGTCGTAAACGCGACTGCTGTGCACGAGGTCTTGGGTTCGATTCCCAGGTCGGGCAAAGAGTTATTGGGTTTTTCCATCAGGAAATTCTCAATAGCAGCCTCGGAGTCTGGATTTGTGCCCGGTTGATGACAATAGGCTCGCCCCCTATTACATGGGACTAAAAACATAACTGGCGAAATGTGGGTGTACTAATGGGTACACCTCTGCTTAACCCTTCGGGGATTACAGGCGTGATGTTATGTTACATACATCCTCCTGCCATACATAAAATATTCTAAATATATACCTACCAATGTAACAATTAAACTTTATTTTCCTTGGATTTGGTAATGAAAGCAAAAAAAAATACAAAGTAATAAAGGCGTTATCTACGCTCGTAAGTCGTAATTTACGACTTTTAAAGTCTACTGAGGCAGTCATTGAGACTTTTATGATGGTCGTGGGCGAAGCGTTTGTGACTTATCATTACATCGACTTTTATATTCGAGCATGTTTAAAATGTATATTGGATGAGAAATGAGGTTGATTATCACACTGCTTCCTTACTTACCAGAACATTCTTTTTCTTGAAATTTTCTTTATTGTCACCTGCAGTCTAATTTTTTTAATCTTAACTTAGGCACCTAGTGTTTTGTTTTGACTGTAGGAAAAGTTAAGTAATCTAAAAGACATATTCAATAGGCCATACAAAAAAAAACACTACATACCTAGGGAAATAATAAAAGATATACGGTTAGAAATTTAATATTATAGAATTATGGCCCATTATTTAATTAAAATTTCTAGAAGAAAATATCAAAATAAACTACTCGTTTAAAGTATTAGAATGAAATTCTTTTAGTAAATTGTTGCATCCAGAACATGTATGATTTTGCATGTAAAAAAATTACATGAAAATATTTAAAATCGCTATCTCTTATGCTATGTTCCACCCTTACCACTTGATACATAATCTAACATGTGACACGAGAGCCACATAATATTGTTATCATAATCGCAACTATTTCACGTCTGCCACATAGAGAGGCATCTTTTCAATTTATGTATCATACTAAAAAAAAACATATTTACTGTGTAGCAAGATAAAACATAGTTGATCCAGATCAAAACCAAGGTCGAATCGGGTTGAAGACTTTGAATACTCATGAGTATGAACAACTGCACACATTTTATTATTAGACCAACTCTGAAATCCTTTAAAAATATTAGCTGTGCCTTACATTTTGATTGTTTTGTTATTACTTGTCAGAAATGTTGTTTTTACTCATAAATTCTTTTACCATCTGAAAGATCAAATGAATATTAAGTACTTTAGTTAAATAATTATCAATACTAATATTATGAATTTGAAGAGTTTGTTTTTTGTTTCAACGCGCTAATCTTAGAAATGACTGATCTGATTTCAAAAATTCATTTGCTTGAGTAGCTGTATACATTATTAGCAATCTCCTCGCGACTTTGTTTCTCGTGATTTTTCTTACGGATCCCTAATTGTTGCTTATATATTAAAAAACAGTGATAACGCAGCTTCCAAATCGGTTCAGTAGATCCAGAGATTACCCCCTACGTCCTCACAAACTTTACCTCTTTATGTGTAAAATATACGTAAGTATCTAGTTGGTAACCTAGTCAAAAAAAAAGTCAAAACATTTATTTCAATTAGACCATTTACAGGCACTTTTGAATTGTCAACAGCAACAGTAGTTCTACGCAACGTATGGTTACGTTATATAAAGTTAACCCTTAGTCTCATGTGTCTTTAACTGCACTGGCACCGCAATAATCAACTTTATTCAACAACAACCACTTAAAACTCATTCTACCTATATAACCTACCCACAAAAGTTTCCGTACAAAATGGCCGCGATAAAAACAATACAGGGTGGTGTTAATTGCTACACAGAGTTGGGCACGCAATAGATAGCGGGTGTGTGCGGACCGTTATGGTCGGCTCTTTTGTTTGTTGTTGAAGGCACAAGTATTTCCGCAACTCTAATTTGCTGTTAACTTTTTTTTGATAGTATTTCGGTATTAGTTTTGACTATCATCAAAAAAATATTCGAAATGAAAACGAATTTCGTTGTAACTTTTATAAAAGAGTTGTTTTATTCGGTCTATTTGAGTATCTGCCATGTTTTGGAAAAGCTTTCAGAAAAAATAATAAATGTATATTTTATTGACTGCTTCATTAAACATGAGGGGTTTTTCCATCAGGAATTTCTCAGTAGCAGCCTCGGAGTCTAGATTCGTGCCCGGTTGATAGCGATAGGCTCGCCCCCTATTACATGAGACTTAAACAAAACTGGCGAAATGTGGGTGCACTAATGAGCACGCCCCTGCCTAACCCTTCGTCGATTACAGGCGTGATGTTATGTAATACATAAATGTAAAAGGCACATTATTTGCTATGACGAAGCCGTGCTGTTATAATAAGCGATCTTAAATTGAAATTGCTCATACACCTCGTTTAAACAATAAACAACTTGCTTATAAACACACTTAGAAAAGATAAACAACCGCAATCGGAAACTGCAAGCAATAAACATTCGAATCTAAATCTTCCAATTATTATCGCGGAGCAGTAAACTCAGAACATGCTACCCGCCACACTGTTCAGACATAGCACAATTTAATAGCATTATAGCGACGCCATCTTTGTCATATAAACCGTCAAAATGGTGTTGCTTGAGGCTCTCGGAGTTATTGCGGGGAATATGTCGCTGTTGTTCATACTATGATGTATTGTCATATCTAAACGAGTCAGTTTTTCGATGATATCATGTAATCGCTGTGGGTTTTTTATAGACAGTTGGAGCTATGCTTTTACGACTTTCGCTAGGGCGGACAAGCTATCTAGTGTTATTTATATTAATGTTATAATATAGTAAAGTTTGTAAGTTTGTAGGTTGTTATTATCTCTGGATCTACTGAACCGATTTTGAAAATTGAAAGCAATTTTATCACTGAGTACAGGCTATATTTTATTATTAAAAATTTTTGGATTTGTAAAAAATATCACGTGAACGAAGTCGCAGGGAGAATGCTAGTTTTGTATAAATTTAGGTAAAGTTACGATAAGATGGACTGCCCAAGTTTCGGTCCAATTAAGTTGACCGAGGGTTATTTTTACAGAATATATCGGTACAGTCGGATACAGGACTCTTAGTTTTTAAGCCTCATTTTGTTTTTAAGACAAGCTTATGCCCGCTTGAATATGAATTCGTCAGCTTTAATGTCGGTTATCTGCTGTGTTTTTTTTGCGCAAAACCCTATTTTTGTTTCTGAATAAAAGTATAACATCAGCTATCTGCCAGTGAAAGTCGCCTTTCGGAGATTAGCCGGAACAAACAGACAGACCCCCCCCACCCCTATTCTCGTAGTTATTAGCTATGTGATGTGTCTTTCTGCACCCAGTTATACACCTTTTTACACCCATTATAAAAAAATAACGTGAAGTAAGTATTACAATCTCAAGGTTAGTATTGTCAAGTTACATCCTTTGATTGCGTAACTATTAATCTTGTAACTTAGACGATTCACTATTTCCCTGAATCAAACCGATCCCTTAATCGTTTACCTTAATTGTTTTATTAGTTTATGTTACCTTTATTAGATAAACTTGCTGGAAGTTTACCTTTGGGGGTTATTAGATTTAGTGAATCGTTTATCTGAGCTTGCTTTTATATAGAAAGTCTCAAAGATTGGAATCACAGACGTACGTGCTTCTATACCAAGAAAAGTGAGTACACGCATCGTTTTATAAATATAAATAAAATTTAAGTGTCCGATTGAAATGTCAATATAATAGCATTTTACCATACTTTTCTGTCTGTCTGGACTCTGTTGGTTTGTTCCGATTTGAAGATTTTGATAGGACTGTCACTTGCAGATACCTAATGTTATATGTAGTAACTAAACTACTAACCTATTTTTTTTTATAAAAACTATTTTTTTATTTTAAAAATGAATGGATCGACGAACGTAGTCGCGTGTAAATGCTGTTATTGAAATAAAATGGACGTTCTCATGATAAAACTTATGAAACACGAAACAGAAACAACAACAACTCAAATATTTAACGTTTAAAATCTTGGGAAATCTAACTACATATTTTCGTTTTGGTAGAACGAAACTATTTTCGTGCCCAAAAACAAGATGCACATATTTCATCTTCAAAAATATCTTCTAAGCTACACAAACCTTTTCATCCCCATAACCAATATTTTCCCCTACAACGTATTAAAAAACAATTTCACACGTCGATCACTCGTACGAATCCGTCAAACAGTAGTGTTGGAGCGAAACCGGAAGCGAGATAGCGGCCATGTTGTCTCTCACCGGATGTGACGTGCCAGTTGTAATGCGACCGTGTGGATATTGCAACACACTTCGTTGGCTGAGAAACCGATATGAGCTGTGATTGATGTTATTGAATTCTCTTGTCTCAAGTGTTTGTAGTGTGAAGATAGATAAAATATAAGATATGCTTCAAGTTAGTTAGTTTTCTAATTTACATGTACCTACTTTCTTTGGACAGCTCTGATATTGGTGAAGGAAAACATCGTGTGGAAACCTGAACTTATTCATAGTAATTTATATGTCCTTAAGCTTTTTCAGATGAAAAAGCTTAAGGACATATCATATAATTATATAACATATAATTACTATGAATATTGGTTTAGATAAACCATTGAACCTATTTTGAAGAAAATTTGTACGGGGTAAGTTTGAACCCCAAGGAAGGACATCGGCAACTTTTTATTTAGTGACTTCGTCTGCATCTCTGATGGCCGACATTTACGGACACGCGGGCAAAAGTTAGTACTTGATTTAAAAAATTCCGAAATCTCCAATCCGCCTTGCACGTGCTTTTTCTGTATGAGAAGAGGCCTTTGCTCTGGAGTGGGATAAAAATTTATATAGTAATATCTTGTACTGGCAGCAGCCAATACCAACATAAATAATCTTTCAAAGTTTATATTGAATAGCTTTTGCCCGCGCTACGTCTGCGTGGAACTTGTCTATATCGTACTTGCATACAAACTTCCACCCTCCTTTTCACCGCCTTAGGGGGTGATTTCCGGAATAAAAACTATTCTATGTCCTTCCCCGGGTTTTAAACTATCTCCATACAAAATTTCGCCTAAATCGGTTCAGCGGTTAAAGCGTAAAGAGGTAACAGACAGACAGACAGACACTCTTTCGCATTTTTAATATTAGTATGGATGGACATTGAATTACTTTTAACTATGCCATGACAAATGTAAAACATATTAATACCGTGTTCGTACCCAAAAATATTTTTAATAACGTCACTATTCCTTATTTATACGGTCGACTTGTTTACAAACCAATAAGTAGCACTCAATAAAGTATCAATATAACCGCATCGTACAAACTTGTCCAATCACATCGAGCGTTGCCGTTGAACGGTACTTAATGGAAGTCAATTTTAAACTTTAATTTGATTCCGTTACAGTTTTTTTTTGTAAAATAACTCGGTTTACTAGTGCATTGATTGCTGTACTGGTTCTGTTTTTAAAATAGATATTAATACCTCAAAATATGTTGCCCCCTTGTCGCTATGTCACCACGTGCAAGCGATTGTTTTAGGGGCCCATTTAGTTAGTGTACAAGTCACTTCCTTTTAACATTTTTGAAGGAAAAATATTTGTTATTTTGTGTTTTTGACATGTGGGTGTACTAATGGGTACACCTCTGACTAACCCTTTGAGGATTGCAAGCATGAAATTGTATTTTTGATAGCGCGTAGAGTAACACACGCAAAACATAGTCCATAAGGGTGCATGTGACAGAACAGAGGACATAGGGGTCTTTCAAGTATAGTTAAAACAATTCAAACTACTTCCGTAAAAAAATGAGAAAAACGTTGGTACTTTGACCTTCAACATCTTTATAACTACGAGGTTCTTAGGTACATATGGCCCTAAAATAAATAAATATCGCAATGATAGCAAGAACATTTAAATTGCGGCTTCGTGACGTGTTTTTTTAAATCAGCTATTTTAGTTTCTAACATAAAATGAAAATAGTTTTCTGTACAGAACTTATTATAAAGGCAACACAATCCAGAAATTAAATGTAAATAGTTTCCCAACGAGACTAAGTTTCATAATCTATGCTATAGTTCACAAAACTTCTATTAGCTTTGTGTTGCTATTTCTCAGGTTTCTTTTGTTTGAAACTTATTAACTAAGATCCGAGAGACGCCGTAATAACGTCATTTTAACATGTATTCAACTTTAAAGACGGATATCGTAAAAAACCAGTATTCTTTATTCAGAAACACTTCAGTAGGCGAAAAGACGGAATTTTAAACATCTCGCGTAAAGTAGGTATGTGATAATGTGGGTTTTTTTAACAATATTCTGTAAAACATATTTAAAAATCAGCTGTCTCACTTGAACGTTAGTGAGTTACGTACCTTTAATACCTGATACCTGAAAAAGGGCCTTACAAGCAAGGGTTACCAAGTACGTATAAATTTTCTAAATTACATAATATTAAGTCCTCTATCTAGCCTCAAAATGTCAGCTATACTGTAATAGCGGAAGTTTGGCGACTTTTAAATCTCAGTCTATTAGTTACAAAACAAAAATATCTAGCTATAGTCTACCTAGATTATAACTTTATTTATTTGATTTGTTTATATCTACTTTTGTTATTGCTTTGTCATGAAGAAAATTACCAGGCTTATCATTTTTAGAGTTCCGTACCCAAAGGGTGCCATTGGAATTATTACTAAAACTGCGCTATCTATTCGTCCGTCCGTCTGTCCGGGCTTTGAATTTTTAAATCTTTTGAACCGTAATAGTTGGTAGGTTACACTTGATTTTTTTTACAGAATGTGTGTATTACTGTATGGGTATGGCCGCTACCAAAAGTAATAAAAATCAAAATAAAGTTTTTTTTCCATACAAGGAACATATTTTTTTTATGTAGTGCTAAATATTGTACGGTGATACACAACCTTTTGTGTGCGAGTCAGACTTGGCCGATTTTTGATAGCAGTTGTTGTGGAAACTTTCATATAATCCGCCCAAAACGAAATGTTTGCCCGAATATCGGAAATTGCTCGCGTAGATACGCGACACAGCCTTATCTTTGTCTAAAACCACGCGAAACTTGGATAGACCAAGCTGTTCTAATAATGGAACCATTACAGTAGACATTGTTAGGCTAACCTCGTTCCGAACAGTCTACTGTTCTGAGAAAGATATTTTGATATTGAGACTGTTGGACAATATTGTAACCGCAAATTGGATTTAGATCTGCTAGAATGAAACACCCACATGAAATTGTCTTTCACATTTCAAATTAATTGTAATAGTTTTGGATATTTAATGCTGATTAATTTTGAATCGGAAGATCACTTTTAATCTCATCTCAGCTACAATCAATGTCATAAAAATAAAGCTAAATTGAATCACACATATCAGTGAAACCACAGTTCCGGCACCGACCCGTATCAGTGATAATTATTCTTTCATACATTCTCTATGAACGCACTGGAACTGACACTGAGAGCACCGCATCGTCGCTGACACTGACTTCACTGATCCCGTACTGTCAAAATCAATCTTTAGAGGCATTTTTGACCTATTGAGACTGAGATTAGATTGCGATTGTTCCTAGAAGTTAGTAAAATTGACCCCCCTCTGTTCCAAGTATAGTTTTGGATATACATTGAATAACTAGCTTCCGCCCGCGACTCGATTTCATTTTCGTCCGCGTCATTTTTAATATATTATCCCACAAAACCGTATTCTAGAATATAACTAATCACTGCTAAATTTCATTCAGATCCGATCAAAAAACATTCATCCATTCAATTTTCGCATTTATAATAGTAGTAAGATTTGGTTTTGGCAGAACTTTTTTGTGTCTGCAACATTCTAGGTGAATTCAACGTTGTCATACATGTATAATTTGATGGCAATTTTATATTCACTGATAGTAAAAGCTTTTAACATAAAGTTTCAATACCACTTAGCACGTAATGAAATGTTCACACCCACTCCGTTATAAATTAAAAATAACAGAAACAACGTGCTGCAAAGTTAAGGGAGTATTTAAATGGTTTGTATGTAAGTACAGTTCACTAAAGAGCTTGGTAGGCGAGCAAAAATGTATTACGATATTTTGTTCGTTTAAAGTCAAAGTTGAAGTCAAATCATTTGTTTTGATTAAACTATTAAAAGGGCACATTTTAAACGTAAAAAAAATCTCGTTGACCTTTTCAAAATACTTTCGAATGTTTTTCTAACACAAGCGCAATTGCTAAATTAAGTTGTAATCCTCTTCAATAATAATAGTAGGTACGTATACTAATCCTTACCTGACATTATACCTATAAACGAAAGTAACTTCTAAATCTCTGTCTGCAATGTGTGTCTCTGTCTCTGTCTGAATGTATATTTCACGGCTAATCCGCTAAACCATTTGTGATCAAGATTGATATGAATAGGCTGAAGTTTGGGGAAAGACACATTTCACGCGGGCAGAATCTATTAGTATTATATTAAAAAGCTAAACAGTTTAAAGGATGATTCTCATTGAGACGGGGCACGGACGGGGCACGGTTTTAAATCTGTTACATATATTTTGTATGAATCAATTTATATTACACAGTGCATTATCCATGTCCCGTCCGGGCCCTCTCGACGCACTTCAATACCACGTCGGCTCGTCCACGCCCCGGCCCGGGCACGGCCCGCTCTAATGAGGATCATCCCTAAATGTTTTTGTTTTGTTTGAACTTACTAACCTCCGGAAATACTTCGAATCTGTTAGGTACTTCCTTTACTTTCACATTAACGAAATCGTGGCCAGTTAACTGGTCTGTCTGACCAAACGTGTACTGAAGTAGATAGGATGGTGTTTGTTAGCAGCCTGTATACTCATCTCTTTCATCAACTGTACGTAAGGGTACCATTACATAAACATTTGCCTGAGAGCAACGGCGAAATCTGTACGTGCCTCATTACAAAGAGTCAACTTTTAATTATTATACGAACCGTAATTAAAATTTCATAATTCAGAGTGAGCCCTGACGCCTGCGAGCCTGAGGCGCGGCGTCATGGATAACTTAATACTATTAAAATGTTTTAAAAGTGCCATTTTATTCACTTATTTAATTTTCTTACTTAAATTTTAGTATGAAAAATAAGCTTCTTAAGTTCGATATAATATTACTATTTTTTATTTATTTTATTATGATTATTTTTTTAGTAATTAAGTGTTCTGTGAATATTGTACATATTATTGATTAGAACATAAATAAAGTTTATTAATACATTATATAATATATACATATTTAATTATAAAAAGGTAAAAAAAAATAAGTTGATAATCTCTCAAAGTAATGGCCCGATTATAAAAAAAGCCGAGTGTTTATAGGTTATGTTTCATCGTACACATCTACGCAGACAAAGTCGCATGCAAAAGCTATACTTATAATATAAAAAAGTAAAGATTGTTTGGTTTTGATAAAAAAAAATATTTCAAATGAATCTTTCTGCTATAAAATAATTATGTTTTATGGGATACCTACTTAACTTCTATGCGGATGACGTCGCGGGCTGAAGCTAGTTATTTTATACACTACATATAACATAATGTGGACAGAGCTGCTGTCCACATTACGTCATGTCATGTTATTTAGAAGAAAATTGAGCTGGCGCTTCAATGGCTACTGTACAAGATAAATCTATCTACGAAACCGTAATACGGGCGATTAGAATTGATGGACCGTAGGATCAAAAGGCGATTGTACCGTCACAGTATCTGGTATCGACAGATATTGCTCCAGATTGCTCAGTTAATTGCTTCTCTGTCTTTGGAGATTGTCGCCGAGCGATTAATTACCCACAGACCATCGCACTTGGGTATAATTCGGGTCTTTGTTGACAGTGTGTAAGACTAAATTTTGAAAATAACTTTACATAATACAAAACAGTAAGAAAATATTTAAGTTGCGATTCAAGCTACGCGGTTGCTACGCCGTAGCAGACGATGTGATTGTCATTGCTACGCCATCCGCTACGCTAGCCCTGCTACACAATTTTGTAGGCATTGTATTTTTTTTTTCTTCTTGTGAATGTACAAGATTTACTACCTCATTTTATTTCATGTACAAAATATTCGTTAGGGTGTTGTGGAAGTCGTCACGGTGACCCTCTAATGAGTCCGAGGATGCCCAAGACCGAGTAAGTGGATAATGTTTGTAAGTATCAGTTTACTATGTTGAAACCCAGTGAAATTAATGAATAATTTAATTATGGTCAGAACCTTGAAACACGTTTATTTTTTATTGTGTTTACGTGGCTTATGGTGTGCTGTGTGTGGTTGAAAAGGAGTTATTCTGGAATATTTGTTCATAAACATGAACAAATATTCCAGTGGGACTAATCCTGAAATTATGATAAAATATCAGCTGTTTCATACATTATGATCGTGTTGTGATACATGTCTGTAGGGAAAATCTGATAATTTTTTAATGATTTTGGGGTGGGTTCTATACTAAAAGTGATTCAAAATAATGAGTGCTAATAACCCTTTTAAGGTTTTGGGTTAATTAGTAATCGCCCTGTTTATCTCGTCTAGCTGCAAAAATAAAAAAGAAAATAAGAAGATACGACTAATAATTTTGTACGTTTATATTTTAATTTGCCTCACACTAAGAATTTCTCCTATATTGTGGATGCGTCTACAAACATTATAAACGTACATATACAAACCACTCGCAATAACCTCCAGAAGCATACAAATGTACCGTGCGGGAATCAAACTCGCAACTCGCAGCCAGCTCCACATTGTAGCCTACTGCAGGCGGTGTTCTTTGTTGATCAGAATTTCCGAACATGTAGAGATAGGATTGAAAAACCCTTGCCATATCGTTTGTGATCATCCAAAGAAGCCTTGCTCTTGGTATGTATATACCCTTTCCGTTACACGTTGTATATGGTAGCGCATAATGTGACACACACAAAACATTGTGCTATATATGCATGCAACAGTACAGGGTATCTATTAAGTTATAACATTAAAAATTTGTAATCGTAAAAGAACCTAAAAATTGGGGCTTTGAACTTCTATAACTCCATAATCAGAACGAAGGTTAAGTTTAGGTTAGGTAACCTATAATCCAGAAAAAAAATAACACAGCATCATCAGCATGTACTTTTCGGTACAGGGATCGTTAGGGTATTTAGCTTAGAACAAAAGACGCTACTCGAAGTGCCAAACTCGTTACCAAATAGGTTGACCCTTTTTGAACTGTCATCTACACACTAAGAAGAAAAACAAAAGAACGTCAAAAACAGTTGTAAAATCGACCTTCAATTTCTCAAAAACCAGAAAGTTGCAATGTATGGTCAAGACAAAAAAAAAACCATTGCAATGATATACATACATACATAAACTCACGCCTTGTCCCATGGGGGTAGGCAGAAACTAGAGAACGCCACCTGCTACGATCCTTACATACTTCTTTTGCCTCATCCACGCTCATACATCTCTATTTCATATACTTCTATTCCCATACATGTATATTCTCATTGCAATGACAATAAGAATATACAACTTTCGGCTTTCGCTAAGTGTCTGTATACCACCCGTTATTTGACACATGTTGCTCAATTACCTAACTTTTATCGGGCTACGTAATATAATAGCCAGTCCTAATACAACTTAAGACTATTTCTTTTATCGTAGATATTAGTTTCTATCCATCAGTACCTAACTTACAAAACTTCCACATGATGAATTAGCCTTACCTAATATAGGCACGCCATATGTCCTGCAGTGATATTCTGTACCTAATAGTCTCACTCGGTGAATTCAGGTGAAGTGTAAACTGTTATCGCGCCTGAGGCTAGGGATTAACATAGACATATCTATAGAGTTGCTCTTATCTACTAAATGTATATACATATATAACATCACGCCTGTAATCCACGAAGGGTTAGGCAGAGGTGTACCCATTAATACACTGTCTGTGACCGTCTGGTTATTCTAGTGGCTCTTTCTTTCTTTCTTTTGGCGAAATGTGGGTGTGGATCTACTAAATGTATGAGGGAAATGACTGTCCGGTGTACACCATTTTGAGAATCGGTGCCCCAAATCATGTAGCCAAATTGACTTATGTACTGTCACTAATGATGCCATGGAAGTGGCAATGTTTTGGGGCTAATTTAAAAAACTGTCGTGCCACTGACAAAAAAAAAAAAATAAGTATCCCATAACTTGATATTAATACGCTTTATTTACCTATTACCGAGCCATATTATTTACTTTATTACCGAATCATTTTCTCAGCAATACTCGATACTCATTTAATTTATATTCATATTCTTCTCACATTTATTAAATTTTCTCTTTACGTTGGTTACGCGGTAATGTACACTCAGTAATGAAAATAACGTAGTATTCAATTCATTTAACATTATTTACATTTAAATGAAAGCTCGTTTTTCGCTTATTACTTTAAAACAACACAATTATTGGCTCACCGCGCCGGTTATTATCCGATGCACGAGGCGAACAAAATGAATTGATGCGCTTAAAATTACATTGTTCAATATTTTGTTGGGTAGTCACATTTTGGTAAAATGTCTGTTGGGGGGTTAATGAAAGCGTTTATTGTAGTGTGCAATTTGATAATGAGTTTTTATTTGATCTCATATAGATGTAATGTAATGTCGTGATGGCCTAGTTGTTAAGGCGCCCGCCTCTCATGCATGAGGGTGTGGGTTCGAATCCGGGCAAGTACCAATGTGACTTTTTCAATTCATATGTACTTTCTAAAGTTTATCTTAGACATTACTGACATTCCGTGCCTCGGAAAGCACGTTAAGCCGTTGGTCCCGGCTGTCATTCGTGGATCTTTGACAGTCGTTACGAATCGTCAGAAGCTTGAGAGTCTGACAACCAGTCTTACCTAGGGGTATCGTGTTACCCAGTTACTGGGTTGTGGAGGTCAGATAGGCAGTCGCTCCATGTAAAATACTGGTATTCAGCTGCATCCGGCAAGACTGGAAGCCGACCCCAACATAGTTGGGAAAAGGCTAGATAGAATCATCATCTGTCTAGCAACATGAAAACATCGACGTGAAAACTTGTGCTATGGATTCTTCAGTATATGATTCTCGTCATACATAAATGGCTGTCGACGTAAAATTTTTTAAGCAGCGCGAGTGCGGTGCTCCTAATCAAACGATGACCTATTTACTACAGTGCCCAAACTCTCCGTACAACTGCACTTTAAAAGGCATGAAAAACATCACTGATGTCGCGATGAACGTGGCTACATATAGAGCCCAGGTACCTACACCAACTAAAAAAATACAATCGACTTGAAAAAGAAGAACAAGAGACTGTTTCACATATGTATGTATCCTTTTGTATGGAAAAGCTTTTTAAGGGGCATAAACTTAGCTTATCATCATGTAGTGTTCCAGGGTAAAAAAATTCTCGTCTTTGTCTTATCCATCTTGTATAATTAATTAATCTCGTATAGTTTCCAAAGTACACAAGTTTGTCTGATAAAAGAATTTTAGTTAGAGGGTCAATGAACAAAATTGTGAAACTCTACTGTACATTGATTTTAAAAGAGCACGTATGGAGTTTCTTTCCCATTCTTCTCCATACGAAACAACATTTTGGAAGAAGCAACTGGATTCAATTCCTTTTTCTTTTGTACATTATGTATATAACATTCAAAAGTGCCTTGTAATGGCCTAATTGAAATAATGATTAGAATGTGACTTTGTTGTAATGTTATTGATATTAATAAATAAAAAAATAAATCATAAAAGCACTACACAAAAAAAAAAATGCTTTTATCTAGATTATTCCAAAAAGAGTCTTCACACGAAACGCTGACCATTGATGCGGTAACACGGTTTGCGTGAAGCTTACATAGTTAAAGATTTATCAGATTACTCGGCTCAATGAATAGCTTCGATATGTTTCCGATAGCTCTTTGAGTGCAACAATGGACGCAATCACGTAATGGATCGTGATGTGGTTTGTGAACGCCATTGTCTTTTGTGGCCGAATTAGTCGGGTTTGTAATTATTATACAGGAATTATTTTGTAGTATTCCTAATTTGCGAATAGTGTTATTTGGTTTTTCCATTACACATTTCTTAGCACTTTGTGGCTGAAAGTTAGTGGTGCACCCCTGTGTATGCTTTTTTATGTATCACTGACGTCTAGACTTTCGGGACTATGGGGAGTTTCAAACTTACATGAATTTATAAATTCATGTAAGTTTGAAACTCCCGATCCGGTTTGAGCAAGCGTGGTGAGCGACGAGCATTTATCAAAATGCTCGTGCCTTCTCTGTATAAGAAGAGGCCTTTGCCTTGCAGTGGGACATTAATAGGCTGGTATTATTATTGTTTAATATTAGTTCTTAAACAATATCATTAAACTGGTATAGTTGCTGCTTAGGTACTTCTGTTACCAACTTAAGTTTGTTTTGATTCAACAAGTCAATAATAACACAACAACTAGCAACAAAATCTTCAGCGCTCCTGTTCAAAATTTACCTATAAATAGTTATACAAAGTTCACCTCATTTGAATCACTGAAATTTTGGTAGTGTTAAAACGGAAAATGTCAATGAATTCGGTTTGATCGCTGAATGGACTTTTATGATCATAAATTTGTATTGGTACACAATTGATTGGAGAAGAATTTTGTTGTTTTGACCTTAAATGATTTGTTAGTTTGTTATTTCGTGCTTCTAAGAACGAATTTTCTGGACTTTCTATGTTAGACCGCTTTTAGGTATGTAACTTAAACGTAAACTTCATAAAAATATAATTCAGTGTGTGTATTATTTAAATCTTAAAAAGGAATAGGAATTGAAAAGAGTGTATAACCCATAGGAATATTTTCACTTAAACAATAAAAGAAGCTAACATTTATTCAGTTTTAAAATAATATACATACAATACTAAACGTAATTACAACTCATCATAAATAAATCTTAATTGAATTCATACTAATAAGCTAGATAAGCTGACAAACGACCAGAGAATTTAAAGATAAAGACATCCAAGCTACGGTCACAATGGATGACCTAATTAATAACTGCGTTTTATGGTCTTTCAGCCTGTTCTCTGACCGATCACTACTTTTACTGGGGGTGTTTTCACTGCCGACGCCCTACGCGTTCACTATGATTGTAGGTTTAAGGGCTCATCATTGCTATCCTGTAATCTTACATATTTTTAGATACTTTCTTTGGGGGCTCACTAGTCTATGTAGTCAACCACAGAAGGTTGACCATTTGGAAGCTGATATTCGCTGTGTTATGGCCGATGTACGGCTCAAGTTGCTCGAAAAGTCTTCACGATTACACATCATACAATGTAGCTGTGCTGCTCATATGACTGAAATCATGTTTAAACATAAAAATATCTAATGAATAAAGCCAACGTCATTCATATTAACGTTATTTGAATGTGTTTTATTTAATTTTGAATAAAAAATGTAAATGTAATTTTTGTACTTACCCAAAAAATACTCTTTAAAGTAAAATACAAATTCACTTTCCAAACGAGTGCCAAGTTGAATGAATACATAAAGTCATAAATAGTCAAACAGGGTTATAGGGATGCAGGGGTAAATCGGGACGAAACTTTTATAGGGATTTTAACGTTGAGACAGTATAGTTTGTCACCAATAATATGACACTAAAACGTAAATTATAATTTAGCTAAACCCTGCATGCTTATACCCCGTTTTATGGAATAACGTTAAAAACCACTGAACATTAAAAGTTCCAAAATGATTTGTCGGACTTCGTACCAGCATTATCTTGGCCAGTCTTCCTCGAAGTTGTGCGAGCCAGCGAGAACGTTCCGAATACTATCAGACGGCAACTTGTTTGTAAGACATGTTCCACATATTATTACTTGAGAAACTTTGACTTGTAAGTCGGATAAATAGGGAGGGAGGTACTTGTATTTGCGTTTACCTTGAGGAGTTGCGATTTAAAATGAAAGATCAAGTTTGTTTTTCGTTAAGTTTCGTTTTATTTGACTTTAAGATTTATTTTCATCGTGATTTTTAAACATACCACCAGTGTTCTTGAAGTTCCATGGTTGCGGAATGTGCTCGAAAGAGTTACCGTGGTTCTGGAACGCAAAGGACATGAGAAGGAACACGGATGATTTTAATCAGTAAAAGTCATTTGATAATTTCCCATTCTTAAGAAAAAAAGCGTTCTTGTAGTAGGAAGCGAAAGCGCCTAAAAGCGTTCTCTAGTACGTGCGGGGCCTCCGTCCAGAACGTTTACAGGCGCTTTTATTAATGTGTAATTAAAATATATGATTTCTATTGTTATTAAAAGCAGAAGTACAAGAATTGCAATTTGCCTCCGCGTCCATTACTTCTTTCGCCAATAGGAAGCTACATTATCCGTAAGGGCTACAAGCTATATTTTATTACTAGCCCGCGTCAAAGTAGATTTCTCCATACAAACTTTAGACCTCCTTTTTATCCCCTCAGGGGGTGGATTTTGAAAAATCCTTTTAGCGGAAGTCTACTAACTCTAAAAAATACCTTTCTGCCAAATTAATTTCATTTTTATATGTCAGGCGGTTTTTGACATTTCTGATGAGTGAGCGAATGACCTTTTGCTTTTATTTAGATTAAAAATAAACAGGGATCCGTAAGAAAACGTGGATGAAGTTTCGAATAAAAGACAACGTAATCGTTACGTGTTACTCGTTAATCAGTTACCGTAAAACTCGATACTAAGTAGGCATAAAAGAAAAACGATTCATGCTACAAATTCCCTTGCAAAGTCGATATCAAACGGTGACTTTACTGTTCTGCTCGACGTTCGGTGCTAAGGAGACTGTTCCCATAAAATCAATTTGTTTTCGACTTCAACAGTTCGTAATTACAGAGAGAGTCTCATTTAGTATTGAAAACAATTTATTCCATCGTTGATTCGACCTACATATTAAAAGCTTTTAATTAAACCGCGTCGGTACCAATGAATATTTAAATTTTATTTCAATCACAATGTGTTCGTAAGGGATTCAAACTTTTGGGTGTGGTTGTGGCTAGGAGAGGCTCCTTTTGATGCGTAGTTGGGATTAGTTTTACGTGTTATCATTTATCCGTCTACTGACCGTCACTTTTCGTAGCAGTTTGTGTTCTACCCTGTACTCCCAGAAATTACTTCATAGAAAAAAAATCTATTTTACCTTTTTATAATATAAGTTTAGAACAGGGGTAACCAACATTAAATCGATTATTTTTTTACCAAACTCATGTGCGATCTACTGCCTGCATGAGGTCTTGGGTTCGATTCCCAGGTCGGGCAAAGTGTTATTGGGTTTTTCCATCAAGAATTTCTCAGTAGCAGCCTCGGAGTCTGGATTTGTGCGCGGTTGATGGCAATAGGCTCGCCCCCTATTACATGGGACTAAAAACATAACTGATGAAATGTGGGTACTAATGGGTACACCTCTGCCTAACCCTTCTGAGATTACAGGCGTGATGTTATGTTATGTGCGATCTACCAATTACAAAATCAGTACTTCTTCATATTAAGCTTGCCATTGAATCGTATTGCACATAATTAAAATTATACTATACCTAACCTACTTATACCAAACCGTTTATTTGAGAGTAGTATTTTTTATTTTATTAAGAAGGGAAATACAACTACATATATAAATTTAAGATGATTTTTAGTAACTACAAATTTTTAGTAGTTAGGTACTTTCATTGGCAATAGCAGCTACGGTCGATCCCGATTTACTGATTGGCTACCCCTGGTTTAGAAAAACATGTTATTATGTTACACATAAAATTACCTATACTAGGAAATTTCTGAAGCACGTCAAAACAAAACAATATTTACTTTATAACACAAAACCACATTGTTCTCTGCTCGTTAACTTTGTCTTAGCAATGTGTTCCCTACTTGTTGATATTTGTTTAAAATAATTATTATTTTGACTTTGTAATAATTCTGTGTTCAAAATCGAAAGTTTTACATGTTTGTTTCGAAAACAACATGCCAACACAAAACATTGCGAGGTTAACATCGGTATGTCAGATATGGCAACTCGTTACCTTCCTTAACAGAATCTATACAATTAAATAATATTTAAGTGTCAGTTTGTTATGTCAAATTAACAACGTTTTACTGTACATACAACAAAAACACATTTCCTTATGTTTTAGTCTGTCTGTTTGCGTTTAATCTTTAGGAGACTTTTACTGGCAGATGGCTGATGTTATAAGAATTTAGGCTACTAACATTATTTAAAAAAATAGGGGAAAAAACAGGCTTCCTGAAATTGCCGAAATTTACAAAAACAACGTAGCGACTTAAACATAACCCTTCAGGGATTACAGGCGTGATGTTATATAAATAAATAAAAGGAAGAGTGTTGCAACAGGAGCGTGTTATTTTAAAAAACTTTCCTAAAGGAACATTAAAAAAAAAAAAATTGACGTTGCATGTATAACAAAGCTCGTAACATTTTCAGCGTTTCGTATTTATGATGATACACATACTCAAAAAAATGATAAAAAAATCCAATTAAAGGACATGACTCCATAACCAATTACTGGTAATGTTCCCATGTAATAAGTGAAACTAAATAAAAGCTTGTAATATTTGAACCAGATTTTTGCTTGTATGGTGGGTAGTTAACAATAAACCGTTTCGCTCCAGCGCAACAATGGTAGGTACAATGCATGCCATTTTAGCTCTACTATCCTTAGGGGACCTGTAGAGAACAGAATTGAGTCATGCAGTTATGTACTTACCACGCTTTCTTACCATTTTTAACCCAGAAAAGCAATATTTATATTGTTTTTAAATTTCAATAGAATGGAATTTAATTTTGATTCAATAATGTCATGATGGCTCAATGGTCAAGCTCCCTCTCATACATGAGGTTATGGGTTCAAATCCGGGCAAGTACCAATGCGGCTTGTTCGATTTAATTTATACGTAATTTCTTAATGTGTGTATGCAAAATGAAGAAGTCCAACTTTTGATAAAATTAGGGCTTAGATGTCTCACGATAGTCTCACTGGAGTATAAGTAAAATATTTAATTAAACTCACCAACACCTTACATGACACATTCCTATTAATTTAAAATGACGTTACTTTATTCCTACTGCCTCGTTGGTTTAGTGGTTGGAAAGCACAACTGTTGAGCATTAGGTCTTGGGTTTGATTTCCAGGTCGGGCCAAGTGTTATTGGGTTTTTCCATCAGGATTTTCTCAGTAGCAGCCTCGGAGTCTGGATTTGTGCCCGGTTGATGGCAATAGGCTCGCCCCCTATAACATGGGACTAAAAACATAACTGGCGAAATGTGGGTACAGAAGAACAGCTGCCCTTTTGAATGGTTAATAGACTCAGAGATCACTCAACTTGTGTTCAATATTTATCGCAGCACGAGTATCTGAACAAAGGTCAAGTTTTATTTTAATAATGGATATACAACCTTATCTTTTGTTTATCAGAGAACTGAAAAGGGGTCATTGTACTTATCATTATGAACAACTTTTACTATGGGACTAAATGTGTAATCGCAAAAAAAAAACAGCTGTTCCATTCATTTGATCGAGTTGTGCGGACTTAAATTTATTTATTTTTTAAATAGAACGGCCGAGGTCAATTATTACACTATTTAAATATAATAACATAACAACACAAAACATAATTAAATGTATGAATCAGTTTTGTTTACGCGATTTCAGGAAAGCGGTGACATTCTAATCAAGTTTGCGGTTGAATTTTAGCCAATTCTACAAATTAAAAACATTTAATGTCAGCGACAATCAATGTCAAAAATGTCATTAAAGACATTTTAAAGACATTTTTGACGGATTGAGACTAAGGTTGGACTGCGATCGTTTGTACAGGTAAGTAGAATTGCCTTACCTTAGACTAACTACAGAAAATTAACTCATAAATTTCATGTTGGTGATCCAATCGAATATATTATGGAGAAGTTGTCACCAGTCTCGGACACCACGGCTTGTCGTGCAGCCGAAGTGCGGGCCGTATAGCACGCCATGCGAATATTAATGACATCATTCGACGTGCTCTTGCTGCCGTCGGCGTTCCGGCTATCTTAGAACCCAACGGCTTGGCACGCGACGATGGCAAGAGACCGGACGGGATGTCTCTGTTTCCGTGGAAGTTGGGTAGGCCTTTAGTGTGGGACGCTACATGTGTCGATACTCTTGCGACATCCCATCTTCCTAGTTCGGCGTGCTGTGCTGGCGCTGCTGCTGCGGCTGCAGAAAACATCAAACGGCGTAAGTATAGTACCCTTTCAGGTAACTATATTTTCGAGCCGTTTGGGGTGGAAACTCTCGGGTCGTGGGGTCCGTGTGCCCATGGCCTTTTCAAGGAGTTGGCCAAACGATTGGTTGATTCTTCCCGTGACCCAAGGGCTGGTTTTTACCTTGGCCAGAGGTTAAGCATTGCCATTCAACGTGGCAATGCGGCCAGTCTTTTGGGCACATTTCCAGTAGACAGCGATGCGGATGAATTTTTTGATGCCATTTAATTTTAGTTTCTCTTTTTTTATATTCTGGTTGTATTTTATTTTATTTTTATTATTAAGCTTGTAAATATTGTATATATAAATTATGAAATACACCCAATTATGAAGAAGTAGTACTTATGGAGAATAATAGTCAACTTTTGAATTTTCATCATCCTTTCTTTATCAACGGCAAGTACCCATGGTACCTACTAATACATGGTAACATCACATTATATTTAAGAGATACTGAAATATCATGCCTTCCTATTACACCAAGGAACAATTCAAGTCTCACGTTCCCATTAACAAAGATGAATCTTCATAAATATTGATAACATCGTTACGCAACGCGACACAAAGTTTCGCGTTACTAACTCGAACGCAAAAGTTAACGTTAACAACTGTCAAATCACGCTTCCTAAAAACAGCTTGACGTCAGTAACACGACTGGATGATTAAAATGTAACTTTATATCAGAATGTCACTAGAGCTTGCAAACAAGAGCATCCGACGTGGTAAGACTGGTGTCATGGTCATGAGCGGTAGCGGGGAGCGGGGAGCGTCTGATTCATTTCTAAGCTTGTAACATTTTTATTACTTACAAGATTTTTTTTTTTTTTTTTTTTAAACTTTATGCAACAAAAGACAAAGGCGGACTTAATACCTTAGGCATTTTGTATCAGTCTACCGAAGGATAACATGGTAGGTGCAAGTTAATGTAATAGCACGAGCGCGTTATTTTTCCCGCGACTTACCGTCCCTATTCTTTTTGTAAACAAAATTAAGCCTTAACCTCTCAGGAATAACGTAACTTCCTATGAGCGTAAAAATATTTATAAGCGAACGAGTTATTCCGGAGATTAGCGCGTAGGTTACGCTCGGCCTACCGCGGAGAGTTGAAAATTCAATAACTGAAATTACAAAGTAATATTAAAATGGTAGGTAATGTTTTAAGAAATGGTGGTAGGCTCCCAGATGTATAAAGTTATAAGGATCGTAAGTAGTAGGTGGAGTTCTGCTTCTGCCTACCCCCATGTGAAAAAGGCATGAGTTTACGTATGTATGTATGTATCTGTCCATCTGTTTCAGTGCTTCCTTTCCTTTTACCCCTCGTAGCATTAATAGTGGCTAATTGATATTATCCAATGGAAGAGCGGTAAGCAGGAAGAAGCCAACACGGCTAATATTATAAGGCGATTACCAATCCGCCTGCTAACAATAGCGGCGGAAATATTAAGTTCCAGAGACAAAGGAAAATATGTTATATCACGACCACGAGAATGATTAATTTATGGATGAACAGGAAAGCATATTTTGGTCGAGTTACGGAACGTTTAGCGTTCACCGCTTTGAAGAATCTAATTGTTAGCGGCCAGAGTGCCGCCCGCGAGCCGTCACCTTTTTATCTTGTTTGACTGCCCCGTTGGTCTTGTGGTCGTAAGCGAGACTGTTGAGTGTTGGGTCCTAGGTTCGATTCCCAGGTCAGGCAAGTGTTATTGTTTTATCTGTCAGGAACTTCTCGGTAGCAGCCCGGAGTTTGAAAGTTGGTAGTGTGACACCCCCGTTCCTCCAACAGCATGTAAAGTCATTGGTCCTGCGCCTAATCACTTCACGATCGTGTCAGATTAACGTCCCATCGATAAACGACCCTTTATTTGCGCACACACCTGTGCTCTATAATATCCTCTACGTACTTTGCTAGTTTCCACTGAGATTAGCCGCCGTAGCCGAAATTCAGTCAGAAAATATTCTTATTAGCCGTTACCTATCAGTTTTAAATGAAAAAATCGCTTCAGCTCAATCCGCGTGTAAAACGCGACCGTTAAAAGCAAGGAGCGGCGGCCATATTTGAGTAACGTTAATTGAGGCTCGCAGCCGCCGAGCAAACATCACGACATCGGGACAGCTCGGCTAATTTCAGTAATAGCCACCCCGCACGTACTGAGATAAAAGCTTTTAAAAGTAATTTGGGAACTGTTTTAAAGCTGATGTGCCATTGGGCCTAAGACTTACTGCGTTTCATTTTATAAAGTTAATCGTAAGTGGAATTAATTTGTGCAATATTTAAAGACAAAAAAAAAACAAAACACAACAAAACAAAACATAACTGGCGAAATGTGGGTGTACTAACGGGTACACCTCAGCCTAACCCTTCGAGGATTACAGGCGTGATGTTGTAAATTGTTTATTGTGTGTGTGTAAATTGTGGTAGTACATGGCATATGCTTTTAATAAACAAGTTTTATGCGACCTCCAGGTGGGGAGCATTAAATATTAGCAATATTGGAAGTTTGGAAGTAATTCGAAGTGATTAAGTAAGCAAGTAATTTTAAACCCAAACAATAAAACTGTATTTCTTCTACATGCTGAACTGCTGCTAAACGGATGGACAAATTTTATTGTAATTTTTACATAACATACAAAACATCACGCCTGTAATCCCGGAAGGGTTAGGCAGAGGTGTACCCATTAGTACACCCACATTTCGCCAGTTATGTTTTTAGTCCCATGTAATAGGAGGCGAGCCTATTGCCGTCAACCGGGCACAAATCCAGACACCGAGGCTGCTACTGAGAAATTCCTGATGGAAAAACCCGATAACACTTTGTCTGACTTGGGAATCAAACTCAAGACCTCATGCACAGCAGTCGCGCTTGCGACCACTAGACCAACGAGGCAGTCATTGTAATTTTTGTGTGTGTTAAAATCTAGTCGCAATCTCAATAGTCAAAAATTTTGTTTTTAATTACGAGAACCCTCAGATTGTAAAAATAAAAATGAAAAGCCATTTTATTGGATTGCGAGTAAAAACGAAATGATTGATGAAAACGATTTGAGATCGTTTCTCATATAAGTACTAAAGTGTAACAGCTTTCGGTGGTATCAATAAAATAAGTTTCGGTACCTCTTGAAGTGACGTAAAGTAATAACTTATTGGATTTACGAGTAACTAATACAGCAATAAAGATTTCACAAGTACTTTATTCTTTCTCTTTTTGAGGTCTGGGAGGCATGAGAAATAGGGTGTAAAGTTTCTCATACTCCATTGAAAAAGGAGGTGTAGTGGGCTACTGCCCGACGTTTTTTTTTCGGAATGGCATCTCGCAGGTCAACTTATGAGGTTGTCGGCTGTTTAACCGGGCTTTCCTGTGGTGCCTTAAGGGAAATGAAGGCCTCCAGCCAGGCCTTAAAAAACTTATAAACTAAGCGACTACACGCTAAGGCCGTACCCTGTGGGGTACGAGCCTCGGCTTAGGGCGTCGCTGGGGGAGGGCAGCAAATGGGATAGGCTGGATCTGACTATTCTGCCCGACGGTCGTCGGGATTTTGTATATGCTGACGTCACGGAGAACTTTGATTACGCGATGTAAGAAACGTCAGGTGTAGTTCACATGCTGTGCGATAGATGTCGTTACAATAACTTCTAAATTTTTCTAAATCTGCAACTTTAAAATTAAACCAAAGTCCTTAATTATCATCTCCTTTAACCTTTAAGTTTCTTGTTACCATCTCGTTTCTAGTTAAAATTAATCTGTTCTGACAAAATGATTTGCATACCATAATAGCGAATGCATATTTCGTTTCATCTCAAAGACAGCGACTTTCATCTTAGAGCATTAAAACGATTAGCGAGTATTTAATCGGATATCGGATTTATGTAAATCGATTATCGCAGCCGACCGAGATTAATGTTGACTGAAATTGGGTGTCAACCAATACATACGCACCTAAGCGGGAATGTTGATGGAATGTTCGATAAATCGGTTTATGGCGTCGACAAAAGCCAAATGCTTTGCGGAGTTTTGCTTAATAAATACCTGTGGCTTTTCATGATCTTCAATGTTCTTATGGAGACATTAATTTCGACATTCTTGTTGGTTGAAAGTGGTACTGCTAAGAATGAGGTCATAAAACAGAGCTTTCCCTCTCACATACACGTAGAAGGTGGCCTAGTTGGCGACATCCAAAAGAAAATTATAGAAGCCACTTTTCGTGTGGTTCCAAAAATACCCCCGCTTATGTGTTTTTTTTTTGTAGTTTAGGAGCTGTTTATTCTCCCATGTCATCAGATTTGTTGATTTTCTCTTTTTCTGTCGCATTTTTTGGTTTTATTTATGAAAGTATTTTTATTAAATCCTGGAACTATGTTCTTCAAACGATAAAAACTACTATCTGTTTATCATCACTCAAAATAACTAAAACTTAGTTCAAACAGGAAAATTTTGTTTGATAAAATTAGTTCTAGAGTTCTAGATATTCAGTCATCTAAATTAGTTTCAAAATGTTCCTCGGATATGAGTCGAGAGAACGGCGGGCCTCTTTACCATGTGCAGCTGGTCACGACTGTAGTACCCAACCACGATCACGCCCAGAAGTTGTCAGCTCCGGTGTGGTTTGGCCTTTAGTTAGGCACCAATATCTAAATATAACCATAGTCTTTTCCTAACTAGGTTAAACAGGCTAACCAAATACCGGCCACTGCAGGAAATCCTGTGTTTAATATTAAATGCGGTTCGCTCTATATCCGGCATCGTTAAATCTGCTTCTATTAGGTTAGGATAAGACCGGCCACATACGCCGATATCAACGGAACAGTTAATTGAATGTAAACGTATCAGTGTGGTGCTTTCTTTTAATTAAAAATTGATACGACGTTCGTTAACAGTTTTTTCAAAAGTGTTTTTTTTATAGTCATGAGCCATGATCGTGTTTAAATGGATATGAAATGTTATACTGTAGATTTTGTAGTTTTGTGAATTTATACTAATATTATATAGCTGAAGAGTTAATTTGTTTGTTTGAACGCACTGTTCTCATGAACTACTGATGGGATTTGTAACATCGCGCTATGAACCACGGGAGCTTTGTGTAGCTGGTAATAAATAAATGACCTCTAGGCAGATACTGATGAAAGAAGTAGTAAACAAAAATACCTTATAAATTCTATTATTATTTCGAACTAATTCGGCAGCTTGTCAAACTTTCAGGCTTTCCACTACTCGTAATAATTTTTGAGTGCCTTATTGGTCTAGTGGTCACAAAGCCCATGAGGAATTGGGCTCGGTTGCCAGGTTGGGCAAAGTGTTATTGGGTTTTCTCATCAGGAATTACTCAGTAGCTACCTCGGAGCCTGGATTTGTGCCCGGTTGATAGCAATAGGCTCGCCCATAACTATCGAAATATAGGTGTATTAATGGGGTACACCTCTGTCTAACCCTTCGGGGATTACAGGCGTGATGTTATGTTATGTTTATTTTAAGAATAAAGGAGTATTATAATGATCACTTTTATCCACAGGCTAATCTCATCTAGTATCGTTTAAGTACAGAAACCTATCACTAAGCACGGTTGTCATTGAGCCTCCTCAAGGTTAAAATACCCTTAACTAGGTATCCAGACTAATTTATTTAAGGAGTCTTACGCAATAATAATTTAGTTAATAATCCGAAAATTGTACAACTAATAAACAAAATGTATTTAATTGTACAGTTACTTGAATTAGGTCGCGCGTCTAGGGACCATAAAAATGAATAGTCTGCCGAAACATGGCCTTATATATATTAACAGATAAATAAATGAATTTCAGTAACGTACTTACTAACTACATAATATTATAAGGTTTTTTTCAACGCACGTTAAGTTTTGTCTTGGATCCCTGCTCTTGCGCGTAACAGAGCTATTTCTGCACATAGCTCAACATTCGTTTCTTCTGAAACCAATTCTGTTACGTGCGTAATAAGGGTGTAAATTGCACCCGTATTGCTCCCATAAATATTTCTCTTGAATCATTCTATCTATTGATGAAAACGCATTAAAATCCGTTGCTTATTTTAAAAGATTCAAGCGTACAGACAGCGGGAAGCGACTTTGTTTAACACTATGTAAAGATATACAAATTATTATTAATCATGTCTAACTTATAATTATTGATGGCAGACGTCAAGGCGTAGATACGCTATCGAATACGTAATTGAGACCCCTGTCACTAGTTACTGTTACAAGGTAAATGTGTTGTCAATATCATAACGTATAAGTCGACGACTTCGAAGTTGGCGTTTTGACTTTTAAACTTTGAAAACAAAAAGGGATGAAAATACGTGTTTTATAAAAGTTTGTTGTGCAAAGAGAATATTTCTCTTGTCTATGTTGCTAACCTTTGAGATGAAAACTCAAGTGTTATTAGTTTCTTTTGTACAAGCAACGTTGTAAAGTTGAAAATATGTATTCACCTTGCGGTAAAATTAAAAATGTTGATAATACTTTAACTTTAAATCTGAACAAAAAACCACAATCGAAAAGAGGATTTATACACGCCACGAAAGATGCGACTTGACAAGCGTCAGCTGTGGTGAGCTTGCGCAGGTATGGATGTACGAAATAGTTATCTATAATTTGTTCATCTATTTAGGATTATTTCGATGACATTTAGATTAAAATTATTTACAATATTATAATATTTACTACGACATAATAAAGTTTATGTGGTGTGTCAAGTCTCGTCTTTCGAGGCACGTATTGTAATTACAATTTCCAGTCGTATTAAAATACCCTTGGCCTTTAGTACCATATCGTTTTCTGGATAAACTATCATAAGTACTTAATATTTATTCCATAATTTACGAAGTAGAATATAGGTAAACTTTTCTCTTATACTCCAAAAATTTCTGACCTTACAAAACTTTTTACATGAAGTATTCTATATTCCGCATCCATACTGCCGTCGTAATTAGAAAAGGCACAACTAACATTTTACAAATGTTGAGAAAAATGAGATTTAAATATTTTTTGAATTTTGTTAAAAAAAACACGTTTAAAATGTGTTTTTCGAAATTATGTAAATGTGAAAAATTGCGTATTTATAGTATGTATACAAAGATAGCAATGTTATAATTTTAATTTTAATGGATATATTTAATAATTAGCATATTTCTTTTTAATTTAACATAAAAAATAACATGAAAAGAGCAATATTACGTTTAAAAGGCACATATAACCAAATATGCCTTTTTAATGTAAAATTTCGAGTAAAAATTTAAAATTTTAACGACAAAAAGGCATATCTACTCAATTGTGCCTTTTTACTGTAAATTATTAAAATAAATACATAGGTAAATGTGTCTCTGCAATAGGATTGTATATTTTAAAAGAGGCTGATAAATGTCATTGTATAAGAAATAAAATAAGGCAGTTGTAAGAAAATAAATCATTTATTTCAAAGAGTTTACACAAACAAATTTTCAAAAGTACTATCACTTATTTTATTGAAGGAAAACAGAACAAAACAAAACAAAAACAGAATTGTTTACTAAAAATGCCACTTCTAAATCTCTCTTAGTTAAAAATTAGGTAACACAGTCAGTTAGGAACTTCAATATATTTATGAAAAAAAGAAAACGAAGTTTACAAAAACAATAAATATCATAACAATTATGTATTAAACATCTAAGTAGTTCAAATTTTTATCACAATCCAAGGAATGGAATTAACTTCTTATTACGTTATACTAAAAATGGCACTATGCATCTCTCTATCACAATCTTGACAAGGTTACAAAATAAGTAGGAACTTTTTATTATCAAAATTAAACAAAAAAATAATTCTAAACCTGAAAATTAGAAACTTTAAAGCACCTAATATATTCTCAAAATAATTAAATCGACACTAAAGTGAGCGTAAAAAATCAGTCTTGCATTATTTCAGTCTTCTTAGTTTTGAAACAAATCGACTGCTCGATCATTTATAGGTAGTTTCCCAAAAAAACTCTCCTGGTAGTATAAGTGGACCAAGCTTTGTGAGTATGTATTCCTTTCACTCGTGATACCCCTCGGAACAAGCTTTTGTCGTGGAGGTGGTATCCCTTCTTTAATATTTTTTAACTTAAGAAAATCTAGCTAAAAGTATTCGTCGAAGAGCAGTCTTCATAATCATTAAAGTCTTGAACTCCCATCTTCTTTACCATGGTGCGAAAGCCAGTATCACATACAGCTTTGCAAAAGTCTTCTCGACAATATTCTCTTCTCGCCTCGACACATCAGGCACAACTGACGGCATTCTCTGCATACCTTGCCCCCCTCACTTCATCTCCGTTCAGAAATGTTTAGTAATAAAGGCACTTAAACGCCAATGTGCCTTTTTTATATAACATTTATAAGCTTAGGTGTAAATAGAAAGGGCATAACTGCCAGTTGTGACTTTTCTTTCTACATTAATTGCTAAAGTATTCGTATAAAAAATAAGCACAATTGCCACATAAGCCTTTTATATTTGACGTACGTCAGTTATGCCCTTTCCATTAAATATATCAATAATAAAAAGGTGAAATAAAAGTCATATCTCACAATATGCCTTTTTATTGTAATAAAACTTAAAAAATTATGCAGTTGTGCCCTTTAAGCTTATGCTATCTCTGTTTATTTTGCAGCTAAAAATCCACAAAAAATCTGGCAGATAGACCTTTTTTTCCTGATTCCGAATATATATATAACTCATTTTGACAAAAAGTGTTAGTTGTGCCCTTTTTCGGTAACACGGCAGCATATTACATTAGATTTTTATAGAAATCGGCTATGACACTAACCTAAAAGAGATAGTTGGCCGTTTTAGACCCTTTCACCTTTACGTACCTACCTCCGTTAAATGGAAGGTGTCGACTCAATAGTTTTTATGGCCCAATTTGCCGCGTCGGATTAGGAGTCGGCTCGCATACATTTATAATGGTTTCCTCTCTTTCGCAACGATTTTGAACCTTTTTTTGAGCAGTAAAAATGTTAGTCTTTTATTAAAAAAAGGTGATAATTTTTTTTTAAATATAGCGTTTACTTACCTGCCTGGGTTCGTTCGTGAATAACGTTTCCGTTCATTAACTAGCTACTCTCTGCAACTTCGTATGCTAGATTTTTTCACCCGTGTTAAATTACAACTTTGATAACTGCTCCGCCCCCGTAGGTCGTAGCGTGACGTTATATAGTCTATACTATTCCTTATAAATCTGGCTATCATTATATAAATATTTTCGCAATCTGCCTGGTACTTTCAATGATTAGTGGGTTTAAACAAACACACAAACAAACAAAAAATCTCTTCAGCTTTATTATATTAGTATAGATACCCGACGTGCTTAATTTAGTGCAGTCATTGTATACCTTGTGATAGCTAGCGGAACAATAGGGAAGTTACACCACTCACAGCGTTACAAGTTTATGTTAACGTTACCTACTAATTTCTGTTCTCCGCCTTGTTAAGGGATTGACAATTATTTCCTTGTTGACTTGGGTATTGGCGTAATCAATCGACATTTCTATTGGTTCTGGAACATATTGAGTACACGCATGAGACAATCATTATGTTATGGGACAGTTTAGCAGGATAGGTAGTTGTAGTGATGCTTGGATAGACGGCTTTTGGTTAATGTGATCATGACGATGATGCTATGGTGATAATGAAATTCTTGGGACCGGATTTCGGCCACGGAAATCTCATAGAGACTAGCCGTAAATGATATCATAGTGCGCAGGTCAGTAAGCAAACAGAGAATCAGGCGTACAACTAGTAGCTTTACGTGCTTTCTCACGGGGGCGTCATACCACAAACTTCAAAATTTAGGACTACTATGTAATGGAAGTACGCGACATGGGTTGGGTGGGCTTTTTATTTTTATTGGTAGCTGGCCTGCGGGGTTGTTAAAGTGAAAGTGAAATCATTTATTTAATTAGACCATTAAAAGGCATTTTGAACGTCGTATAGGTACGAAAAAAAAGAATTGAATCTAGTTGCCCCTTACCAAAGGTAGTTTTGTATGGAGACGAATAGGCAAAAAACTCCATATGCATGTACTTTTTTAAAATAAATGTTTTACAGTTTCTTGTATACAAGATCATACAGAATTGCCTAAGGTTCGCTGAATGTACCTACACGGACAGAAAATCATTCAATATTGTACCTTATGCGTACCAGTCTTTATACGTTTGTACAAAAAAATAAAATATGCCAGTGACATGAAGCAACTGACAGAAATGAGGGCAATGAGCCAACTTGTCACTTACACACAAACGTGTAAATGACAAATTGTTATCCTCCCATGTTTTTACATGAAACTTTTGTTTTTATTGCCTGTGTGTCGGGAGAAATTATATGGTTTTGGATGGAACGTATATTTCAACAGATAGGTCCTGTACTGTAAGAGATGTGAATCTCACTGGGATACGTCAAGAAGAACCTATTTGAGATAATTATGACAAGACCTAAGTGATAGAAATTTCTCAATAGCAGCCTCGGAGGCTGGATTTGCGCCCGGTTGATAGCAACAAGCTTGCCCCCTATTACATGGCACTTAAACATAACTGGCGAAATAACTTACTTCGGGGATTACAGGCGTGTTGTTATATTATGTATGTGTTATATTAATGATCACCCACTGGTCAAAATTCGAGCACAATTCATTTAAATATTAAATTAAGAACGTTAATATGGTTCTATTTTATTAATTCTTTTTAGAACTTTGCTCTACTATTGAATTTTCTTATACAAATCATACTTTTATTTTTTACCATAATAAAGTTTTTTTATAGTAAAAGCATTTTTTCCTTGTCACAAGAATTATCGTATCTTTGAAGTATTGCCCTAAAAATGTGTGAGGCGTAGGTAGCCCATGCCTGGTAGTTTGCTTCCTACATACGGCAGAATGTCCCGGAACAGGGTAAAGGAATTTATGTCATAATACATATTATGAAATTCCCCCTTGTGACGTTTTCAGGTATATATTTACGGAATTGCTACGGCTAACCAGCCGTAAGTGTATCCGTATAAAATAAAAAGAAGATCGAGAACCGTAACTATAATTTTTTAAACTAAGTTCAGTTTTTTTTTGTATTTATTAGTTTTTATTAAACTTATATTTATAATATACAAATGATATAACTTACAATTTATTTAAAAACCAGTTAGGAGCTCCTTACATTGGAAATATATATTCGATCGTATATATTGAAGTCAATAAGACAACTTCTCAGAAGGTAAAAATCAGCATTGCTATACAAGGTGGCAAAGCAGCCATTGCCACGCACTGGTCACATAAAGACTCGACCAGCTGCTTCTCAGTGTCCTTCAAAAGAAGCTTAGCTTATTCATTCTCTTATTCCGGCCCGCATCACTAAGACGACGTAGGGGCGCTGCTTGCGTCACCACACTACACACTTCACCGGCGCACACGCCAGTCAGTACGCGATTATTATATTTAACCCAAACTATTGAAAAAAATCAAGTTAACGTGGTCCTAACAAAACCCGTATTTTATTGTTGGTATTCTCAACACTCTTGCTCTAAGTTTGGTGAAGCTATTCTAACCAAAAACCGCTGAATATTAGTGCTTACTCAGCACGAAGCGGTCAATATCTATGATTGAGGTTCAAGTGTCTGTCTGTGGCGGCTGGTACTAATTGTGTACGACAGCCGACACTGACGGCTCTTAATCATACTCTGCCGAGAACCGTAGCGTTATTAAGACAATCTTAGGACGTAATATGCAGTCAAACCGCGACATGTGCAGTTGAATCTTGCGGCAATTTAAGGCAAAAACAAACATAAATAAGAACACTCCCGACAAATTAAGCAAAATTAAATAAAAAAAGTTCCCATCAAATATCAAAATCGGTTCATCCGTTCGGAAGCTACGTTCCTACAGACAGACAGACACGTCAAACTTATAATAACCGTCGTTTTTGCGTCGGGGGTTGAAAATAAAATAAAATTGAAGTTAATAACAGCTTTTACTAAATGCATATGTGTTTATGCTTCAAACAATTTGTCAGTTTGTTTTTGTTTTTTGTTTTGTTTGTACTGCCTGTCTGTAAAATAACCGACTTGTACGATGGGTGAAGTCGCGGGCATAAGCTAGTAATATCCATAATCTTTATCACCCGTTTATTTACTATTTTTAATATTGTGTTTATCCAATAATAAATAAAAAGTAAAACAATCTGAAACTACCGTTCGTTTTTTATTTTAGATCAACACAATTTATTTCCAATATCCTAACTTTATAAAGTTTTTGTCGGCCATCAAAGGATTGGAACAGAACAAATATAGGAACGAATGGAATAGTGACAATGTTATTTTAGAGCCTTTGTTCGGCACAACTGGGTTGTTAATATGGACCTTTTAGTTTAGGGTTAGGACCACAGAATAGTGCGAATGGAGTGTTAAGTAACATATAATTAGTTGCATTCAATGTTTTAAGTATGTAAGTAGTACCTACGAGGATTTATTTTAAATTAAAATGCAAAATGCAGATAAAATAAAATTCTTTATTTTGTAAAAGGTACGTTCTTTTATAATACTGAAATAACCATCAGTAAGTTTTCTCGCATTTTGGTTATAGTTGTGTTGTTGTTGTGTTGAGTGTGTCGTGTATTATTATTATTTAAGTCACAGATGGCCATGTATGATTTTGTGTTTGATATAGCGACAGTATGCTGATTATTAATTCGATGCGAATTTTACGCGGATTCGATTTCCGAACGTAATACATATTTGTATGGGCTACAGGTAGTTCCTGGTCTGATGGTTTTGTGTATATTAGTTTATGTCGATGTTTGCAAACGTATCCACAGTGTCTATAACATTAATTTATAGTGTGGGGCAATGTTGTGAAATAAAACATAACATAACATCACGCCTGTAATCCCCGAAGGGTTAGGCAGAGGTGTACCCATTAGTACACCCAGATTTTGCCAGTTATGTTTTTAGTCCCATGTAATAGGGGGCGAGCCTATTGCCATTTGAAAAATGTCCTGTATATCTGTCCAAATGTAACTAATTTTTGTGAGAAATAAATAAGTTATTATTATTATAAGTTATCAACCGGGCACAAATCCAGACTCCGAGGCTGCTACTGAGAAATTCCTGATGGAAAAACCCAATAACACTTTGCCCGATCTGGGAATCGAACCCAAGACCTCATGGACAGCAGTCGCGCTTGCGACCACTAGACCAACGAGGCAGTGAAATAAAAAGAAAATGATTTTAATTACTCAAGTCCCACTTATTGAGACACAATCGATTTTCTATCGTTCTGACTTATACGTAAGTCAGCTGAGGCTTGACCGGAGATAAAAGATTACTGTTGTAACATTTATAGAGGAAAAATGTAACTATCCATATTTTAACTAATTTTTATGTTGGTCTGTCGTTCAGAAGCAAAAATGTCAAACTCATTTTATATTTGTAGGATATGACGTGTAATAGGTACTGATGACTCCAGTAACAACTACTCTGTGGTACAAACAAACCAATAAGGCGATTTACAGTTCGCTTCGCAAGGGTTTATGATTTGAGTCATGTTTACTGCCGAGTTTTGGTTAAAACGTTTGGGCCGCAGAACGGAAATCAGTGTGGTCAATTTTCATTACGTTTGGCAGGATAATGGTAACGACCTTATTGATAGAAAACTTTATCTATAGATAACGTTAGCTAGAATTATTAATCTTAGTTCTGCCCACAATTTTAATCTGTCAATAATTGAATTAATGACGTCTAAATAACTCAATATGTCAAATGTGTTGCATTACTATCTAGAAGTAACACTCAAAAGAGATAGGTATGCAGTGTGGTCAGATATAGTTGAAGTTTTCTAAAAAACCGATGGAAGTTTTCAAATGTAATTAAATTTAAAAAGTTGAAAATAAACAGTTCATTAATTAAGTTTCAATCGAAGAAATCCGTCGGTTTCAAAGATTTTTTTTCTATCCACTTTGAAATACACATATATATTAATTGGCTAGTAGTCATTATCATTAGCATGCAGTCGGAAAATTATAGTTAGTACAAGATTTTAACAATTACAATTTCGAGATTTTGGAAAGATAGTTGGAAGGTTTATACGTATAGTCATTATTTACATTGCACCCATGCGAAGCCGGGGCGTTGCGTTAGTTAATAAAGCACTAGCTAGTATCTACCTACCATTCTTTTGCCTTGTTATTAGTTCAACGGAAAGCAACAAGTATTCTCTAGGTGAAACATTATAGTAATCTGAAACGCCTTGTCGAGTTAAATAACAACTAACGTAGAACGATAAATTGCAGCTGCATTTTCTTTTAACTTTTTTCTTTTCTCCTCTAGAAATGGAAGAATTACAATGTTAGTTTTAAAAGTTCAAAGTTTACAGTTTCCTTTGTTTTGCTCGTGAAAGGCGTATAGAGGTATTATGGAGTTTCTTGCCCGTTCTTCTCTTTACGAAGCTAACTTTAGGAAAGGCAAACTAGATTCGATTATATTTTTCTCTCGTAAATGACGTTCAAAAGTGCCTGATTAATCTATTACAATGGCTTATATTATAATAATACCAGCCTATTAGTAACTTACTGCAGGGCCTCTTCAGATACACAAAAGGCGCGAACATTGATCATCACGCTTATTCAAGGCATATTGGCGATTTCAGACTAATATTTTTTCCTTCGCCGATGTCAGTGATGTCCAAGATAAACTTAGAAAGTACATAATATTATGGATCGAAAGAGTCGCATTTTTGTATTGAACTCACAATCTCATGCATGAGAGGCGCCTCAACCACCGGGCCATCAAGACTTACCCAAACTATAGTTACTGTTATAACTATATTAATAACATTTTTTGTTAGTCTAGACGTTGGTGAAATTACCTAATCATGTTTCTCTGAGCTCCAGGCCAACAAACAACAATAACAAAATACCCGACTACCGCTCGTACTATGAATGAAACGCGATTTTATCTCAAATCATTTCTTTATTATTACTAGTATTGTTGAAACAATAGGAGTATTGTACCAATTGTACAAGAACCACCTTTTGTAGGTCAGTTGTACCAGAGACCTTTCATTTTTATTGTTGAGCGTGAAACAATGAAAAACGGTGACCGCTTCGAACCGCTTCAAACTGCTTGAAACCGGATCGAGCCAGTTCGCGGCAGTTTTAAACGAACTTTTTGAATTGATTTTCAATATGGCCGTGTAGGTGGATTTAATGCTGGAGTTGGCTTTTATTTATGGGTTTTATGTGTTTTGGTAAAATGAAATGTACTAGTCGCTGTTGAAAAGTGGATTTGATTTTAAAATAGACTTTTCAACCTATTGAAAATAAATTATGGAAAAAACCATGCCTGTTTTGATCATAAAGTTTTACTTATTCCTACTTTATTTAATTATTACAAAACCTTTTAGCAATAGGGCAAAAGTTATCATAGAATTATTATAACACCAAAAGAAACTTATTAAACTTAATTAAGATTTAAATCACCTCATTTAGATTACGCTAAAGAAGTGAGAAGTTTAAAACTTATAGAAGATTTTTCTTGAAACAATTTTATCTATAAGTCTGTCAGAAGGAATTTGAAAAGAGAACGTTTACAAATCTTCGTAATCAAAACGTGAAGGCCCCCTGCACAGGCGGGATATTAAGATATCTATCCATAGGAAAATTTCTAAGATACCTCGCAACACCCTTCTATTCATACGCAAACGCGACGTATACAACCTGGAATATTATCTCCCCTATGATAATGCTGTGATGACCATATACAACATCACGCGCGAATCCCCCAAGGGTCAGGCAGACGTATACCCATTAGTACACCCACATTTAGCCAGTTATGCTTTAGTCCCATGTAATAGGGGAAAAAACCTTTTGCCATTAACCGGGCACAAATCCAGACTCCGAGGCTCATACTGAGAAATTCTTGGAAATGGAATGGAAAATCTCAATAACATCAAGACCTCATACTCAGTTGTCGCGCTTAGCCACCCCTAGATCAATGGGGCAATTTTGTGAGTAGTGTTAAATTCAAAGTCCAAATGGTCGTTTTTTTCGTCATAGTTTATCTGAAGTCTGCTTTGTCGGTCTATTTGTCCGGAAAGTTTGTTGATTCCCGAAAAGCTCCTTTTACTCGTAAATGTCAAAGTTACGTTAAACATTAACAAACGCTGACGCTATTGTTCAGTGTAACTTGCTCTTACAGAACAACTAAGGAAACCAGTCGCCCATTTTTCTTCAATTCAACCTTAAAACTTTTGTGGAATTAGAAATGGCTGCTTTTGTATTTTATTTTCCTTTTCGGAAATTAGTTAAGCTATATTTACGGCCCTGTTTATGTTTAATACAAATAAATATTATTTGTACTTACCTTTATCTATACTACATACAAAAACTAACGCCTTTTTCCCACGGGGGTAGGCAGAAACCACAGAACGCCAACTGCTACGATCCTTCATACTCCTTCCTTTTGCCTCGCCTACGATAATAATAATCTTATCTAGATTATCTAATATAATAAAACTGATCTGAGCAGGGCGCCTGCCACCATCTCTTAAAACAGTATTATTTTAATATTACTTCGCTTTACGCACTGTTTTTTCAACGTGCGGCTTAGTGTTAAGAGTTGATAATTCAACAATAGAAATTACAATGTAATATTAAAATGCAATATATAACCATTTTAATATTACTTTGTAATTTCTATGAGATGGCGGCCCTCGACTTCGTCCGCTTGGTTCTTTCACCGGCATTAAGTTAAGTTTTATCGTGAGGAAACCCGGACTTACTGTTCCACTCAAAAACCATGTCAGAGGCCCTTGAGGCGGTTTAGAATCTCTGACGCTAGGGTGTGTACGATCGTAACGCCTTACTACCCACACGATAAGAAGAAGAAGAAGTTAAGTCTTTGCTTACTTACTGGTCCACTCCCATAGGTCATAGCGTGATGTTATATAGGCTATACTATTTCTTATGAGATCGAAAAACACAAATCTTTTCAGCTTTATTATATATGTTTTGCACCCCGTTTGGGGAATTCCAGAATTCCTTTCTTAGCGGACGAAGCATTCCCGTTACATTTGGTGCTCGATGCATAGGTGCTCAAAAAATAGGTGCTTAAACGGGAATACTTTTAGCGGACGTCTATTAACTTGGGCAGGAGGTTAGTTTACTACGTCCATATTTGGTGATGAGTGAGTGAACTTTCGCCTTTATACATAATAACATAACAGATCATCACGCCTGTAAACCCCGAAGGGTTAGGCAGCGGTGTACCCATTAGTACACCCACATTACACACACACACACAAAACACAAATACACAATGTACACACGTGTCACGTGTCATGTTTATACATAATATATATTTAGATTAATTAATTGTCTGTTGAAAAAAATAGTGTCTCCTGTTTTTTTTTACACATAATTTAAGTTTTAGGTCGTGTGAAACGAGACATTTTTAATTTAAAACAACAACAACAAAACGACCCCCTCACCGCTATTTTTAGAAGAAATCTTCTGCGTCCAGGATAGGTCACGTAGACAGTATTAGGTACCTACAATGTTTGTATCGCGATAGTACTGAGAAATAGTACCGCCATACTGTGGAGAGCTTATATTGCAGGGCGGAGTAAATAAACTACTGACCCAATTTATTTGTCATGTTTTTAGGGTACCGCACCATAAGGAAAATAAAAACCTTTTTGTACAGTTGTTGTTCTTCTGCTACGAAGTCGTTTTCTCAAGATCTTTGCAATGTAGGAATTTGAATTTTTGCAATATGTTAGATCTTGATAATGCGCACATAATATATCGCCGTTAAAAAAAGATTATTACGTTTATTTTGGGAGTCAATTATTAAAAAAAAACAGTTATATAGGAAACCTTAAAACAAATTTTAATTTATCATTTAAACGAATTATCTTAAAGGATTCTTTGATTACCTGTATAATTTTAGGTCCTGTGGTTTTCAAGCTGAAACTAAAAAAAATACGTTTGCTTCGCTTTTATCTTAGGATTAACAACACGCTTGTAATCCCCGAAGGTAGAGGTGTACCCATTATGACACCCACATTTCGCCATTTATGTTTAAGACCCATATGATAGAGAGCGAGCCTATTGCTATCAACCGGGAACAACTCCAGACTCCAACGCTGCTACTAAGAAATTCCCGAAGGAAAAACCCAAGTCCAACATCACTTTGCCCGACCTGGGAATCGAACCCAAGACTTTATGCTCAGCAGTCGTGCTTTGCGATCACTAGACCAACGAGGCAGGCTTCTTTTTTATATTTGAAACTTGAAATGTTGTTATTTTTCTTTAAGGGCCTATTTCACCACCTGTCGTAAAGTTCCGATTAAATTACTTGGTAGATAATTTCATATAAATTCTGTTCTATTTTTTTTAATATGTCGGTAGATTAGCGGTTAATCAGAGGTGGTGAAACCGGACCTAAGACTTACATAATATTAATCGTTATTTTTATTCTAAGTCAGGAGTCGAATCTTACGTAACTGACTTAGTCTTACATTGGAATAAGGTTGTGTAACTTTTCCTGCCGGAGATTATTATTTTTTGTCGTTAACGAATCGAAATGGAAAATGTTAACGAATCTTTCAGTTTATTTGGAGCTTATTTACAGACGTTCGATTTTAACAAGCTTTTAACGTTACACAAGATCATTTTAATTTGCTGGAAGACCTTTACTGCTGACTCAAAACCATTCTTAGAGAATGTGGAAATACAACATACGACTATCATTCAACATATATATATAAACCACAGAACGCCACCTGCTATGATTACATACTCCTTTCACCTCTTCCACGTTCATACATCTCGTCATACAAGTACGCCGCGCCGGTTACGAGTACTGCACCTGACCTTTCTGAACATTCAACATGTTTGTAAATATTTATAGGTATTTTATGTTATTCTTAAGTAGTATCATTTTTCTTTTTTGATGTGTAAAAAATCATCAACTGACAAAAAAAACTACCCTGTTCCTTTTATGTTAGTTTTTAGTCGCCAGCACTGCTGTTAGGTTATGTTTTTAAATAATGAAATAAAAATGTACTAATAACATACACGCTTTTTATTTATTTAAACTTTATGTAACAAAAAGTACAAAGGCGGATTTAATGCCTTAGGCATTAAGTCCCGCTATACGCCCAATATTTTAGTAACTGCGGGGCAAACGAGTCAATTAGTCACCTAATGATGAGTAATGATAACCTTTTTGAACATTATTAGCACTAAAGGAGGTTCTAATGAGTTCCTGACTTTTTTTACTTCAAATAATATATCCTTGCAATTAACAATTTTTTTTTTCATTTTAGTGATTCCTATTAACGTTCTCAATCAAGTTTAAATTTCAAATATGGAATTCGGAACATACCTATCAAATTCCAAATCCAAAAAGCTCTTATTAAAATATATTCAAGAACATGGTGTCATACGCAAACAAACTTCTAAGGGACTGATTATCATAATTTAATGTGAAAAACTTGTAGAATTTTTATTAAATGTCAAAGTGACCTTTCCATCAATGTTACATTTTGTTGTTTTAACAGGATACAAGGTAACAGATGTGTTTCTAAGAACGAACCTCTTTCAAGAGTGTTTGTGATTTGAAAAAAGAAGTATTTTATGCGATCAAGTCGAGTCGGTCATTTGTTTTTAACTTCAAGATTGTATAAGTGGCTGGAAATAAGCGCCGCTGTATGGCGTGGTGTCTTTTGAAATCGGAATCATCATTTTATACGACAAAATAAGGTTATGTCGTTTTTACTTCGTCTTTCCAATAACTGTTCGTTGACCAAAGAGAATGTGTCCACGGTCGATTTGAAATTGGAATGAGTTTGTTGGTAGTTTCATATGCTTTTAATTTTGACTGCCCCGTTTGTTTCGTGGTTGACCTCCTGCGTACTTGGCTAGTCTCTCTCTATTGAGATAAGCTGCCATGATCGAAATTGGTCTGGAGAATATTATTACTTATGCTTTTAATGTCACTAGTACCTACAAAAGGTAATGCTTCTTTATGGTAAAAATTGCGCAGTCGGAATCTTTTTTAAAACGTTTCAACTCACAATAATTGAACTTAATTCTCCTAAAAGGAGCCAACTAACAATCTCTCAGTAATTCAATTAGTAACGTCGAACTAATTCAATTTCTAAAATATCCAGTAAAAACAGGTTACTAAACATCTAAAACTGATGCTTAGAATAAATTCTAAATTAATCAGCGTTAAAGTCGGTCAAAGTTTTATTAGGTTTTTCAATCAGCAATTCCTTAGTAGCAGCCTCGGAGTCTGGATTTGTGCCCGGTTGACGGCAACAGGCTTGCCCCCAATTACATAAAACTTAAAAATGTAACTGCCGAAATGTTAGTGTACCAATGGTTACATCTCTGCCTAACTCTTCAAGGATTACAGGCGTGATGTTTGGTGAATATTCAAAATAAAAAAACGGGATTTTTTTTACGTGTCCATAGTCACCTATATTTATGTCTCCCACGGGATCTCTTACCGGGAACGTATTTTCACATTTACGTCAGATAAAATGTACTGGATAAAATTATGACGGACGTTTGCGGTGAGCTCATAATAATAAATCAATGATAGTTCGTGCTCCGGAAATCGTATTAGGTATTCTGGTTTGAGCAGCTTATATAGGTAGTTGATTATGTAGATACGGGTGACGTACGATATGTTTGGCTGACGATGCTGTTAGCATTCTGGATCAAATGCCAACATTCTGGACTAAATGACTCCGGTCACACGGAAGCATCAATTTAAATAAATAAATATTGTTTATTGCACTTGCGAATAGGGCAGTACATATTTTTTTGTAAAGCACTTAACATAACATATCATCACGCCTGTAATCCTCGAAGGATAAGGCAGAGGTGTACCCATTAGTACACCCACATTTCGCCAGTTATATATTTTTTTTGTCCCATGTAATAGGGGGCGAGCCTATTGCCATCAACCGGGCACAAATCCAGACTCCGAGGCTGCTATTGAGAAAATCCTAATGGAAAAACCCAATAACACTTTGCCCGACCTGGGAATCGAACCCAAGACCCCATGCACAGCAGTCGCGCTTGCCACCACTAGACCAACGAGGCAGTCAAAGCACTTCCAAACTTAATAAAGCCCAGGAAGTGAAGGCGCCCTCTTAGTATATTTAAGGTATATTATAAAACGGTAAAGAAAGCGTACAAGACCAAAGTAACAGCAAAATTATAATGTATCCAGGATTTTGTAAAAAAAAAAAAAAATTGTAAATCATTTTCGTGTAGTTTTTTGCTTCTTCTCCATAGAGTTTAGAGACCTGCCTACGTTTTGTAACTAGCAACTAGCTGCTTCAACTATCTGACTAACTGACCGAGTCGGAGACAATTTGAAAGTAAATAGTTTAATTGAAATAAATGCTATGACTTTGAATCTGAAAAATAAAGATTTATTTAGAAAACAATTCGGACACGGAGTCCGGAACGCCGTACAATACTTAACATATTATTTTAGGTGCGAAAAAACATGAACCTTTAGCGCGTTCACTTAGAGTTTTATTTAATTATTGTACGGACGAAAAAGCGTAAAAATATTACTTGCAAAAAAGGTAAAGGTTAACCTGCACTCACGGTCGTGGTCAGATGCTGCAGTAGTATTAGGCGACCGCGCGGTCGTGCGGTGTACCGTGTGATAATTGGTACTTCACCGCCTACCGCAGCGGTGCGCAGTGCCGTGTGCTAATTGCCTTATGGCCGGGTCTGCATCAATGCGGCCAGCCGCTCTCCGGAAAACTTCTGCAGTATATGCAGTATATCGGGCCTTAACACACGTCTCGTATTGCAATCCAGGATGATTTCTTACTCCAATATTGTAGGTTAGGTTAAGTTAGATTGCATTGTTCGATTTTCATTGATGGCCATTGACCGTCGACCTGTATGGACGCCGTGTTATTAACGGGGTTATCGAGAGCCATTTAGTAAAAAGTGTGTTTACGGAATGGAGTTTCTTGCCCATTCTCCTCCATACGAAACTACCTTTTGGAAGGGGTAACTAGATTTGATTTTTTGTTGATACTCAAATTTTTCTTTTAATGGTATAATAAAAGTAAATTATTTGACTTTGTCTATTGAATTTATATTATTAGACAAACCGACGTGCGCATACTAGATGTTTGCGCCAAGCTTTGTTGCCGACCTGCTGTCCCATAGAACTTTAAGAATGAGAGCACACACTTGTGCACTATAATATCTCCTAATTTCCATTGCAATAGGCCGCCGTGGACGAAATTCTTATTATAAAAAAAACATGATTATTAGAAGATAACTCTAAATATAATATGATGCAAAAATAAATAATCCAAAATTACTTTTAAAACTAAAGACAAGACTGGCAGCCCTGTCCTCTTTATCCAATCGATTTTAATTTCCGCGCGAAGGAAAGTCGATGAGATAATACTGATATTTTTTATCGGTATCAGTACAAATTGGATTATAGTGCTTTTTATACATCATTTTTGCCTGTACTGAATATTATGTTATTAAAAAAAGCCTTTAAACCTTGAATGGCGTTCCATTTGGCGTATTCTAGGTTGTCACACCACCCTTTCTACGTTACCACGGCTCTGGTTGGCTAATATTTGTATCGAGATACAAAATAAGAATGTCAATGTAAAAAATCAAATGAAAATATGAATGAGAATTTGTAATGAGAATGTCTTACGCTACAAGCAGCGTAAGACGTATATGTATATAGCTCATGCCACGGTAAAATTCTGTTTACAAATTATAAACAAGACTTTTTTTCGTGGTATGCTGGTATTTTCTCCTAGAATTAATACTAAGAAAATGTCCCTAGCAATAAGGCTAGTAAAAATACCAACATGAACAAAAACAACATAAAAATGTTCCTTCCTAGAAGGCTGCTAATGCAGACCGAGACGTGACGCGGCGTGACGTCACGCGCACTTTTAAAGATAGTGACACAATATCGAACTTATTTACTACTCGATAAGGTGTACCTACGTGCAAAAGCGTCGCATTTCTTTAAAGTCTGCGTGAAATAGGTATATCTTAGTGTGTAGTGAATAAGGTCGATATTATGTTAGTATCTAAAAAAGAGCGCGCCTCGATGTGAGCTTACCCTAAGTTCTTAAAGTTATTATTTAGAAGCAAATGGTGCCATATTTCTCGTATAAAATACACGGATGCAGAAATCGGAAATTCGCCAGCCAATTTGAGTTCTCTAATTGATTTGGCAAGCCTGGATTTCCGCAGTCAATCTGTTAAGTTTCCAAGCCGTTAACATTGCATACGTAACTTCGAGTGATACTCGGTTTTAGTATCAAATGCTAGGTCTATGTTTAGCAATGGCAGCAGTCAGCTGATAAAAGCCAAGTGATTTTGATTTAAATAATAGGAAGCTATGTTCTAAAATACTGCAAACATTTTTACTGTTTGATGAGTTTTTGATGTTAGCTTTATGTACTGCGACGTTTAAAAATAGAACGCCGCAGTTGGCATTTTTAGAAGGTCCGTTCTGATTGAAATGGTTAGGGAATAAATAAATGCGGAATATTAGAATTAAATATACTGAAGTAAAATCTACTGGCACAAAATTATCAAAAATACCATTTTGAAAACATAAAATTAAATAAAATAAATACAATTTTGTTTAGTCAACGCTCGAAACTTCAAAATTTTCAACATTACATCATTTGTCTGTGCCAAAGACTCATTGTCTATGCCTAGACTTATTGTCTATGCCATTTCTATGACAAATGAAAAAACGCGGGAACCAGAAAAAATACCCAAATGTCAAAATATAAAAAGTGAAAAACTAGATAACATTTTCAAACAACAATGACTGCGGCAGACAATTTGTGTGTATATAGTGAAATACTGTTTGTTACTTCTTTAAAAAGATCTTAAAAACAATTCAGACAAATATTGTGATGTGATATTGTGTTTATGTTATGTTCAAGGTTATTTCGGTGTACCTATGTGTCAAATGTTTGTATGTTTTATTTACCAAAACAAGTGAGATAACACTGCTGTTAGTGATAATATTTTGCTGCTAAACTCCGCTCTGACCACCAATTCAGCTGAGCGTGCGCAGATTAAGGGTAAGTTCATAATATGTTCACTATTTTAAACATAGTACCTATCGTATACATATACCTTGACTGTCTCTAAACTAGGTACCTACCCATAGCCGATAACATTTTCGTTTAGTTTCTCCTAGCTTTGTAAAGGTTCATCCATAATGTAGTACCTTTATCCCTACATGGTATAAAACAAAGTCGCTTCCCGCCGTCCGTACGCTTGTATCTTTTATACTACGCAACAGATTTAAATGCGGTTTTCAACATAGATAGAGTGATTCAAGAGGAAGGTTTATGTATAACCACATTACACCCATGCGAAGCTAGGGTGGGTCATTAGTAGAGAATATTATTTGCAAAGTATAGGAAAGTTAGGATAACGCATAGATTTTTCCAAACGGTCGTTCTTTTTTTAAACAACGAAAAGACTACTCTGACTTTGACTGCCTCGTTGGTCTACTGACCTCAAAACGTCAAGGTCTTGGGTTCGATTCCTAGGTTGGTCAGTGTTATTGGGTTTTTCCATCAGGAATTTCTTAGTAGCAGCCTCGGAGTCTAGATTTGTGTCCGTTGATGGCAATAGGCTGGCCCCCTATTACATGGGACTTCAAACATAACTGCGAAATGTAGGTGTGCTAATGGGTCCACCTCTGCCTTACCCTTCGGGGATTACAGGCGTGATGTTGCGATATAAAATACAACAAAAAGTTTCTGATATGAACCATCGTTATATTTCCCAAAACCCACATTAATCTCATTAGCTTGTTTGTACCGGTTGTATGAGGTTGTAGATAAGTGTTTTTTAAACGATCATATTATGGTTGCCATCAAGTAAATTACTTGGCGTGACGACCGTGGACATTTTTCGACGATTAAGCAATTAACTTAAGATTGTTTACGTTCAAATTACTGTTGAGTAGTGTCTCGGTTGAGTTTTAGTGACCGTTTTGTTTATTTTTAGAAAAGAGTGCACTTTGTCCTATTTATGTAGGTCTTTTTTCTTTATCGTGAGACCAGTAAGGTCTTACGATCCCACATACCCTAGTATCAGAGTTGCCCGTTGACCTGGACGTACTGTTCTATTTAAACCATGTCAGATGCCCTTGAGGCAGTTTAGATTTATGTACGTACTATGATGAGACGCACTGCCTGATTATATCTAAACTATAGTAATCTTATTGCTATTTAAAACGCGAAAGTTTGGACGGATGGATGTTTGTTGTTGGATCACGTCAGAACTGCTGAATAGATCTGGAATGTGGGTGAAATTTGGAGTTTGCTCGATTACCAATCGCTTGCTGCCATGGCTATATAAATGTTATAGCAATGTGACCTTGAGATTAATGACCTAGGACGTGTGCCGTTTGGTTCCGCGATCCTACTATCTCATCCTACAAGATCCCGGAGTCTTGATAAGATGATGATTAAGGTTGAAATTATTAGTGCTTTTTCACAGCGACCCATTTTCTACTAATTTAACTCGATAGTTTTAATATTTTAAGTCCCACGTAATGAGACACAATTGATTATTGTTCCTCCATAACTGAAAATCTCTGTCGGAAATAATAATATTTTGTTTCCAACAGAGTTAATCTTGTACTTACTTGTATTTTATATTTGTGAAAATCTTCTAACTGGCCATAATTTTATTGCTCACATAATTAATGAAACTTAATTTTATAAAGAGATTTGTATATCTGTAAGTAATTAAAATACTCAAAAATTATTTCATCTACGGAAAGCCACATTATTAGCGAGCAACACCTAGTTTCTATTTAATTATCAAAATAATTAGGGATCCGTAAGAAAATTCGTGAAGACGACGAAACGGGCAAAAGTTTTCTGAAAAAATTAAAAATAAATATGTCGTTATCGTTTTTTCCTCAACCATAGGGGAGGGTTAAAATGAGTATTTAATGGAGATAATTATCTTTATCCGCAATCATTTCCTGATTAAGTTTGCACCAGATGAGCAGATTGAAAGCGGTTCCGGTCTCGTAAATGTGTTCAAAGAGAAATCTGATTAAATAAAAAAATTACGAGGAGACTTTGCCTAGTCGGGTTTTTCGATTCTCCAGTTGAATATTAATTGTGGACTTGCTTATATTTATACGAGTATTATATTTTCTGCCTTTTCTGCATGAGAAGAGGCCTTTGCCCTGTGGGACAATTATAAGCTGGTATTATTTATTAGTGGTGGATTTTGGGACTTAAAGAAGCCCTTGACTTGCACTAAACGTTCAGTACCAGAATAATTATAAGAACCTAAGCAGCCATTGCTTTCATTCTCGTTTTATGATCACACATTTTCTTTGAGTGTGAGTGGCATCAACATCAATGATAGTACCTTCTGTATACGAGGAGACGCCTTTGCCTTATAGGACAAAGGCCCTTCTCTCTTTCCCTGCTTATCATCATTAACATTATAAAACTCCCATTTCCAAAAACTTCTAACAAATACGAAAACACTGCTCTAATTCTCGACTTCCTCCCTCTTCCGCACTAACCCAGCCAGCGTCAAACAAAAACCTATTTACGGATTCCTAAACGTTTGCAACTTGTGCTCTTGCTGACATAATGATCTGGGCCAGACGTTGGCCTGTTACTGAGAAACTTAAACGATTAGTGACATGTGCTCTCTAGCAGTCAAAAGCTCCCCTCTAGCGATAGAGATGGGACATGTTTTTGTGATTTGCGAATCGTTGGAAATTTTCGCAGTACATCTACGTGATCGGATATAACGTTCCTAATGTGAAATTTATTATAGGCACACGTTCACAACTTCTGCGAGGGTAGTTATCATCCGGGGATTGTTCAAATATATTCACAGAAATATTTACCTATAAAAATAATAGAACCTACTTTTTTTTTTCGTTTTTGAAATTAGAATGGTCTTTGCTTAATTAATTCAAATATTTCTCCTGCTGTCTTCTTCTTAGAATATCGATGGCAACAAATAATATTGTTTTGTTAAATCAATTTATTTAGTTATTTAAACTTTATGCAACAAAAGTACAAAGGCGGACTTAATGCCTTAAGCATTCTCTAACAGACGACCAAAGGTGGTGAAGAGATAACATGGTAAGTGCAAGTTATTTTACGAGAGTAAAACAACAATATTGGGTCCATCCGTGTGCAGGTGACAGGGCAGGCGGCGCAAGATGTGAGGTGGGCCATGGTCTGCGGAAAGGCACTGAAGGTTGGTTCCATCTACCAGACTCCACCTGTGGAGATTTTCTTTATTGCGGCCGACTTAGGAGCAGAATCTGTTTAAATTTTCGACTTTAAGGTCGATTTCAATAAACTACGAAAAACCTCATTTCCTTGAAACTAATTGTCAGTAATAAATATTCTCAAAATTCAGAACCATTGTTTTGACCACCTGCTAGTTGGTGTGAGTTCGAAATTGAGCCAAAATGTTTCCCAAAAGACTAGTACTTACCTGTAGGCGATTTATGCAGCGTATCGGATTCGAATGCCTGCTCAATTAGTGTTTGTTTAACAATTATGACATGCTTAATGTTGGTACTTTTGGAAATGGAATGAAAACCGTATTTTTCATTTATGTTTCTTTTTTTATGCTTTTGCCCACAACTTCGTCCTCGTCAAAGTTGATATATTATTCCATAGTAACAGTACATTTTTCTTAGATAAACAGTAATGTATGTGCTATTCCAGACTTTAAACTATCTCTATGCTACATTTTATTCAGATCAGTTCAGCTGTTCTGGCGTGATTGCGTAACAAATATACTTTCGCATCTAAAAAAGTAGTAAGATCATCTGTTCATACTGTTATAGGTGTATCAGCAGTCCTTTTTAGATATTCACGATACATGCTTACAAATAGAAAATATTTTAAAATACTCGTAAATTGATTTTATTGGCTTCATTGAACTAGCGCACTTGAACTCTAATAACATCTTATTGTACGACGCTTGAATAAAAGTTTATAAATTAGACTAAAGGTTTTGATCCATTGCGTGTCTGCGTCATTAATTTGTAATCAGATTTATAAGATTTATGCTTCAATTTTGGTCATACTTAGATAGAATGTAATCTGCTATTTCTGATTTTATAAATGGACACTGCTATTTGGAAGCCAATTTTAAACAATTATTGAAGAATTTATATAAAAAAGTGCCATTTTACAGAGAGCTTGATGACTCGGTGAATTTGTTTTCCTATTTTCTTCTATACCAAACCAGTAATGAGGAAATCAAAACAAAAAAAATCAAGTAGTTTTAGCCATTAAGAAGATTTTGCAAGACACACGGCAATATTCGTTCGTAATCTAAAGGTTAAGACACATTACCTTGTCATGTATATAAAACTAGCTGTACCTCGTGGTTTCACCCGCGCCATTTACGTCTTTGGTTACTGATCCGCTCCCGCAGGTCACAGCGTGATGTTATATCCTATAACCTTCCTCGATAAAAGGGCTATATAAAGCAAAAAGACTTTTTCAAATCGGACCTGATAATCCGGATAGATTTTAAAATTCAACATTTTATTTAGACAAATATTCGAAATTGAATTCGTAAATCGAATAACGTAAAGTGTCTACCCATCCCTAGTGAAAACTAGTTTGACTTAAGCCACTGGATGTAATATTACTTCGCCATTCATTCCCTTTACAAACAAAGTTCACTAACCAAGATCTAACGTAGAATACTTACAGCTTTTAAGGCAGTTAAGTGGTTCGGGAAGTGACGTGGATGTGTGTCAGGATTCATTGATCTTTTCTTGTTCATTTCTCGGTTTGCTGATTGGTTTGATTACAAAGTGGATACTTGAAATCGTTAAACCATTGTTTTTTTGAAGTGAAAACTTCTTTAGCGGCGTTGAGCACTTTTTCTGTAATGGGTATAAAATCTTAAACTCGCGTCAGGACACGTGACCTGATCGAAAAAGTGTAAGACGGATGGAGAGTAGACAGCTATCCCCTCTCTACGGCGCAGCGAAAATGTATGCCTGGGCCTACTGTTTCGTTTAGGCAGCGCAGGGCGCTTGCGCGAATGTTCGTGTATAACTTTTTAATGTAAAATAATTGTAATAGTTTTAAAGTGTTAAATTTTTAATGTAATATAAAATGTCATGTTTGTGTACGATAGCGCAATAAATGAATATTGTATTCTACCACATAAATGATAGTACTTTTATACTGATAAAGCAATTGGTGCAAAATTATTCCCTAACCATTCCAAAATATCAAACATGCTCAACGTTAATAATCAAGTTTTCACTTCTGCCGGCACTCCCAGAGTGTAACCCGTCTTTTTTTTGCTTGCGGTAGTGGTAATGGCTATGTTAGCATTGATAATAACATTTTTAGAGCTTGTTTATGTATACATAATAAATGATATTAATAATACACTAACTTTCGCCTGCCGCTGCGTTTTTTTTTTTACCCGCGTTACGTTACTATTTTGGTTACAGCTGCTTACTTACCTTACTGCTCCGCTCGCGTAGGTTGTAGTACGATTTTATACAGCCTATACTATTCCTCATGAATCAAATGCCAAAAGATTTTTTCCAATCCGATCGAAAATACCAAAGATTAGCGTGTTTAAACAAAACAACATTTACTTTAGAATTAATTTAATTATGATAAGAGAGAATATATTTCTGTTTGTCTGTAATATCATTATATCATTTGTTATTATTATTATTCTTTGAAAAATCTCATACGTATTTAATAAGAGACTTTGCATTTAAATTCTAAATTATTATAATAGACTTGTTTATGGATCATTGAACTCCGCATTATAAAAGTTGTTCATAATGATGATATTATTAACAACTTTTACTTTGGGACCAACCCTGAAATCGTGAAAATCAAATCCTCTCCATACATTTTTGTTCACATAACTCAACAAAATATATGGATCAGTTTAAATTTTTTACCAGTTTCAGGGTACACCTTGTATAAATAACGGTACGAACTTCGTATTTAAGCCATGTAAAACATTCTTCAAACCTAATTATTGAATTTCATTTGTTTCATACTTTTGTGTCCGTGGAGTTTCTTGCTCATTCTTCTCCATAGAGGCCTACCTCGGTTTTAGAACGAGCAACTTGCTTCAACTTTCTGAATAACTGACCGACTCCTTAACAATTCAAAAGTGCCTGTAAATGATCTAATTGAAAAAAAAAAATTGACTTTGATTCCCTTTTTTTTATTACCTACCGAGTCCTAGACTTACCTGCCACCATTTTCATGTCTTCGTTAATATTAAAGTGTAGTCTGCATTCTGCATAGCTTAGCACAAATAATTATCAGAAAATTTCTTTCCTTTTGAAGCATTTTCTTTACTCTCTACAAAGAACCAGCTTAATGATATTAAAAGTATTTCAGATATCTACCTATTCTGCAAGGCTAAACGCAAAAGTGGTATTTCAGGGAAAGCTAAATTCAAGAAAATGGAAAAATATAGTTTTCTTTACTTTATCTAATGAGTTTTTTGCTTACTAAATGAAATTAAATGTTTTTGACTAAGTTCATTGGATCCGTATTTCTGTAAGCTATCCGATGCCATTACGGTTTTTTTATACCGCTTTTGAGTTTAGCATGACACTATCAAAGGTACGAGTTAAGTAAAAAGTTAAAGTTATGTTGAAAAATAATACCATCCTTCTATGGTCCCACTGCGGGGCAAAGACCTCTTCTCATGCAGAGAAGGCACGAGCATTGATCACCACGCTTGGACTGGTGATTTCAGAGTTCTTTGGGTTCTTCTAGATTAAATTCAATGAATCTCACAATATCTTTGGTACACTTTATTTAATATAACGACAGCGAATTGCACGTATTTCATCCATTGACATTAATTACAAGGCATTTTGCATTTTATATACATTTTTAATTTATCATTTTTATTACATTACAAAAATATTTTTAGCGAAACACAGCGCTACCTAAAACACTCTATTACTAATGACTATACATTTATAGAAAAAAGTACCTTCGTCAATGGGCTCAAAGTTCGTTATCGAACTACATAATTGACGTAAATACTTTTATTCTTAGTTAAGACAGAATTTATTTACACTAAACATTATTTTTTGGCTATTCTGTACATTTATTCGTATACTTACTTCTCTATTTACATACATTATTTAGGTACGTGAATTTAATGATATACTACATACATTTTCGTTTTATTAGTTACAAATTTTCGTATTTTATATGAATATAAAATAGAATTTTGACCATTTAGGGCCCTATCTTTAAAAGACCTGAACACAGTAACAGCTATTGATAGGTACATATTAAATTAGACACAATGAGAACAAATACCAAAACATTAATAATCACAATAATTTCGTGAAAATATAAAATCTATTTTTCTAAAACCATAATAAACTACTACAGTTCTTTTTAATGTCAAAACACTAATGTTTAACACAGCTTTTGTCACATTTATTTCTTTTTCGCAAGAAGTCACTGCAACGTGTTACCTGCAATCAAAACAAAAGAACACACATTAAAAATATACCTGTGACGTGTTTTTATAAAAGAGAATTTCTCTTAGTTAAGGACTTTGCAATGATATTTTCACTCCGTTTGACCCCAGAGGGTTGATATTACAAACTACTGCTTACTATGTACCTTTTATTAGGTTTTATTTGTTTTTGTAAAGCAGCCAAGTACATGGGACGTAAAAGGACACATAATATAGTCGTTGAGCTATGTATACTTCCCATCAAACTAAGTAAGTTTGAGCGAAAAATATTGCTGGGGAATAAGTTCTATTTCTGGTGTGAAAATTCATTGTGAACATAGTGTTTATAGGTGCATGTAATAGTACAGGGGCCGTGGAAGTTTAGTTATAACATTTTAAACTTGTTTTTGAAAAAAAAGGAGAAAAAAAAGTTTAAATTTCAATATCTCCGTGAATAATAGCAACGATGTCTTTTTACACCCGATATTATTTGTAAAGATAAAGATAAAGCGGTATAAAATGTAACTCTGTTACCATTTAAAACTCTTTAACTAAATAAAAGATTTCATACAAAAAGTATTAAAAAAGATAAAGATTATAGGTATGTATTATTTACAATAGGGAAATTAGTATCCAAAAAGTGAGCAGTAGGATTTATTTAATTATCTGACATCAGTGTCCTTAGTAATTTTTAAGTGCTCAAATATTGTGCTTAAAAAATATTGCTTAGATTAAAAACTTGAACAGTGCGTACACTGTGCAAAAGTTAGTAAATAGTGCTATATATTCGTAAAATTATGTGAAGTCAATCAAGTTTGTGGTTGTGCTTAAAGATATTAAGTAAAGAACTATATATAAAACAGATATTTTTTTATATATTTTAGTACAAATGTATCTATACCTTATCCGGTCGCAAGTAAACAGAAAACAATTATAAAGATCACAAGAATAATTATACCAGACTATTTATGTCATACAGGAAAGGCATTGATCTCTACGCTTGCTTAAGGCGAACTAGTGATTCCAGATTTATTTTGAGTCCAGGTTTCCTTACGATGCTCAAACGATGTCAGTGATGGCCAAGATAAATTAAGAAAATACTTCATTCTGACATCCTACACTTGTGAGCATTTGAAATAAAAAAAATTGGGTTCGATTCCCAGGTCGAGCAAAGTGGTGCATGTTACAGGATAATAAAGGAAAATCTACATATTAAGGTGTATGTATCTACATACGCAGTTTGTAGGAAAGATATAAAAGTCGCGTTTCATTTTATAAAACCAGCACGCCATGCATACAATGTTTTATGGGCAATGAAGCGGAACGATCTAAATCTGTACAAACGTGTTTCAAATAAACAAATCCGGTTCCATAGTAAATATAAAAAATGTTATTACGCTGGCCCATCGTGTGGTACCTACCTACGAGCTATAAAAAAAGGCGAGATCAAAACAAAATTTCCCTTTGAACATACCTAATTTTCATTATATTTCTATGAAGTTTTTCTATTATGAAATTCGTCATTTCGCTTCTTGTTATTGTCGTCTAATAAGTTCCATCAAATGAGAAATTCAATTAGTAATTCATTTGTTTGTCATTACAACTCCGTAAATGATTTTAACGAACTTTTCCTATTAGGTTGTAGGAGAACAGTGCTATCTATATCAGTTGAAATGGTAATGTATATAAATGGGAACACAATTTTTTTTTGTCTGGCTGTCTGATCTCCTAAACGGCAAGACCGATTCAGACGGACTTTACTAGCAGATAGCTGATGTGAAGGAAGGAGTAACTTAAGCTACTTTTCTTAAAGAACAAAGATTTTGGATCCGCTCAAAAAAAAGCGGATATAAACTACTAGAATCATAAAATAATATTTAACCTTTTCACCGCCATATTTATGTATAGATGACCAACCAAAATGTGTCCACGGATACATGACAGCCTATATATAATATAATATATAATGTAAGAATATTTCATATAACATAATACATGAATAAAACTCATAAAGCAATACTGTTTTTTATTTCTTTTGCTCGTTATCTTCCTTGACTCATCCTTATTTATATTAGTTGAACTTTTTTCTTTATGTTTCATCTATGTAAGTGCAAAAGGTTAATATGATTTCCCTGTCTCCTGCTCTTTTATTTTCCGTGGCGCGACGTTCCACCTCAAAGCTCGCGTTGTATATAACTTACAAAAGCAGAATATATTGCAACGTCGAGTTGATTAAACGAACTGTGTATACAAGATTGAAGTCCAGATAAATGAACATACATAAATCTATACAATTTATTCCGCTGACTTGTACACTGTACAAATATACAACAATTTCGAATTGGAACCCGGAATGGCGGAAAAATAATAAGATTTATTTTTAAAATTTTGCATTGCATTGATTCATTTGTCTCATTGTATTTCAAATGAATGGATAGTTGCAATTTGCTTTGTCATGGATACATTGCATTCACTTTTAGGGAAATTGAATCGGGAAATAACATTTGAAAAGAACTTTTAAGTAAAGCAAGTTAAAGTTCACCTTCAATCTTCATCAGCATGTCAGCGTTACATTTTTGCTTTGTGTGTTCAAAATTTTTGTCTAACGAGTCCGGTTACGGATAGTGTGTAAAAATAGATCACAAAAGTGGATTGAAACGTAGTAAAGGGGTGTGAAACAAAAGTGAAGTGTCTGGATTTAACGAACGTTCAAAAGAGATGATTGGGTGGGTCAGAGCAAAACTGGATAGATAGTGACCCTTTGTTTTGGTAAATTTATCTGTCCAGTGTGCTTTCATGGCTAATACATAATAAAGCAATCATTATATATAGATAGACATGAAAGCATACTACTACGAACGCATTCAGGGTTGCAATATTCTACTAACTTTTAGGAAAGATCGCTAACTAGTGTTAGTCTTAATCAGACAAAAATACTTCAAATTAACCAAATTTTTCATATTTTTTTTTATTACCAAAACTAACAACTTAAAACAAGATTAGATAAACAGTTTTAGAAGATGACCAATTAGGTACAAGTTTTTACTTATTTAAATTATTGAGTAAAAAAAAAAACGACAAAAAATAAAATAAATACGCGTCGATTTGAAAACCTCCTCCGTTTTTTGGTCGGTTAAAAATTATAAAAAGGAATCCTAAAAGGACCAGACAGAAAGAGTCCTTTTGATTTTCAGACACAGGCATTAAAGAGATTTGACATTGATTGTCGCTGAGATGAGATTGGAACTAGATTTGGGACGTTTCTAATTAGCAGAACTGCCTTTCACAACGAACGTGTTCAAAATTGCGCTATCACTGAACGATTTCAGGGCTTATAATACGATCCAGCTAGGATACCGGGAACAATTCTGACAGGCTAAAATTTGCATTATATCATCAGGGACTCGCTCAATAAAGTTTTGTATCTTTGGCAAATCCAAGTAGCTACTCATGCTAGTAGCTATAACTACACGGATGAATAATAAAAGAATAGGTATTTTTTAATATGATTACATACTAAAAAAACCAACAACCCAGCGGCAAGATATTAGTACGCATGCAGGCAATAAATTCGCACGCACATAGTGTCATGCGACATTGCCTATCGCATACACAACGGGGCGATTCTGTTCTTTGAATGAGGTCTGTTCTAAATACTGTCAAAAATAAACAACTAAAAGAACAAGTATTTACAAATTAATGTATTTTTAAAGTCTCTTATGACAAACTCATGAAATTTAAAAAACTGCATCTCCTTTATCCATGACTCAACCGCTCGACCTACAAAACTAAATGTCTGCTTGAGCGAGTCTTCGACTGACTAGCTCCTATTACGTTATCTACTTCACAGTATGCACACACGAGTGCTAGTTTTAAGCCGATGCTTCAGAATGTTCCGACTATTTGCTGGCGCGGTGATACGATTGTGTTTTATGACGTCACTTTATACTATTACATTTTTTCGAAGATGCCATTTTCTCCTTCAGAAAAATCGACTAGATAGATACGAATGTTTTCTTTAATTTGTGTATTATGTATCTTATAATCTACACTTCTACACTAATATTATAAAGAGAAAAGAATTGTATTTTTGTTTATTTGTTTGTAATGGATAAACTCAAAAATTACTGGACCGGTTTTAAAAATTCTTTCACTATTAGAAAGATACATTATCTGCGAGTAATATATTTTATTTTATTTTAGACGAAGTCGCGGGCAAAAGCTATTATTACATAAAAAGGGTACAAAGAAAGGTAAGAGACTCACTCATTCATCACGAAATATCTAAAGCCGCTTGACGTATAAGATGAAATTTGGCATGATGGTGGTTTATAAGTTAGTAGACGTTCGCAAAAAAAGGATTTTCCAAAATTCACCCCGTAAAAGGATGTAACAGGGGCCGAAGTTTGGATAGAGAAGTCAACTTTGCTGGGACTATGTCTTGGACAGAAACTAGTTCGAATATAAATCTTTTGAGTTGTTTTGTGTTAGCATCAATAAACTGATGATGACTAAATCGAACCGAAGTTTGGCAACTTTTTATTGTGATGTATATTGGAAGCAATAACTTTATTTTAAAGCTCGTATTGTTCAAAGTAACTAAATAAAATCTAAAACTAAATTCAGATCGTAAATAAAAACACATTTTACTGCTCAATAAACGTTTTTGTCTGTTTCTGACAGTTCCCTTCGATATATTTTTATTAGATTTATCTTTAAGTCTATTCTTGAATCGCTTGCATGACTCAGGATCTGAGATTCTTGTCTACCTACGTAATGTGAAATTGTTCATGGACCTTCTTGCTAATTCTTCTCCATAGTGACCTACCTTTGTTTTGGAACGAGCTTCAACTTTCTGACTAACTGACCGACTCCTTGATAATCCAAAAGTGCCTGTAAAAGGTCTTATTGAAATGAATGTTTTGACTTTGACTTTGATGTAGATATCCAATTATTTGAATTTTAAAAAGGTACCAGTCCTTTCGACGTAGGTAGGTACCTACCCTTATTTTTATAATTTCAGAAATTATTTTTCAACGACTCAACGACTCTAAGCGAAGTTTCTTAAAATATTTACAAACCCATTTTTGGAAAGTTATTTTTCTCCTCTGTCATGGGAAATCTCGTAAATTGACACCTGTCACGTGTGTTCACGATTACTCACAAATTGCGACACGCAGAGTGAATTCCACATATAAAAGTTCCAAAAATACGATCCTGCAGAAATCATGCGCCAATTTGTCGCCTACGAGTTTCGTGAAATACTTAACGAGCACTTTCATAAAAATCTGTTGCTAAAAACTAGCACTCTCCCTGCGACTTTGTTCGTGTAATTTTTATAATGCGTATCCCCGTTATATTTCTTACAGATTCCTAATCTTTTGATAATAAAAATATATAGCCTTTAGCACTCAGTGATAACGTAGCTTTCAATTTGCGAAATAATTTTCAAAATCGGTTCATTAGATCCAGAAATTAATTACTCCCTACAACCCCCCAACTTAATTTCTTTATTATTTTAGTATAGATGTATCGTATAAATGAAGTGTAAAAATACACACACACATACATACATATACCCGTTTTAGTGCTTAGTTTACATTGAGCAGAAATGATTGCTGCAAAACAAATTTTTGTTTGGTGTTCATGGTTTACTGTTTGTCATGCCATTTAAGGTAACACGCAAATTATTGTGCTTATCAAACATGTTAAAAAAAATCGTAACTAAAAGTTGGAAATTTGTCTATCAATATCTTCGATACCAGAAGGTTCCCAGGTTGAAAAAAAAAGTCGCAATAATGACAAGAACACGTGACTTGCGGTTCCCTGAAAGCTCTTTCTACACCCGATATTTCTGGCTTTTTATGAGTTTAATATCCAGATATTTCATTTTGTTGAAAAACTTTTCATTTTTCGATAACCCATAAAACATTGAATGCACGAGTCTCTAAAGCTGAAAAATATTGAATACTGAAATATAATATGAAAATGCAGTAACATGGAAAACAATTTGCGCCAAACGATTCAATAGAATTCAACGCTCTAGAATGTATGTGTATATTTTTTGCCCATTTTAATCGAATGTTATTTTTAGTTTTTGTTTGTGTACCTACTGTAATTGTGAAAAAAGAATGAAATTTTCTAACCTACTGTTACCTACGGTTAGACACTCAAAAACTACTGGACTAATTTTAAAAACTCTTTCACCATTAGAAAGCTACATTATCTACGAGTAACATAGGCTATATTTTATTTTATTTTTGCGCGGACGAAGTCGCGCGCAGAAGCTAGTAACACATAACATAACATCACGCCTGTAATCCCCGAAGGGTTAGGCAGAGGTGTACCCATCAGTACACCCACATTTCGCCAGTTATGTTTTAGTCCCATGTAATAGAGAAGCAGAAGCTAGTAGTTTAGTAAAATTAATCGAGTTGTGGGAGGAACGAGACCCACCACCACCCAACTTCGTTCAACCCCAAGAGCCACTCGGTTGTGATTTGTAGTAGCTTAGGTATATATGGTAAACGCTTAAAAGACTGCGCATCCAAGTAGGCCGCTTCAAACATAACTTAGCAAATGGGGGATTATAGATCTCACTGATACCCAGCGCGAGTGCGGTGCCAGTAATCAGACGATGACCCACTTATTACATAGCCCAAAGTGTCACTACACTTGCACATTAGAGGACGTTACCAACGCTACATAAAATAATGAAAAAAAAAAAAGGAATTGGGAATGGATCATCGATTCAAAGAAATAGGACCTAATGTTGTGATTTTGACTACGTAACTCAATTTCTATTCGTCTTTTAAATGCCTAGAAGAGAACATATTTAAAACAAGTGAACTACGAGTATAATTCAGTCTATTTATTTTATAATGTGTTTCCAATTTCAATTTTTTAGTACCTTCCAAATAGCTGCATTAATCCAAAAGATTTCATCTAAATAATGGTAAAACATTCAAATTATAATGGGTCCATTCCATTTAACGAAATTAGTTTTGTTTGTTGCCATTTACTTAATTTCTCTTTCAATTTCCATTATTACTGCAAGTATCAAAATTGTTTAGAATTTCAATTAAGTGCTGCTATTTCATCGAACTGTTTGCTAAATAGATATTGGTTCACTATTATTAACGCACATTCCTGATCAAAGTATTATTAATCCTTTTAAGTGCTTGCATTATTTCGTGCAATTAGTAGGCTCTTGCCTATTTGTTGTTATAAAAGCACAGTTATTTTATATTTAATACAAAAATAATTTGATTTATCTTTCATTATTTTTTTTTGTAAATACGCAATTCCCCACACTAGGATTTTTTTCCTGTATCGTGGGTGTGTTTACAAACATATAAACTGACATACACAAACTAACTACCAAATTTATGTTAACGCGTCTGTTAATTATTGAAAGCGTTTTTAAAATATCTGTTTATCTTAACGACGTTTCAACTTACCACTATATCTACAGCGCAGACACGATAGGCTCCTTATCCGAAGTATTTACAGTTTTATCTACAAACATATACATATTAACACAGTCTTCGTTAGGACTCGGGTTGTCCTCGGGCTTCTCATCAGGACTTATATTTTCAACGCCATCATCTTCATACACCTTTAATTTATCGTTGAATTCTATTTTATATCTAACTGAGGGTATTTTACTAACGGTGGATGTCAAAAGGGACTCTTGCACGGTATCATTACCGTTGCAAGTTTTCTCTGAACGAAACATACCTGTCCTCTCTGACTGGTTGAACTTCCTCTTAGTCCTCTTAGTGACCAACGCTCCTAAACACGGCAGTATCTGCATGAACTCCTTTCTGAAGTTCTCGTTCAACCACGCGTAGAGGAACGGGTTGTAACAAGTGGAAGACATAGCGATGAAGTGCGCAACGAAAAATAACACCATGTAATATTTCCAGTCTTCTGCCAGTGAATAAAAGTCACTGCTTATATTTATTAGGTTCAAAGGCAGCCACGACAACCCAAATATGGCCACCATTGCTATCAACATTCTGTTTGTTCGCCTCTTCCTTTCCCTTTCCGCGTCTTCTTTCTTACTGTTCTTACTTCCAGGCCTTGATTTTAATCTATCGTTCAATTTAATACTAACACATGTATAGCAAAAAGCCATAACAATGAAAGGGACCACGAACTGCATAATAGTAGTTACTGCACCGAACGCCTTACGAATTTGATCTGAAGGCCATTTCTCTGCACAATAGACATCTTGGAGGGCCATGTAATAGCCATAAGGAAAGGTCACAGATAGAGAGAACACCCAAATAAAAACAATCAGACAGATACATGTTTGGATCTTCATGCGCGGTTTAAAAGGATAGATGATGACGAAGAATCTATCTATAGCTATCGAAGTTAAAGTTAATGTGGAAATATAGACGCTGCATCCTTGTGCATAAGGCATAATATGGCACAGAGGACCGCCGAACACCCATCTGCCGAGGAAAGTGTAAAGTGGTGTAAATGGCACAGCAAACACGCAGAGTAGGATATCGGATAATGCGAGGTTCGTGATGAAAAGATTAGTGACGGTTTGCATAGCTCGGTTCCTGATCACAGCGTAACATACTAGAGCATTTCCGAAGATCCCTACTATGAATATAATGGTGTATGCTGTACAGAAAGCTGCTTGAATCGCTTTATCCTCAATTGGGTCAGTCGTTGTGTTATTTTGGAATTCATCGTTGATTGCGCTGTATGTATCATTGTTAGTTGGATTATCGGTTGCCCATAGGTCGGTCGGCATAATTCCTTCTTGTTCTTAACTTGTCATCATAAACCATTTAGGTTTAGTTTTGCTATCATATTTTTTATGCTTTATCTTATTTATCTCTATGTAAAGCTCAATTTGTCTCATGCTGTTATTAAATGCCTTTTATGTTTGTTATCTTTGGAAGCAAACATATGATATTTGAGCATGGTTTTTTATATCCGGTCGATCATGCTTGATTGATGATTAAAATCTGAAACAAGAGAGAGAATATTTATTATGCTTGTTTGAGTGAAACTTTTCAGACAGTTATTAATAACTTCAGTAATTTGTGATTAATGGATTCATTAATTCAGATTACGCCACTCCGAACTGCCTCGTTGATCTAATGGTCGCAAAGTGCGACTGCTGGAGATGAGATCTTGGGTTTGATTCCTAGGTCGGGCATGCGTTATTGGGTTTTTCCATCAGAATTTTTTCAGTAGTAGTCTCGGAGTCTAGATTTGTGCCCGGTTATTAGCAATAGGCTCGCCCCCTATTACATGAGACTTAAATATAACTAGCAAAATGTGGGTGTACAAATGAGTAGGTACACCTTTGCCTAACACTTCGGGGATTACAGGCGTGATGTTATGTATTATGTAAGATTAAAATAAACGTTATAAAAAGGCAACATATAGCTGTTAACTACGCAAACTCTCCATCAAACTAAGTCAAATTCATATCTTCTTGCACCCGTTATACTTAGAAATAATTTTGTAGATATTTGACACTAAAAAGTATGAGAGATATTAAAGAATACTCCGTCTGTCCAAAGTTATCGTTCATAAAGTATTAATACCGGTTGGAAGGGTATTATTTTATGTCTTAAATTTTCCGAAGATATATTTCACACTCCGTAAGTGTTTTGATTGGCTGTAAAAATACTTATGTCTATAAAATCGGAATGCTGAAGTGGAAACTATAAAACGTAGATTCTTAAATGGGTTCTGCCATAAATATGTCTGAGTAAAATCGATGATGTGGATACCTACAATAATACTGGTTCCAATAAAAATATTTTGTTTTATGTGTATTGTGAAATTGTATTTATAAACAACACATCAAAGTCTACAATCATTTTGATGGATAATATAGATAGGTAACCTGGTATAAAATAATAATATTGCAAAGTTCATCATTTAAGAATCTGATTTATATGCAAATGATATTATTCTCAGTATCGACGTAAATAATGCGTTTTAAGAGGAGATAAATATGAAAGCGGAGTGATGCCGCATCATGCATTCCTTCGTTGTGACGTCACACATTTTGACAAAACTTGAGTTTTTGTTTAAGATGCTTGGAGCTTTTAAATAACTGTATTGGCTGCTGGCCGTAGACAATATAGTTATTTAAATGTTAAAATTACAGATATTTACGTAGATTCGTTAATATCGCTAATAAAAAGTGAGAAATGTGGTTATCATACGCTACGGTGTTAAGACGCTTTGAAACTACTTCCACGCGTACGAAGTCGCAGGCAGAAGCGAGTGTAAGATGATGTAGACCCCTACACGTACAGGGCAAGCTTAGGCTGCTTTGGCAGCAGGGTTACTTTTCTACGTAAGTACCGATCTAAACAAAATAGGCATGTCAGCTTTTTTAACATTATTATTATAAAAGCTAGAACGCCTAAAAGCTTATCCAAAAGATCAGACTATAGCTTAGTCGAAGATAAATAGTGAATAAAACTAAGTAATGGACACTAATTGTTTTTTGAATTGACGGGTTGTTTGTTTGGTAATGTGATCAGTTTCGTAGCTTCGTCATAGACAATAAGGATTGAAAACATTAAATATTGTCGGTGTTTTTCCATAGAGAACTTTGGAGGAAGACATGACGTTCTTAGTAACAAAGCTCGAAACAAGATGGCGATTATATCTACACAGTATAAAGCAAAGTCATTTCCCATCGTATGTACGCTTAGATCTTTTAAACTACGTAACAGATCTTAAATGCTGATCAGTATATAGAGTGATTCAAGAGGAAGGTTTATGTATCTATATTGCGATATCGGGGCGGGTCGCTAGTTGAATGATAATTAGGGAGTTTCGTGAAAGACAATAGATCTTAAACGGTTTATTCTGTAAGCTTGATTGACTGCTAGATCACCTCAAGCTCACTTCTCCTAAAACCTAGAGACAGTTTCACAGAACAGCACTGCTGATACTTCATTATGTATGTATGTCGGTGGCTTGTGAAGACCGAGAATGACTTTCATTCTATTGAATTTTTAAAATCAGCTCATTTAGCTTAAAGATAAATAAGCAAAAACTGCCTGTGACTGTCCCATTGCCTTTCAAGGGCGTTCAGACAATTCATAATAATCTGTGAAATGATATGCCCATTATTCTTCTTTATTCGTAAATTTCGTGACATCTATAAAAGCCCAATAAATCGTTTCTGTCATTCTCATTTTCTTTTAGATGGAACTGTGCAAATAATTTTCCATCTAATGTCCCTAGGTACCTATGACTGTTCAGTATATACCATTATCATAAAACTAGAAAAAAAGGAGTAGGTACTATTTTTCTTAGTAACGTAAAACGTTTACTTTGAAGTAGGCAAAAGTATTCATATTTTTTAATGCAGTGTTAATTTCAAAGGTAATTTAATTATGACAAATTAGTTGTCATCATGAATAATGATATAATGCTATTGCCCTATTACATTTTTCATTTTATTTTCCCACATTAATAAGTGGCTCCGCAGCTTGTTAAAACGTAGATCAAAAGTTCCTCATAGATGAAAGGAGAATATGAAATATGATGAGAAAATATTTTGAGTTAATACTAGCAGAACGACATTCACATCATTATGAATTTTGAGTTTGATAAATTGTACGTTAAGCAGTTGGTCCTGACTGACATATAGCTCTTTGACATGTGTATACTTGTTTTTGCTCGTGACTGTACACAAGAATTCTTTAACCGACTGAAAGTTTCAAATAATGTTTTATGGTTTAGTTATCTTTCATGTGAACAAAGCCGCAAGCAGAAGCTAGTAAGTAACACATTGATGGCCTATATCTCGGAATGTTTGCACAAATGTAGCTGTTAGCTACGATTGTAAATATCTCACGATACCGAGACTATTCGGTGCTAAAAGTCTATCTAATGAGATGTTTACTCGATTTAGATAAATACGTAACCTACCTACCAATCCGTCATCATTATTTATTTGAGTCGTTAAAATCGCGGGTATATTTTATGTAACGTGTGTCAGTCGGCTTCATTTAGACGTATTGTGTTTGTATTGATCACAGATGTGGCTTCTTGGAGTTTCGCCAACGTTTTCTACTCAATATAGTTAATGAAAATAAATAAAGGTTTTTTTTAAATATTAATAAACATAAATTATAATTGAATATCGGTTTAGCTCTGGCTTCTTAGTAATCATTTTACGTTCAAGTGTCTAGTATGAAATATGTTTATAGTTTTGAATTAAAATCATAAGATTTGAGAATTATTATGTAGGTACCTAGTAATACTTTCCCGACCCAATTTCGGTCACGGTGGCAAGAGACCTGTACTGTTAGTAACGTTTATTCATGCTGCATATAGGTGTACCCCCTCTTCCCCTTAGTCTCATAGTCCGGTGGGACGAGAATCCGACAGAAACGGAGACAGATCAGATACAGGACCAACGCCTTTACGAGCTTTCTAAGGCACACAATCAACTTTCAAAAACCTGGCTGCTACTGGGAAATTCCTAATGAAAAAACCCTACAAAAAATCTTGGGAATACAAGCCAAGAACTCAAGCTACAAGACAACAAAATAATTGAAATATCATCGCTAAACAAATTAGAAAAAAATCGAAGACTAACAAATCTTAACAAACTTTTAACACTATCAGACACTGGCCTTGCTTAAATTCAATAAAACAATTCAATACTATTTTTAAATTAACTATAGATCGTGAATTTGTAGCAGGTCATGACTGAATCTTTCAACAAAATGGATTGAAACCGTAGAAAGAGACAAAGGAAATAAAAAAAAAGAGATATTTGATTCTTCCCCTAAAAATATTAGCATAGAAACTGAAACTTCCCAAAGGATCGTAAATATTTATCTGACCACTGACCATAAAATTAACTTATCATAAAGATTACATTTTACTACAAAATATCTGCTGACTAAAGCATAATACTGAGTTAATTTCAGATGAGAGAGATTCATCTGCAAATGGCAATCCCATGATAGATATTGGAGTCACGGTAATGATAGTTCTGTTACCATAAATATTGTGGGAAATGAAATGATTAGTCGAAAAAGAGCTCATGATTACATTATTGATTTGATTTGATTCCCGGGTTGGGCAAAGTTTTCCGTCAGGACTTATTCAGTAGCTGCTTCGGAGTCTGGATTTGTGCCCGGTTGATGGCAACAGGCTCGCCTCTTATTACATGGGACTTAAACATAACTGGCGAAATGAGGGTGATTAATGGGTATACCTGTGCCTATCCCTTCGGGGATTACAGGCGTGATGTTATTCACACCAGTCATATTGAAAATATTGTTTTAGGCAACTAGGCGAGTAATTTAAAATGTAGGTAGATGTTTAATCCAGAATAAATAGATCATGATTATATGGTACGCAATATTGAGTTCACCTAACTAAACAATAATAATAATACCCTATTATTGTTCCACTCAATGCAGAGCAAAGGACTTTTATCAAAAAGAGAAGCTATGAACATTGATCGCTACGTTTGCTCAGGGCGGATTGCCGATTCCAGACATAAAAATATAATATGTAGTAGCCATACCCTGCGGATCGGATCAATAGTTACTAAAATTAGCATGTTTAAACAAAATAACTCTTCAGCTTTATAATATTAGTAAGTATACGAGATGCGTACAAGTTTCCTCATGATGTTTCCTTTCACCAATGTCAGTGATGTCCAAGATAAACTTAGAATAAATAAATTGAATAAGCACGAAAGCAGTAAAACAAAGCATTTATGACAGAGATAAAGCACGCTTTAGATTTGCCAAAACACTTAAAAACATGATTTATTTGAAAGAATGTCCTAAAAGCTTCAAGCAGACAGATTATAAACAAGCATTTAAATATAAAAAAACACTCGGGGAGATTATCTCAATGTAATGGGATCCATTCAGAGGCAGCTCAAAGCTTGAATGCAGACTTGTTTAAATTGACTTCAGATTAAAATGACAACGAGCTGCTATGAATCACAATTTGTGTGTGGGTTTTGAAAAAACTTTTTCCACACTAGGAATTGTATCCTAAGTTAAAAACCCACATACACAAAAAGCTAGATCCAAAAGAGCTACCTACATTAAAAATAAAAATTTTGTTCCGTGCGGGAAACGAATCCGAGATAACCAGCGGAGAAACCAATCATTCAGCCACTGCGATAACCGTACCAATGTCAATTATATCAGACATGCAACATATAAACTTCTTTTTTAATATCATGCCAGTGGCATATCTAAACTAATGTTATATACCTACCTATAGAGTATAGATTGTATTTTTTTTTTGTAATGGATGTACTCAAAATCTACTTAACCGGTTTTAAAAATTCTTACATCTTTGGAAAGCTACATTATCAGTGCATAATATTATTTTATTTAAAAAAAATACGGTTTGTAAGAATATTCACGCGGACGAAGTCGCGGGCAAAAGCTTATTATATTATACAAGCAAAACCGTAAAAAAGTTACCAACCAAATCCTGGCCTAATTTTGTAAATGAGCTGCGCATACCAACCCCACTTAGCGCCGTAAAGTACCACATTTTAATCATTTCACGCTCGCATTACCCAAAAATACGAGAACATTTAAAACGTTTCATTTGAGGTGTTTCAAACTTTAGTTTTTTACAGAATTTGGATCGGAGAATGCTTGTGGGACAGAATTGGTCACCGATGTTCTGGTTTTTAGAAAATAAATCTTTTACACACTTTAGTTTAAATGTCCACACAGCTCTTTCAGATTACATAAACATATAAAATAATTTAGATATACCGTTTTTTCTGTAATGAATGGTTAGGAACGTGACCAATGTGATTATTTTGTATTTTTATAATGTGATTAATTTAAGTAAAAAGTAAAGTAAAAATAAAAAGTATATATCGTCACACAAATTGTTCTACATCACAAAATTGAGGCAGTTCTTGTAACCAATCACCTGCACTATCAAACTGTCAATATGAATTCGTAACCTATTAGTTTTCTAATAAAAAAGTGACTTCCTGGAGAATTCTACTAATTAGAACGTTCATAATCTTGTCACAATCTCATTCCATCCCATCTTAGTGACAATCAATGTCCATTTGAATATTGACAGATTAAATTGCGATCGTTACTAAAAGTTAGTAGAATTTCCCCACAGTTATTCTGTTTCTTTTCAGCTTCAAAAAACGATGATAAAACATTACGTTCAGCGGAAAGAATTTGAAGGTAAATAAATAGGAAAGTTAATATTTTATTGTTCTGGCTTCGTATTTATTCAGACTTCATTTTATCAACTTCAAACAGCGCCGCTAGACAAACATAGCTCGACACACCACTCAACCACTTACAGTTCTCATGTTTCACAAACAATGAGTGGAAATAAGCTCATAAGTGAAGCAATAACGAGTAAACATCAAGGGTAATGAACCTCAAAATGAATACACGCCTTTAGTTAAGATTTATCTCGAGTATAAATTCTGGAACCCTTTTCATTTGAGTCACGATACTGCGGTTGCTGATGGGAAGTGATGGATTTTTCAACAATGCCAGCTTGTCATTGACTGAATATTTCTTTATTTATCGTGTGGAAAATAAACGATCGGGAACGCTGAAATCCCGTGGGTATTGGAAAGGGGGATATTGAAAATACTACATGAAAACAATCTCTGATTTTTGAGAGCTCGTGGAATAAAGTGGATTAAATACCCGACAGTGATGATCGGATGTACGACACTGTCTGCAAATAAATTGATTGATTGATCAGCTACAGCTGGGTAGACGGAAATTATGAAGATAGATCATTAATTACTAGTCCAGGCGCTTGTACGCACAAAAAGTGATGTTATTTTCGTTCAAAATATCCTACTTCGAAAGGCAACCATTACTGACTGACTGATCTATCAACACACAGCTCAAACCACTGAACAGATTGTGCTGAAATTTGGCACGCAAATAGTTATTATGACGTAGCCATGAGTAAAGAAAGGATTTTCTAAAATTTGCCTCCTAAGAGGATGAAACGAGGGTCCAAAGTTTGTTTAGAGAAACAAGTTTAGATAGACTTTTTTCGAAGAATCTCCGAAACGCCTGGATCGATTTGACTGGATTTTCAGCAGCTGATAGGTGATGTTATAAAGACTAATTTACTATGTTTATTATCGAAAAAACAATAGTATTGCGCTAAAAACCGCATTCACGCAAAGTCGTAGGCAAAAGCTAGTTTTTAATATTCTTATCAAACTGCTTGTTCAATAACTAAATAACCATGGAGATAATAACCGCTGAAAATGTAGGCGGCCACTCACAAGCGTAAATGTTTTCAACACAAACACAAAAACCTTTTGGGCGAGATAAGATAACAATAAAAAGTTTGAACACAAATCCCTCGTTCACCTAAAACCGAGGATGACTGATAAAGGGATGATGGATGTCAACGATACAATTGCTACTGGATTTCATTACGTCAATAGTCTGGAGTAGTTATTTGACAGCGATTGTTTGTAAAGCCTTTATTGGTTCCTCGGAGACTGGTAATAATACCAGCTGGGAAAAAGGCTCTTCTCATACGGAGAAAACACGAGCATTTATCGCTTGACGCTTGGTCAAGTTTCGAACTTGTATTATTTAAAAACCCGAATTTCCTCACAATGTTTTATTCATCGAAATTAGTTATATCCAAGATAAACTTAAGAAGTACCTACGTTATGAAATGAAATTCGCATTAGTACTTGTCTAGTATCGAAAATGCAACCACATGCATTAGAGGTAGGCGCCTTAACCACTGGGCTATCACGACTATAACAGAATTAAATAATATACAAAAATAGGCTCAATTTGTGTAGAGAATTGCTTGCAAATATTAAAACAATGTGTTAATTTATAACACAAGACAATTTAAGCCATTGAACTAAAATACACCTAAGATATAATAATATAAGGCAAAAGAGTTTTGTGTTAGTTTGTTTTTTTAAACGCGCTTATATCTACATCACAGATCAGACACTACAGATTGAAAGCATCATTTGTACATGACAGCCAGCTTCATTAGGAACAGTACAGGCTATACAACACCACGTTGCGACCCACGGGAACGGAGCAGTAACTTAACGACGTAACTTAATGTAACAAAAAAAACATGCGGACGAAGTAGGGCACAAGTTCGTATTTTAATGATAGGACTTCCTTCTTCTCTTATCCACCAATCAGCTGCGTAAGAACAGCCAAGACAGCTTTAAAATACCTTTTACCACTACATTTCTAAGACCCATAATTCCTAACTCCATTAAGCCGAAGACGTTAAGTTTATACTGACTTCTATCCATGGATAGCTGTGTCTCCATTCTGTAAAAATTTAATGCCTTGCAGTTTATGTGTTAAGAGTGCAATGGTGCACTTTATATTTACAATTCACTAGGTTTCCAATGGTGCGGGAATATGGGTCTTAATCCTTCAGAAAAATGTTTATTTATTTAACACATTCACTGCCAGGCTAAAAATGTTCAAGGTCAAACCTCCACTAGCGTCAGTGTGCCTATGCCCACATGTGGCTGACGTAGCATCAAGGATTAAGCTTTATGCAAGTGTAAAAAAAATATATTGTACATAGGCGGAAATAATGCCTTGGACATTTTCTACCAGTCTACCTTAGGGTAATGCCGAGACAAAACATAGTAGGTGCACAGGTACGGAATAGTTCCAAGAATAAAATGTAACAATAAATAAATATACAAAATATATAAAGTAGTGAGAGATAAAAATACATAGACAAGAATAAAAATATTAATAAATGATGTTGTTGATAAATGTTAGTAGTTCAACTTTGAAATAATACATTCTTAATTCCCTTTCTTTTAAACCTTTTTGTAGGCAATTGAAAACTAGTTTGTCTATCTACAAATATAATAAAGGACTGCATCGTTGGTCGCAAGCGCGACTGCTGTGCATGAGGTCTCGGGTTCAATTCCCAGGTCGGGCAAAGTGTTATTGGGTTTTTCCATCAGGAATTCTCAGTAGCAGCCTCGGAGTCTGGATTTGTGCCCGGTTGATAAGAAAAAATAGGCTGGCCCACTATTACATGGGACTAAAAACATAACTGGCGAAATGTGGGTGTACTAATGGGTACACCTCTGCATAACCCTTCGGGGATTACAGGCGTGATGTTATGTATGTATGTAAATATAATAAAGCTAAAGAGCTTTTTGCTTGTTTTTGTAATCTCTTGAAGTACCCCATCGCATTGGAATAAAATATTTTTGCATATGATAGCCAAACTGTCGAGAAGAGCGACTGCCCACAAGAGCGAGGCAGTTACCAAAGACGTAACTGAATGCAGGCAGAAGCTAGTCTAAAAATAATAATGAAGGGTTTTAGGATATTTCGACCCAATTAAAAATCAAATAAGTAAAGAAACTGAAATATGCCAAAGGAAGCGTCATATCACATTTTAATTATCAATGAAATTCTACGCCCAAGGGCCGCTTATTATAATTTTCGTTTCGCGTCCCTCATTAAGTTTCATTTTAAAAATACTTTTTGAATTCTTAACAAATATTTTTTCCATACGTTTTCACAAGATTTGATTTTTTAGTGCTAATTTTATACATCACACCTTTAATTTCCGAAGGGTTAGACAGAGGTGTACCAATTAGTACTCCCATAATTTACCATAGTTATGTTTAAGTCCTATGGGAGCGAGCTTATTGCCATCAACCGAGGCAAATCCAGACTCCAAGGCTGCTACTGAGAAATTCCTGATGGAAAACCCCAATAGCACTGCCCGACCTGAGATGCAGTCGCGTTTTGCGACCACTAGAACAATGAGGCAGTCATCGGCTAATTTCATAGTACTGTGAAATATGTAAAATATGTTATTTTTTGTTTTTGTAAGATTTTATTTTACCTAATGAGTAATTAAAGGTTGTCAATTTGACATTCAGTTTAAAGAAAAAGAACTAAAGGCTAGAACTGACTTGTCGGGGCTCGCCCTACGTTGTTAATAGCTTTAAGCCGCTTTGTTAAAGGGATTAGACCCAGCTGAGTGCACGACTAATTCCTTGTAATAAGGTTTAGGCAAGTATGCCTTCGTTACCTAAATTGCAAGGGAGTAAATGCTTTTGTCAACTTCACAAATAAAACTTGAGTAAGCTAAACTTTTGGTCTAACTGTGTTTCAGTTACGCTGGAATAGCTGAACAGATTTGAATAGAATTTGGTTGATTGAGTGGTATTATAGATAAATTTACAGTATTTTCTGGAGAAGCCTCAAGATTTCCCAGAGGGTGACTGTAGGTAGTAAACATTTTGAATGCATTCGATATTTAAAGATTTAACATGTAGTAGGTACCTACATTGTTTTAGAAATATTCGTTGTTAAATAAATTGTCATTTCACATTAAAAAATCATGCAGTCCAGTCACGGAACCAAAGATTAAATCCAAAGGAAATGGGGGAGAAAATAATAACATGGAAATGATCTTTTTGATAACGCACGGCACGTTATCAAAAAGATCATTTCTGCATCTCTCAAAAATCTCAAAAAGATTTCCATTTCACCCGTCTTTATTGGATGTCGAATGAGTGACGTAAGAATTGATGTATGGTATGGATGTACGGCAAGACAAGATGGATGACAGAAAAGCTATACGTGAAAACAAATGGAAAGATATTTTAAGCTATGTGTAAAGAAATAAATAAAAACAAAATGTATTTTTAAAATTTTATGCGTAATCTGACTCTCAGGAGTTCACAAGTAAAATGTTGATCGGTTTTGGCTTCCCTAATGTATTATTTCAAATGCTCGATTTCCAAACAAAATTTTGCGTAGGAGAGTTCACTGAATTGAGCACTTATTTCAGTGGGATTTTATTTCGTTTAAGATATTTAAACTTTAACCTTTCGTAAGTTGAATTAAGGTTACCGCTAATTTCTCGAACGAGAATCAATTCAAAATTTATGTGTGGAATTGTCAAGTGCGCGTTATGTGTTTGTTTGTTACGTACATTTTTTGTTTTCGATTTGTCGTTGATCGGGGGGTTACACGATTGCACTTAATGCTTTACGAATATAACATCATTGCATCCCTGTCAAATTATTATAATGTGACATAGACAGAATGATGTTTTAAATAGTTCTACTACATACATACATAACATCACGCCTGTAATCCCCGAAGGGTTAGGCAGAGGTGTACCCATAAGTACACCCACATTTCGCCAGTTATGTTTAAGTTCCATGTAATATGGGGCGAGCCTATTGCCATAGTTCTACTAAGTTCTGTTAAAGTGGTTGCTTCGCCGTCAATTCCATTTATTCTGCGATAATGCTTATACATAACTTTTCTTCTTGTTTTTACTAAACTGGGTCTGTTTAGCGTAGTTGTGGGCCACATAATAATGTGTTTTTTTCGATTAACTTCTTTTTATTATTTTTGCGTACACATGGTAGGTGTATGTTAAAGAAACATTTTTTTTAATCAAAAATGTATAAGTTCACCACCCTACTCTACTACCAATTAAATAGGTAACTACTTACACCTATTTGATGGGTAACTAAACCCGACAACCTAAAATGACCTTTCCTACAGTAAGCCTACAGCCACCGCTCCCTGTCACTGGCCATTCTCATCTGTCAGTGGCATCTGTCGATCATTAGTCAAGATCTATCTAACGTGGCGAGCGAAATAATCCAGGCTGATGATAGATAAAAACGTTACGCTACGAAAACGGTTTCTCGATCGATTTTTGCTGAAAGATACGCTTTAAGATATAACCCATGAATGATATGTCAAAATTATATGGGTACCGCGCAAGTGCTAGGTTCTCTGTTCATTTGTGCACGGAGTAAACATATCATAAATTCGAGCGATTTTGAAATTGGATTGGGTAATTATTAGTAAAAATGCTTGAACTAGCCTTGTCGTACTTATGTCTTCACCATACAAAACTACCTTTTAGAAGGGGAAACTTAACGAGGAACAAAATGTTTTAATTAATGTTCTAATTAAAATTAATAACTTGACTTTGACTTTGGAACGTGGACAATGATTATAATAATATATAAAGGAGAAACTAAATCAATTTTTAATAGGTTTAATGCCCAAACGTATCTTAAATTTCAATTTAGAAGCTGATGATTAAGCTTATTTCAATATGGGAGCAGTAAACGGTTCTAAAACAGAACGGATAAAGTTCGTACGGATCCGAAATAAGTTCGTACGGTTTCGTACCGTACAATTAAAACTAACCGTTGGAGCTGTCTACACGCTAATCGGCACCGTATGTACTCGTAGTTGTCTTCATCTGTTTGAGTTGCTGCTACTCTTGTTTGTACTTCATTTGAACCGAGTACTCTGATGCAAGGATGCATTAATTTAAACTCAATTCCGTTTATTTCAAATAAATTATTTACACTTTTGAATTGACAAGAACTTGGATTTGTAGAAGTATTCCTTTGAATAATATGTACATCTTAATAAGTAAAAGTAAGAATATGAAATAAGTATGTACTAAGCTATGAATGACTGATAGAGGCCTAAACATTAACATACAGACAGTTTAGATTCTTTCATCTAGCTAACCGAACTAGAGACCGTCCTCTAGTTTGGTCATTTGGTGGTTCTGCCATTAAATCGACTATAGACCGAGGATGGAATAGATACGTGGACGTTTAAAATACATTTTATCACATCTTGTACGAACAAAAGCGGAACTAAAATGTTTCACATAAAAGTCTGAAATGGTAAACGAAAGTCTTATTCAAAATACGAACGAATTGCTACAGATTTCGTCCAGTGGAATTCGCTCTTCATGTTAAGTTTCCAAATAGGTTGCAAATCTTATCAAGAAGTTAGTTTGAGATAGCTTGCAAAGATACTTCTTTTAGAAAATTGTAGGGACCTTAGTCTACGAAAATAAACGGAGTGGAACAAACATCGTAACAAAAAAATTTGGCCATTAGATCAGTAAATTATTTATTTGTTCTAACCTTACTTACCCTAAAAATAAACCTTATAAATAATAACAAAATTACAAAGTCTGTAAAATTAAAATAATAAGAAGGACGTAAGCTTATAGGGCCCAAGAAAAGGCCAATCCTCTGGTCATGTGAAGAGCGACGAGTCGCTTGGTGATGTCCTGATAAACAAGATGAGCACTCAGACCCCATGGCTCTAGAAAACGTTTGTGGTGCGTTTTTTTAAATAAATCAACTGTTACGTACATTGTGACCGTTACTAAATCCATGGTAAAAGCTTTTGCCACGATATTCCCTCCATCCCCATCCCGTATTCAAAGAGTAAAGTTAGGTCACAAACTTAGTCGTTTTTTTATGTTAGTGTACATACTCTTTCTTACAAAAGTACATTATTTATAGTCCAATCTCGCTCACATTCTAAATTCAGATAATCTCTTGTGATGAATGAAAATGGGTGCTCACAAATTCTTTCATAATGCGTTTGCTTGAGCAAACCGGCGGTGGTTTTAAGTACCAGTGTAGGATAAAAAAATACTGGCATGTAATAAGGAAAAATTTGCATAAAACCTTCATGGGGATAATTGAGGTTTTTTTAAAGTAAGCTCTACGTTGAGTAGCAATTGTTTTACCTATTAAACCATTACTCGGAAAAACCTTTTCAGTAAAACCAGTTTCAGGCTTCTATAATAATAGCCCGACGTGTTACATTTTCGTAAGGCTGAGGTTTTTTTCAATAGCCTATTCTGTCCCACTCCTGGGCAAAGGCCTCCCTCTATTCTTTCCATCTTTTGCGATTCCGTGCTTCATCCCTTCAGTTATGCGTAGTTGGCCTTACGTATGATTTTTAAAAATGTTTACAAACAAGGAAACTCTGGGAGCATAGTGTTTAACTGTTCTCCTAATTTTCGGGGCATCACCAAGCAGTTGTTCAATATTTAATTTGACCTGAGTTTTGGTTAATATTTGGGTAAAAGAATCAGCCTTCTGGACACTTGTCCCAATGACAGCGATAGATAAAATGTTTGATGCGTTGTGAGTTTTACTCCCCTTTTCAATACATGAATGTAAAGGTGTACCTATATTATTGTTATTTTTAGTTTCTCATAGGTTATAATTTATGTAAAAAGTACAATATTTAAGTTTAGTAAAATCAATGTTTAGTAAACATAAAATCGAATAAACTACTAGAACTAATAGGAAGTTAAAAGGCAGGTAGGTAATTGATCAAGAGAAGACATCAGCAAAGAACAGATTTTCCAACAGGGTCGAATTAAGGCTGCCTTTGAATTCTTTGAAGTCTTGGGCAAAAAGCAAAAAGTTAATAATTTTATTCCAAACACAAAAAGTTACGTTAACTTCCAAACTCGACTTTCATGTGCCAGATAGGTACTACCAACAGCTTTACCACATACCTTTGCGTCACGTATATACCACGTAGATGATGCTAAAAATCCAGTCCTAGCGACAATAATCACAAAAACACAACCAAATTTTTTAATGACTTCCACTCAACTTATAAAAATATTAAACAGTTCACAAAGCGAATAGCTTCACCGTCTTATACTGTATAAGATACAGCACAAAATCTCACTAGCTACTGAAGTAAGTAAGTTATCACGATTATGATATATATCATATCTAAGTCTTATAAAGAAGAAGTCATATTATATTCAGAGATTAGCTCTAAGGCTTAGTTCACATGGAAAAGATGACACGCTGACAATGGACACGGATGTGGCGGCTTCATGCTAACGTTAAACTTTATACTAATTCTGAAGATGCATGTATATACATATGTGTATATGAAGAATGGACCACAGATTCTTAGAATTCCCGTGTCTTTAGATATGAATGAGACAGAACTTTGGGGTGTCATTCTATAAACTGGGAAGTGTTAGGCTAAGTGTATAGTCATAACATTTACATTATTATAAAATTGAGGAGTTTATTTGTTTGAATACGCTAATCTCCAGAACTACTGGTCTGATTCTGAAAATTCTTTCGCTAATAGAAACCTACGCAATCCCCGAGTGCTACAGGCTTTATTTGAATTTAATTTGATGCGAATGGAGTCCCAGACAAAAGCTAGTCTAGTCTACAAAAGACATAGTAGGTACGGGCAGCGTCATCAATTGACTACCTTCTTTTCTTAATTACTCGAGTCTCACGTAATGAGACACAATTGATTTTCTATTGTTCTGTCATAACGGTAAGTTAGCCGGGGTTTGACTGGTTAAATGTTTCAATGCTTTGTGTTAGCAGCTTTCTATACCAAGTGATGTATTTACGCGAAAGATTGTGGTTTGGTTCACATTTGCCGTAATAAGGTCGATTATGCGTCGCAACACACGCGCCACATCCACGCTTTATCTATCTGTACCACTCCTAAATACGTCATTGCTTACAGTCTGTAGATTTTTGCATTTGGCGAGTCAGTGGCAATAAAATGGTCATAAAACCAGCGATAATGGAATGATAATGACATACGTTATAACACGTCATTTTGTTATGTCATCTTGTTTCTTGGTTCACTCTTTATGAGCGGTATCTAAGATACTCGTAATCTAAGCCATTTGTGTTGGCAGTGGCTTGGGGTTAAGCGGTCGTAATCTTTCTAGAAATTGCTGGCTGTAAGGTGATAATGGAAGGAATGAGATTAAAAGAAATGACCGATGGATTGTGTGAAAGAGATGAGATGATGGTTGATAGAGATGTATGGAGATACTGCATGTTAGTATTTTAGTCACAAGCGCGAGTGTTGAGTGTGCCCCCACACTCAACACTCGCGCTTGTCCGGACAAAGTAGATGTTGTGTAGGTAAAATCACAGACAATGGCGGGTAACTGTTATATAGTTTTAATACCCAATTATAAGTAATTACAGCCTTGTTAGTCTCGTCTCGTGGGGCGATTTGATTTCCGGGTCGGCCAAATTGTTATTGGGTTTTTTCATCTGATTTTTCTCTGTAGCAGCCCGGAGTTTTGAAGTTGGTGGACTGACATCCCGGTACCTCGGAAAGCACGTAAAGCATTTGGTCCTGCGTCTTATGTGGTCTTTCATCGGTTGTGTTGGATTGCCGTCCCATCAGACAACGAAAGTAAGGGGAGAGGGAGTGCATCTGTATTTGCACTCACACTTGTACTTTATAATATTTCCTGAGTACTTGGCTCGTCTTTATTGAATTACGCCACTGTAATCAAAATTCGGCAGGAGAAGGTCAAAAATAAACTGGCCCAAGGAAATGTGGATGGATCATGCATCCGCTATGAAATGATGGAATTGATAATAACAGTAAAATACATAGAGAGAAAGAGCAATAGAAAGTAAGAATTATTCCAAGACCATTAAAGTTTAAAGTTCGCTAGCCTCATACAAAGGTTCTAGGAAAAACACTAACACCATCAAAACTTTCGTCAGTCAAACGAAATGAACTTAAAGTACATTTATTAGTTCACATGATATACCCTATGTAATGTTTCAAGCGACTCTAAACAAACCCGGAGTAGTTGAGGAAGTTTATTAAACAAATTACTCATGCCTCACGCACTGTTGACGTGGGGATCGTCTCGTGTCACATTTAAACCTGTTTAAACTCAAAGGTAGGAGTTTAATAGTACCCACAGTAAATAACGCGAGTTGTCACGTGGAAATGAAGTAAGTTTTTGGATTGCTTTTGTGAAATAATTATACTATTCTGTTGTGAATTAGATTGTATGGAGAGATATATTGTTACTAGCTTCCGTTCATGACTTTATTATCCCACGGGGACCGTACGTTAATCCGGGATAAATGCATAGTAGCCTATGTGCTATTAGATACTATAATCTGTCTTTGTGCTAAATTTCATTCAACACTGTTTAGCTATTCCAGTAAAAAACATTCCCCATCAATCCAAACTTTTGCATTTGCGTTTTAAGTACATTTTAATCTATGTAGAGTTTCGTGAAAAGCACTAAAAGATTCTCGACGCGCGTTGCGTCAAAAAAGGAATCTTAGTATCCTCTATTAGTACCTTCCTACCTCCCAGAGGTTTCCTGAATCTACACAAATACAATAACGCTGAAAAGATTTCTATTTTTTTTTTTGTGTTTTACGCGCTACTTGATTTCTGGAATTATCAATGGGATTGGGAAAAATCTTTTTGTACATGATAGTCATAATCATGAGGAATAGTAAAAGCTATATAACATCAAGCTACAACTTACAAGAGCGTAGCAATAACCAAAGACGTAACAGGCGGCTGAAAAATACACGCAGACGAAGTTTCGAGCAGAACCTAGTCAATGATGAATTATGTAAGTAAATATTCATGACGAACATGAAGAGTTCACATGATCTATTTACCATACAAATATTACATTTGATGTTCCAATTAAGTATATCAATATTTTGCAGATTCGTTTCCGTATTAGCAGAGATTAGCTAGGTACCTATTTACTTGAACTTACTACGTCTTACTACGTGAATTACTCATTGAATTTCACGGTGACTGTCTAAATAATTACATAATGTTTGTTTACTTTGCTGAACCAACACATCACGCCTTTGGGGATTACCCCAAAGGGTCAGGCAGGGATGTTTCTATTTGTACACCCACATTCCGCCCCTTATGTTTAAGGCCCATGTAATAGGGGGCGAGCCTATTGCCATCAACCGGCCATAATTCCAGACTTCGACGCTGCTACTGAGAAATTCTTTATGGAAAAACCCAATAACACTTTACCGACTAGGGAAATCAACCCAAGACCTCATGCTTAGCAGTCGCGCTGTACTAAACCACTAAATCTTACAAATTGTTTTCAAGCAATATAATAATGATTTACTTAAGTGCTTGCGACGAATTAAACCAGCAGTCGGATTGGATTTTTTTTTTGTTTATCATAGCTAAATTCACGAGGAATAATAAAGGCTACACGTTAACTTCACGCTACGATTTATGAGAGCGGAGCAGTAACCAAAGACGTATCTTAAAGCAGGTGAAAGATAGTTATGAAAAAAACCGTAGTCTATCATCAATATTATGAAAATTACATAATAAAACTAATAACTCTTTGATATCATGTTATTTTAAAATCATAAAATATTTTTTATGTTTTGTAAAAACAGAGAATCCCGGGGCGCAGTAATTGCAGTACGCTTGAGCGACTCACGTAGATTTTATTATAGCGAAATGAGAGTTATTTTTAAGATCTTTGCTTTGATGTTATTTTTAATAACAATAATGACCCAGTGGAAAGTAACATCCGTTATTAAAGCACCACTGACAGTGTTTAGGTTGATATTGTGACGGTAGCACACTGGCGATGTTCTTAGTTATACTATACCTAGTATAACTAAACTAGTACTCTAGTATTACTACTACTATAATTATACTACTATACTTTACTAATATTTTAAATAATTATTAACACATAAAATGTTATCCCGTTTTTGTTTTCCATCAGGATGAATTTGGAATTTGGCTTGGCTTAATTCTGAAGTCTATACATACGAAGTCGAGGGCAGAAGTTAGTATAACAATATATTATTGTCATCAAACCACAAGATGCAGAACTACATAGCTGATAATAAAACTAAAGGCTTATAAGAGGCCACACAAAATTTGTCGTACGACATACATAAATGTCGCAATCATAATCAAGTGAATAGACTGATTTCCATAAAAACTGTCCACGAATCCATAAAGCGTGTCAATATCAGACGCTGTACGGTACACAACTCTGCTTGCTTGTGACGTCACACGATGGACGCCATTTTGATAACGTGGGTTTTTAAATACCGAATTGTGAATAGGTACTGTAGCGATCTCTGGACGTGGGAGCACTATTTGTATCGGGATTATCATCAATCTACAGTGATTCAAAGACTTATTTGTTTTAATTATTTGTATTGAATAAAATATTATTACATTTTTTGTTTCTAGTTTTACAATAGCTTGTCAGACGTAGACATGTCTGTCATCGGTTTCACCTTCTTATTTTAAAATAGTAATAATTTCATAAGCATGAACAATTTAAATAAGGTTGTATCTGCCTCCAGAGCCAGAGCCTCTACGGTACGGTAGATACCTACTACGACATAAAGGTAGTTTTTCTTTGCAAGCTGGTATAATGGGCTAGATACCATTATCCAATAATTCCAAGAAACAAGTTCTCTATAAAACACTTTATTTTTCATTTAAATGTGAAATGTGATTTTTAGGTGCTGTCAGAGTAATAAAATATCTAAATATCAATATAGGGGAATCGCGCTTTGACAGCCATTAAAAAGTATGTCAATTGATTGGTGGAGGTTACAGCCGTAATTTGTGAAATCTGTTTGAGAGACGCATAATTTTTTGCGTCCATATTTTTTTTGCAAGTTAAGCCTACCCGTCATTATGACTTCAATCTTGGCTGAAATGCTTAACCCTTTTGAAAGCCGTAGCAGTATGAACGTAGACTTTATTCAGCAAAATCAACAACCATGCATTCTTTGTAAGCAAACAAAAATATGAGTTTGTAAAAGTTTAAGACAAATGTTTTTTGATTATGATGTAAATTCTGAGAGTATCTGGTATTTTTAGTTTTAAATATATTTTATTAAAGAATATCTGACAATGATAATAATAATTTATTAATAATTATAATAAATAATATAAAACACATGCCTCTTCTCATACAGAGCTGGTACGAGTACACGACTAGGCTCATCCTCTATTATATGGAACTTAAAACATAACTTGCGAAATGTTGGTGTACTAATGGGTACACCACTGCCTAACCCTTCGGGGAATACTGGCGTGATGTTATGCTTACGTTACTCTTCAAATACGTAGATGAGTTGTTTGGACTATAAATTAAAAGTTTCTATCTCAACTAGTAAGCAGAAATTATGAGATAAACAGTAATTAACTACAAAAATTTCGAAATCATCTAAATTGCAGAAGATACCTTAATTGCATTTTTTTTCATATATTCTGGATGAATAGGTGAAACATGTTATTGTTAAATTAAAAAAACTATCCAATAAAATCTTACAAATTCATAAAACTACAAAAAGATCAACAAATTAATAAAAGTTTCAGAATAATATTTACGTTTCTTCGCAGATCGCATAAAGTTTAATTTATTATTATTTTGATTACGTCTAATAAATATCTAGTCTTATCAAAACATACTGTATGAACCAATGAATAATGAATCATCTCAATGTTTACTAAAACCATAATTTAAAACAATTAATGGCGTCGTAAATAAAAAAGAAACGGTAATAAAGAAATGTAGAAATATTATCTGAAGAAAGAATTTAAGAGGAGTTAGGTCAGAGGATTTCAAACTTTTTATATTGCGACTCCTTTTACATATCGTAATTATTCTTGCGACACTTTTCTTAAAGAAGATAATTATGTGTAGCGCTAATAGATATGAAGATAACTTTACTTCTTTAGTATTTAGGTATAATTAATTAAAGAAAATTCTAAAGATCTTATTATTACTATTATAGGTATGTATAAAAGGCAACCATTACTGACTGACTGATCTACCAATACACAGCTCAAACCACTGAACGGATTGCGCTGAAATTTGACACGCAGGTAGTTATTACGTCGTAAGCATGCGCTAAGAAAGCATTTTCCAAAATACACCCCCTATGAGAATGAAACGGCGGTTCAAAGTTTGTATGAAGAAAGAAACAAGATTAGATCGCCAATAACCGACATTTACGCGGACGAACTCACGAGCAGAAGCTAGTTAGGACAAAAAAAAATATAATGATTGTACTACAATCAATGTGACTTGTGCTTACGAATGCCGAATGCAGAATGCCTCTACGACGTCTCAGTGTGTCGCGACGCATAGTTTAGGAAACCCTGAGTTAAGCCATTGCCATTGAATAAAGCTGGAATTTCAAGGAATTACCGCCTCTGAAATTCACGATACAATAATTTCTGCAAGTTTCAAGTAGTATTTGCCAAGCTACAGTTGGCGAAATATTCCAATAAGTAGCTTCTAGTAAGGGGCTCTGTTGAGCCCTTATTAATACGTCTGGCAGTATTCGTAGGCACATTCATGAATTAATAATCGAAGTCAGGTTTTATATAGGGTTCTATCGATTTTGATGTTATTCTTCCTTACAGAGGAATCTTGGGTTTGATTTCCAGGTCGGGGAAAGTGTAATTGAATTTATCCGTTAGGAATCTTTAAGTAGCAGTCTCGGAGTCTGGGAATTAAAAACATAACTGGCGAAATGTGGGTGTGCTATTTGGTACACCTGTGATTATCCCTTTTGGGATTACAGGCGTGATGTTATTTTATATCTTCCGTAGATATTCTCTACAAATTTTTTGGTCTCAGTAAGTCATTTATTTATTACTATGATGTTCCTTTAATGACCATGTAAAAATTAACCGTCAAATTTTTGACAGTTACTTATCAGCTGTCAAAAAGTAATGATTAATTTCACGGAGCTAAGGTTCCCCTACTTCGTATTAAAATATTATCTAATTAATGTCAAAGTCAAATCCAAATTATTATTTTTTAATAAATATGTTACAAGGTACTTTTGAACGACATAAAAAATTAGGTATACATGCGCTATTAAAATAAATGTTTTACAATATTTTGTAAACACGATCATACAGGGTTTTACGTACGTATACAAAGTATAACAAATTAAGTTTCTGTTCAAAGATTGTAATAACGTCTATAGACTGTAATATACCCGACAATTATTAACATCTGTTTTTCACAAGCACCCAATTCTCACGCGCCGTGTTCAGATTTATTATGCACATAAATATTTCGACTCCCACGAACCTCGGAAAGGTATTTTCCTTTATTCAGTTGTCACCAATATCCACCATCACTTTGTCAAGGTCAACCTAACCTAGAGTTAACTTTATTGTACTCGAATAAATCTCAACTTGGTTTATTGCGCGAAATAAAATGGCGGACAAAATAACGTACACAGATTTTGTGTGAAGCAAATCCGGAAAATGGGATTGTGGACTTTAATGCGTTGGATTCAATAGGATTTATGTTCTAAGCACCGGTGTTTTGTGGGTTAAAAGAGTCTAAAAAGGGAATGCTAATGTTGGTTCAAAATATAGATTTAAATTAGGATCACGATTTCACTCATTGAAAAAGTACAGTGTGTTAAATTACACTGTACTTTGTACGTTTTTGACGAATTTAGGTTTTGATTTAATACCAGCTCTCCATTAACAATCAAACAAAGAGTGTAACTTCTCTTTAATTCCACATCAATAAATACGGACTGATATTTTAATTAACAATTAAATTTTTAGGGAAACGGCGGTAATATTCTGCTGCGAAAATCGAAAATCATAATATCGTTTTCTTCTAACAAAAATAATTAAATTACAGCGAGGAGAAAACCGCATTTATTAAAAAAAACCCGTTAAGAAGCCTACGATTAACTTTAACGTTAAAAGTTGTCTACTTAAAAATTATCAGTCGTAAATAAAATATTCTTGTTTCACTTGTATACTTTTTGACGTACTCATAAAACCTGTACTTGGTCGCACGCACTTTTAACATTAAATACTTCAGTACAAAAAAAAAAAACGGGAAAATCTTTACGACTTCCGACACATTTCATAAGCGAATGACAGACACACAGCTCAGACATTATCATAAACAAGATTGTGTTTTGTGTCAAAAAAATAAAATGGCGTGTGTCCCGTTTCTGTGCACGGCAGTGTAGCGGTAGGTACTCGCTCTAATGTATTGAAAAGGATAAATCTACCGGGTGATTGACACATTGGCGGAATAAATACCGAGATGTCGGCACTAAATGTGCTTTTGTTTTTGACGTAGGTTTTATTGAATAACGCAGTTATTTTGCGATTTAAATTGTAGTTATTTGTTTGTAGCTGAAAGTTTAATTCGAAAACCAATTAAATGTTTTAATTCTATTTATTTTTCTACTAGCTTCTGCCCACGACTTCGTCCGTGTGGTTTTTTCATCTGCGTTAAGTTATCTGGTTACTTCTCCGTTCGCTCGTAGCATGATTTTTTATAGCCTATACTATTCTTCATAAATCTAGCTATAGCTTGTATAAAAATATTTTTTTTCAATTTAAATGATAGTTCTTGAGATTAACGTGTTGCATGCTGTGGTGTAGTCTCCTCTAGGAGTACACTTCTAAAATACCTTTTGTTTATTATTGGTATGTCTTAATTTGTGTACATCTTTCGTTGGAGATCCTAATAAATAAATAAATAAATAAAAGCAAACAAACAAAAATCTCTTCGGGTTTTTTTATTAGCATAGTAAAGAAGTAAAGATGTATTTTATTGTTATAAAGTAAGAAAAAATTGTCTACAATCTTTTTTTGTACTAATCCATTATACTTGTTGGTACGTAATAGCTACGCACAATGTACTCTGTACGATACTCATTAGATTTTTAATACAAACTTTATTATGTCGTATTCCCAAGCATTTTTATGCTAACACCATAATGTTTAAAGGCTCTGACGTCATCTCTGAAGTCATCATCTTACTTTATGGTGACGAAACATGAAGTTTACGAGCTACTGTCTTACAAATCACCTTGACACCATTGTAATGGCAATCGTCGACATACAAAAAATAAATAAATATGGAGGTTTTATTTTGGCGATTAACACTAATATTTTTCTTAGATAAATTAGCCTAAGTTACTCCTCATAGTAACAGCTATATGCAAGTGGAGTCTCGTCAAAGTGGGACAAACCGTTTTGGAGATTAACCGAAACAAAAATATTTGTTGGCCAATAATTTATAAATACTTATATATATTTTTGTTATTTTAGAACATACTTCTTTATACATATAATAGAATCGCTCCATTGTTTAAGCGACTATATCACTCATTAGTCAGAAAAAATAATATCAGTACAAATAATCACAAAATCTACCACCGTTCGTCTTCCAGTCCTTAAACATTTATAACACCATAATGTCATAAATTGAGAAAAAAAAAACCCTGCAAATAACATCTTACGGAGCGTTCGCGAGGAAATTATGAAACAATAAACTCGGACGTTGAATAACTCACGACAGATTTATATAACAAGAGAAATAACTTACAACCTTATTCCGTTGTTTCAAGGTTCTCTTCCCAACGTCCGAGTAGCTGTATAATTTTTCAGACAAAATAGGAAAGGCCGACGACAAATTATTCTTCAGTGCCGTTTTATAAAAGCCCGAGGCCTGCGTCTTGAACAAGGGTTAATTCGACTGGACGATTAAAAATTAACCCGTTGTTCGCTGAGGGAATATTTAAAGGAAAATCTTTGTAATTGAACTAGTGGGTGTAACCAGGTTTGTGATGCTTTTAGAAGAGCTAAAAGCGTTGAAGGGAAATGTAGTAAAACCACAGCCCTTTCAGTTAACGCTAATTTCGATTTGGCTCGTGACTAAAATTGACTGTAGCAAAACCTTTCAACATTTTCTTGTTATGAAGATACTAGAGTTGCCTTTAAGAAATAGATATCTACCATTTAAATCTGGAAACCTACAAAGCTTGACCCATTTTAATGTCAATTTACGAATTTGAATCACGAGACATTTTAAGATAATATTTGAACAGGGTGACAAGCTTGTTTAAATTAATATTATCGTTAACGTTTTGATGTTGAATAAACGAGTGTCGATGAAATGATATCTCTAAATGTAGGTATTGTGTAATAGAAAGCTGTCAGTTTGTTTGGTGTTTTGTATACGTTACCAAGGGCTACGTATAAAATAATAAAAATAATATTCCGTAGACCGATATCGGTCACGGCAGCCAGGTCATTGGAGACTAGCTAAATACGCAGGAGATATTATAGTTATAGTTATAGCAAACACAGGTGCACTCCCTCTTCCCTCACTCTCATAGTCCGATGGGACAGCAATCCGGCACAATCGGAGAGAAATCAAGCGCAGGACCAACAGCTTAACGTGCTTTCCGAGGCATGAAAGTATCACACTACCAACTTCCAAACTTCGGGCAATAGTGTGACGTCACTTATTTGCCAACTCAATTGATTAGCTATTTATTGATTTCAAAGCAACTACAAATTTGATTTGAGTGTTTATTAAAAATTTATCAGGTTTTCAGGGCATTTTTTTATGATTTTGTGTCTTACAAATTATGGTTAATGGTGTACACAATAATTTAAAAAAATGGATTTTGATATGGGTTGGTTCGTTTCGGCAGAATTAACCATAATCAAAAAATAAACTTTGCTCAACAATACCGGTTCGGAGAACCTTTAAAAAATCTTAAATACACTGAAAACATACAAAATAGCTCGTCTTTGATCAAAAAGTTCCAAAAATAGGCTAAGTTATAAAAAGAACTGTCATGTTCTTATGAAGTAAGTCTTTTAAAAGGGAAAGAGATTAAAACTCTTAAAGCCGTAAACTGAGAAATGATTTTATCATTAACCGGTCTTTGTGGAGTTCACAAAAACACCCTAAAACAAGGTGCCTCCACCTTGTTTTGGAGGATGGGGAAATAAATGAACTACTTGCGTTTTGCATGATGGCGTTTTTATAGGGGCAATTCCCGTAAGTTAAACAACGATCGCAACCTAATATTATTCTCAAATGTCAAAAAAGAACACGTTTTTTTTGCGAGACGTGATTATGTCATTTTTTGTGAGCAAAAAAAATCAGCCGACCCATACATTTTTGCTCGCATAACTCGACAAAATGTATAGATTAGCTGTTTTTTTTTCGCTTTCCATAGCAAAAGTTGTTCATAATGATGCGTACAATGACCTCCTCTGGTAAACTAAGAATAACATTGTATAATTGATCAAAATATGACCAGAATACGTCGATACTGTTCCATTGACCTTTAATTTCGGGTCCGATAAATTTCGGTCCACGGCTCTCAATTATTATGAAGCGGCTGTAATTTTCACTGCCATTGAGCAATGTGACACCTAGAGTGATATTTTCATCTCTAAATGAGCCCAATTCCAGGAAAATAATATGAAATATTATTTCGGTCCCATTTGACGTACCTAAGTGGCTAACTGTTGAATGTGGACGAACGGTCATATTAATAACGCAACGATTAATTTAATGCTAATATAATTATTATCCATTACATAGTTAAAGTTACATTAATTAAAAATTGATTTTAGAGTTACTGTTATATAAGTCAAAGTCAAAGTCAAGTCATTTATTTCAATTAGGCCAATATAAGGCACTTTTGAACGTCATATACAAAAAAAACAAGTTTGAATCTAGTTGCCCCTTCCAAAAGGTAGTTTTGTATGGAGAAGAATGGGTAAGAAACTCCATATTAATGAATACTTTGTTAGTTTTCATTCATGCTGTCGTTATATACTGAGTGTACAGTTAATTTTTTCGAACGTTTTATTCACTTTTATATTTTGTGGAAGTAGCAACCCTGAGTCACTGGAATCAAAGTTACTGCTTCTAGAAAATTCTGGAAAATTCTTTTTGTATTCTTTTTGTAACCAGACGGCTGAATTTTCCCAATAAGACTGGTGGTTTCAAAGATTGGCGCCTTTAAACAAACAAACAAACGAAAAGCCTCTTCAGCTTTATTGTATGAGTGTAAATATTATAAGATTATAAGTGTATAATTTAATTCAACAAATCAAGTAGGTATATCAAAAGTACTCAAAAAAATGGAAATAGCTCTAAAAGCAGAGAAGTTAATATGGTAGTCTCTGTGGTTTATTTTTTATGCTAATATAGGGTACGTAGATACTGTTATTAGCCTGGCTATGGAATTTATTATTCAAAATCTTTACCTAGTACAAAGTCAAAAGACGCGGATCTTGCTGGTACTTTTTGCTCTGTTCATCTTGATACAGAGACAATGTAAATATGTTACGATATGTTATTCATTGCCTTATATTAATGATGTAAACGTTGGCTCATTCAATCTTGTAAAATGTAGCTTCAGTAATATGACGTTGGTTTGTATGTTAGCCAAACAAATCAGTGAATAGATTTTTTTTTCCCTCTTATTATAAGTCAAAGTCAAATCAAAGACACTTTTAAATGTAAAAAAAAAAGAATTGAATCGTGTTACCCCTTTGAAACGGTAGTTTATTTATAGGATAGAATTGGCGAGAAGTTCCATATGGACTGTATAAAAATTGTTTTATAATACCTTGTATAGATAGAATTTATGCCGTAATTCATTCGTCATTCTCGTTACTCATAATTATATTTATAAAGGTTATTTTATTTATTAAAGCTGCCTATTCAGAGTACTCTTTTACATTTTTAAAATCAGAACATCTGTAGAACTGGTTTTTCTTTCTTTATTTAAAAGTATCCTTGAATTTTTTTCATTGATGGTATACATAAGCAGTACTATTCTTTATTTAAATCCCCTTCGGTGAATTTATAAAAATATAATGTTATAATATATTATAAACTATCCTTTTATAGTATTCTTTATTATACCAGACATTATAGGCACACGTGTGACCCCAAAAAAATTACGACAAGGGGAACCGGTCTATTCTGTATTTTTAAATCTACCTCGGCAAATTTAAATGAGGTGACAGCGAGGTGAGTTATCAAATCCTAACAATAAAGGTGGAATAACAGCTCATCTTAATCTCACTTCAAATGAAATTGAGGGTGATTTAAACACAGAATCGACCGGCAGTTTCCAATGTCGTTATTCTTTTGGGGTCACACGTGTCCCTTTAGTTCTTAGTACAATGAGGAATACTAAATCATAATGAATAGCTTCTATCCATAATGGATCATTGATTAAGTAACTGAACGCAAAATTCCAAATTCAATTGTGTACTGCTCCCAAAGTAACGGTGGTTTGAAAAGGGGGACAAAACTAGTGTTACCGGTGACCTTACATGGTAGCATTAACGGCATAATAATATAACCTTCTGACACAGTGCTATTCAAAATCTCCCATTGAATAAATAGACTTTATCTGAATTGTTTTTTTTTTATTACAAGACTAACTTCTGCCCCCGACTTTGTCCGCAATTTTTTTCACTGCTTGCTTAAGTAACGTCTTTGATTACTGCATCGCTCCCGAGAGATAATAGTAATAGTTAACCTTAAAAAATAGACATTTTGCTGCCGTGGACTTTTTGTTTAAACATTTAAAGGGGAACTATTTTGGCATACACGACGTTTGCGTAACGATTGCTTTGATTTTAAATGTAATTCAATTTTAAAAGCCGATAATAAACAGTTTATAAATTACGTTAAGTTTCAATAGAAGACATCCATCGGTTTCTAAGAAAACTCCAACTATATCTGACGACCCTGCATATCTATCTCTTTTGTTGTACCTACATTAATTTTATAGTAGAGAAATAGTCACTTTTGATCAGACAAACCCTTATTAATTATTCTCTTACAGTTGGTTTTAAATAAACATTGAATCGATGTAGAATATTTCCCGTATTAAATGCTAAGTGCCCGTAGACGCGGTGTTCAACATGATTTTATAATGAACCCGATCAATAATACATGATGTTCTACAAATGTTTATTTCATGACGGATTTGTTTCTGATGACCTTTTATAAAATCGTTCACGAGTTCATTTTAAAGTTGTTTACTTCGTGGGTGTCACTTTGGCAAAATAAATTTCGAATTAACATTGTGAAAAGTTACTCAAAACATGGCACATAAAAGATGTCCAAAATTTTCATCAGAAGAAACCTTTGCTCCGCAGTGGGTCGGTAATCATATTAATCTGGAATCATTTATCCGCCTTGAGTGTGACAGTAGTAATATAAATCTGAAATCATCAATCAGGGTTGGGTAAGCGTGGTGATGAATGCTCGTGTCTTCTCTATACGAGAAGAAGCTCCGCAGCTGGACAGTGAAAATCTGAGTCTGAAATAGCCAATCCTACTGGAGCAAGTGTGGTGATCAATGCTCGTGCCCCCTCTGTACAAGAAAAGGCCTTTGTTCCGCAGTGGGAAATTATTAGGCTGGTATTTAGTTGTTCATATTTAATGCTTAGGTACTTAGTCATACTTTTGGTAATAAGTACTTAATTATCCGCCGTTTGTGAGTGTTGTTTTCATAAAATTAAAATAAACAAGCTTTTATGAACATAAAATGGTACTTAAACCTTCCACCCAGTATAACGATACTGGAAAATAATCCTCTTCGCGAATTAGTTAAAATACCCATTAAAAACGTGAACTGAATATCATTTTATCTCACAAATGAACGAGGCTGGGTATATCGCTAAATACTTATATTTTTTGGCCTCGTTGGGCTAGTGGCTGCTGAGCCCGATTCCCAGGTCGGGAAAAGAGTTATTGAGTTTTTCAATCAGGAATTTCTCAGTAGCAGCCTCGGAGTTTATATTAGTACCCAGCTGATGGCAATAGGCTCGCCCCCTATTACATGGGACTTAATAACTGGCGAAATGTAGTTGCCTACAGTAGTTACCTACACCTCAACCTAACCCTTCGGGGATTACAGACGTGATGTACTTTAGTTATAATAACGATTTAATGTTTACTTGTGGTGTACTGTATCTAAGATGGATAAATAAATTCTATTCTATTCTATGAAATGTTATAATTTTAGGTAAAAAAGTGTGGAAAGATAAAAGGTCCAAAACTGATCACATTTCATTCGCGGTCCCTCTACGGAGGCTGGTCAATCAATTTTACTATTGTCAGTCAATAAAATGGACGGTAACGAATTTGAGTGTTTCAAGTCATAGGAAACTTGATAAAAATTCTTTCGATCATGATCTGGACTGTCTGTGAATCATGGAACTAAATAACTAATCATGGAAATAAAAAACTAAATAACTAACTAATCAGTTTATTTACCTATTATACCTATAACAATAATTCGGTAAATATATTTTTGGGTTCCATGCAGCAAAAAGGGAAAACGGAACCCGTTTAAGATCACTTTTTGTTTGTCTGTCACAAAGGGGTTTTCCTCAACATTTATGCAACGAAGTAATTTGACATTAGGCACAATGTTAGATCTTGAATATTTATTTTTAAATATTTGTTTTGCTATTGTATTAATGTTTGTTTATTTGTTAGTAAATTATTGCTTACCTATTCGTTCTCTGCTAAATATTACAGCGTGTGCTATGTATTTGCCTTCATACCGTACTTACCTGAAAAAAAATAGAAAATAATTGAATAAATACTTTATCAGGTCTACAAATGTAATAACCAACATTTATGCGGAGGAAGTCGCGGGCTAAAACTAGTAGAATATAAGTAAAATTATCATTCATTGCACAGGAAACCTGATGAAACACAAGAGTATTAATTTCCTCGTAAAACAATGGTCCCATTTATTTCATCTTGATAACGAAAAGGTATAATCGCTTCCTTTTATGCCTTAATCCATCGCCCAACGCCGACCACGACCGTTCACATGCGACTGTTCACCAATTTATATTCCTTTGTCGACTTTATATACTTTTATTATCAGCGCAGTGTACAACTGTACCAGCTTCAGTGTGAATGGTCTATAGTTTATGTCCATTGTGCAAACGTATAGCTTGGAAGATGCATGGTGTTGTTTCGAAGAAAGCTAAGCAGTTACGGGTCTTGTGTGTTTTGTATTAGAGTTATAAATCAATCAGCCAACTGTGGTAAATAAAACTAGCTTTTGTTGTCCCATTGCAGGGCAAAAGCGTTGATCACCACGCCTGATCGAGGGGGATTGGTGATTTAAAAGTTATATGTATATAACTCTAGGTTTCTTTTAGATATTAACTATCATCATGTCAGTAAAGTTTACGATAAACTTATAATAAAAATACATATGAATTTAAAAAAACATTGGTACTAAGTTTCGGTCCCGGAAGCTACATTATCCCTAAGTAATATTGGCTTTATTCTATTATCAAAAGATGTGACATCATATCCACGTGAATTTCGTTACGGATCCCTAATTCACTTGGATAAAGCTAGTGTTTTATAAAGTTAACTCTCTTTTTCTTCATCTGCCTAGCCTTTTTCCCAACTATGTTGGGGTGGGCTTCCAGTGTAACCGGATGCAGCTGAATACCAGTATTTTACATGGAGCGACTGCCTATCTGACCTCCACAACCCAGTAACTGGGTAATATGATACCCCTAGGTAAGACTGGTTGTCAGACTTTCGGGCTTCTGACGACCCGTAACGACTGTCAAAGATCCACGTATGACAGCCGGGACCAACGGCTTAACGTGCTTTCCGAGGCACGGAGGAGTCTCGGTGTGTAAAGATGGTCACCCATCCACGGACCAACCCCGGCAAGCGTAGCTTAACCTGACGGATCAACCCGTGCGGCTGTTATTACTTAGCCACGAGCTCCTCTAAAGTTTACTCTCTTTTTATACAATTAAAAACAAAGAAGAACTAATCCATTAGTAGCTCTCGTTTGCTCGCTGCCGATTTTACTTTTTATTTACCTTGCCTAGAACTAACATAGCCTGTTCTTTTTTATCCAATCAGAATCTAACGATAGGCACCAACTCCGAACAACATAAACCTAAAAGCACGTAGAGTACACAGTTTCACTTTGTATCCGGAAAAATATCCAGGAAAAGTACCAGGTTGCATGCAAGCTCGATTTTAGGGTTCCATACGTTGTCCGTCTGTCTGTCAAGGCCCTTTAAACGTGTGAAGGTATCAAGCTAAAATTAATAGGTCAATTAATTTATATATAATTAATTAATTATTAATAGGTTTGCTTCTAAAAATCAACTTCTAAGTCAACGCAATCTAAAAAAAGATAAGGTCGTTTATTGCGTGGCGCATATTTTGACGCTTGCTAGGAAATCAAAACATATTATATGTATAGGGCGTATAGACTTCCCGTTGTCCTAGAATCTATCTAGTAACAATGCCTTGTAGCACAAAAAAAGGAATAAATGCGAAAACCGCAATTACTTTTTTGCAATGATAAACTTTTTTTTTTGTATGTGGTTTCACGAAACCATTCGTGTGCGAGTCAGACTCGCTTTTAGCCAGTTTTGCGTTTCCCCTAACACTGCAGTGTCAAAAAGGACCATTGAATCCGATGTTGGGTTGAGCCTTTTTAATCAAGAGCCGTGTCCGTACATCCTGATATGTGCTGAAAAATTTGAAAGTTTCTTTTTCGAAATGCACTGTTTAATCCCGATAAAACTCATCTTGAAATCGATGACATCGTTAGCTATCACAATGTTTCATATAAGACTTATTGTGGTAATTTTGTTTTAGACCTTTATATAATTTGTATTTGTCTGTTTGGTTACTCAATGTTTTATGGGTATAGTCTTTTAAAACTGTATCTACCTATCTTGATTTTAGCTGTAAGATTTCCGAATAAAAAAAAAAATGCTGAGTTTATTTTCTTTAGCATAACGTTCGGATGTCGACAATCTCTTTTTAATATTTTACGTTGACACAGTTTAGTACTGTAGTGCCCTCCATCGCCTGAGCTTTTTAAGTCAGTAAAAGACGAGTCGTTTTATTATTATAAGACACTTTTGAAAGCTACAATTTACAAGAATGAATCTGGTTGCCTCTTCCGAAAGGCAGTAAAAATTTGCTAAAAACTCTTTACGTTTTTAGAAATAAGTAAATGCGGAATTTGTAATAAAGGGTTACTGCATTAAGATTGGTTCTTTGGACTTAGATCACGCTTCTCTTTCTTTTCCATACAGTCTGACAGTGACCGAGCTTTAGCTGTTGCTAGCGCTATAAGTAAGGTTCCAAAACGAAATCTACAAAACAAATGAGCATCACTTCCGTAAGGTCCCAAATTATTAGCCGCTGAGCCACATCGAATAGCCAATTTGACCAGGCTTTTAGCTCAACGAAGTGTGTTCGTACATTTTGATCTATTTGCAAGACACGCCTTAACTATTGCTCCGAGCCCTGTTCATGAATATTGCCCGAGTTAATGAGGCTGACGGGCAATGCTCAATGCTTCTTCTCTAGGAAAAACTTAAGTACGATCAGCCATTTTCTGAGGTCGGACGAAATTGGTTGAGGGCTCTAACGATGTGTGTAGGTTTTGTTGTGGAGATAGGAGACTTTTTCTCTGTATTATGTGGTGACTACATATTCCGGGGTATTGACGTTACTTGCGTCAGTGGTGTTTATGATAATGTATTGTCGTAAAAAGTTAAGTCTAAAAAAGGAGCGGATAGACATCTAGGATCAATATCTACTGATGGAACTGGACTATCATAAGATAAAAAGTAGATTATTTTTGTCTATTGAATAACATCACTGTCGTACAACGACCTGATGGCCGAATGGGCCGGGCTAGTATCAATGGGACTTTTCTATTACTTAATTATGTATGTATTTTACTTAGTTTATCTTGCAAGTTATGTCCAAGATAAGCTGATAAACATCGGGAGGAAACCTGTAATTGCAATTAAAATGAGTCTGAAATCGGCATACCGCCATGAGAAACCGTGGTGACCAATGCTCGTGTCTTCTCTGTGTGAGAAGAGGTCTTTGCCCTGCAGTGGGACAATATTTTTTTTTTCGCAACTTCGTCCTTAATATTTCACCTAAAATTAAGCCATTCCAAGATATAGACAAGGCGCAATACAGCCGTTTTAGCTATTTATTTAAACTTTATGCAACTAAAGATATAAAGACGAGCTTAATGCCTTGTACATTTTCTACCAGTCAACCGAAGTCAGTGAAAAGAAAACATGGCAGGTGCAAATTATCGTATTTACATAAGAAAAGGTACATATAGGTTCTACCTATGCTGCAATTTCCCCATTTGGAAATCTGTAAAAAGTACCCAATAATATTTTTCAGATGTAAGCTTTCAAATTGGTACCCAACAAGGAAACTCATTAAGATGCGTGCCATGTTCAAGTACCGTCGTCTGTTATGCCCAATAAGGCTGTGCGCTATCGAACCATTACGTTATTAGACGGCGGAGGTACAATTTCTTTTTTACATGTTGTTCGTAGAAAGGTTCATTGAACTCGTTAACAGGGTAAAGCTTGATTCACACATACCAGAGAAGTTACAGTTCCGGCATCGTCCCGTATCAGTGAAAAATTATTCTTTCTTACATTCGCTATGAACGCGTTCACACTTGTCAGTGTCAGAATATTGTAACCAGGATTTTGTAAAAACCTAATTTAAAATAGTGCCGTGGAGTTTCTTCCTTGTTCTTCTCCAGGCCTCTACCTACCTCCATTGTGGTACGAGCAATTACTCGTAGCTTCATTTTTCGGACTTACTGACTGACTCCTTGACAATTCAAAAGTGCCTGTAAATGGTCTAATTGAAATAAATGTTTTAACTTTGACTTTCAGTGACGACATAGTACTCTCCGGCGCGTTCATAGAGAATGTATGAAAGAATAATTATCACTGATACGGGACGGTGCCGGAACTGTGGCTTCACTGATATGTGTGAATCAACCTTAAGTGTTTTTTTCTGACTGTAGAGGTGGGTAATCGTCAGAATGTTTCGATATCTATGATACCAATTAAAGTCTTTTATACCCCGACGTCTGTCGGCTTTTTTTTCGAAAACACTTCTCTATGCGCTTTTGTACCTATGCGGTACGCGCGACATTCGAGAGGATACTAATACTATTAAAGAGGTTATTTTTTTTCTGTTTGTAAAACATTACCTCTAAAAGATATGGTCCGATTAAAAATATCTTTCTCTAATAGAAAGCTACACTATTGCGAAGTACCACAGGCTATGTTTTGTGGTACTTGATATCCACGCGGACGAATTCGCGTGCAGAAGCTAATATTCACTTTTTTTTTACTATAATTATAACGGTTACAGTACGTTGTTACCAATTACAATAATTAAAGATAAACACTTTAAACAGACGAAATATAAAAACCGAAAATCAAATATACATTTAGAACAACGTCATCTCTTTCATAAATTATTAAGCGAGTTAGTTTTTCGAAACTTTTTGAACAAATTACCATCTAACAAAAACGGCTTTCTTGTTTGTCTTATAAAAAGCACGACAGATTTTCTTGGCAAATATTCAAAATTATATTTTTTCATTTCATACCTGGTAGGTACCTGAACAATAGAATCAACTATACACTTCATTTCCTTCTCATACTAATTGCGCCATTTATTTTTCCCTGTGTGCAAATGAAATTGTGCCCTTTGAAACAGAAAAATAAATACGCGATTCTTTTTTCTTACTCTTAAGAGTGTTAACACACAACGTCACGCCTGTAATTGCCTAAGGGTTAGACAGAGGTGTACCTCATTGGTACACCACTTAAAACATAATTGGCGAAATGTCACCCATATTTTACCAGTTATGTTTTAAGTCTCATGTAATAGGGGGCGAACCATAAGAACGATACTAAGAGTATTCTAGTGGTTAAAACACTAGTCTCTCATGCATGAGGTTGAAGGTTCAATTTCGGGCAAGTGCCAATATGACCTTTTCAATTGATATGTATTGTTTAAGTTTATTTTTGACATCTCTGACATCGGTGGAATCTGGACTTTCTCGTATAATGGCGTGGTGATCAATGCTCGTGCTTTCTCTGTTTGAGAAGAGGCCTTTGCCCCGCAGTTTATGCAGTTTATTTATTATGCAGGTAAACGATTCTTATTAAAGTGAGCATTTTTTATTTTCAACAAATATCTATTATTTTGTTTGGCTTTCAGGATTCGTCTATAAAAAAAAGTTTATTTTTATATTTCAAACGTTTCATGAATCGATAAAAAAATCTAGTCGATAGCTTCTAAGAGATTGAAATGAACAAATCGTCTTCATCCTTTAGAAATCTTTGGCAGTAACCTGCTTGAATGCCTCTCTAGTGGCCCGGGTAATCCTATTTCACGATACGGTTTGTACAGTGACTGAGTTTTTTGGATGGGCTGCTGCGCTATGTGTTCGATTCCCGATCCCGAATGTTTTTCTGACCTACAGGTACTGGTTTGAGGTCTGATGGGATGTGTATGTAAGTTTATATCTTTGTAAACACACCCACAATACAGGAAAAATTCCTAGTGTGACGTAACATTTTAAAAAAAAACATATACTGATACTATTAGATAGCAGAGAAGAGTTTGTTTGTTTGAACATGCTAATTTCAGGAACCAGTTGGTTGGGTTTGTAAAAATCTTTTTGATCACCTATTACGAAAGCGTCTTACCATACGTTTGACGATTCGTGGTATGGAAGGTGTCAAGGTCTAATCAAAGCCGGGGTTGCGGGACGTCTTAACAGGATACCGTGGCCCCGGAACGTAAAGGGCAACAGAAGGAACAGGGTGGTTTTTTAGTCAGTAAAAGTCTGACAGTCCCTTCCACCCGACCCAGGGCGGAAGGAGTCATTTGATCATTTTTACCACCTAAAAAAAAAAGATCTAATAAAAAATGGCGGTCCAAGTGGCCCATCTCTTATTTCCACAGTACCCACAGTTGTCAATCTCTGCCTGAGATAAACTCAAGTTGTGAAGTGATCATGTTTAACAAAGATGGAACTTCTAAATCGTGTCGCACCGTACTCGGGTTTGTGCCCAAAGTTAGGTCTGTTTACTTATTTACCCAACCGGCTTACTTTGTTAACTCTCCAGAGTATTAATTAATCATTAATTAATAGCCGACGGCTTAATTGAATACAAATATCATTTGGGATTGGTGGAAGATAATGTCAATAGCTTAGTTTGGGTTTGGGCAGGAAATATATTATTTCGGATTACCAGTGTTTTGTAATCGGCTTTATTTAGTTAATACCCTGAAATCTGGTTCCTTATACCTTAAGATATTTATGTTAAGAGAGATTCTATTTATAACAAACATCTTATCATTTTGTCGTCAATTCTTGTAGTTTCGTCGAGAAAAAGAACAGATTGAAACATAACATAACATCACGCCTGTAATCCCCGAAGAGTTAGGCAGAGGCTGGTGTACCCATTAGTACACCCACATTTCGCCAGTTATGTTTTTAGTCCCATGTAATAGGGGGCGAGCCTATTGCCATCAACCGGGCACAGATCCAGACTCCGAGGCTGCTACTGAGAAATTCCTGATGGAAAACCCAATAACACTTTGCCCGACCTGGGAATCGAACCCAAGACCTCATGCACAGCAGCCGCGCTTGCGACCACTAGACCAACGAGGCAGTATTGAAACGACTTTAAATATATAATATTATGTAATTGAGAGAACGAAATTTGCTTTAATTATAACAAATAACTATTATAATATCAAGTGAAGAACTTTAACGTTCATTTTACAAATTAACAGTAATCTTGTTTTTAATTGAGTTTATTTCTGCGAAAATAATAGTGGCCGATAGGGCCACTATTAGACGAAAGTAGGTTTGTTTTAGTAAAACTTCTAACACCCAATACTAAATACTGAAGCCTGTATCAGTTCTGTTAGTGCACTCTACTAAAAGTCTAACTATGTAAGTTGTTATTTTTTTGTTTTACTTTCCGTGCCTCGGAAAGCACGTTAAGCCGTTGGTCCCGGCTGTCATACGTGGATCTTTAACAGTCGTTACGGGTCGTCAGAAGCCCGAAAGTCTGACAACCAGTCTTACCTAGGGGTATCATATTACCCAGTTACTGGGTTGTGGAGGTCAGATAGGCAGTCGCTCTATGTAAAATACTGATATTCAGCTGTATCCGGTTAGACTGGAAGCCGATCCCAACGTAGTTGGGAAAACGCTAGGCAGATGATGATGATATGTATGTTGTTAGATCACAAAGAACCGTCCAGTGCACATTTTACCTCTTGTGTATCACGCTACGTGCACCTGCCGCCCGCACTTCTCCCGGCACCCGTTCTCGTCCTACCCCCGCGCCCCTGTACCCCGCAGGTGACGACTCAATTAAACGGTTTAGCTACAGCTGGTTGCTCGCCAAATCAAACACCAAAATTTCCACTGAACTCATCCGTAGAGCATGTTATCATTAGCACGGAAATCTAAAGCACTTGTAATCTTCGTCGGAGATAAAAAATTAATACCTTTTGATACCACCACTATGTTTGGTAGGTACCAAAAAAATTGCTTACTAAAAACTGGCCAAGTGCGAATCAGACTCGCACGAAAAAGGTTCCGTATGACCGTACAATGTTTAGCACTACATACATAACTACAAGGATTTTTGTTGAAACGGGGGAGCTTTAATTTTTAACTTTTTTATTTTTATTATTTGTTGTTATAGCGGCAATAGAATTAGGTATATACACTGTAATAATTTAAACATAAAAAAACATAACTGGCGAAATGTGGGTGTACTAATGGGTACACCTCTGGCTAACCCTTCGGGGATTACAGGCGCGATGTTATGTTACGTAATTTCAACTCCTTTTACGGTAACAGTCTGCTGACAGACGGACGGATAGCGGAGCTTTAATAAAGGATCCAGTTGGTATTTATTGTGAACGGAACTCTAAAAAGTACTGCGATTGGTATCGTTTTTTTTGTAATAAAATTAATAATTTATTGGGTATTTATTTTCTTATTGCATTTGATAAAGTGCACATTACTGCATTAAAGCGTAATTGCCGTTGAGTTGATAATGAATCGGGTTTTAATCATTTCCTGGTATACGTTCAAAGGCGGTGATTTTTCTTTCTTCGGCAAATGTCACCTGATTGCACTTTTTTGGGTTTTTACGATTACTACTGCAATACTTTTGTTTTACATGTGTTCCAAGACCGCTATGACACATTTGTTTTGAGATGAACAAAGTAAAGCTGTCCAATATGAACAGCGAGCAATGTGTCTATTGTATGTATAAAACTGAAATGTCACTTATTAAGTCACTGACTAAACAAGAAATCTTGAAAACTACTTGACATAAGAAGCTAAAATTTGGCAGGTAGGTAGTTTATAGCTCAAACGTCAGATAGAGAGAGTTCAGCTAAGAATTTATTTAATAAGCCACATGCCACATGCGCGAAGAGTATTTGAGTAAATTTGATTGATATACTGGCTAAAATATGTAGATACTGAAGCGTAAAAAACTACCGAAAATATTTTGATGAAACATTAATAAGGTGATATAAAAGATCATAAAGTTGGCAGATAAATGGAAAGACGTAATCATAATAATCATTATAAAGATCTTAATCTACATTTTGCTTTATCAACTTTTATGTTTTTCAATTAGTCATCTTTTTGTTGCCAAAACGCTGTGAGTATTTTTTGTTAGCGCCACAGCAGTATTACAGATTTTATACAAACTGATGAAAGTGAAAATTGACTGCTTCTTTGGCCTAGTGGTCGCAAAGTGCGACTGCTGAGAACGAGGTTAGATTCCCAGGTTGAGTAATGTTTTACTAGGTTTTTCCATCAGGAGTTTCTTAGGTTCGTCAGAGTCAGGAGTTGTGCCCGGTTGATAGCAATAGGCTCGCAATCTATTAAATGGCACTTAAACATATTGGCGAAATGTTGGTGAACTGATGGATACACCTCCGCCTAACCATACGGGGATGACGGGCGTGATGTTATGTTATGATGAATGTATTTGTTTTCACAAATACATGACTTTAGGAGCTGTAATAACGTAAGTGCCTTTTAATGGTCTAATTAAAATGAATGATTTTACTTTGACTTTTATTATACATCGATGATTAGCCGGTCTTTTTAGTAAAAATGTTTTCTGATGGCTTTTTAGACCTATTAATCTTACTTATGCGTAGGAAATTTCATTAAAATCGGTTCATTCATTTAGAAAAATAATTACTTGAAAGTTGGTTTGAAATGGCGTACGGCGTAAATATGCTCTTAATTAAAGTCATAAAAATTACACCTAATTGACAAAGCACTCCAGACTTCAATACACCGGTCTATTCAGAATACAAAGTCAAGTGTAACTCAGTAGTTTCACACGTTTTCATACAAACAGCACTAGAGGTGGAATGCTAACGAGAAATGAATTACTAATATTCCTGTTAGACCCTACTAACCGAGTTTAATGAGTACAAACTGGCAACTCACCATAATGGAGTCCCATTTTCAATTTTAACTACTTTTAGTTGTTGGTTGTTAAGATGAGTCACTAGTTACTTTCCCGAGTGTGTCGTTACTACTTGTCCTGCTGGTGAGAAGGTGCTTTTGATAGAATAATACTGTATTAGATTCAAAGCTGTAGGCCTCAACTTCGAGTGGATTTTTGAATTGGAAATACAACTATCCTACGTAGAATTTTGGTTTATTTTTTGTGACACGCACAATATAATTAGTATCGCTTTGATATGAATAAATCTTTTTGTCTATTTTTAATATAATAATGAAGCTGAAGAGTTTGTGTGTTTTTAGGGGTCCGTGCCTCAGTCAGAAAATATTGTCAAAACTGTGCAGGTGAAATAGGTACACTTACATTTACTACTAGACTAAATTTCAACTTACTTGCTATTTTTCAAGGGGTACAATGAATATGAACTATGTTCATACCTAGATATTATTTATTTTTTGTATATTAAAATTCAACCTGTATATTTAGTTACATGCAACTAAGCACACAAATACTGACAGATATTGTATGACACACGTATCATCTAGCTATACGTAGCGCTATTGACATTATCAGTAGTATTGTATTAGCAGATAGCCGATAGCTTCTACAGTAGATAATCTGTCACTATAGTCACGTCATTCAATAGGTCACATACAAAAATATGTTTCAAGTGTCGTTGATAACTGGACCTCAGTTATCGATATTTAAGACTCAAAATTCAATTTTATTGGTTTCTTCTTTATTTTATGGACATAGCTTTATGATGACATAAAGCTATGTCCATACCAGAGCGCTTTCACGTTCGTCTTGCGTCTTTAAATTTTAATTCATCTCGTATCAAGCGCATAAAATATTGACTGCCTTAAAACGCAAGCAACTTATTGTCCACACCTGACTATAGCTTAGGAAATATCAGATGTTAAACGTGTGTAACCTGTAATGCAATATATTGTGGATACTAGCTAGCCAGTTATTGCCCTTCTGTAAGGCAAAGGCCTCTTCTCATACTCAGAAGGCACGAAAATTGAATTAAATCACTACAATTGCTCATCCCATCCATTCTTTTTCATAAACTGTCGCTTTTTATAATAGTACCTCGTAGAATTTTAACGCTTAAAGAAATGCAGTCAACTTTTACTAAACTACTTATCAACTATGATTATCAGAAATCAATAATACAAGTCGTCATGTTAATCACCAATGGTTATGTATCTTCAGCGTGATTTTTTCCACGACTGAATTCTGAACACTGCCAGGCTTAGCAATGAAAGAATATTACCCCGTCATGCTTATAAAAGACGGATCCTTTTCACAGAACCCTTATGAGTTGACAGACGTGTCCTTAATTCCGTGGAGGACGATAATAGATTCATATTTGATGGCGGAAACGTCTGTTGATACCTTAATACCGCACACGTATGTACGGAACTTTTTTTTTTAATCGGATAGTTTGGAATCAGTAGTAGGTACTGTGTTCTTAATTTGAATGGCAATTAAAATTGATGTAAAAATGTTGCGCCGCCCCAAGTAACATGCGTCAAAGACAGGAAGAGTTTGTTTTTTTGGTGTTCCATTATAATATATTTAAACACTTAATAAATAAGATTAACTATAACACACACACACACACACTGTCTCGTTGGTCTAGTGGTCGCAAGCGCGACTGCTGTGCATGAGGTCTTGGGTTCGATTTCCAGGTCGGGCAAAGTGATATTGGGTTTTTCCATCAGGAATTTCGGTTGATGGCAATAGGCTCGCCCCCTATTACATGGGACTAAAAACATAACTGGCGAAATGTGGATGTACTAATGGGTACATCTCTGCCTAACCCTTCGGGGATTACAGGCGTGATGTTATGTTTTTATTAACAATAACAATTAAACAAAAACAAAATGGCATCAAAAAAATCCTCCGAATCGCCGTCAATTGGAAACATGCTCAAAAGTCTGGCGGCATTGAAGCATGCTGATGGCAATCCTTAGCCTCTAGCCAAGGCAAAAACCGGCTCTTGGGTCATAGGATGTGCCAACCAACTGTTTTAGACAATTCCTTAAAAAGGAGTCTGGCACTCAGACCCCACAACCCGGGGGTTTCAACCGCAAACGGCAGGTGATGAATTAATTGTAGAATACGTACGAATAATAAATGGCTGTTGTCCAGTCAATGTATTTTAGTACGTCCGTTATTAAAATAAGATAGGTTTTAATCTTTTGTGTGCAATTGAGGGATCAGATAACTTTTGAAAAAGAGGTTTTTATTTCTTAGACTTTTAAATTGGGAGCTCACAACGTACTAACAAAAATATTAGGTACCTACCTGTGGAATAACTAGTTTTACAGAGAAAAATATGCTTAGAATATATGAAGAAAATAAACTATGGATTTATGGAATATATACTTAGAAATCGTGACCAAGTTTTGGCTAGCAACAGCGAAAAATCAATTTATAACTTTTTTTGCTGGCTGCTGAAATACTCGCATAGGTACCTAAGGAAAAATACGTAAGAAATCACTTGTAATCAAAAGGAGTCACAGTTCTCCAGGGATAACCGAAAAACTAGAACCTTTGTAGGAAAACAACGGATTGGATTGAAGATTGAGTAATCCTGTTAAGATTGCAGACGTTTGTCGAGTCTATTTAGATCGTGTTATACTCTTTGTTACATTTCTTTTATATTTTTTTTATTTTATTTTTAATGGCATCGCACAATATGATTTTGTTGAAGATCGAGAAAGAAGACTTAAGTTTGCAGACTAATATATATATTTTTTTTTTGTTAAATTCTAAAGTTTATTTTTTATTAAAATGATATAAATAAAACAGTGAAACCTATCTACGTGAAGCAAAATTGTTATACTCCTTTTTACAAAAAAAAGCGGACGGAGGAGAATGAGATTTGGCACAATTAAAGTTTATATGGAGAAGGGCCTGAGTGCAGAAAGCTTATATTTGATATGCATTAGAAATAAATTAAAAACATTACATACATATTTAATAATCTCAAAATATGTCCTATGTAAATAGTCTTTGACAATATCGCCTTATAATGTTCAACCTTATTTCAATAAAGTATGGTCGAATTTCGCCTAGTGGGAGCAGTAGTATGAATAAATAAAATGACAATCGTCTTCGGTACAAATAACCGTTTTTGTTGAACATAAAAGGCACAACAAAGCTACCGGACACAAGTTTAATCTAGACAACCCACATGATCGCTATTCGTTTGATTGGTTGTAGCGCGCGAACAAAAGATTGTTTTCCAATTCTGTTCCATATTCGAATTTTGATTGAAGTTCTAAATTTAAAAAAGTGTGCATTGTTATTCCGATATTTTTTTGTGGAATAGTGCATCGCAAAATTGATCAACTTTGAAAATTCACGATTTTGAAATATGTAGAACTACTGTTTTTATTTTTCCTATGTTAGATCCCTTATACCTTTTTGCGAATGTTAAGTGTCCATCCATACTATCTACATCTTATCTCTAAATTTATAAAAAAAGCTGAATAGATTTTTGTTTGTTTGTTTGTTTGATGGAACGCAATAATTTCTGGAAGTCCTAGTCGTATTGGGAAATTCTTTGTATAATATGATAGCCAGGTACATGAAAAATAGTTTAGGCCATATAGCATCACGCTAGAAATCGCAGAAGCGGAGCAGTAACGAAAGACGTAACTTAACACAAGAGAATAATACCACGTAGATAAAGTCGTGGTCAGTAGCTAGTTAGAAATAATAAATTACCTACTATAAGGACTTATGTACTGTACTGATAATGCTAGATCTATATGCTGTTGGTGTACTATATTGAATGAATAAATAAATAGATATTTACAATTTCAACAAGCTGTATAATTAACAAGTCAAATGTGATGCATTTACTCGTTCAGCCGAGATATTGTGAGTAGCTAATTAGTTTTACAGGGAGCGACTGCATCTGCCTTCAACGGAAACACGTTTTTGTGCTAGCGCGGTGAACCTCATTAACTCATACATAATAATTTAAATGTTATATATGGTAACATTATTAGCCGCATCGTATAAGAAAATCTTGACACGTAATTAAAAAGTTTGTAATACTATTCAGTGTTGCAAGTTATTAGTTAGTTTTCTCCTATAAAACACTAATGAAAATGTTGTTATGGCCAAATGTTTCTCTTGACATCACTGACATTGATGACGGAAAACATCGTGATCAAACCTGTATCTACTTTATAATATTATATTATACGTTTAAAATCTTCAATCCGCCTTGAGCAAAAGTGGTGATTAATGATGACCTTCTCTGTATGAAAAGAGGCCTTTACCCCGTAGTAGGACATTGTAGGTTTTATATTGTAAGTACATGAGCACCTAGCTAGCTATAAACTTTTATAGAATCGAAGATATTTAACACAATTTTTAGGAACCAGAAATGTTCTATTCCATTATTTATTGGATTCAGTTACAAACATCCATTAGCACTGTAACTTTCAACAAATTTTTCAAGGAAATTCACATCCACATTAATAACAATAGAGCAACAAAGAAAGGAAACGCCAAAAGCCTTATTCCTATATCATGTCAAAATCACAAAAGAAAAAAAAATAACGTGTTGCCAGGTTGCCAGTTGCGTTGCTGTTCTGAATTCAAAATCTAAACAGTTCGTAGTATGTAGGTCGCATAGTGCTGGGATTAGCATAATCTTGACATCAACTGACGGTCGGCTGGCACCGAAAGAGATTAAGTACAGTGTTGACTAAGGACTAAAGTACAATCTGTATGAGTAATTATACTTCAAGAAGTAGTGGAGCGGATATTCTTGTCGCCAGTCAAATTTATTTGTTGACGGCGTCGTCGGGGTGTTGAATTTTGAGGCCATCTATCTAGCGACGGATACATTGTTCTGCCTAACATTAATCTGTCTTTGGTTTGGATATTCAAAGTTAAATTTATAATGTTAGTTGACTTGAATTGTTATTAACGAGCGACTATGTATCTGACTAACGAAATCTATAGTAATACAAACATATAATAAAGCTAAAGAGTGTCTTTATTTGTTTGTTTAAATTGCGCTAATCTCTGGAACTACTTGTCGGATTCTTTTGTAAATAATAGCCAGATTTATGAGGAATAGTATAGGCTACATAACATCTTTCTTTTCATCTCTCTTTTTTGCTTGTACACTGAGTGAATTCACATTACATTTTATTAGTTTTAGAAAATAGTTTGTTTTCTTTTGTTGATTTGCTTCACTGTTGCATTGGGTTGTATCTGTAATAATAGTTGTGAGTGATGATAAAATAATAAGAAAAATAAAAAATCACGCTACGGCTCAAGGGAGCTGTGCAGTAACCAAATACTTAACCTAATTTATATAAAAGGTAAGATTTATATCATTATCATACCATTTATTATAAAACAAAAAACCTTCTCATGCTATTAATTAAATTAATGACATCTCTAATGACAGCGTAATGTCAAAGGTCATAAATTACTGCATATTGCTATCAGTTTGTAGCTCTTTAAATTTTAACCAACCTGATGGCAAAGTTAAGGTACCACTCCCCAAACTAGTGCGCTAAAATTGCCGAAAATTAATTTCCTCTATAAAATCGGTGAAAATTTTCAGTTGAATGAGTTTCAAACTATAGTTAATGTGGTTGAGAGAATATTCCAGGCTGATGCTTCGACGCAACCTAATGGCAGCGATTACGTTAAATGTTGAACCTTGTCCGGAACGTAACATTACAGTACCTTATTTTGAATAACAGCTTAATATTTTATATGTCACGACATTTTTCGGATGGCTGAAAAAGAAATATTGGGGGTTTTAGTGGTATCTAATTGTTTGAGTGAGTTCACTGCCTCGTTGAGCATGATGTCCTGGGTTCGATTTCCAGGTCGGGTAAAAAGTGTTATTGAGATTTTTGTTCGAAAAACCAGTTGAACGATTTTCCTGACTTTTAGGAACATTTTAATCTTAGTCTCAATCTGTCAGAAATGCATCTATTTTACCTAAATGTTTGACATTGATTGTCGCTGAGATAAGATTTCGAATAGATTCCAAACGTTTTTATAGGCATTTGATATTGGCCTACATTTTTTGCTGACATCTAAGGAAACCTGAACTTGTATCTAAATATATAAAAGTGAAAGGTCTTAACGCCACTTCAGGTCACTTACTCAACTCGAAATATCCAAAACCGCTTGACGTGTAAAGATGAAATTTGGCAGGGAGGTTAATTATAGTTAGTAGATGTTAGCTAAAAACGCATTCACCAAAATTCACCCCCTAAGGGGATGAAACGGAGGTTCGAAGATTACGCAGACGAAGTCACGGGCAAAAGCTAGTAATTCATACGTCTGAAATCGCCAATCCGCCTTGAGCAAGCGTGGTGATCAATGCTCGTACCAGCTGCATGAGACTTCTGGGTTTTTCCCTGCAGTGGGACAATAGTGGTGAGTGGAAACGCCGGGAGGGGTCGCCCTAGGAAGACCTACACTGACCTTATTGGTGAGGTCCTTCAGAAAGGTCAGGTGCGGAGTACTCGTAACCGGCGTGCTTGTATGACGAGATGTATAAACGTAGATGAGGCGAAAGGATTATGTGAGGATCGTAGCAGGTGGCGTTCTGTAGTTGCTGCCTACCCCCATGGGAAAAAAGCGTGAGTTTATGTATGTATGGGACAATAATATGCTGGTATTATTATTATTTTAATTGGCCTTATGGGGTTCGTGTTGTAATACATTAAATAATAATAATACATTTAAGGGATTGGTCATGTCAATAGTACCTAACTGTATGTATGTTAATATTATGCATGAATAGGTGTATTGGGAGTCGGTTTACTGTGACCGACAAGTATGACTGTGTACGCAGGTATATGACATAACAATTATTTTTATTGTGACTAGTTGCTTCCTTTGACTTTGCACGCGTTTTTTTAACCCGACGTCTTAAGCTACTGCTCCACTTCCGCGAGTCGTAGCGTGATGTTATACAGGGTTTTTGAACATTTACCCGAAACCTCAAAAGGGGTCATTGTACTCATCATTATGAACAACTTTTATTATGGGACCAAAGCTGAAATCATGAAAAGAAAATCAGCTCTTTCCTACAAAAATGCTACATAACAAGATCGTAATGTATGGATCAGCTGTTTTTTTTCATGATTTCTCGTTTGGTCCCATAGTAAAAATTGTTCATAATGATGAGTACAATGACCCCTTTTCAGGTTTCGGGTATATTCTCTATTACCCTGTATAGCTTACACTATTCCTCATAAATCTGGCTGTCATATACCAAAACAGGGCATTTAAACAAACATACATACAAAAATACTTTTCAGCTTTATAAGATTACAATGTAAATATTTATCTTTATTGAAAATTTTGGTTGTTAGTCTATACTGGCATGCGATATTAAATATTTGTACTGTACGTCTTCTGACATAACAAGTCTATCGTTTAAGCTTAAGACCTGTATATTATTTCGTATCTACCCATGACTGAACAAATAATAAATGATTTGAAATTAATTGTTCATAGTTTATCATACACGAAACCGGTTAAAACATTCAGTGAAACACTTAACCGCGTTACGTACAATTATTAATTTAAGCATTGTTACAGAGTAAAACAACTGAATTAATGATTTAAAACTTAGTGGTTGACCAGGATTTGAGCCAGATATTATGAAATATTATGCTGATCAGCAAGTTCAATAAATTATTCATCGGTGGTTTGAATTTTAATGAATAAATTCACATTAATTTATTCCCTGTATAATCTTCTTCTTCTTCTTTATCGTGTGGGCCACTGTAAGGTATACGACTCCACACACCCTAGTGTCAGAGATTCTAAACCACCACAAGGGTCCCTGGTGTGGTGGTGGTGATATGGTCTCTGTATAATTAAATGTTACTAGTACCTTCCTTGTCTTTTTCAAGCAGTGAAAATTATCAAATTAAGTACTTTCAAATTTAAATTTTCATATTACCTAGGTACTAAGTAATATTTTTGTTTGGATACGGGCAGAGCGGTTATTGTGGCTATCCTTTTGGAAAGGCCTATATCTAGCAGTAGCCGTCGCGTCGTTCCGCTGATATGATGATGATAAGTTTTTATTTTTAATTAAAATAATAATAAAACCAGTCAATTATCCAAGAAGGCACAAAAACTTGGACTTATAATTAATATAAGTCTGGAATGGCGATTCCAGACTTATATTAATTCGCCTTGAGCAAGCCTGGTGATCAATGCTCGTGCCGTCTCTGTATGAGAAGAGGCCTTTGCCCTGCAGTGGGTAAGTAATAGGCTGGTATTATTTCTATTTTTTATTATCATATATTCATCTGTGGATGAATATATAGTACATCAATTTATACCATTTTTACATAGAAAAAGAATTAAGAAAAAAACGATCTTTATCTAAAAATACAAATACTTAATACAATACTATCAAAACGTATAGCACAACTGTTTTTTTTATTTTCATTTCAAAGGTGAACTGAAAGCCTGTATTTATTAAAGCTAAACTAAACTTTTGTAATTTATGTTACCTGAGTACAGCAATTGAATTGATAACAGGGAATTATCTGATCGAACTTAGTTTTATAAACTCGACAGTCGAGGACACACATGACTAGAATAATAAAGCGGCTTCAGCGCTATATCCACATGACTAGGTTAGGTAATGTATCAAGTAACACAACATAAACATAACGTAACATTACGCCTGTAATCCCCGAAGTTAGGCAGAGGCGTATCCAATACTACTAACATTTCGCCAGTTATGTTTACCTAAGTCCCATGTAACAAGGCACAAAACTATTGCCATCAATTGGGCACAAATCTAGAATCTGAGGCTTGACCCGACCTGGAAATCGAACCAAAGACCTCATGCTCAGCAATCGCGTTTTGAAACCACTAGATCGACAAGGCATTCACACAAGACTAAGTAGGTAATATTGAGTCGAGTATATTGAGATATCGAGTATTATTTGACTCTCTGGGTCTTGAGTACAATTTTCAGATCGAGCAGTGTGTTCAAGTATTTCGATAAGGAATTTCTAAGTAACAGCCTGAAATTTGGAAATTGGTAGTGTGACAGCCCATATCATAATAAACTTTAGGTATTGAGCTTTCGGGTTATTTTGCCTCATCAATCATATCGGTAAATTTGAGATCAAAACAAATGTGCAAAATCACTAACGCAAATGGATTTCGTATAAATTTTTCTCATCACACAATTTTCACACATATGACTTGACAAGATGATTAAAATCTTTGGTTTACACCAATTTTAAACTTTGAGTTTAATGATTGTTTTAAGCGTCACACAGTATATCCACACTTACTTCTTTGACTTGAATTTATTTTATTCCATATCAATATTACAAATGCCAAAGTAATTCTGTCTGTCTTTCAACGCTTTCACTACTAAACCACTGAACCGATTTTGATGAAATTTTGTAAGAGGTAAGTTTGAACCCTAAGAAATCATATAGGCTACTTTTTATTGCGTAACTTCGTCTCCATCCACGATTACCGGCATTTACGCGAACGAAGTCGAGGCCAAAAGCTAGTTAGATATGAAAATATAAAAACTAAATACACATTTTCTGTGTAGGTAGGTAATAATTATAAGTCAATACTCTATCCATATGTTTGTAAGAGCCAGGTTAAAGATCATTAATGTCGGTAAATATTTTGCTTAGTAATAAGGGCAGGAACACACGTGATTGACGTGACGTCGCGGCGCGAAGGGAGCGAGTGCGGTACACAATGTTTGGATAAATAAAACCGTGAGTGAGAAATAATAAACACACCTAGGTATTCTTAGTAGGTACTTAATGGATTTTCTCTAAACTATTGAAGGAATTTTGACTCTTATCTGCCTTACAATAAGGTTATATTTTATCTATTTGCAGCCATTTGAAATATTTTTTCTTATAGACGTAAACAGATTACTGGTCGGAATTATGAGTCATTATACTGTCAAATCCTGCTTGTCTTTTGTTTTGCCTTTTATCGTTATGGTGGTAATCGGACTGACATCTACATCTGTCTTTATATTATCTATAAACATATATATAAAAGGCAACCGTTACTGACTGACTCATCCATCAACTAACAACAACTTACGAAAGGCATGCAGATTTTCAGATTTATTTTGACGTAGACATGCTCTAAGAAAGGATTTCCCAAAATTCATCCCCTAAAGGAATAAAAGGGGTGTTAAAAGTTTCATACAAAGTTTGAACCCCCTTTCACTTCCTTAGAAACATGATTAGATAGACCTTTTTAATGCGGACGATGTCGCGGGCGGAAGGCAGTGTTGTACAAAAGTCTAAAATAATACTTTGATTTGATTACGCAAGCAAAATAAAAAATAATACAGAAAACAAGTCATTAAGTCCGCCTTTGTACTCTTTTTATTGCATAAAGTTTAAATAAATAAATAAAACAACACATAAATAGTCAAGTCAAATATTTTACTTAACACACAAATAGATGCACGTTTCTTTCATTACTCACACAAACTGTTGACAAGCGTATGTTAAATATTATGAGTGCTATGTGCATAGCACAGATTGAGTTTATTTATATCTCGACAACAGGGAAACGTGAATTTTCGTAGATTTTATTCATGAGGGTGTTATTATTCGTCAGCGCTCGGCTCGACCGGCCGCTCGGCCGCTCGTGTGACCTAACCTTTACATTTTAATGTCGTCAATAAAATTAGGGAAATTGCGTTTGCGTAGTTTCGCTTATATTACTGCTTACTTAATACATAATTTTCGAGTTTATTAATGTAAATATTGTAGGTGATAGTTGTATTTTCATGCTTTATTGAAGTAGGTAAGTAATTTGTTACTATTTTGATTTTGAATTGTTTTCTAACGCGAATAGAGTAGTTTTCAAGGCTCCTCCTCCCCCTCTTTTCACCACTTCACATAGGTTTCGTATTATCGTCAGGAAGTTGTCACGAAAGACTTAAATAATCAAATAAAAATATTTATTATTTAATATAGGTCAGGTGCGGAGTACTCGTAACCGGCTTGTATGACGAGATGTATGAACGTAGATGAGGCGAAAGGAGTATGTAAGATCGTAGCAGGTGGCGTTCTGTAGTTTCTGCCTACCCCCATGGGAAAAAGGCGTGAGTTTATGTATGTATGTATAAAAATACGGCACCTGGTTAATAATGAATAAATACTTGCTTTTAATAGTTGTTTTGAAGTTTGGCAGTATTTCAGAATACACCTTTTTCAAAGAAAAGAATCGCCCCATTGCTTAAGCGATAGGCAGTGTCACCCGACTATATCATTGTATGCGTGCGTGTTTATAGAAAAAAATAACAGTCCTATTCATTTTATTATTGACTAGATTCTGCCCGCGATTTCGTCCGCGACAAAGATGGTTTCTTCATACAAACTTTGGACCCTTGATTCATCCCCTTAGGGGGTGAATTTTTGAAAATCCTTTCTTATCAGATGCCTTCCTCATACAAAGAACACACCCATCAAGGTTTAAGTCTCTACGATCGTGGTTAAGGCTGTCCGTTGATCCGTCAGTCAGTCATTCAGGACAAAGCATACTATACTATCCTTGTATTTGATGCCATGCAAAACTGTACCTTATGTACATTTAGTTCAAGAACTAAAACATTAACAGTGTTCATGCCACCATAAATAAACAAGATAATGTCTTGAAATTATTATTGTAAGTACCGTTAAGGACTATGCAGCTAAAAGTTATAAGAACAGTAATACTCTTCGCAACTATTAGTCAAGTAGTTAAGCTTAATAGCAGCTACATTAAAATTGAATCAGCCTTTCCGTTCTTCATCTTTATCCTGGTTTTAAAGGCTTGTTAGCTGAACTGGAACTTGTTAGTTGCTTTGCCAATAACGTCTTTAGCGAAAACAATAACCGTTATTCAGAAAGCCTTGTGATTCAGCAGTTACTTAAGTCCCGGGTTTCTTAAACGAAAAATTAATGTGACAAATTGTCAATTGTATAAGAACCTTAAGAACTATATAACATAACATCATCCCTGTAATTCCCAAATGGATAGGCGGAGGTGTACCCTATTAGTACACCGACGTTTCACCAGTTACGTTTAAATCCCATGTAATAAGGTAGGTACTGCATAGACAAAGTCTCGGGCAGAAGCTAGTATAATAAAACAGGTATTGTAACTACTTAGGAAGGTACCGCAGATGAAACGCACGAGTAATTATTTTAATGAAGAAATACAGAACAATATAGTCGCCGACTGTTATTGGTGCCGATTCCTTTGGTCACAAACTAAACTAAAATTAGACTATTTCCATCTTTTTCTGTCCAATAAAATAAGAAAGAGACTAATGTAAATAAGAGCTGTCAAATTTAGTCAATCTGACACATCCATACAGTTATAGTTGACATCTTAAAACGTATGGATTAAAAATACGGAGAAGTTCAAGGCAAAACTAATTTGACATCGCTAACTTAGTTCTTTAATGTCACGGAATGTCACCGTCCTTATCTTTCGCTGTATGTTAGTAAGAGATGTCAATTCTCTAAATTTAGTCTAGTTTGTGAACAAGGGAATCGGCACCATTGTGTGTCTTACAAACCAACTGACGAACTTTATTTTTCCTAACATCTTTTTGACACTGATTGTCGCCGAGATGAGATTGTGACTAAATTTTAAACGTTTTAATTAGTAGAACACTAGGAACATTAATAGTAACGAATTTGTTGGTTGGTATGAACCCATTAGTATACATATATTTCTTCAGTAAATCCCTTTTTTTTTAGGTGGTAAAAATCATCAAATGACTCCTTCCTACTGACTGACTAAAAAAACACCCTGTTCCTTCTGTTGCCCTTTACGTTCCGTGGTGCCACGGTATCCTGTTAAGACGTAAATCCCTAAGACCTATCTAATTCAATAAAGTTTTTGACCTACGTCTTTTTTATCAGGAATATGAATCCTAGCTTAGTCCCAAGTCTAGAGCTAATGTTAGGTACTTGACCTTTAGGTCACTCATTTTTTTGAAATTAGATAGGTACCGTCTTTAATAAAATGAGAATAAAAGGATTCATACAAGTCGTATTAATTTACATAGTATTATTATGTAGCAAATATTCGTAAAAAGGTACTACAAAGCATTAATATTAATTTCAATATCTGAGAACCGGTTTGTTATTCATTTTTTTTTGAGTCCAAGAGAGCAATAGTTCTAGATGTGAAGATACATATTCATTAGATACTGTAGTCACCTCTTCACGTGGGATTACTTCTTGGTATCAGGATTATCAAAGTACTGTGATTGAAACACATTAAATACATAACAACACGCTTGTAATCCCCAAGGGTTAGGCAGAGGTGTACTAATTAGTACATCCACATTTCGCCACACTTCGAGCCTATTGCCATCAATCGGACACAAATCCAGACTCCGAGGCTGCTTCTGAGAAATTCGTGATGGAAAAACCCAATAACACTGCCCGACCTGGGAATCGATTTAATAATATCTTCGTATATTGAACTCGTATTATTATTATATTTAAAGTCTAATTTTTCAAACAAGTCTGTCTGTCATAGTCTCGTCTGTCTTATTTTAAACTAGTATTTATCTCCTAACCATTGTGTCCACATTAAAAGAGGTTTCATAGGACAGTCACCCAAAGCCTCAACAGTACCTAGAGACAGCCTGTTCACCTGGAGAAAGAACCTTACACTGCTTACTTACTAAAAATATATACTCATATTAAAAAATATTTTAAAGCAAGGAAAAAAGTTGCAGTTGACAAAGGCAATAAAATTACCCTACAACAGGGCAAGTTCAGGTTAGCAACACGTATCTATAAGTACAATATAATGTAGGTAAGTACCCTGTGTACGCATTATACACGTTACACAATTTTTATCGTGCGTCGGTATTCCCCCACGATAACAACCAGATGTTACATTCGGTTATATTCACAGTGTCCTGTAAATATCGGAATACGATACATTAGCTTTACTAGTACGTGGATAATGACGTCATAATGTAATAGTATAAATAAAAGAAGAAAGATTAAAGATGGAGTTTCTCGCCCATTCTTCTCTTTACAAAACTACCTTTTGGAAGGGGCAACTATGCCTATATGTATATAGGTATATAAAATATGTATGTATATATGTTTATTCTATGGTATTTTTATATTAAATATGTAGTATTTTAAGTATTTTGTACTTTTACACTTTATTTTATTTAGTTAAATACTTTGTGATATCTTTTTTTTTTCAAATCAATTTTTGCTGTTTAGCGCTCGTACTTATTTGCACCTACCATGTTATCTCTTCACCACCTTTGGTTGACTGTCAGAGAATGCCTAAGGCATTAAGTCCGCCTTTGTACTTTTGTTGCATAAAGTTTAAATAAATAAACTAGATTCATTTCCATTTTTTCTTGTAAAAGACGTTTAAAATTGCCCACTAATGTCCTAGTCATTTGACTTCGACTTCGAATGTTATTTGAAATCTTTGGTGCTATGTTGATATTGGAATTTAATGTTAGATCGGAAAACGAGACATTATGTACTTACTTTCTCGTTTCTGTAAGCGAGTTTAGGGTGTGCCAAGCCAATTGTGATTTCCGATAAGGGCGAAAAGACATCGCCTTGTCCGATTTGCAAAAATGAGCTATGAACTGGGTATTTTGCAGATGAGCTAACGACTTGAAAGCATAGCCAGCACTGATTGCAGTGGAGAAAAGTGTTGTGGCAAAGATTTTTGCTAAATTTTCCTTATAGGCTCGCCCCCTATTACATGGGACTTAAAACATAACCGGCAAAATCTTGGTGTGCTAATTAGTACCTACACCTCTGCTTATCCCTTCGGGGATTACAGGCGTGATGTTATGATGTTATGTTAGTGTTTTTATATACATTTTTCATTAGATTAAACCACAGCGAAGAGTTGCCGGGTGTAGCTTGTAGTAAGTACGAATCTACCCAAAAAATACACAGCAAAATTCTACAAACTCCAAGGTTTTTAAAACAAAATTCATTGTTGGCAGCGAGACTGTTGTAACAAAGTACTTACGTCTGGTTACCTCTGATAAGAAGTCGCGACAATTCCCACTTCTTACGTACTGGCTCACTCTATGCATATGTAATGTTTGTACAAGGTTAACTGAGGTTAAAGGTGACACGACACCGGTTAAATACGTCATAACAGTTTTTGTTTAAATAAATTAATAAAGACTTGAATTAATAGCGACGGTTACGTATTTTGACAGCAGTAGTATAAATAGAATACAATTATTTAAATAGTAGGCATATAATATTTCGACTGCCTCGTTGGTCTAGTGGTCGCAAAGCGCATCTACTGAGCATGAAAACTTGGGTTCGATTCTCAGATCGGGAAGAGTGTTGTTGGGATTTTCCAACAGGAATTTCTCTGTAGCAGCTTCGGGTTTTGGATTTGTGCCCGGTTGATGGCAATAGGCTCGCCCCCTATTACCTACATGGGATTTATTCATAACTGGCAAAATATGGGTGTACTAAAATTGGTACACCTCTGCCTAACTATTCGAGGACTGCAGGCGTTATATTATAATGTCAAATCAATCATAAATTACAATTATACAGATGTCACAGTGACTAATATCATCAATGATTGTTTTCCACAAAATATAATGACTATATGACGAAGGCCATGTCAGTACCCTAAGCCATAAACAACACAATCATGGCAATAAGGGTTCTCGATCGATGGTGATGTGGAACAAATTACTGTTAGCGCCAAATTGTCGCCTTGTTCGGTAGCGGACACTGCGATAGGCGCACGCGATTATCGAAACTTATAATATCGTTATTATAAGTGAGAAGTTGAAATGCTTTTCTGTTTTGAGCCAAGTGTTGAAAAATTACAGAAATAGTAATTTATTTGGAACTGTAAGAAGGTTTACTGTTATTCAAGAGCCGAGTAGGTCTTGTCAAACGTTCCTTTAAGGGGTAAATTAACCCACCTAGTATTTATAATTCTTGTTGAATGTAAAGGTAAATTATATTTTTTTACAAAGTTTTTATACAAGACTAGTAAATTGGAAAAATCACAGTAAATTAAAGTTATTTTCGTAACGGAATCTGGTGCTTGTTTATGATTGATGTCCGTTCTTTGAAGCGTCGTCGTGATATTAAATTGGCTGTGTACTCATGTATGAAGGCCGGCGGAAAAAACAAGATGCGTTTTATGATGATGAAACGCGCATATTGCGCACTACCGTGGAATTATTACAGGCTTATTTTTGCCTATGCTATTATATTCTTGTGCTATGACTTAAGGCCCGACAACATAGGAGCGGACAACACGTAACTTTATTTATTTATTTATATATTTAAACTATACAACAAAAAATAAGGACAAAGGCGGATTTAGTACCTTAGGCATTCTTTACCTGTCATCCAAAGGTGATGAAGAGATATCATGGCAGATGCAAATTAGTTGTATGAGAGTAAAACAACTAAATCAGAAAAAAAAATTACTTACATAAATATATTAAAATGTACATAAACAAAAAATAATTAAAATTCTTCATGCTTATTATTTGCATAATTTAAAACATATACCGTACATACCTATATACATTATTTACTATGTTTGTGTACCACACAGGGACAGTGTCAAATAAAATAAAAAAAATCTTTCTTTTATCTTTCTATGCGGGTATTTGATACTGCAGTAGTATTTGCATGGACGGAAAATGCGGGCAAAATACTACTGCAGTATCTCGTTGTGCTCGCAAGTTGTCTGCTCCGATGTGGTCGGGCCTTTACTGCTTTTTACCTTTATTTATTCGCTTCTGCCCGCGTTTTCGGCTGCGTAGACTTTAGAAGTCCTAAATTATCCTACGGTAACACGAAAACCGAATAAAAATTATATCCTATTTGTGAAGTTACATCAAGATCTATATTTGTGCCAAATTTCAGCTAAATCCGTTCAGCCGTTTACACGTGCAAGAGAAACAAACACCCATCTATCCATCTTCGTAAACTATCGCGTTTATAATAGTAGGTACCTAGTAGGATGTTTCTTTTAAAGATATCGAACTATATTGAGAAAACTTTGTATTCATATCTCTACGTACTATAAACCAAAGTCGCTTCCCGCCGCCGTCGGTACGCTTAGATCTTTTAAATTTCGCAACGGATTTTAATGCGATTTTCTCAATAGATAGAGTGATTTAAGAGGAAGCTTTGTACGTACAGATTTGTTAAAACATTCTTATCTACATTGCACCCGTGCGAAGCTGGGGCGGGTCGCTAGTAAAACACAAAGGATACTGAGCCAGAACAATTTTCTAAACCGTTTATTTAATTGCGCGTAAAATTAACATTCAAACTAATAATTTATACGGAACCTTGATGTTGCCAGCACTTACTATGGGACCATTTAGTTATCATAACGAGCTGAAACATTAACATTTCTGTTTTCAAGTATTCATTAACAAACAAGCGTACTTTGAGATAATGGAGATGAAATACAGTTCTGGAAGCAGAACCAGTGCACTTAGCTAGTCAAGAAATACGTTTAGGAATATGATAACTTCTGTTAGTAAAACTTTTTCAATTGATAAATGGTGTTACAAAAGTAATGTATGTGACTGATTCGTTGGTCTAGTGGTCGTAAAGCACGACTGCTAAGCATGAGGTCTTGGGTTCGATTCCCAAGTTGGGCAACCATAACATCCGGCGTGTAATCCCCAAAGGGTTTTGCAGAGGTGTACCTATTAGTACATCCACATTTCGCCAGTCATGTTATAGGGGGCAAGCCTATTGCCATCAACCGAGCACAAATCTTAACTCCGAGGCTGCTATTAAAAAAAATCTGATGGAAAATCCCAAGAACAGTTTTCCCACCTGGAAATCGAACCCGAGACTTAGCTCAGCAGTCGCGCGATGCGACCGCTAAACAGACGAGGCAACGAGATATTAAAAAAAATAGGTAAATTTTTCCAATACTCGCTTTCGGGTCCGCTTCCGCGCCCGCTACCGCCTCCACCATACTACAGCCGAACACCGCGGGTACAATCGGTAATGGTTTCGCAAATAATGTGATCGAACATGTCAATAACGCCTTCGCGTGATTTTCTGTGATACAAAACACACAATATTAATGTGTTTATTTGTTACACATTGCTGTCAATTATGGATCGATTACGGTCATATTAGTAAATGAGGTTTTAGGACTAATTCTCCCGACCGAAATTCGGTCACAGTAGGCAATTAATAGAGACTAACCGATACGCAAGAGATATTTTAGTGCACAAGGGTGTGTGTGTGTGTACTCTCTCTTTCGACAGTCTCATAGTCTGATGGCACGTTAATTCGAACGGGGAGAGATCAGGTGAAAGATAGTCACTCCACCATCTTCAAAACTCATGAAAACATTGGCCAATTATTCCTACATTAATTAAAGACATATTATATATTTAGCGACATTCACATGCTCACCTCACAATAATCCAAACATACTGATAAGTTGATCTTCCAGAAACACATCGCAGTCAGTTTTGGTGTCTAAGAGAGTATTAATACTTCAGGCCCCACATGATGAGACAAAGTTAGTTATCTATTATTCTGTCATACTGGTATGACAGCCGGGCTTTGAGTGGTTTCGCAGAGATAGAACAAGCGGTTTGGGAGAATAGCCACGGGCGTCGGTACGCCTAAAAAGTAAAAACAAAACATTTCGGTTCCCTTCCACTCGTTATTTCTCTATTTATGTCAAAATTTTGAAAGTTTAGGCAGAGGGTTACCCATTGCTACACCTACGTTTCGCAAGTCCCATAATATGTAATATGGGGTGAGACTATTACTAAAAAAACTATACTACTACTGCTATTATAATGTGAAAACAAAACATTATCTACTGCATGTGACTATAAATGCAGTAGGTTAGATTACGTAATTGTCATCTCGTCTCCATGCACTCTATTTGCGCTTTCTTTTATTACTGTGTACCTTCTTATTTAAAGCGAAGTGCAAAGAACAAACATACGTGATTGCACTGATTGCAGTCCGTTGAAATCACAGAGACTCTCAGTTCTAATTAGAAGCTGTCGCAAATGCACACAGATACTGAAGCGCTTTTAATATAATAAGCGCTAATTGGATTAACACACACGGTAAATTTGATGCTGAGACATAATATAACATCACGCCTATAATCCTCGAAGGGTAAGGCAGAGGTGTACCCATGAGTACACCCATCAGCCAGTTATGTTTAAGTCCCATGTAATAGGGGGCGATAGACTATTGCCATCAACCGGGCACAAATCCAGCTTCCGAAACTGCTACTGAGAAATTGCTGATGGAAAAACCCGACCTGAGAGTCGAACCCAAGACCGCTCAGCTGTGCTTTGCGACCACTAGACGAACGAGGCAGTCAGATACTGAGATCAAGAAATATTTATTGAAATAGTTTTTTTTATTCTACCGATTAATCCCACTGCTGGGAAAAGGTGAAAATATTTCCCAGCAGTAGTCTTTCAATCTTTCCTTCCTTCTTTAGCAAATGATATGAAAAATAACATCAAGACAGGCCCAGGTAATAGAAGTAGACTAATCTATCTAAATATATAAAAGCAAAAGGTTACACTTACTCATCACGAAATATCGAAAACCCCTTGACGTATAAAGACAAAATTTGGCAGGAAAGTAGATTATAGTATAGCAGCTAAGAACGGATTTTCCAATTAGCCCCCAAGGGGTTGAAACAGGGGTCCGAAGTCGCAGGCAAAAGCTACCTAGGTATATACCGTAGAAAGTAGGTATGTAATTCGCTCGTAACGAATTTAGTTTAAGCACACAGGCATATACGAAATCGTACCTTTATTAGCAAAAATCCCGTACGAAATTCGATTGGCAAAAATATCTCGGAACATTATCGTTTAAAGGGGCATACTTGCAATTATCCCCTGACCCTTAATGGTTAATGGTTATCAACGGAAAAACGCTGAAAGTTATTTTTTTTTCTCATTCCGGTAATTTGATTTTCGGTTCCATTTAATGAAACGTGTTACCTTAGAAATTAATTTCTAATAAAAGAGAGCGACTTAGGACACGGTTGGCGCGGTGGCTGAGCGATTAGATGGTGTGCTACGTGTCGCGGGTTTGATTCCCGAACGGAGCAAATATTTGTATGGCCTACGGGCAGTTCCGGGTTTGGGTGTTTTTGTATGTGAGTTTATATGATTGTTAACACACACATGATTTTGAAAAAATCCTAGAGAGAGGCGCGATTTTTCGAAAAAAAAGCAAGACACTATTTCGTCGATATTTAGTAGTCGTGATTCAAAGTTCAACTCCCAGATCCGGTAAAGGGTTATTGAAATTTTGCTTCAAGAAATTCTTCTATCACCTAACAAAATGCCATTACTTAAAATTCTGTCTAGCACTTTAAGAAATAAATAATTTTATTAATAGAATAATTTATGCTGTTTGTTTTTCAAATAAACCAGTTACGAGCTACATGGTTCACATTTAAATTGCAATGAACCGCAGATACTGTCTACCTCTTTGGGAAGAAAATAATTCAAAGAGGAATAAGTATCTGTGCGGATCTTTTTTCGAAAGACCACAACAGGCATTTACCTTCTTAGTTTTCATATCGCACGATTACCTACAAGAAACTCTACGAATTCAAAAAGAGAATTTGATCTTAGGGTTTGTTTCTATGTTTTCTCAGAGGAAATACCGACATTAAAATAAAATATTGTAAAACTGATATTTTTAACCTTTTTACAAACTAAATATCAAATATCATTTAAAGCAAACTTGATATTTCGTTGTACGGTCTTCGTTTACTCATATGTTCAAATGGTCATCGTTTAAAGGTCACTTTATTATTAAATAAGTAGGTACTACATCTGTTAAGGGCGAGCTTTTCAACTCTAAGGGAATATACCTTTACAGTTTAGTGAGGTTAACAAGGCGATGATCGGTAAAGAATGTCACGGTAGCCAAAGGTCAGCTTGATTCTAATGAAGGTGATTTCAACCGTAAACATATGGAGCAAAACGCTTAATATGGTATAAAGGTTATTGTGACCGATAACAGAAAATAAGCTCTAAGGGCCTCTACTTAAAACGTTTAAAATCTAGTCGCAATCTTATTTCAGCGACAATCAATTTCAAAAAATGTATGTATGACAGATTGAGACTGAGATTAGATTGCGATCATTGTTAAAAGTTATTAGAATTGCCGCCTGAACTTTGACATTGACTTTTGACGAATGAAGAGATTTTTTGTAATTAGTAACCAAAAATATAATCTTTTCTTCATATTTTTTTGCTATTGTTAATGTTAAAGTTTACGGTTATAAAAAACAACTGATTTTCACTTTAATTGCATTATTTTCTCCTAACTAAGCAAAAGGCAACAGCAAAGTCAAATTAAATATTTTAATAAGACTATCACGAAAATCACTTTTAAGAATTTTCGTCATCTACAAAAAACGGATTACCTACATCTAGTCTTCTCTTCCAAAAGGTAGTTTTGTAGGGAGACGAACGAGCAAGAAAGTCTAGTCTCTATTTACGCAATTAGGTTTTTTAGTGAAGGAAAACTTTCCAGTGCAAAATAGTGCTCCTACGTTTGTTTATTATGCCTAACAGATTCTGAGCAATTAAACTACGTCTGAAAATAAAGAAAAACTCTTTTCTTTCATTCAATTGCTGACAAAGTTCGATTCGTTTACTATAAAATGTTTAAGAGGTGTACAAACACTTCAGAATTTTTACGACAAATTTAAACGATGGTTATAAATCTTAGGCGTTTACATAACACAAATCTCTCGTTAATGCATTTGAGTACTTATTGATTGATTGTGTGTTCTTTTTTTAGATTCATTGACGTACATGATTGATACAATCCACCTGGCGTCAAATACAGGGCCGTTGCTCCTGGGGGTAAGGTTAAAGGCTCACTGTGTGGGTAATTTTTCCATTAGGTACACTTAACAAAAAAGATAGGTGTCCAGGGTCGTCAGATATAATTGAAGTTTTTTGAGACACCGATGGATGTCTTCGATTGAAAAGTAATAAATGATTAATGTTTTTAAGTTAAATTACATTTGAAAACAATCATCATCGGTTTCTATGAAAACTTCACCTTTAACTAGCGACCTTGCATACCTATATCCTGTGTTGACTATACCTGCACACACTTTTCCACTATTTAAAATATGTCTTGCGTATTTAGCTATAGTCTCTATTCAGATTGATCGCCGTGACAGAAATCGGTCTGGTAAATATTATTATTTTTTCCTAAGGCTCAGCCCCCTACCGCCATCGCTTTAAACAAGATTATTTCAATATTACTTTGTAATTTCTGTTGTTGGACTTTCAACTCTCGGCGATGAGTCAAGCGTTTAAAATCCTACAGTGTGCAAGGCAAAATAGTATTAAAATAATATTGTTCTAAGAAATGGGGGTAGTTCCTCAGAAACCAAGAACGTCTCAAACATAAACCAGCTTCCAACGAGCTGAAAATTTTGGTGCTTACACTAAACTTTTCTCAACAAATACCTTTTATTATTTTATGCCAAGTTAAATTATACCTATTTATAATTCACAAGTTTTCATAAATAATAAGGACCCTACATAATTAGTTGTTCACTCGACTTATTCCAAGAAAGTTGCGTAGGATGTTATTAGGGAGTTTTGGAAAATTAATATTTTTTAAATAATATTTTTCTTTGCCGTAAGTTAAATGTTCTTTCCATCATTGTGCGATTAGATTTGTTTCAGAACCTGTGAACATTCTCGTTACGGAGACATTGAAAGTTAAAGCTTGAACTATTTTTTTTTTACTTTTTTTTTACAAAAACATTTTTTTTTTATAGCCTCTTTTTGTTTTTACTGCCTCGTTGGTCTAGTGGTCGCAAGCGCGACTGCTGTGCATGAGGTCTTGGGTTCCATTCCCAGGTCGAGCAAAGTGTTATTGGGGTTTTCCATCAGGAATTTCCCAGTAGCAGCCTCGGAGTCTGGATTTGTGCCCGGTTGATGGCAATAGGCTCGCCCCCTATTACATGGGACTTAAACATAATTAGTGAAATGTGGGTGTTCTAATGGGTACACCTCTGCTTAACCCTTCGGGGATTACAGGCGTGATGTTATGTTATGTTTTTGTTTTTACCTTTTGATCGCGCCTTTGCCTGCGTAAATGTCGGACCCCCGTTTCATCTCCTTAGGGGTGAATCCCTTCTTAGCGGACGCCTACTAACTATAATCTACCTTCCTGGCTCTTTTCACATGCTTATGGTATTTCTGGAAATCTAGAAATGTATGAGAGGGGGGCGACACGCGGTTACGGTACTTGTGGAAGCTCTCATTGTAGTTCATTATATTTCTTCTTTACCGTTCTGTGCCGTGACCATATGCATGTGAAAAGGGCCTGAGTGTGAAGAGTGGTTTACCGCAATATTGTCCGTGATTGTACAACATACCGGAATATCTATTATGGGACAATGTAGATACCTCTATTCTATCCAACATCAAACGCTGTGACGTCACTGTCACAGTATAATTACATACTCATGTTCAGGATGTAACCTCAGGGTTTCCTGAAGACCCTTGTCCGTAATAGTGACATTTTGTATCGAATGGATTTCAGTACAAAAGCGTTTACAGCTATTCTCCTATTAAAGGAGTCTGCCCACTACACCGTATCATACTATGACCGTACTATGAACGTATCTGCCAAAGAAAAGTATATGACCCGGATTACTATGCCTAACGTATCAACCGACAATTGTTGACGCTGTTGGCTGGTGAAGCAAGGGCTAAAAAAAGAATTAAATTTATTTATTAATAAAACTGATCATACATTGAATTGAGACAGCCCCAGTTGGTTACAGAAGTACTTCTGTTGGAACTGCTTTGTCTTCCCATAATTGATATCTGGCCAATTATGAGACATGTTTTTTGACAAACATTGACTGCCTCGTTGGTCTAGTGGTCGCAAGCGCGACTGCTGTGCATGAGGTCTTGGGTTCGATTCCCAGGTCAGGCAAAGTGTTATTGGGTTCTTCCATTAGGAAGTTCTCAGTAGCAGCCTCGGAGTCTGGATTTGTGCCCGGTTGATGGCAATAGGCTCGCCCCCTATTACATGGGACTAAAAACATAACTGGCGAAATGTGGGTGTACTATTGGGTACACCTCTGCCTAACCCTTCGGGGATTACAGGCGTGATGTTATGTTTATGTTATGAGACATGTTTAAAAAAAAAAGATGAAAAAAGAATATTATTTGTTTTCAATGATTTTTAAATCTCTTTTTTATCTTTTTTTTCATGTACAATTTTTTTTTTGCACCTGCCATGTTATCACTTCACCCCCTTTGGTTGACTGGCAGAGAATGCCTAAAATATTAAGTCCGCCTTTGTACCTTTTTGTTGCATAAAGTTTAAATAAATAAAAGAGAAAGTTTTAAAACGTACGTGGGTATTTACATATTGTATAGTGGTAGATACGTAAGTATATAAACAAATAGAAACTGTAAAAAAAAAAATGATTTGACTTTGATTTTAAATAAATAAATTAGTAATGTTTTAAGAGAAAGTTTAAAAAACTATAATATAAAATTAGTTTAGGTCCCGTGGGCATAGTTTCATACTTTTCAATATGAAGGATATTTTTTGCGTGACATGTTCTAAGCACGCTTTTTGTGCCTGACAAGGTCTTAGTAAGTTAGGTGGGTAGATTCCTTTAGTAGTTTACTTTGCCCTGCGGCACCACCCACCTGAATTATAAATTCATGTGGGTGGTGCCGGGAAGTCATGTCTTCCTTTCATATTTGAATAAGATTTATCTATTTGTTTGCGCTCATATGTAATGTATTTATAAACACAATTTAGATGTAAGTAATTTCTTTATTTGTAATACTTGGTAGAGATAAACAATTATAACTTGACGCTCCCCTCCATATTACCATTTCAATGTGTGTAGTCACATTCGTTTGAATGAGTTTGTATGTAGTTGTGAGTAATCGTCTTCAGTAGCAGGCTAGGATATTTGTTTGTCAACTAATCATTAGCTGGCCATGCAAGACGACGCACCTGTCATTTTCATAGAGAATGTCAGTACAGCGCCATACTAATAATAATGAGTAATTTTTGACGCAGCTAGTCGAGCAACAAATCGCTTATTTGTTTTTGTTTCGAGAGCCGTCTCAATACGCACACATGCATTGTGAATCTTTTTAATACCATTACAAACACTTCCAAACGTTTTAAATTGAGGAAGGGCGCGTCATATTACTGTAGTTTATCTCTAATATGCAAATCGTCTTCACATGTCCTTTTATAATTTTTATTTATTAGCCTATTTTGTATCCCACTTTTGGACAAGGGCTCCAGGGTTCCCCTAACTCTTTCCAAACCTGATATTATGTGCGATCTCTGTCTCGGTTTTCAGGTAAAAGTTATTGATCGTACTCCATCTTAGTGGTTAACAATCCTGAGTTTGGACTTCTGTTGTTCTAGAACAGCCTTTTCCTATGCTGCAGACCTAAAGGGTAAGAGACCAAGAAAAAAAATTTGGAGCGTTGTGTAGAGGCTTGGGGAACGATTCGTAATTTCATCTACTTGGTGATTTTTAAATAGGTGAAAAAACGGGGGCGCTAGAAAATAATTTCTCAAAGTGGGCAGTTGATAAAATAAATTTGGGGACCTCTGTTCTAGAAGCTCACCGTTTCAAGTTAATCTATAAGATACCTGAAAGTTGATTATAACAGGAACAGAATTACCATGTAACATCATTGTTACTTACACATAATATCATGATTAACAAGCTCGTTGTGCAACGAAAATAAAACTTTACACAGTTTTTTAATGCTCGTCGTCGATAAGAGCTTAAATAAAAGTAAAATAAGTAACGTAAAGCCTGTCTGTTGTCGAATGGGATGTCTATTGTTTTCAGTAAATGTTCATTATTTACTTTCTTTACTTAGGTTTGGTTGCTTTTTGTTTGTTTAAAAGACTGGTTTTTAACCTTCCGTGTATGCTTTTAAACATATTTAATTATTTTTTAAACTGTTAAGTATATTTTTTTTTATATTTTGTTGAAATTGGGACATTTGTATTATTTCTGTTGTCGATCTACAATTCAAGTTTAAAATACGTATAAACACAGCTACAATGTATGTACTTAATTGAATAAATTCCTTGATAAACCTTGGTGAAAACAAAAGTGATTGCATGCAAATGTGTGTGCAACATGTTTTCAGCAACATAAAACATGTTGCTGCAACATGTTGAGAAACATTTTTTTCTCAACTACTGGGTGGAGACTAGGCTAGGCTAGTAGATAATTTATGGCCTATTATTTTTGCCATACTCATAACTTACTTTGATAATAGGTACGCAGACTTGGTAAAACGTGACAAGAAATAATAATTAGGTTACCTCAGAAATAAATCAGACATAACAGAAAGTCAGGTCATGCGAAGCAATAAAGAGATACAGATGACACGGATTTGTACTAATAAACAACAAAAAATTACGTGTCCAGTTAAATTTATCTTTTTTTATCGCCTCGTTGGTCTAGTGGTCGCAAAGCGTGACTGCTGAGCGTGTCTTGGGTTCGATTCCCAGGTCAAGCAAAATGTTATTGGGTTTTTCCATCAGGAATTTCTCAGTAGTAGTTTCGGAGTCTGGATTTGTGTCCGGTTGATGGCAATAGGCTCGCCCCTTATTACATGGAACTAAAATTTAACTGGCATAATGTTAGGTGAACTAATAGTTAAACCTCTGCTTAACGCTTCGGGGATTAGAGGCGTGATGTTCTGTTGTTATAAGTATGGAGTTTCTTTTATGTGACAAAAATTGCCTCTGCTGCTGCTGAGAAATTCCTGATGGAAAAACACAATAACACTTTGAAACACCATACCTTTCTTACTCTTTAAAAAAAATGTTTTACAATGTTTTGTAAACAAGATGATGATCAGTATAGCACAGTTAAGATTTTTGCTATCTTTGGTAAAATCGAGCATGTTAAGACTACAGTAACGGCTTTTCTTTTATGTTGGTTATCAATACCTCGGGGCCGAGTAAACCGTCGTAATGGACACTCCGGTTACAAGGGAAACAATTCGCGTAATTTTGCGTAGGTGTAAATGAAGCTACCTTATATGGAGGGCGTGTTTGGGCACGATAAAGCTAATTGGGCCATGGTTTAATTTATTTTAGCATACTGAATGTCATTTTTGCCATAGTACGTAAAAATATTTCTGAAAATTCCTAAAAGTATGATGAAAAAAGGTTGTTAATTTATGGAACGAATAGCTGTCCCGAAAGATATTGTTCTGCCTGAATATTGGCTAGCAGAGCCACCTGCCGGGTCCAATAATTATTGTGAATTAAGGCATCTTAGAACCCAGTCAAAAATACAGCTTTAAAGAGTTATGTAATACACGTACAAAAAAATTATAGGTACAGTACATGTTTGATCCACAGGCAGGACATTTTAGTACGTTTTAAATAACTAAATTACTAAATAATAATAATAACTTTAAATATTTAAACAGCGTTATCAATACTAAAAATTCGGTCAAGTCCAATCGGACTCTCACGCGAAGTGTTCCGTACCATCGTTTAATATTGAACACTACGTTTCATGTTAATAGTTAATAAAAAAAACTCTTTTCTTATCTCATTTTTATAATTTGCTAAATCTCTACAGCTTTATTATTATTACAAATACCTACTTTGTACATCGCATTCACACACAAAATATTGTACCTAACCAAAAATAGCAGAAACTGAAGATTGAATTATGACAATAATGATCCATGAACAAGATTATTCTTATCAAATGATCTAGTGTGAGGTATATGTGTGAATTTTATCTCCTTAACATTTCATTGTGTTTAAAAGAACTGTAAAATGCTTATCTAATCAGTATTAGAATGATACTCGTCTAGTTCAATGATATAAAAATGCGTGATAAACAAGAAGTAACTGAATTACAACAAAAATAAACAATAAACTGCTGTTATCATGAGATACAGTCCGCCGACAGATGGACGAATGGACGGACAGACAACAGTGGCTTAAGTCAAAGTCAAAGTCAAAAACATTTATTTCAATTAGACCGTTTACAGGCACTTTAGAAATGGCCAGGAATCGGTCAGTTAGTCCGAAAATTGAAGCTAGTTGCTTGTTCCAAAACGGAGGTAGGCCTCTATAGAGAAGAACGAGCAATAAAATAGTAATAGGATCCAAGTTGCGGGACGTCTAACAGGATACCGTGGCCCCGGAACGTAAAGGGCAACAGAAGGAACAGGGTGGTATTTTAGTCAGCAAAAGTCTGACAGTCCCTTTCGCCCCACCCAGGGCGGAAGGAATCATTCGATGATTTTTACCACCATAAAAAAGGTTCACACTTCGCGTACGGAAGCCCAAAAACGGCCAAAGAATTCCGAAAAGAAAGTTATGGTTGCTATGTATGAGTACCCTGTACTTTTTACCTTATTTTTTTTTGGTATTAGTTGAAAGAAGCAATGGTTGTATACTTATGATACAGCCCTGTCACAGAGGGACTGATAGATGGAAGGACGGATGAGCAAGAGCAATAGGGCTTCGTTTGGCCAGTATCCTGCGGATGGTTGTATCTTATGCGGATTGCCCTACCCAGAACAAATGGATGCATGTTGTGACGGGTGTTGAATAACATAGTGTTTTTTAGTTATTTATTGTTATAATTGTAAATATAATTTTACTAACACCTATAATTAATTGTAATAATTTTCATTTTATTATATTTGTGTATATTTCTCGACATTTTAAGATATTTGTATGGATTAATTTGATTTCTGAAATAAACTGATTAACAATAATAATTGGGTACAACCCTAAAAAACACGAAGAAAGAAAAATACGCAATTAACATACCTAAGATTATTTACATTGTGTTCAAATTTTCGTAACTTTTACAATTTGTAAAAAATATTGGACTTTTGATGTTATTTCTACTTTCTGTTCTGTTTCCGGGGTGAGTAAGAAATGAAAAAATGACTTTTCTTTATGGCCGTGCGCCTAAATGTATAACACAGTGACCATAAAACATAGCCTCAAAAAGCCTCGGCAGCAGTGTAGCTTTCTATCTGTGAAAGAATTTTGTAATCGAAACAGTACCTACATTTAGAGATTGTCTACCTCTTACAAACCATTTTACCTCTTCATAATGTTGGTATTTTGTATAGCTTACTTACTATAAAATATAACAGCTTATTATTGTCCTTATGCAGGGCAAAGGCCTCTTCTCATACAGATCTGAATTTTATGTGTGCTCCAATATCGCTTTGGGTCTAGCCTTGTTTGTATATTTGGAGTAAATAAATAAATAATTAAATATGAAAATAATGAAAATCGGTTATGTATAGAATATTACTTTGGTTAGGCTCGCCCTCTATTACATGGGACTTAAACATAACTGGCGAAATGTGGTTGTACTCATGGGTCTTATCATTTTCTTTATCGTGTGGGCAGGTCTTATGACCCTACACACCCTAGTGTCAGAGTTTCTAAACCGCCTCAAGGGCCTCTGATATGGTTTGAGTGGAACAGTAAGTCCAGGTTTCCGCACGATGATTTCCTTTACCGATGCCTGTGATGACAAAGATAAACTTTAGAAAGTACATATGAATTGAAAAATTCACATTGGTACCAACCTTTGTCTAACTCTTTGGGTATTACTGACGTGATGTTACGTATTTTATTACTCTGGTAATAAAATATAATATTTTCGTCAATAAAAATATCATACGATTTAATCATCCTAGGTAGGATGATTAAATCGTATGATATTTTTATTTTTTTTTATATTTATTTATATTTTGATTTTTTTTTTGGGTAGGTAGCAGGTGCTACCTACCCATCCATAGTCTGTTGTCAATATTATTAAGACAGTTCGTTCTATATAGGTCACATGAGAGGCCAATGCACCGAGATTTGAGTCTGTTCTTATTTATAGTATCAACGTCTGTTATGTGTACAGTCTATGAACTTATGTCCCAGACAAACAACTAAACTAAGTACCTACACTTGTTTGTAAATCTTACACGTGTGTTTTTGTAAATAAAGTTTTATATGTCATTTTTAGTTTTTTCTTCAAACGAGTTGGTGCCCTACATATTATCATAAACAGTGATTTTTCTCCCCAAAAACAAAAGCCAATAACCAGCAAGGGCGCATCCAGGGTGGGGGGTAATGGGGGCCATGACATCCCCTGTGCTTACTATTTCCTTTTAATTAGAATTATTATTGTAATCGAAACGAAGCCTGTCCTGACTAGACCTTATTAAATGACCCCCCCCCCTGACTTGAAGGCTGAATCCGCCCTTGATTACCAGCAATAATTTTGCTCAGTGTTACTTAGTTTGATGGACAGTATTCGTAGTTAACGGGTATCTGATGTTTCTTTTACACTTCTACCTCTTTTCCAGTGTTATTATGTTGGTAGCGCGCATTGTTAAGGGTCGGTTCACATCTGACGGAAGATACGCTGCGTATCGTCAGTCGCGTAACGCAGAAACAGTCAAATAAATAATAAAATATCCAAGTATATACACATGACCGATGATGCGTTAGTGCGTCGACCATACTAAAGACGACACGTTCGACGTTTCTTCCGTTAGATGTGAACCGACCCTATAGTTATTTAAATAGGTCGCAGATAGAAAGTTCTAACGTTTTCAAGTAAACACCGCTAAAACATAATTAACGTACCTACATAGTTGTTGTTTTAGTTTTGCAGTTGAACGTTTTGTAAAATTATGCTGGTGTTTGTACTCTATTAGATTAATATTTAGTTAGAAAGTAGATGAGTAGGTGTTTAAATCAATGTCTATTAATAGTGAACATATTTTTTTGACTTATAGAATACTTATTTATCAATTAAGTAATGATAGTCCAAATCTATTCTATAAAATATTATAAAGCTGAAGAGATACTGACTGACTGCCTCGTTGGTCTAGTGGTCGCAATGCGCGACTGCTGAGCGTGAGGTCTTGGGTGTACTAATGGGTACACCTCTGCCTAACCCTTCAGGGATTACAGGCGTGATGTTGTGTTAAAGCTGAAGAGATTTTTTTTGTTTGTTTTTTTGATTAAACCAGAAATAATCTTTTTGTATATGATTGCTAGATTCATGAGGAATAGTACAGGCTATATAATATCACGCCAAGATTAACGGGAGTGGAGCAGTAACCAAACACGTAACATAACGCGGGTAGAAAAAAAAGTCATTTAATTAAAAAAGTAGATTAAGTTAAGTTTCAATCGAAGACATCCATCGGTTCCTAAAAAAACTTTAACTATTTCTGACAATCCTGCATGCCTATCTCTTTTTTGATCGTTTACAGGTTCCATGGTAAACTATATTTAATGTCTAGTAAGCACTCTTTATTCATTGTAATTTAGCAGTCCCCAAAGAAAATATCATTAGTGATTACCATGAGTAGGTAGGTATTTACTTACCTTTTTATATTGTAGAAAAACAAAAGTAAAACGAATGTATAGCCCTTCATGATTTATTCAGAGGGTCGATTTGGTTAGCGGTCAGGATTCAAAGCCTTCTTGAAACATAAATTGAATTTCGAGCTCATCAAGCATTTTTGGTAACCGCCTGAACTCATGGAGCCGAATTTGTAAGACCTGGGTTTGTCCGGGATTAAGTAAACTTTGGGCTGATTTTTTGCATAGCTAGTTCAATTTTATTTTAAGAATAATTTGAGAAAACAATTTATTTTATGCGTCTGCGTATTCTTCTGTTTTTTTCTTCAAATCCCTGAAACGGCTGTAGCTATTTTAACAAGAGTTTCAATCGCAGGTACCTGATGTTATTTAGGCTACTTCTGCTACCATCACCGACGCCGACGAAAAAAAATCCCCAAGACAGCCAACATTCACGCGAACGAAATCACGGGCACAAACTAGTTCAAAATTAACTCGTCTAAGGAATCAACTCTCAGTTAGTTACATCTGGTATCGCGCAGATAATTGCAGAATCATTTTACTGCGAAAATAAGAAATCACATTGCTAGGTTACGTTGCAATCTGATAAAAGGACTTGAAGATAAAATTATAAGTATTGCGTATTTGTTGAGAATTTCGGTAGTCTTTGTTTGATCTTTTCGTTGTATGATATTGTAAGATAAGTGTGCATGTTATGGTGACGTAAAGGTATCGTGACATCTCATTGTAAAAAAGAGTGATTTGTTTCAAAATAAAATATGTGATATTATAACGGTGCTGACAATAGGAATCCTGAGGAGAGATCATAAATCCGGGGTCGCGGGACGTCTTAACTCCTGTTCCGGGGCCACGGTAAGGATACCGTGGCCCCGGAACGGAACGGAAGGAACAGGGTGGTTTTTTAGTCAGCAAAAGTCTGACAGTACCTTCCACTACACTCAGGGCGGAAGGTCTTATTTGATGATTTTACCACTTAAAAAACACACACACACACACAGTAACGTGAGCAAAGCCACGGAATTACAATTATAAACATATTTAAGTAACGAAGTCGCAGGCAAAAGTTTAACTAGCTTTGCCCGTGATTTCGTTTGCTTGAATTTTTTTTACGTATATTAAAAGTAAAAAAAATATCGCACTACATAGAAAGAATTTTCAGAACAGTAGTTCTGGGCATTACCGCGTTAAAAAAATAAAGAAACAAACTGTACGGCTTTATACTGTTATGGCTATAATGTTTTCAAGTAATGGCCTTTTCGTTCATAACAGACACAATTCTCACTTAGCGAGTTTTGTAGGCCATATAAACACCTTTATGTACGTGTAAGCCCTACCAACTGTTATTTATAAATCGCTCCAATCGCTCAGTCTCTGCGCAAATAGAGCCATCAAACATTCTACACCAGATATTGCAGAAAATGTTAGATGCGAGCTGATTTGTCAGTCTGTTATACCAATCATATTGATTGGATGTGCTGGTTCAAGAAGCTGTAAAGAGAAAATAATCATGTGTCACTTAATCACAAAAAAGTCCTGTAAACGAATTTCACCAAATGTTTATCTTTACAATAAATAAAATTGAGGTATCTGTTTCCAATAGGTATATGTTTACACAGTACCTACTTATATCAAGCAACATTTTTTTTTCTTTCTGCCTGTTTTTCGGGCTGTCTGTATGTTTATTCCGGCTAAACTCTAAAACGGCTAGACCAATTTTGACGGGGCATTTACTGGCTGGCATACATATAGCTGGTGTTATAAAGAGAAACTTTGGCTACTTATATGTCACAAAAAGATATTGTGCGAAAAAAAAACCTAGGTGGCCGCGTTTATTGCGGTTTTTTTTTCTGGCCCAGAAACTATAGAAAAACTAGGGATTGTCTAAAATCAGCGACTCGAAAAGAAGAAGATAAGTTCAGGGACGATAGGTATTTTTAGACGATATTTGGTTTCAATGCAACGTTTGATAAGTAATGAGTTACAAAACAATAATAAGAACAAAAAGAAATAAATATGTTATGTTTTATTTTTTGGTAAATAAATTACGTAGGTACTTAAAACTTTATCAATATTATATATCTAGACTTCTAGACTAATATAATAAATTGAAAAGGTTTTAATTGGACTTTTTTGTCTACAAGATCCTTTTCTATGGCCGACCGAGAAGAGCTCGGAGTGGCTTGAATAAAAACATAAAATATAATAAATAGGTAAAGTTTGTTCATAAGAAGTAATTTCTAGAAATACTGACCCGATTACAAAAATCTTTTACTGGTAAAAGCTACCCTATTTCCAAGTGCCATAGGCTATGTTTTATGGTACCCTTGCCATCCACGCGGACGAAGTCGCGGGCCAAAGCCAGTGCTTAGGCCGCTATCCCGCTGGCGTTTTACGAGCGTCGACGCTTCTCCAACGTCTGTGCAGCGCCAACGTTGTGCAGACGTGACGTTAACGTCGCGAGTTTCTAGTAGCAAGAGTTACATCCGCTATTAATAATAATTTGATAAATACAATTATTACCTTACCAAATAATTAATAAATAATAAGATAATAATTAGATAATAATATAATAAATAATTTGATAATTAGTCAATAATAGAGGTAATTATTTATTACCTATATTATTGACTGCCTCGTTGGTCTAGTGGTCGCAAGCGCGACTGCTGTGCATGAGGTCTTGGGTTCGATTCCCAGGTCGGGCAGTGTTATTGGGTTTTTCCATCAGGAATTTCTCAGTAGCAGCCTCGGAGTCTGGATTTGTGTCCGGTTGACGGCAATAGGCTCGCCCCCTATTACATGGGACTAAAAACATAACTGGCGAAATGTGGGTGTACTAATGGGTACACCTCTGCGTAACCCTTCGGGGATTACAGGCGTGATGTTATGTAAATACAATTATTAGTAGTTACCACTAGAAACTCACGACGAATAATGGCGCTGCACAAGCTGTTGGAGAAGTGTCGACGCTCATAAAACGCCAGTGGGATAGCGGCCGTAATAGATATGTTAAGTTGGACGTTGTGGGTTCCATTTTCGATCTAGGCCAAAGTCTTCTTTCAACGTATTTCGGTCAGCAAGTTAGCACAATTCCGGTTGGTTACGTTTTGATGGCATTGCTAGTTAGGAAATGGGACCTCTGAGGTCCAAACCTAATGTCGCGTGCAGAACAGACTGAATAGAACTGGACGATAAGGGTCCGGAGCGCATGAAAAGGAGCTATTATGATGTTGATGAAAAATGACAAAAAAAATCGTTGCTTTTTTTTCGCTTTCTATAATTCTGTCAGACCACCTATAGAGCTATAAGTGAATGCTTTCACATCAACATACAGATTATGAAATATAAAAAGTGTGATCCAAAAAACTAGGTTCTATTGTATAAAAATAAATAAAAAATATTTTATAATATGATTTTATTCTTAGACCTCTTTTTTTTTTCAAATGAATTATTTTTATTGATTTAATAATAAAATATTTTTATTAAGAAACGGCCAGTAGGAACCAGCTTAGTAGGGCTTAGGTAAGCCGAAAGCTGCCAAAGTGATATCGACTATAAGAAAGATAGAGTATTGATGGAAATCTTCCAAAACTGCCTTTTAAGTAGAAATGATAAACAAAATCTCTCTTCATAGATAATATCGTCTATTTTCTTATCTGGATTACTAAGACATTTCCATTTTTGCCGATAGGCAGTTCATCAGAATATTTCCGTACTTCATTGAGGTGTATATTTAACCGTGAGTCACACGTCAGGTTTCTTCTTGTAGGTACTTACTTCCATTCAAGTAAAATATCCTTAAATATCTTAAATAAATATCTTGGGACAACTTTACACACGGCTATCTGATCCCAAGCAAAGCAGAGCTTGTGTTATGGTAACTAGACAACTGATATACATACTTATATAATTTATAATTACATACATATTATAGATAAATCACACCCAGACACAGAACTAACAATCATGCTCATCACACAAAGTTTGTCCTGGGTGGTAATCGAACCCACGACCTCCGGCTGAGCAGTCAGGGTCGCTAACCACTAGACCAACAGGCCTATCAATAATGTAAATATACATTAAAAATTTAAAAGGAAAATTACTGATCTACTAACTTTTTTTTGCACTGAAATGAAGTTCGCAATATTTTTAGGTATAAAGATTTTTCATGTATAAAAATAATAATTCTCTATCTTAGGGCTGATTTTTCAATAGTCAGATAACGATTATCCAAAGAAAAAATATGACAGTTTGACATATTTTCTATACAAAAGCTGTCAAACCGGAATATTTATCCCTCCATTATGTGATCTGACGATTGAAAAATTAGCCCTCAAACTACTAAATATAATGTTACCCTTCTAATATTTTGATGTCATAAAAATAGGTATTGGTAAAAAAATAAACGATATGAACACAAGCAGCAACTGTACATTAAAAATATTATTTATCATTATTATTCCATTTATTTATTTAATATACATATATAATTACATTTTTAAATATTATAATAAAAATATAAAAACATTTAAAAAAATATATATATTATTATTCTTTTATCATTATTATTATTGTTTGCACAGATAAAAAAATAAGTCTGTATTAGCTTTTAATTAAAGCCTATCCTGTATTCTAGAAACCATTAGAAAAATAACGGTGAAATAACGACAGATATTAAGTTGTATCGCTGAAATTACTGCATTTTAATGTTTACGTAAATGGTGATTAGATTACATTCATTTGCTATTATCATAATAACCCAGCTTATATCGAAATAACGCTAGAAATATAACGTTATTTTTCACGTGTGATTGGACTGTAGTTATTTGAATTCACTGGCCCCTGAGTTTAAAACTGTATTACAAAGAAGACCAGAGATAAAACATCAATTTATAGGGCACCATATATAAAGAAAATTCTTGGAACTTTCCCAAAAAAATATTTAAATTAAATATGATAGAGTTAAATGTAACACTGTCAGTTGTTAGTAGTAAATATAAAGATTTATTGGTAATTCTAATGATCTATTGGTTCAACGTGATTTATGCATTAGTCATGGAAAACGGTGTTTAAATATACAAACGGCGCCATCCACAATAATAAATGCGAAAGTAACTCTGTCTGTCTGTTAGCTCATTAGTGCCAAACTACTGAACCGATTATGAAGAGATTTAACAAAATGGTAATTTGGTATCTCGATTTAAGAATGGATGTATGGATGTAGACTTTTTAATCTACACCGTCATCGGCATTCGTAATAAACGGAATTGATGCGGATGATGTCGCAGGCAAAAGCTAGTCTTTAGCAATTTATGATTTGTTTATTTTTAGTTTAAAATAAAAAAAAGTTGCGAAATGTGGAAGACAAAATTTGCATATATAAAAATTCAGATTTTATTATAAAGCTTTATAGATAATGTAACTATTTATCTATTAAAAATAATTTATAAAGTTTATAAAAGCGATTTTAAAATAATTATCTAAATAAAAAACTTTACAAAACTCACCAATAAGAAGAGCCGATGAAACAAAAACAAATTATTCACGAAACTTTTCAAAACAAAACAGAAAGTCGCACGTTGTAATTAAAAAAGAAAGTTATTCAAAACACAGATCGAAAAAGTTTACAAAACAATTTAATGGTGATTTTTTATTAAATTTCCAGTTTTTAATAAATTCCACTAAGTTTTCGCGCGTATATTCCCGAGACGAAACGTCAAGTCGTCTTCACGCAGCAGTGTTCAGTGTGAGACTGGTGGCTGGTGGTACTGTTAGCACTTGCCTGTCCGCTGGCACGCCACGAAACTACACTGAAAACCTCATTTTTCCTGTTTCAAATAGACATAATTGACTTTTGTTTTAAATAAATATATAAACAGTACGTCTTCACATTCGTATTAATTATTTTTAATTAAGTAATATATCTGTGCAACTTATTGTAAAACATTCTTTCTAAAGTGTGTATGGAGTTTTTTGCCCATTCTTCTCCATAGAAAACTATCTTTTTGGAATAGGTAACTAGATTCAATATAATTACTTTTTTTTTCATTTTGTAAATGACGTTTAAAATTGCATTTTAATTGTTTAATTAAAATAAAAGATTTGACTTTGATTTCGACGTAAGAATAAAAATTACAGACTCAAAAAATAGTTTAAAACATATAATAACTTTTTGTTATTTTTCGAATGCGAGGAAATTCTATGCTGTCATTGAACGAAAAACGACAGCACTTAGTCACTTTTCATAGTGATTTCATATCGGTTTAGATAAGGAATACGTGATGTAATTTTTTATAACAATTTGAAATTGGAATATGACAGCGGCGGCGTTTCATGTTTTGTTTTTATTTTAATCTAGCGTAAAAATGGACAGTTCCTTTTAAAAGTTATGTGGTAACACCTATTTTTACCCGATTGCGGCGAAGCTTAAAATAAGGGTTATGTGTTGACCTGTATGTATGTCCGTTCCAATGTCCGCTCGTAACTACTCAACGGCTCAACTGATTTTGATAAAATGATACGTCATTAGATTCCTCTTGATGGAAATTTAGACTGGCTTCCCAATAATGGGCCCCGGTTATGAAAGTATAGACTACAGTAATTGTTTTTTGGATTGTTAAATTTACTTTTTTTTTATCAGTCAGACGAAAGTTATCAGTGACTTACGAAGTATTACTGAATGAGACATTACACACGTTACCAGTACATTGAAGTAATCCAGAGATATTGTGAGTAAATATAGACAAGTATTATTTGTATAGAGATTTTTTTTTTTTTTTTGCTTCTGACTGTTTAAAGAGTTATTCTGTGCAACGTAAATACATAGTTAATCTTTATTTAAGTTTTGCGTACTTATGTCATGCGACTACTTATTTAACAGACAAGAAATAAATTATTCAGGCATTCAGGAGGGTTTTCAGGAATTTCTCAGTAGCAGCCTCGGAGTCTGGATTTGTGCCCGGTTGATGGGAATAGGCTCGCCCATTCATGTAATAACATGGGACTAAAAACATAACTGGCGGAATGTGGGTGTACTAATGGGTACACCTCTGCCTAACCCTTTGGGGATTACAGGCGTGGTGTTATGATGGTGATGAAATAAATTATTATAATAATTTGTCAAGGTGCCTTCTCTGTATAAGAAGAGGCCTTCGCTCTGTAGTAGGACAATAATAGGCTAATAATATTAATTAGCTACATATTATTTATTTCAAGGTGTCGTGATGGCCCAGTGGTGAAGGTGACCGTCTCTCATGCATAAGGATGCGATGTCGATACCGGGCAATTACCAATGTGACTTTTTCAATTCATGTGTACTTTCTAAGTTTAACTTGGACATCACTGACATTGGTGAAGGCAAACATCGTGAGGAAACCTTGACTTATAATATTTAGATATACCTAAGTCTGAAATCGCTAATCCGTCTTAAGCAAGCGTGGTGATTAATACTCGTACCTTCTCTGCATGAGAAGAGGATTTTGCCCGGCAGTGGGTCGATATATTAGGCTGGTATTATTATTATTGTTTTTCATTTCAGAGTTTTTTAAATGTTTATGATAATTTATTGTTTTTTTTTTTTTTGCAAAATGTAGGTAGTTACTGTCGTATATGTGATAGTTATTGGGTAGGCAGAGAGGAAAACCTACACGTTCTGTCAATAACATAAATTACTTAGACAGTGTTTATTTTCGCCGCTCGTTATTACCAAGTATTTGTGACGAAAAACCTTTTAAAAGGTCACTGAATTCTACTTACTGGACGTTGAGGCTCTGTTATCAAAATAGTTTATACGCCTACTTATACCGAAAAAAAAACAATTAAATATTAAGTTTATCTGTCTCTTTTTCCGCTAATCTACGAAACGGCAGGACCGATTTTGACGGGACTTTAATTGGCAGATGTTACTTTGGCTTTTATTCGAAAAAAGAATTGGGATTCCGTGCATTAAATAAAAATCCCGTTGATAGCCGACATTCTCGCGAACGCAGTTGCGGGCATATTTAAGTTAGTAGAAAGTTAATGTATAAAAGTATAATTTTATTTGCTATATTAATAAAGCTGTCTGTAGGACGGTACTGAAAACATTATTTTCCCGTCTATGAGGCCCGTTTGCGCCAGCAAAGGTTTTCTTATTGCTAACACATCTCAATTTGACCTCTAGTTAGCAAGAAGCTCTCAGTAATTCTTTTGGTGCAAGCAGGCCGTAACAAATTAAATTAAACCTTTCCAATCCTTTGCACACATGGCTCAGCCACAAAAATATTACCAGCCAGTAACAGCTTTTATAAAAAGATTAAAAATCATTTTATTCCAAATCTTCGCTCTCGACTCGGATTAATTCTCGATTGACTTCGCTCAGAGGGATTATATCGAGTCAACAGCATTATATCGAGATATTATGTTTGAATCGATTCTCTCCTTTTTTGTCACGAAGTCAGAGTTGAGTTTAAGCTTGGAGTTATTATCGCTAGGTTAGTTTATGGAAACGGAGCTGCTTTTGGCCTATTTACGTAAAACTGGAATAAAAATGAAGGCCAATTCTCGTAAAAAATAAAATATTTTGTAAGCTATTTGCAGTGTCATCTCAGTGAGAATCAATGTCATAATTTAGACAAGAAAACAATAGGTAATTTTGACAGATTAAAATTCTAACGCTTGTAAAAGCTAGTAGGTACAATCGCCCCCCTATACCCAAAGTCGGGTACTATTAGGTTTTTGGGTTAAAAAAACCTCTTTAGCGCAGTCCTCGAATATCTCATTGTCTTGAAGATTATTTGCAACTGTGCAGTCAGTGAAAGATGACCAGCTCCTTACTTAGCAGTATTTTGACCTATTTTCTTTCATGACTTATAGTTCCATCGGGAAAGGAAACAGCTGGTACGTTTTATGTTTTGTTTTACTATGTGTAAGTACTTTGTTGAACTCCAATCAAGCGTAAAAATGTTAGAACAAAGAATACTAGTTGAACTGGAGACGAAACTCTTGAACGATTGGCTATCGGCTGTCTTAAAAGCTAGGAAGGTAAAAGGGGGAAAAAAGGTAAAGGGTTACGGTATGAAGGGTTAAAAAACAATATTGGATTATTATAATTATAATAATTAATCCAACAATCTGTCAACCTTTTTCCCAAGTTAGGGTCGGCTTCCAGTATAAATAAATAAATAAAATAAAATAAAAAAAGCCTTTTACTTCTTGCAAATTAAAATTAACAATAATTACATTACAAAATAAGAATACGAAAATAACATAATTTCATTTTCTATTCTAAACAAAACAATATCTTCTGATTAAGTTATTTGCATGCATATATGGTATACTTATTTACATATTTATTAAATCATATTATATACTACTTTATTCATTTTTTATGTATTAGGTATATATTAAAGAAGAATAGATAACATAACATCTTATCGGCTTCCAGTATAACCGAATGCAACTAAATACCAGTATTTACATGGAGCGACTGTTTATCTGTCATGATGAAATTGCAGGGTATAAATAGTAAATAATTATGTTTTTAAGTAAATGACTGTTTATGTTTTTTGTTTTTTAATAGCGTAGAATTTCTCAGTAGCAGCCTCGGAGTCTGGATTAGTGCTCAGTTGATGGCAATAAGCTCGCCCCCTATTACATAGGACTTAAATATAACTGGCGAAATGTGGGTGTACTAATTGGTACAACTTTGCCTAACCCTTAGGGGATTACAGGCCTGATCTTATGTTATTTTAAGTGAATCAATGAGTATTTATCAAAAAAAAAAGCAAAGCAAATTCCCAAACCGTCTCGTCAGTCATTAGCATTAATTTTTCCTCTTACAATCAGTAATAATAATAACTTATTGTTAATTATTGCTACTGTCATGCATGACTGATATCCCAGATAACCCTCACAAGGCTACTACCAAATGGGTTCACCAGATAGTTCAATAGTCGGGTCTTTTTGACCTTTTATCAATCAACACCCTGACCACTGAACTATTGTCTCTTACAACCGTGCCATTGACATTTTTTTATTGTTTTTCAACTTTTATTGTGACGTTCATAATAAATATTTATTTTGTTACTTTATTGGTTTCTTTCTTTGAAAGAACTTTGAGATGCATGGTTTTCTTTGTTGGAATAAAAAGTCTATTGTTCGGTTGTGTCTGCTTGATATTGCAATTCATGTGCTTGAAGGTAGCTACAGGTATTCTAGGTATCCTATCGAGAAGGTACCTATCGTACCTAGAAGCTATACAAACACTGGCAGTAAATATTTACATCTTTTGATGATTTATGTTTAAAATAATCTAAATAAATGTAAGCATAAGTTCACTCACTTACTCATCACGAAATATCGAAAACCGCTTGACGTATAAAGATGAAATTTGGCAGTGAGGGAGTTAGTGTGCAGTTAGTAGACATCCACTAAGAAAGGATTTTTTTTTATCCGCTCTCTAAGGGGACGAAACGGAGGTCCAAAGTTTGTATGGAAAAACTTAGGAGAAACATAAAAGTATACTAAGTTACCTGAATTTGGCGCGAGCGAAGCTAGTATTACTAATATAGCCCAGTGGTTAAGTTGCCCACCTCTCATACACGAGGTTGTAGGTTCAAATCCTGTATAGAAGAACATTAATCTGAAATTTCCAATCCGCCTGTAGCAAGTGTGGTGATCATCGCTCGTGCCTTCTAAATATGATAAGCGGCTTTTTCCCTGCAGTAGGACAGTAATAGGCTAGCTTATTACTGTCCTACTGCAAGGAAAAGGCCTTATTGTTATTATTATTAAGTAAAACCCCAAACATTTAGTAAAATACGTTAATCCAGCATAAAAAGTTTTACAATTCAATTCAAATTGTTTTATTATGATCCCTTGAAAGTAATACCTTGGCTAATGAATAATTCTAATTAATTAAAATAATAGAACCTGAGAGATAGCGGCTACCGAATACCGCCGGTAATTATTTTAATTGTCTTTTATAATCTATACCTACCTGTAGAATCCCTGAATCCCTGAAAAGTCCTCTGTGGAAAAAATGTTTTTTTTTTTTAAGATTTCTGAGAGAATTTCGTGGAATTTGATCTCCTAGGTGTCTCGTACCTAACCTTCACTTGGATCATGAACATAACATCACGTCTGTGACGAAGGGTTAGGCAGAGGTGTACCTATAAGTGCACCCATATTTTGACAGTTATGTTTCAGTCCCATGTATTAGGGGGCGAGCCTATTGCCATCTACCGGGTACAAACCCAGACTCCAAGGCTGCTACTGAGAAATACCTGATGGAGAACCTAATAACACTTTGCCAGACCTGGGACTTTCGGACATTAACGTCCTTAATGTAAGAGATGAGCGAAGCGGAGAGATGATGTATAGTACCACAAATGTGATTGGTAGCTTCGTGCACCTACTTTTCCATTCTGTCCAGTTCGTCGGTGGAAAAGCACACAGTCTATTGCAATTTCATAAACCATAAGCTTTACATCACTCTACGTGAATTAAAGCATTTTTCTTTCTCATAGATTTATAGAACCTTCCATGAAAAATGAACACAGTATTATATTGACTACAGGCACGCATAGTGTTTAGCTTTATTGATTAAGAAGTAAGTACAAGATAGCCTTCACCTTGCGGTGGGATCTTTATGAAATTGGCTGAGTCATCATACAAAAATAAATACTAATGATTGACACATCTAGTAGTGCTCATTATCTGACTAGCCTTTCCCAACTATGTTGGGGTCGGCTTCCAGTCTAACCGAATGCAGCTGAATACCATCATTTTACATGAAGCGAATGCCTATCTGACGTCCACAACCCAGTATCTGGGTAATACGATATCCCTTGGTAAGGCTGGTTGTCAGATTTTCTAGCTTCTGACGACCCATAACGACTGTTAAAGATCTACGTATGATAGCTGGGACCAACTTACAATAGCTTAATGAGCTTTCCAAAGCACGGAACAATGACTGTGACGTGTAAAATAAACTAAGGAGTACATATGTATTGAAAAAGTCACATTGGTAGGTACTTGCTCGGATTCGCATACTTTTAGTGTTAAATACTACAATATCTTGTACAATGTTCCTGACATCTTGACAATCATAAAAAATGACATCAAAATTCCTTACCAAATTGACTTTTCACTTGTTTCGACACTTTTTTAACCACTCTGCTCGACAAGATTGTGACATTTGACACATCCCTTGACTCGGCAGGGTGTTGTGGATCACGTCTTATTATACTGGAATTTACATCAACTTTCAAGATTCAATTTTTTAAGAAAAATTAACGTTTGCAGCTATTTTATAGAATAAGTGTGTGGCAAATATGTTTAATTATAACTTGAGGTCGGTAAAACTACTTCAGATCACTGCAAAATTGGTATAATATAAGTATTTCTACACCCTATCCAAAGGCAGACCACTCAGATTAGCTAAAATTAAGTACATAAAGAACCTTCTCGCTTGCTGAAAAGATGCATTCAGACGAAATAAAGACATTATCATTCCATCTCCATTGTTATTATTGGCATTATCCATACATAAGTGCTTTAAAAATACAATCAAATGTTGACAAAATTTACACAAAATTGTGGCACTTCTTAGTGCTGACCGTTTAACCAAGTTTCATAATTCGATTCAAAAGTTGCGTTCAGCCTAATCGATACTTGTAATAAAATCGAGGTTGGCCAAAGGAGTCCGAATGAAAAAAAAACCTTTTGATAATATTTCTCAGGATTTATATTTTATATTAAATGGATAAATAAATGCAAAGCTTAATCAGGAGCGTAACTTATTTTTAATAAGGTATAAGATTTACTTAAGTAGATATTTTAACCGACTTCAAAAAGGAGGATGTTTATAATTCATTAAATACATAATTATGCATAAATCAGCTAAAATATTAACTGAATTATTTTGTTTTGCGTAGACTTGAAATAATGAGGTCGAAGTTAAAATCCAAGATGGCGGTCGTGAAATTTACAAAATATGCGTGTTGGTTCCTTGGTTTTGGGTTTATTTTGTGGTCACGAACCCATGACGCATATTTTGTAAAATTTCACGACCGCCATCTTGGATTTTCACTTCGACCTCAATTTCGGCATCACCACCCCCGAAAACCATGGACATGACACCCATAATGCATATGTTGTAAAATTTTGCGGCTGCCATCTTGGATTTTGATTGTGACAAACGGACGGACAGACGAACACACGCATGATCCTATAAGGTTTCCGTTTTCATTTGGACATACGCAACCCTAATCCAATGTTACAGCCCCAGTCAAACTAATTAGATAAGTTAATTATCAATATTGCTGCAAATAATTAGACATTTTATTAAATGTGTGAAAAAGGCGATATACACCAATCTGAGATAAATGTATACTGTGCACGCTGCATCAATTTTTAAAAGTAGATAATGCACCAAAATTAAAATTCTTAATTAAATTTAATATAAAAATTTTAAAAAAATATATAGGTATCTATGATAGGCATAGTTCATTGGTCAGGACCAGTGAGCTATACCTATCGTAGATACATATTTTTTTCTGTTGAGTCTTGAACTAGAAAACTATGAATAATAATTAAAAATTGAGCTGGATAGCATAAATAGTTAATGTTTATTGTAATTTAAACTTAAATTCCATTTATATTAATTTTTCCGCGTCGATATCTGACATGAGTAATTTTAATTACTCGAATCGATTGAAATAAAAAAAATAATCGATTGACATAATCACAATCGCACATCAATGCATTAAAAAAAAACAACTGGTCGACAATTTCTAAGATCACAAAATGAGTAGTGGTAATGAATATTCCGTGTTTTTAGACCCGTGTTTGTAATTTACACTAAGAATTGGGCATTTTCTTGTTGTTTATTATATTTTGAATGACATTCGTCATGTTTTTAATAATATCTAAATGTGTTATAGTGATATTTGTGACAAACAAAAATGTAAACACGCACGGATTGGCGCGAAGTTTCGACTTTGGATATCAAAAACTTTATTACCACTACTAATTTATGTTAAACTATGGATGAAATCGACAATTAAATCAATTATGAGTTATTTACTGCTCCTGTAGTGGAGCTTGGATGTCTAAAATCCACAATTTTTATGTTTTTTAGCCTCGACTACTATTGTCTTCAAAATGGCGATGATTGCATTTTCACACTTGGATTTTAAAACGGTAATTTTATATACTCGCGTGCTAAATCTAAAAGATTGGGTGGCGCTAACATTTAAACATTTTATCGAACTCTTTTACTTAATGCTCACACATGAGATTAGATGGGTACCATAATCAGTATTTACACCTATTGGTCAGGATGACGCATGCGTGAACTCCGGGGTCCAATTGGACCCACTACCGAGCCGGCGGAGGTTTCTGTGTTCGGGTCCAATTGGGGGCGCTTCCGAACTATACGGTTAAAGAAAAACTTTCCCTCTCTCATTTTTAAATCCAGCAAAGTTCCAGCTGAACCCGATCATATCGATTTAGCGTGTACCATCGTTGTTTACGTTACCATGTTAGGCACCGCTCAGTGCTCGCTAATGAAACATCTCGTTAATTTACAAGCTCGAAACTCAACCCAGTATTCGGGACGAGGCTAGGATAGCTTTCAGATTAGTTGCATCAAAATACGTTATTATTAGTTTGTGTTTAGGAGTGTGTACTGTTTGTATGTGTTTAATGGCTGACTGAATATGTAATAAAGCTGTTTTAAACATTGAGAGTCAAGAGTCCTGTTTAAGAAAATTTGTTTAACTGTAGTCCTAGTTGTCATATTTGTAAATATGATAGCGATTATGATCAATCAAAATTATACCTTAGACTATCGGTTTAGCTCAGTAATTAGATTGTAATAATGATGCCAGTTTGCTTCATCCGACGTCGTACTACTCTTATTATAAACGCAAAAGTCAAAGTGTATGAATGTTTGTTACTCTTTCACACTTAAATGGCTGAACGGAATTAGCTGACACTTTGCACTCATATAGATATTAATTTGGCTAAAGACTAGGTTTTTATCCCGTTATTGTGATCTCATACGATAATTGTGTACTTTGGCTTAATTCTGATGGTTACACAGATGAAGACAAAAGCAAGCTTGTCTAAAATATGAATAGTACATGTGGTTTACCGCAATCGTAACCCTGACCAAGTTCAAGCTCGCAAAAGACAATGATGATGATGATTGATGCGGTAATCATTTTGTGCGCAAACAAGACTGATCATGTGACATAGTCGTGATGGCCCAGTGACTCAGTCGAGCGCCTCTCATGCATGAGAGTGTGTATTTGATACCGGACAGGTATCAATATGTCCTTTTCTATTTCATAATTATGTACATCTACAAAAAAACCAAAGGATGTATTCAGATATAATATCATTAAAAAAGTAGATGATAAACAGTCAATTAATTAAATTGAGTTTTTAAGAAAACTTCAATTATATAAAACGACCTTGGTTAGGTACTTATTTCTTTGTTGAATGTACTTTCCAATAATCTTGGACATGACTGACATCGGTTAATGAAATCTTCTTGATGTCTGAAAGCGCCAAATACGCCTTGTGCAAGCGTGATGTTTAATACTCAAACTAATTGCCTTGTTTGCATCAGAAGCGGCCTTTGCCCTGAGACACTAACGTAATACCAGCTTATTACTGTTCCACTACAGGGCAAAGGCCTCTTCTCATACAGAGAAGGCACGAGCATTGATCACCACGCTTGCTCAAGGCGGATTGGCAATTCCAGACTTATATTAATTACAAGTCCAAGTTTCCTCACGATGTTTTCCTTCACCGATGACAGTTATGTCCAAGGAAAATTTTAGAAAGTTCAAAGACACTAATAATCCTTTAATATTATTCTTCTGCTAACGTCGTATAACATGACATATTTGTCTGACTAGACAAGTGATGAGTAGCAATAAAACTAGGCTCAGAGACTCTCTATGTGGCTTCATCATATCCTCTCATCAAAGCAAGTACCTAATACTAATGAAGTGACTTATATTACATTGTTGGGTAAATATTGCCTACCCACAAAATAATCCAGACTACTAAACGCCGGTGCTTCAATAAGCTTGTCTCATCCATGTTTACATTGCCCGAGAGAGCTTGGGCGATGGTCGTGTCGCAAACAATAGCTTGTTATAATGCTAATTGAATGGTTGTGGTGTAGTTGTAGCAGCAATTAATCAATCAGTGTTACCTTTGTCTATGTTTAACGCTTCAGAGGGCGATCCATGTAGTTGATTTTGACAGTGAGTTAGGGACAAAGGTCAATTGCAATTAAAGATGATGATTGTTAACTAGCAGCCGCCTAAGATGTACTGATAACTTGGATTAAGATTGCCGGAAACCTGAAAGTAAGATTAGTCGTTATTTTTTATTTATTTTTATTTATTTAATATGGGAGACTTATAGTTACGAGCGTTTACGCCTTTTGTTTTAGGGTGATAACAATCATCAAATGAGTCCTTCTGACCTGGGTGGGGCGGAAGGAAGTGTCAGACATTTTCTGACTAAAAAACCACCCTATTCCTTCTGAAGCTCTTTTGCGTTCCGGTGCCCCCGCGACCGCGGCAAGCGTTTGGCCCTGTTGGGGCCCCGTCCCTGAGCCTTACGTTATTTCATACATACTTTCAACGCCTTATTTTTCGAAATTAATGAACTGATTTAAATTAAACTGCCTACTACGTAAGCAAGATACATAGGTCTAAAAAGTCAGTTGAGAACATTTTCGAAAAATTGTGTTGCAACTAAATTGGACCGCATTTAAGTTTATCGTAGAAACTGAGATTTTCAATTACCTTTTTTTTGAGTTAGACATTTCTAAAATGATCCAGACTATAACCTATCTCTGTGCTAATTGTCATCTAGATCTATTCAGCCGTTCTGGACTGATTGAGTAACAAACATCTATTCATCCAAACTTTTGCATTTATAATAGTAGTAAGATAACATAACATCACGCCTGTAATCCCCGAAGGGTTAGGCAGAGGTGTACCTATTAGTACACCCACATTTCGCCAGTTATGTTTTTAGTCCCATGTAATAGGGGGCGAGCCTATTGCCATCAACCGGGCACAAATCCAGACTCCGAGGCTGCTACTGAGAAATTCCTGATGGAAAAACACAATAACACTTTGCCCGACCTGGGAATCGAACCCAAGACCTCATGCACAGCAGTCGCGCTTGCGACCACTAGACCAACGAAGCAGTCGAGTAGTAGTAAGATATTTTATAATAGTATATAGTAGGTCGTTTATCGCTTCAAACGACGTATGTTAAATGGTAAATTGGATGATTGTACTGCCATCTACTGGTCATTGTCACCGTACCGGTCAATTACGTATCACGTGGAACTGTGGTTGAAGTTTGAACTGCCTCTGTTGAATGGTAATTATGGTTTTTCTAACACCTCCGCTATTTTTTAAGGATGTTATCGGGTCCCTATTACTAACCCTTCGGTGCCCGTCTGTCAGCAGGCTGTATCTCATGAACCGTAATAGCTGAAGAGTTGAAATTTTTACAGAATATTTCTATTGCCGCTAAACCAACAAATAATAAAAATAAATAAAAGTTAAAAATGATAGTGGGTCCCCATACAGGAGCCCTGTTATTTTTTCTTTTTTAGCTCGATTCTCTAGTGGCAATACTGTTATAACCTTTCGTGTGCGAATCCGACTCGCCGAAATGACCGTTTTTTTTCTTATTCTTGTCATTGGACATAAGACATTTGGACCGTTTCTCCGGGACTCGTCAAGCTTCATTTCTTCGCCGCTTTTCTGGTTGATTCTGGCTTTCAGGAGTTGCAGTACAGGCTTGCCTGTGTTGAACATTGTACAGAGGAAGTATTTTGAACGTAATGAGAGTAAAATTTTGAATAAAGAAACATAAAAACCCATTGTTTTGCCAATCCATTAGTCATAACATCATACGAACACAGATGAAACAGCTCACTATAATGGCGCTAATGGAATTTGCGGTTCAGATCCGCATCGTTAATATAAACTAATTAGTAGCGAAAATAGTAATGAAACACGATGTGTTGGAATTTTGAGAGGATTATTTCGATTCATAGTTTGATACGAAAACATGTTCTGCATACAGTAATATGTTTAAAAAAATGTTACCTCACATTAGGATATTCTCCAAACATACACGTAACATCACGCCTGAAATCCTCGAAGGGTTAGGCAGAGGTGTACCCATTAGTACATCCACATTTCGCCAGTAATGTGATGTTCTCCAATAAACATTAATATAAACTATACACAAACAGCCTGACTCGGTACAACTACCTGTAATCCATACAAATATTTGTTTTGGGAATCGAAATCGAAACACGCAGCACAGTAGCCATTCGCACAAAAATGTACTAAATATACAACCTGTATCGGAAATGGTATATACATACAAAGAGTAAGGCTTCTTTCGATGATAACTAACGATATGGCAAGGGTTTCAGCTCAATATAAAATACTCTAAAAATTGCTATCAAATTTTCGGTTTCATATGTTTCTTAAATTCAAATCAAAACAAACGTGTCAAACCGCACTGCGTGGATCAAAAACTTTCCACGTTACTTGCCTATCCTAACTAATATTATAAATGCGAAAGTAAGTTTGTTTGTTTGTTTGTTACCACTTTACGCCTAAGCCACTGAACCGATCATCCTGAAATTTTGCACATAACGTTGCCAGGTGTACAGGGACAAACATAGGGTACTTTTAATCCCGAAAAAAAGTACTGTTCCCGAGGGAAATCACAATAACGTCCTTATGACAGTAGATGGCGCCACGTGTCTATCGAATCGTGATCAAATTTTAAGTTTATGCATCTAATACATTTTGAGTCTAGACTGTCGATAGACCAGTTTCAAGTAAACAACCTAGAAGTACGAAAGTGGTTTGCTTGATAATTTTTCATGCCCAAAACCTCTGAAGATTATCCTGACATTTTGCATAAAGTGCCTTCCAGACGGACGGACTTGCGGTTGCGGCAAACCGCAGGCCGCGGCTCCAACCGCTGCAAAAACACACCACCGCGGTCACAGTGGCGGCCTGAAATGTCATTAGCATGGTGTTTGTGCTACAATCGGACGTCAGTCAATATGGCTAACCGTAACGTTGTCTTTTTACTCTCATGACTCATTAGTCCTCTCTGAAGATGAGAAAAAAGGTAGGAAAGCCGTTTATGTAACCACTTGAGGTGTGAGATAGAGATAAACTACAGTAACTTGACGTGCCCTTCCATAATTCAAATCGTTTGAAAGTGTTTTTAATAGTATTAAAAATACTCACAACGCGATACAAATACAAATCAGCGATTTGTTTTTCGACTAGCGGCAACAAAAATTACTTATTATTATTAGTATGGCGCTGCACTGACATTCTCTATTAAAATTACAGGTGCGTGGTCTTGCACGGTCGGCTATTTATGATTAGTTGACAAACAAATATCCTAGCCTGCTACTGAAGACTCACAACTACATACAAACTCTTTCATACAAATTTGACTACACATATTGAAATCGTAATATGGAGGGGAGCGTCAAGTTATTGTAGTTTATACCTATATTATCATTAGCCTCGCATATTACTCTTAGGAATAGAGAAGTGTGGGTTAAATTGAAATTATTATTTAAATTCAACAATTTCTATTACAATTTCCATATTTGGTGTCATTTTACAAAGCAGTACACGCGGCCTGTTGTTAAAATTTGCAACGGACGCGGCTGCCACAACATTCCGCGTTTGTCTGGGACCCACTTTATATACGTTGTCAGGGATACAGAAAAACTACGTAACTGACACTGTCATTTCTGTGTCGTCACTGACACTGACAGGAGTAAACGCATTCATAGAGGATGCATGGAAGAATAAAGGTGAACTTATAACACGCTCCGTCAGTAAAGCATACTCTGCGATTACTCCGCCAAGTGTGAATCGATTTGGATGATTCATTTTTTGTTTATTTTTCCGAATTGGTCCCTTATAAATGCTGTCATGATCTGATGATGAACTTCGGAGATATGGAACGGAACTCCTCATAGGATCACAGCAGAACTGTCGCAACAGTAGAATTGGTTTGTTTAATGCGTGTAGTCGATAATAGACTGAAGGAAGAGGTTAGTTGCTAAGCTAACCGTGACCTATGACGATGTATGTAGACAACAGTTTTCCATCGGCAAAGTTAAGTTTGTCCCTCAGTACTGTTTATTTTTTCGTAAGAGGTATTTTCGGTGCGTTTTAATGAGGGTAGGTAGGTTACATTTTTCAATTTTAAAATATCTCGCAGGTCCAACTCAGGCAAAAGCTCATTCCGAGCCCGAGCAAAAATTACTGCTCAATTCCCGGAATCTTCCGTTCATGCCGCATTAAGAAGGCAAGCACAACCGGAGCGACAAGCAAATTAATTAGCTGATGAGACATTTTCTTAAAGCCAGGAAAGACTCGAGAGCCATGCCGTCCTCCTGCCAAGCTTCTCTGAGAGTGACTGAGACGCCCTCCTAAACGCAATTGCTTTTGGAGGAACAAGCCGAAAGCCAGAGAGCTGTAAGAGCAACTGAGACGCCTATTCAAACACGACTTCGTCTCAGAGAACAAGCTCAGCCATTACAGCGACAGAAACTCCAGAACAGACGCAGGCGAGAAGGACTTCTCTTACAGAAATGCAAACTGAACGCCGACGGACTTTTAAGAGTCACAGTCTGTTGGTCCGTAGGTATTTAATAATTCTGGATCTGGCCGAACAACAAACCGAGTACAGCCCGAATTGATTGTCAAATCCTAAACAAACGCGGGCGAAGCCGCGGGTAACAGCTAGTATCATGATAAATCTTTTCCGTAATTCTGCGCGCCTAGTATCGCATAGTAGCCTACTGCAGGCGGTATTCTTTGTTGATCATAATTTCTGAACATGTAGAGATAGGATTAAAAACCCTTGCCATATCGTTTGTTATCATCCAAAGAAGCCTTGGTCTTGGTATGTACCTACATATATACCCTTTCCGTTACACTTTGTATACTGTAGCCTAAAATCTATAGTATTCTCTGAAGTTGTTATATTCATTGATACGGTCATTCCATAGATGGGCATCTATATCATAGAAGAGGCGGGTATATTTTCTTCAAACAGGAATTTCTCAGCAGCAGTTAGGAGTTTGGAAGTACATTATATACACAAACACACCTTAACACATCCTCGCACTGTCATTTACACAAATTCACCATTACATTCCCTCTCGCGCAAACACACCCTTACACGCACTCGCACTCTCATTCACACACATACCTATTCATCTTTACATTCTCGCTTACACATCCTTACTAAACGCTAATAACCTACTTACTTTTATTTTTGTAAATTGATGTTTTTTAGATTTAAGATTTTATTTCTTGTTTTTGTTTTGTTTTCTTTTATCCTTTCAATTTAAGTAATTAATAATTACAATACGTATCGACCGAATCTCACAATGGACTCCACGAGACAGGCTCGACCTAGTGTGGAGTCCACAAGTTAATGTTATAACTATGTTTCCTTTTTGCCTCAATAAAAAATTTTATTTTTATTTTTTACATTAGGTGTGAAACCCCCGTGCCATGTAAAGCCGTTGACCCCGGCTGTTATTAGTAGATCTTTGACCGTCGTTAAGGGGAAGTCAGAAGCCCGAAAGACAACACGTCTTACTAAGGAGTATCGTGTTACCCCTTAATTGGGTAGCGGAGGTGAAATAGGCAGTCGTCTATGTAAAATGGCCGGTGTTCAGCTGCATCCAAATAATCTGGAAGCCGACTCCAACATATTGGGAAAAGGCTGTTGTTTTGGGAACACATTAATTAAGCTTTTATTTAATTAAAGTTTTTATATATTTATAGTCTCATTACTTTCATTAAATAAAATAACATGCTTCAGTTACATTGTAGTCACAATTCACAAAACTATTCCACAGAACTTCTATAATTCTGTGCACCACTTTATTAAATATATATTTCGTTTATATTCTGAAATGTTTACATACTTCACCAAAGTGTGTTTGATAATTTATTTATTTTATAACCAGCTCGTGAATGTCAGTAATAGGCGGTGTTTTCTTTTTTTTATACCGATACCTAATTATTTTTCTAAGATAAAAGTAGCTTTTAGTTACTCCTTATTACATCACCTATCTGCCAGTGAAAGTCCTGTAAAAACCGGCTCAACAAAAAAAAGTAAAAAAAAGATTTTTGTGCAAAGTTCCTTTGTTAACATTCATTGCATTTTCACATTTATAATATTAATAATAGAATAGAATTAGAATCTTCGACAAAAGATATACGCAAATCATGACATTCTAATAATTAATGGTCGACAAAAGGTACTTAGGGTCGTGGAACGTGGTTACGTAGGTGTACTGTGTAGGTACTCCTTTACTCATAGGAGACTACAATTAAATTCCTAACTCATGCGCCTCGCCATGGGTTCTCCCAAGCCTGGATGAAACAGATTAAGGAATTCAATTAAAAATTCTCCGGGGCTGGAATAGCGACCCAACAATTTGCGAAGACATCCGATGAGCTCTAAACATTCCATTACCGTTCCTAAACCAAAATTATCTCTCTACTGTGATGCAAGAAAGGCGGTCAAGTGTGTGTCGGGCAACGCGTAATGCCAGATTTTATTTCACCACTTTGTCGGCATGACTAATATTGTATAATAATAATAATAAAAAGGAGGCCCTCGTAAGGCCATTTCTTTTTAGGTGGTAAAAATCATCAAAGAAGGGACTGTCAGACTTTTACTGACTAATAAACCACCCTGTTGCTCTTTACGTTCCGGGGCCACGGTATCCTATTAAGACGTCCTGCAACCCCGGCAGGCGCCGCCGCCTATCGCCTCCGTGAGGACACGGCGATGCTCTGCCCAAGCGGGGCAGTCCTGCACTGTATGCTCCACCGTGTCCTCTTTATGACGACCCAGGGTCGTCACAAAGCAGTTGTTAGCTGGCTGTGTTAAAACGACGGTAATGAAGTTGGTGTTCATATTAGTTCAGATCGGCAGCTTCTAGATGTGAAGAGCAAAACCCGACAGTCGGTCAACGGTGAAATTGTCGGTCCGACCTAATGTGAACCAGGTCTTAGGCGATTGAATCAAGGGCTTGATTTAGAAAGCAGTACATATGGACACGACCCGTATTTGTTAGGAGGTTTCTCTCTTTGGAGCCCTGACCGCCGATGGCTTGCGACCCTGTTTCTACTTTTTTTTTCAAATGTTTGTATTTTTTATTAATGTTTAAAAATATAATTGACATGTATTTTTCATTATAATAATAATAATATTACCAGTCTATTCTTGAAAAAACATCTTCTCATACAGAGAAGGCACTAGCACAAGTAGCTCACCACGCTTGCTCAAGGCGGATCGACAATTCCAGATCTATACCTACTAAATAATCCATGTTTCCACACGATGTTTTCCTTTACTGATGTCTAAGATAAACTCTAGAAAGAACATATGAAATAAAAAAGAGAAGCTATTAGGGTGCCTTGTTGACTGCATAACCTAAAATGTAGGTATAACTATCAAATTACCATAATACCTTATTTTTATCTTCGCGCTCTTAACCGAAGAATTTTCAATTTTCCAACATGTTTTTTTAAATTCGACCATATAATTTCCTTTCACGTTGCGGTGTGCAACGAAACTACAGTTAAACTTAATTAGATTTTTGCACAAACAAAGGCTTTGTACCACAGAGCTTTAACAATAGAGTCAGAACACGGTTACTATGTCATAAGTGGAGCTACAAGTATTTGGAATGAGGCAACATGTGTTACCAGGTCGCGTCTTTCCATTCTGTACAAGGCCGGAATATGAGGGTGTGAAACAAACCGCGTATAGATAGATCGCTATAGGAGAAGAGATGGAGAGACCTTCGCTCTGCGCTGGCAGGACTCTTCGAAGAGCGGCAATAGGCTGATATCATTATTTTATTTACATTTAAAAATACTGCGCTTAAAACGTGGTCGTGATACTAATTGGTCTCAAAAACAACAAAAAATCGCTTTTCAATTTCACTGTAAATGTACAAATAAGATCTTTTATTTCCATTGAAGATTTACAAAAAGGACAAGACTTAATACTACCTAACATACATCAGTGGTTTCAAAATAAAGTGCCAAGCCTGCCTCGAGGTCTGTAAAAATGCGTGAACCACTCAGTCTAAGGGCTAAAGACCAGTTTTCAGTTGAATAAAGTTCCTTCAGTCCCGTTTAAGTGATTTTACAAACAAGAACCTTTATCAATCGTTGTTAAGTACTTTTTTGTATGTTGTACACTGAGAAGAATGTAGGCAGGTGAATTAATTATATTTTCAGGTAATTTTCTTTGCCAATAATAAAACAATTTGACAACACGGTTGGCTACTGTGGCTGGCAGCTACTGTGCGTGTCGCGACTTTGATTTCCGCGTGGAACAAATATTTGTATGTCCTACAGGTAGAAAGGTACTTGTTCCAGGTCTAGTTGTCTGTGTATGTGTGTTTATATGTTTGGAAACGAACCCACGATGCAGAAGTCACTCTTAATGAAGGGCAACTTCTAATTACTAAGTCCCACGTAATGAGAACCAATTGATTTTCTATTGTTCTGTCATACCTAACATTTGATAATAAATATGTCACACGTTATGTCATACATAATAAAATTATTTGATAATTTTTCTACTAAAAACTTGCAACTGTACTAGCCTCTAAGCCTCGTTCAATTTTTAAACCAAATCCTTGGGTCCATTTTCGCTATGCTTCTTCTTGTTCCTTGTTAGCTTGACCGTGAGAATTGCTTATTTAATCTTCTGAAATGCCACGAATTCTTGCTTCACTATTTCTTGCTTATTTCAATGCATAATTTAGTTACTTTAACCGTAACCGTGTGTATGACGAGATGTATGAACGTGGATGAGGCGAGAGAAATATGTAAGGATCGTAGCAGGTGGCTTTGTCTGGTTTCTGCCTACCCCCATGGGAAAAGGCGTGAGTTTATGTATGTATGTATGTTTAATCGTAGACGTCTGTCAGAGACCTAAGCACAAAGTCAAACCGGGAACAAGAGTAGATGTTTTTTCCTTTCACAAATCCGACCCGTATCTATCAGTGTCCATACAGAGAAGGAGTCAATTAATACTCGGCTACCAGCATTCACACAACAAAGGCTTGTTTATTTATTCACTAGTTTACTAGCATATGCCTCGACTTCATCCGCGTGAATATCGATTATCTCCGGAGTTTTTATTAATTCTTATGCGCGGAACCCCATTTCAGTTTCTAAAGCAGGTACCCTTTGCTACATTTTTTACATCAGCTACCTGCCTGTGAAAGTCCCTTTAAAATCGGTCCAGCCGTTTCGGAAATTAGCTGGAACAAACAGACAGATAGATAAAAATAAAATAGTTTTTTTTTGGTATAAGTACCGTGTAAACATTCATATGCATTTAGTAAAAAACTTTTATAAAATGGTCATAATGAACAAAATATGGATGACATGAAACATAGATTTGATGGACATTACAAACAGACAGTTCAGTTTTATTTATTTCTATAGATTTAAGCTCTCTTTGTGTATTTATTTAAACTTTATGAAACAAAAAATACCAAGGCGGACTACTAATAATGCCTTAGGTATTCTCTGCCAGTCAGCTAAAAGATTTTTACCACTTCCCAAAAAATGATTAGAGAATACCTATTTTAGCCAAAAATATTTAAATAAACCACTCTATTTACTGATAAAGTGTACGTTATATTTCCATCTCTTTTCCTCTTTGCAATATATACGAGATAAAAAATTTAAAGCCCAAACTATAAATAAATAAGTAAATCTTAATCTGTAGATCCGAAAATACTTTTCCTCTTCGAAAGGGATTATATTCCGTGGAAAAGTTCAACAAAGTTGAGCTGATTGGTTTGCAGCCAGGTAAAAAGTTTCGTTCTTCAAACTCATGCTTTTATAATGAAAAGATGAAATTTGTCGATAATTATAGGTAAGTACTTATGGTATAATCCTATGCATTTGCTACATAATGATCAGGTTTCGTAATGATCGTACGAAAAAATCTTCTAAAAATAAATAACTAAATGTGTTGCTAAGCGCAAAACTCAAGAACGACTGGAGCGATTTGGCTGATTCTTTTTTTGTTGTGTTCTGTATTTCTTAGACAAGGTTTATATTTAAGTTTTTTTTGTATCTACCGGGAATGTCGGAAATTTGCAATGACAGTGGAACGAAAAAAAAAATGTATATTTTTTTCGTTCAGGACTCGAACCCGCTACACGCAGCACAGCAGCGCTTAGCAACTGCGCCAACCGTGTCGTCAAATAAGTAGGAGACTACTACTATTATTAAGGTTATTTCGTTTATTGTTTTTTTATTTTAACAATTAAAATAGATTATTGCCGAGTGACACAGGCTACGTTTTACGGTATACATACTTAAATTCCACTCGAACAAAGTCGCGAGCAGACGCTACTCGTGAATGAAAAACGTAGTATCTCGAATTTAATTTTCAAATGATTTTAATATTACATGGTGTTCGCTATGCTTTACGGAAATATAAATGACTCTATTACGTGAAATAAATACCCAAAGGAGTGGTATTGTCTGATTTATGATGCGAAGCTAATTAATGAGTTGTCTCATTGATATTCGACGCATGCGCCGCTATCCATCGTGATAAACTGTTTCGGGTCTATATTAGTGTAGTAATTACTTATATTGGGGTTTGCTTCCTGAATAAGTACCTAATGAAGGAAATATTGCTTTTGTACATGAAAAGAAGAAAAATAAATAAGAACAATTCAACTAACTTTTAGGAACCATTGCAATCTAATCTGAGTGTCAATCTGTCAAAAATATCAATCTCTGTGAATATCGATTTTTATTTGTGTTTTGCGACTACATTTGAAACGTTTTTAATTAGTAGACAGGTCTTTAGATAGGTACATAGACAAAGCTTTTAATAATGAACAAGTTTTTCAGTAACAAATTAACAAGCTTACACAAATGTTTTATTCTTGTTTAATTATACTTTGTGATGTCATATGATTGGGACAAACATCATCAATGTTTTCAAAATATTTTTTTTTTACGAGTAACAGTATTACATAGCAAAACTTTAAATACTTATCCCCACAAACTTTGTGTTGTTGAATGCAGTGCGTTACATTGCGCGCTATGATAAACAGTATTTTATTACACCAATACTAAAGTATTTTTCCAGCAATCATTTTTCCCAAAGTTACTTAGTTATGGTCAGTTTGTTGCTTCTTTCTTCTTTGGCCTCGCCTTTTCCCGTTAGGCGGGGTCGACTTTGCTACTCATGCGGCGCAATTTATTTCGGTCTTTTGCGGCATTTCGTCCGTAAGACCCATCCCCCTCAAGTCCTTTCGAACCTTCGTCATCCATGTGGTTTGAGGTCTTCCTCTTCCCCTCTTCCTTATAGCCATGGAAAAGCCCATTAGCAGTATAGCTTATAGTTAGTTTTGCTATGTGATTAGTTTTTTTATACCCCGCATAATTAATGGTGTTTCTGACGTCATAATCTATTAATATCTAACTAACATTACTTCGCTAAACGCAAGTGCTAAAATCCAGGCATATTTCAGTACTTATCTAATTACTAGAACAAAGTTCCTAAAACTTATGTTTACGATCACTGATAGCCCAAAATTAGCTAATCGTAGCTAATATATGTGTTAATCGCGGAAAACTGGAGGATTAGCATTATTTACGATGCTTGAAATAGCGTCTGGTTGAAAACCTGTGTGTAGGAAACACGTAATGTAAAGTTGGGGTCTCAGTGTAAGCGACTAAATTTTAGTTGATTTGCTTCTCTTCGTTGTGTAATACGGGATGACATCTCCTTACATTCCCTAAAAGAAATCGTATTATCGTCACTCCGTATGTGCATTATTGTGTGTTGTGGTCACCTGAAATAAATATATGGAGTGGAACGAACATCCTAATGACACATTTTATTAAGGATTCAGAACGATTCAATAATTATTTGTCGTTTATAAAAAGAAAAAATTGCGGTTCCACACATAAAAGTAACACAATCACCATCACTCGGTCAAAATGTATAGAAGAGCTAATATTTTTTTTAATAAGACCTGTAAATTCCTGATTGTGTTTTACTTCTATTTACATGAATTACCTGGCAAAATGGCGAAAAATTCATGCCTTTAAAATCATGTACGGGATCCACGGTAAAGTTTTCTTTACTATGTTCCTTCTACCCCGTAACTATTTATCAAGCATCCAATTTTTTAGTTATCTTTTTTTATTTCTGTGACAAACAAATAATTTATCTTTTTCTTTTGTCTAAAATAATTTTACTTATATTGACAATATTATCTGAAATCGCTAGCACTGTAGCTCCACACTCAGTCTGCTTCGCTCCGAGGCTTAGCCCTCCTCATAAAACTCTCCACTCTTGCCTGTTATCTTTGTAGTCTAGCACAAAGAGGCGCAATTCCTCTCAAAACAAACTCCTTTGCTTTCTTCCCTCTCAATTTTAGTCCGAATTGAGAAAACTGTCGTATTTCATTCAAGAATTTGTAGCGATTTAGTCATTTGTCAGTAAGTAATTGCACGAAGACTCATCTTTTAGGCTTAGTTTTGTTACAAACGAAAAGAGATGGCCATTTTATATCTGTACAATCTGAGGTATATATCATTAGATACCCATATAATTTTGGGCCATCTTCTAAGACGTTTAACGGGAAATATATATAATTATACTCGTATAGGTATATTTTTCACTTTTGTTTTAAGATATAAATGGTATAAATATTTTATTTTATTATAATTCTTTTATTCCGGTACAAAAGTAAGGCACGTTTGGTCCGTTTCCTTTGTGTATGCGATTGCTATTACTCCAGTACAAGATTTTCCGTTTGATGGTCTTAACAAGTATTTCGGGAAACGCCTTTGAACTGTGCGGTGATAATTTTGTAAGTGTTTCTTGTTAACAACAGTCCCTAGTGTTCCTGTATAAATAAATATGAACGTATGTGATGAGTGCTTAGCTCAAAGGTCTCGATGCAACATTGCAGCTGTCTGCAAATAAATTTCTTTGATGTCAAACGTATAAATAATGTGTTTTAACGTCGTGATGGCTTATGGCGAACGAGGCTGTAGGGCCACAACCAAGCACAGACAAGTATAATGTGACTATTTCTTTTCTTTTTGAAATTTGGACGTATAATTAAAATACCTAAGTCTGCAATCGCCAATCAAGCTTGAGCAAGCGTGGCGATCGTGCCTTCTCTGTATGTGTTGAAGCTTTTGCTCTGCAGTGGGACAGTAATAGGCTGATATTATATTAGTATCAAACAACTCAGCTAATTATGTGTAGGGGCTTCCTGGTATGTTATACATATACGTGTGTGTGCGTCGGCAATGTTGTAGGAAAAATAGTTAATATTTTGACCGTCTAGGTATAGAAACAACCGCTATTTTTAGGACCACGGGTTCTAGAATCACGAACTAAATCTATGGCAAAAGTCTGTGTCACAATGTTCCTTCCAAAGTGATTACAGTAAGACCTACATTGATAACCCCGACGTGATCAAACTTATCGATAAATGTTCAGTAATTCCCCAGACAATAATTATGTATTGTGTTTCAAACAACAAATCTCTACGCCTCCAAATTGGGGCACAGCATTAGGCTCTTCACAGGATCTCCAATTTCATTTACTAAATTGAAACCGGAGGACCTTTATAAGCCGTAAATTCCTGCTTCAAGAAGGCAAAGGTGAACTGTCACCTGTCACCTTTGTCTCCTTGAGGCAGGAAATTGAGGTTAATGCTTCTTCAGGACGCTGAAGCTTTACGCCACATTGGTAACTTAAGTTTGGAGGTGCTCGTGGATAAGAAGTAACAGCCGCACAGGTCGATCCATCAGGTTAAACTACGCTTGGCGGGATTCTTCCGTGGATTGGTGGCCATCATTACACACCGAGATTCCTCCGTGCCTCGGAAAGTACGTTAAGCCGTTGGTCCCGACTGTCAAACTTAAATCTTTGACTGTCGTTACGGTAAAAAGCTCGAAATCTGCCAGCTAGTGTTACCAAGGGGTATCGTGTTACCCAGTTACTGGGTTGTGAAAGTCAGATAGGCAGTCGATCTATGTGAATTATTAGTAAGTATTCAGCTGACTCCAACATAGTCGGGAAAAAGCTAGGCAGATTGGTTACTCAAGTTTTAAATCTGTAGTGTGTTGACTATTCAAACGAGACCAAGGCTGTAAACTTTCTTAAGCATGTCATATGTTCTAGCAATTTAAAAGCCCATAAAGTATATGAGAATATTTGACGGGCTATAAACGTTACGGCTGCTGCTCCGCTTCTTGTAAACAAACATGGTGGACCACTTACGATTTGTTTGCAGACTTTACGTGTTGTGAACGCGTTTGGCGCTGGACGTGCCGTTTCATGACTGTCTTTCAAGTTGATAGAATCAGTCATAGTTTGACTGCCTCTGACATAGTTCTTCTTACATTTACATAATTCATTGTAGATTTTCAAATCCTATATAGGTATTTTATAATTAAATCAAATATAGAAGCTGTATCATTACGTTATTTATCTAAAATATAAATACTTTACGGTTTTATTTTTATTTTTAAGTGTTTCTCTCATTTCTCGCCGGTCAGAGACCCAGAGAGAATATTGTAACAATTCGCTCCTTATCCAAGAAGTACTGCTGCGTATAATAAAGTCCTCAGATGTAAATCGAGAATATCATTTATCTAGTACAGAGAAAGTGAATTCCGCCTAATGTGCGGATGACCACCGGGCTGTTTTTAGTGAGGTAGGAATCCCACACGCCCTAGTTGTATCCTCAGAGACCGGAAAAAATTGGTTGGTATGTTTAACGCATTTTGTTATTGTAACCCACGAAAATCCCCAGTATTGTAAAATAATAGGTATTTTACTCTGACGCTAGGGTATGCGGGGTCGTAAGACCTTACTGCCCACACGATAAAGAGGATAATAGGTATTTTTTGTAATCAGGATAAATACCCAGCATAATTACTTTGTATGTGACAGGTCAAGCGATTAAACAAAAATACCTATTTTGGGAATTTGGGAACTCCCAGTATTGTTACCGTCTCCAGTAAATGGGTGTTTTTTTGGACATTGAATCATGAGACATGATAGTTACCTATCTCTTTGTATACTTTTTTCTTCTATATGTTATTTTGATGTTTGGGTTTAACCCATAACATTCCGTCATTAGTAGCTAAATATTATTAGACGCTAATGTTAATATCTGCACAGGCAATCTTATGGTCGTTTTACCCAAATAGATTGATATTGAAAAAGCTTGTATAAAATACAAACTTAGGTATTAGATACCTACATGGAATGTAAAGTAGGTATCCAAATTATATTTTTTAAATTGTTACCTTACTAAGTTCAATGCAAATCATACAAACAAAATTACATACATGCATTTTTACCGATTTTATCAAAGGCATCATCGATTATTTATTTCGATTAGACCATTAAAAGGTTATTTTGAACGCTATACACATAAAAAGAGAATTGAATCTAGTTACCTCTTCCAGAATGTCGTTTCATATGAAGAAAAATGGGCAAGAAACTACCTACTCTTTTAAAATATTTGTATACAATCTCGATACTTTAAATAAGGATGAAAACACAAACGAACTCCTTAGTATGAGTATTCGCCCTTTTGTCGTTCTTGTTTTTAATCGACAATGGCAATAATTGATATCTCTTCGGAGCAATCGACATCGTTTTCTAAAATGGCTTGGAATCGTTATCAGAAGTACTGTGAGACGTATTTTAATGATAAGTATGTAAATTAAAAAAAATCGTCTCTTATGTAAGTACTAATGGGTACACCTCTGCCTAACCCTTCGAGGATTATAGACGTGATGTTATGCTAATTCCTTTGCTGTACCAAATCTGAAGAAAATAACATCAATCTATCAATTACAGAATGTTATCTGTAATTTAACGAAGACAGCTTTCAAGACAAACGTTAGTACTGAAATCGTGATTAATGACGCCAAGGTTTGTTTTTGAATTTATTACCACCATGATTTCGTTTTATTAGACGAAACAAAAAGCTACAAGATTTGAACATGACGTAAATTAAATTATAAAACTGTTATAAAGACTATTATGACTAAGTCTTTTCTTTATAGGGGAAATTTCAATGAGTAGAAAATAAATAGTAAAAATTACACATTACAAATAAACTTTTTTTCAACCGCGTTCAGTTACGTCTTTGGTTACTGCTCCGCTCCCGTGGGTCGTGGTATGATGTTACACACATACATACATATACTCACGCTTTTTTACCATGGGGGTAGGCAGAAACTACAGAACGCCACCTGCTACGATCCATACATACTCCTTTCGCCTCATCTACGTTTATACATCTTGTAATACAAGCCCACCGGTTACGAGTATTACTGCGCACCTGACCTTTCTGAAGGACCTCACCAATAAGTTCAGTGTAGGTCTTCCTAGGGCGACCTCCCGGCCCGGGTTTCCTAGTGTGATGTTATAAAGCCTATACTGTTCCTCATGAATCTGGTTATCCTAACTAATATTATAAATGCGAAAGTAAGTTTGTTTGTTTGTTTGTTACCAATTTACGCCTAAGCCACTGAACCGATCATCCTGAAATTTTGCATATACGTTGCCAGGTATACAGGAACGAACATAGGCTACCTTTAATCCCGAAAAAAAAAGTACTGTTTCCGAGGGAAATCACGATAACGTTCTTATGATCATAGATGGCGCCATGTGTCGTTTCGAATCATCATTTTAACTTATTAATTGAAATGACAGGACATGGGTAACTTTTTTCCGCGACTTCGTCCGTGTCCGCGATAACTGAAATTTACGCGGACGAAGTCGCGGGCAAAAGCTAGTTACAAATATTAGATTTTTCCAATCCGCCTGGGAGTTCCAGAGCTCAGCGCCTTTAAACAAAACAAAACATCTCTTCAGCTTATATATCTATCTGTACTTAGAGAATCAGTAGGTATATCATCAGTCGTAAACACAATACCTACTTGTGTAATCAGTCATATTAATTAATTAACGTGATAAATGCTTATTGAGGCGTTATCTTTTCATTTTATGACTGTAAATAAAGTTATTATTAATTACCGTCATCTTCTGCCAACGTTGTAAAAATATCAGTCAATTAGTAAGTACTTCACGCCAGCCTATTATTGTCCCACAGCAGGGCAAAGGTCTATTCCCATACAGAGAAGGCTAAGTACGCTACTAAGGATTTTCCAAAATTCAACCCCTAAGGGGATGAATCGGAGGTCTGACATTTACGTGGACGAAGTCGGGGGCTAGTCTACACTTCTACACTTATATATAAAGAGTTTGTTTGGAATAATGGATAAACTCAAAAACTACTGGACCGATTAATTTTAAAAGTGCTTTCACCATTAGAAAGCTACATTATCTGCGAGTAACATAGGCTATATTTTTTTTATTTTTGCACGGACGAAGGACCTAGGTACAATTATACAATCTTACCAAGACAAATTAAAATCACGACGATTAAAACCTTAGCTTAAAAATAATGAGCAACCTAGCAACTGCTTGTTAGTGTGCAAAAACTGTAACGCAGTGGAAAGTTTCGTAATGGCGCGATGGTGAAGGCACTCTCAGCCAAAGGGCAAATATCTCGTCAAATATACTTGTGTCAACAGTTTCACGTTTTATTATAGACTCATATTAACTGGGGGGTTTGCCAAGGTCAAATAATATGTAGGCGTATTTTGAAAATAGGAACTTTTTTCCTGTTAGTGGGGTTTTTCCATGGGGATTTTCTGGGGTGGATTCTGGATCGGAACTCATTATATAGGACCTGTGCCTGTAACCATTTAGCGAACACAGGCGGGGTGATGATTAAGAAATGAGCTATTAATTTACAAAGTCAAAGTCAAAGTCAAATCATTTATTTCAATTAGGCCAATAAGGCACTTTTGAACGTCATACGCAAAAAAACAAATTAGGATTGAATCTAGTTGCCCCTTCCAAAAGGTAGTTTTGTATGGAGAAGAATGGGAAAGAAACTCCATACGTACTCTTTTAAAATCTATGTTTACAGCATTTGTTTACAGAATTATACACGACATGGCACGTGAAAGCAAAGTATGTACCCTATAAAAAACTAATTAATCATAATACCTAATTAAAAGGCACAAATTAAGAATTTAAAAGTTAAAATATGTTCAAATATACATAGTTTTCACGTGTTTACAAACATTGGAACTACAGACGACCACTCTTAACATCTCAACCAACATGAATAATTTAGGTAAATAGGTGGGTAATACCTTATATTATCCTGCAATGACAGTTCAATGTACAACCATAAGTTATTTATCATTAATCAGCGTTAGGTATATGCTTGCATTTTTTGTTGCTTAGATTTTCTCTCGACCATTAGGTACCGTAAATATATACCTACATTGTAGACACTGCGTTTACTGATACTTCTGTATCGTCTATTATGAAATTTCATGCACAATAACCATAGATAATGACTTTAATCTAAATCCTTCGCTTTCTACCCAGTTATCAGTGCTAATAATCTACCTTATAAAACGTTTACTGCATGGATTGTCCAGCCATAAAATAATAAAATGGTATAACATGGCGACCTCCCTTTGTAATCGGCGCAATATTTGCACACTTGACGAACCACTTGTTGATACCGCTCGCGATAGAGTGGCGCCCATCACTCATGTTGTCGCTGCTTAGTAGGTACAGCGGTTTTGGGATAGATGGCGTTGTTCTTAATTTTATTTTTAAGGTCCATGTTTTTACGAAAAAGAGCATTTTTAAATTAACAGCTCTAATTTTAAATTCTTGTGTTGTGAGTTTTCATTGGATATGGCGCCCGCCTCTCTAAATGAAGTGATGGGTTCGATTTCGGAAAAGTACCTACCTACCATTGGGTTTTTTTTTTAATAACCCGTACTTTCTAATTTTATCTTCAACAGCACTGATATTGATGAAGGAAAACATCGCGAGGAAACAGGGATTTACAGATAACATATATATAGTCCGACTTGTGCGAGTGTGTTGATCAATACTCGTGCCTTCTTTGCATAAGAAATGACCTTTGACCTATGGGACAATAGTAGGCTAGTATTATTATTTAATTAGGGATATTACCACGATCGTAGGAGTTTGGTAATTTTATTGGTCAGCATAAAGGTACTTACCTGCTAATGATCGTCTGCAAAGGTTGGTGCATAGATATATGTTTTTGCCGTCCGCAAAGACGTGATTTATATTCTGACTTCTCAAAGCTCAAACAAGCAAGCAAAAACAAAAAAAACAGCTTTATTATATTAGTATAGATTTCAATCCTTCTGGAATTCGCTTGAGTATTTGGATAGAATTAAACCATGACATTTTGTAATATTACCTCGCGTTAGCAACTAACTTTGAGTTAAGTTTTTGCCACAAGTGTGCCTTACAAACACGAGGACGTGCAATCATAGGTAGGGTTGCCAACTCTTGGTCTGTAAAAATAGTAGTTTTAAAATGATACCCCATGAATGTACTTTCAACTTTATAACCAGACCTTGACTACCAGAATAATGTCCCGAAATAGTTATTGACATTTAGATTTACGGTTATCCATTTTAAAATAAAAATTACTTATTGCTTTGAGTTTGATGTTTTTAAATATAAACTAGTTTTTTTTTAAATATAGGTAGTATTCGGGCCTCAAAAATAGTAGAATACTATAGTATATAGAGTAGGGTTGGTAACCCTAATCTAAGGCGACGCTAAGTTCTAAGCTCTGGAATAAATCGCTTGAAGTCATTTGAAATGCAGACGACAAGTTTGTGATGATTGCTTTACGAGAATTCTTATTGTTTAGAACTCGTATAACTTTAGTACTTTGATGTGGTTATAAAACTACCTTTGAAGATATAGAACTTTGCCGTATTAGAAATGAATCTTTATGCAATTCCGAGTCTTAACTTCCTTGATTTTAGGTTCGAAATCTTATGTTGAAACGAACTAGTAATATTACAAGATATAATTATAGCGCATCATTGATTGTCTGGTTCTTGCATAATAGTTTATACCTAGTTCTGGATGTTGTAAAAGGCAACAGAAGATAAATATACAAAACACCACGCCTGTAATCCAACGTAGGGTTAGACAGAGGTGTACCCATTAGTACATCCACATTTCACCAATTACATAATAATATGTTAAAGTCCCATGTAATAGGATGCGAACCTACAGCCATTAACCGGGCACAAAACCAGATACCAATTGATGCTACTGAGAAATTCCTGGAAAAGCCCAATAACACTTTGCCCGACCCGAAAATCGAACTCAAGACCTCGTGTTCAGCAGCGCGCTTTGCGACCACTAGACCAGCAGTCAGAAAATAAAGTTGCTAAAACACAGCTTGTCGTGTCTTTTAACATAACATAACATCACGCCTGTAATCCCCGAAGGATTTGGCAGAGGTGTACCCATTAGTACACCCACATTTCGCCAGTTACGTTTTTAGTCCTATGTAATAGGGGGCGAGCCTATTGCCATTAACCGGGCACAAATCCAGACTCCGAGGCTGCTACTGAGAAATTCCTGGTTGAATAACTCAATAATAACACTTTGCCCGACCCGAAAATCGAACTCAAGACCTCATGCACAGCAGTCGCGCTTGCGACCACTAGACCAACAAGGCAGTCAGAAGATAAAGTTCATAAAACAGAGCTTGTTGAGTTTTTTGCGGACACTATTTGAGTTTACTGATCAAAATTACCACCCATTTGGTCACGTGTTTCTATCATCCCAATTTATCAAGTGTAACATGTTTACAGTCCGGTTTTATAGGTAGAAAACTAGATCAAATTGGGTCTAAATAAGTAAAACTTTCCCTTTAGCGACAATAAAAACTTTTTTCTTGTATTTGGAGTACCTTTTTTTCCTTTTACTTTTTCTGTGTGAGACGTTCGTTCTTCATTTTATTTTATTTACAGCCAGCGCTGGACTTTTTCATAGTTATCTCCTTGTAATACGGTCATTTGAAAGTAAATTGGTAACTCATTTAATGTTTAGTAGAAACGAATTAAAGTCAATGTCGATGTTAATTAAGCAAATTGTCTCTTTGTCTACTAAACTTCGTTCGGTACTTTTCCACAATGCTTAACATTACATCACGCCTGTAATCCCTAAGGGTTAGGCAGAGGTGTACACCCAAATTTAGCCAGTTGTGTTTAAGTCCCATGTAACCCCTATTACATGGAACTTAAACAGCGAGCCTATTGCCATCAACCGGGCGCAAATCTGGGAGAAATCTACAATGCACTAAAAAGACGCAGAGATGCAGAGAATAAACTCTTCGATTTTTTGCAGTTCAACCTAATCTGGTCAATATTGCGACGTTCAGCAGACAAATTGTACTTTCTCTAAAGTTAGAATGTACTACTTTTCATGTGGTGTCCAGATTATGCACTTGAGTCAAGCTTACTGCGAAATAAGTGCATTAAAAAGGGCTTGATGACGCTGATGTTGTTGCGGATTTTGTTCGAAAAAGGTACCGCGGCCCTGGAACGCAAAGGGCATTAGGAGGAACACGGATGGGTTTTAATCAGTAAGAGCCTGACACTCCCGCTCTGCCCAGAGTGGACTAAGTCCCATCCCATCCTCAAAAAAGAAGCGCTGATGTTGCTAAAACCGCGTACCAGAACTCTTCACTGAGGCTCATCGAAGTGACGACGGTCGGCAGCGAAAAGTCACGCTAACAGTACTATTAAACTAATTGCATTAGACTCCCAAATTACACCTCTGTTTCGCCCAACAATTTCTTACTTTTTCAATATCCCTTTATCTATCAGAAAACCACATTTTGTATTGAAAGCAGTATTATAAAAGAATTTAAATAAATAGCCAGTTCCCGGTAATCGAGTAGTGACGTAAAGCTAACAAATCCTTCGCGAGCACCCGTGCATAATGAACGGCGATGACAACGTGTTAAAACGAACGCAAATGTACGGTGACCATCCTTTCTTGTATCTATCTATCATATTTAACTGAAATAGGAAGGAATGAGATAGCGATAGTTATTTTTTTTTGGGTGATATCTAGCTCGTTGTCCTCAACTAGTGTAACTCCTGAAAGTCAGAATGAACAGTGGCGACGACGCCGACGATTGTTCATCTTCCAACAAGTCCCAGACCTTTGTATAAATAACCCTAACTAATAGAGTATGTTTTTATAATAGTAATACTATATTATTATTTTCCTACTACACGGGCAAAGGTCTCTTCTCATACTGAGCAATGATTACACCACTTGCTCAGATTGCTGATCTCATTTACGGACGCAACTTCATCCTCGTGAATTTTCTTACAGATCCTTAATTTTTTAATCCTAAAATGTGGATTATAACATTTATAAAGGAGCTTCCAATAGGTAGAAGGATTTTCAGAAAGGAACAACAACGCGTTCGCGATAACGCTTTCAAACAAACTTTTCAGCTTTATAATGTTAGTATAGGTTATAAGTCTAGTTTTCCTCACGATGTTTTCTTGATCAATATCAGTGACCACATAAACAGGAGACAAGTGTTTTTAATAATAATAAATCATTTTATTATTAGGCAACTGTGGCTTATAGAAAAAATACCCAGAATAAACTTACTATAGAAATAAATTCGTACTATCCGCGAAGCGTCACAATCGTGGTCACCCTAACATATAAAAGTAAAATGAAATAATGTTGAGCACACGCAGATGCGTCATTAATGTGTTTGACATCACGTGTGACATGTAGAAACAACATTTTATTATTAGTCAAAGTATACTGAAATGCGTAAGCAATGGCTTAGATGGATGGCGTCGCTGTCAAGGTGGTAGCAGGGTTCCGTATAAATATAATAGTAGAAAAAAATACCGTCCAACTGCGATTAAGACTCGCAAACGAAGGAATCCGTACTGTTATTCAATATGACAGTACGGATACAGACACTGCATATCATACAAAAAAAGAAAAAGGCTGTCGTGGGTTCTTAGAAAAATCTTAGAAAAAGGCTTTCGTCTGTCACCCTTCGTTCACCCTGAACTCTAAAAATAACCCTTAAAACGAGCTATTTTATACATTTTTACCGTGCAGATGTTAAAGTTTTGTATTTTAGAACTTTACTTTTTTTTTTTTGACTGCCTCATTGGTCTAGTGGTCGCAAGCGCGACTGCTGAGCATGGGGTCTTGGGTTCGATTCCCAGGTCGGGCAAAGTGTTATTGGGTTTTTTCATCAGGAATTTCTCAGAAACAGCCTCGGAGTCTGGATTTGTGCCCGGATGATGGCAATAGGCTCGCCCCCTATTACATGGGACTTAAAACATAACTGGCGAAATGTGGGTGTACTAATGGGTACACCTCTGCCTAACCTTTCGGGGATCCTTCCACCCATTATACGGCTTAGCCTACCACTTGGAGTTACACATCATGGTGTTATTTTTCATTAAATTGAACAAAAATTTCCGAGGCTCTCCTTTTCTTTTACCTCAATTACCATTTTCCTCAATTAGTGAAAATAATACGAGCACCACATACTTTAATGGTGGTATAGCTTTATTTGAAGGCTATATCATTTTCCTTTAATTTAAATCCTGAAGAAATGTAAAGATTTTTTATTCGTCATTAGATGATCCTGTTGTCTGCCTTCGGTCTATTGGTCGGAAAGCGTGAGTGCTGAGCATGAGGTCTTGGGTGTGATTTCCAGATCGGGCAAAGTGTTATTGAGATTTTCCATCACGAATTTCGCAATAACAGCTTTGGAGTCTGGATTCGTGCCCGGTTAATGGCGATAGGCTCACCTCCTATTATATAGGACTTAAACATTATAATATCCTGCGAAATGTGGGTGTACTAATGGGTAAACCTACGCTTAGCCCTTTGGGGATTACAGGCGTGATGATATGTTAGATGACCCGGTAAACATTTTTTTTTTGTATTATGTTCAGTTCAAAAATTAATGTTACCGCCCAAGTATGGCCATCATCAACTTAAAATCCTAATTTAAACATAACAAACCTATTTAACTCTCAAAGCAAGGAAACGCGAAATATAAATCCTGCTTCTACCTCCAAACGTATTTTAAAAGGATTTAAAACTGCGATGTGAACTTCCCCGTACATCCGCGATGTTTGAGCTCTTTTTATAAGCCCATTTAGTTTCATAACTTCATACTTAACCTTCCTACAACTGCGCTTTTAACTAGAAAACTCGATTTTTAGGTCAGGTACTTCATACGATTTTCATATGTATTTTTTTTTCACAATATGTTACCATAACTAAATTAAATAGTTTCTTTTATTACTAAACTTATTTATTAACTATAAACTATTTCGTCGTTCCAATTTAGTGTGCATCGTCTGTCGCGTATTGCCAGAACAGCCCAATCTAAGCAAATAAATAAAATTGAATTTAGAATGTTAAAAAACTTTTAATATTATAAATTTAAAAACCGCCGACGGCTGCTATCTTGGACCAATTTTCATCAAATATAGCTAAGAACACTTCTGATTAAATTACCTTTCAAACAAAAGAAACATGATCAAAAGCTGTTTATCCGTTCGGGAACAACGACGCCACAGACAGACACACAGACAATTCTAACTTAAAACACCCCGTTCCGTTAATTAGGTTAATCCCGAGGTTAATTTTGGAAAATCCGTCCGTCTGGTCGTCTACTAACAATACCTTTTACCTCGGGATGCTTTTCATCTCATTCGTCAAACGGTTTTCGATATTTCGTGATCTTTTATATATTTTAAAAGATAGATTCACCCTAGCTTTTATTGTTCTTATTTAAGTTAAAGAAAATAAAAAGCATGAACCCATAAAATCTTAAAAGCTTTGTATGATACGTAAATCTACACAAAACAAATGAATCCAACAGATATATCGTGTATCTTCATGATTAAGTATCACTGCTTACCCTTTCAATTTAAATCCATATACTTTATCAACGTCTTAAGAAAACAAGGGGTTTGTATACGCTTAGTCATCTCCACGAAAGAAATAAGCAAAGTACAGTTAATGGATGGTATTATTCCAATTGTTAGGAATATTTGCCAAGTTTTGAAGTACTGATAAATAAATCCCATGAATAACACTCCACTTAAGAAATGGAGACTCGTGACTTTCTGCTAAAAATACATTTTAAAGAAGTGATAAATGTACCTAATGTTTGTAAAAAAATACTGCACTAATAATGTGTGACTTCTGTAAGGCGCTTTGCACACTTAGCAACTTAAGTTGAGGCTACTGGCAACTCTTTAAAAGTTTCCTGTAAAAGTTGATAGTTGCTATAACGTTGCCGGTTGCCGCAATTTGTAAGCAACTTTCATAGCCGAGTTGCTGTATGCCGTTGCCGTAGCGACACTCGCATTGCCGGGCACACGGAGAGGGAGGGAGAGTTTGAAATCGCCCGAAGCGTTGCCATTGACCGCTTAGGAAACCGGCACAACATTTAAAAGTTGATAGTTTTGGCAACTAGCAACTAAATTAGTCATCGATTGCAGCATCTAAAAACTGTTGACGATTGCCGCTACTCGAAACCCGAGTTGCTCTGTGTGCGCAGTCCAATTGAAATGTATGTAAACAGCTAGTTGCCAGCTAGTTGCCTCTGTGTGCAAAGCGCCTAAGAGCTCCTTAATCGCGATAAAGTTGCTTATTCAAGTATGATAAGGATCGATTTCCTTTGTGAAACAATCTTATCTTACTACTATAATAAATGCTAAAGTTTGAATAAATGTTTATTACTCAATCACTCCAAAATTGCTAAGAGGATCTCAATGAAAGGTACAGAGACAGATTATTATATTTTGAAATACCACATAGACTAAAAGGCCTGGAAAATATAGTTTCCCCGGGATCATTTTTTTTTTAAATTTACGTGGGCGAAGTCACGCACTTTAGCTAATTGTTTATACGCTATATTATTATTATATTATTAAAAAGAGGAAAGATTTGATTGTTTTTTTGCATTGAATAGGCTCCGAAACTACTGAACCGATTTGAAAAATTATTCCACTGTTGGGAAGCTACACTATCCCCGGGTGACATAGACTATAATATAATATTATAGGCAATATTTTATTATTAAAAAAAAATAGGGATCCGTAAGAAACATCACGCAAACGAAGTCGCTGGGAGAGTGCTAGTAAAATATTAAAACGTTTAAGTTCTATTTCATGCGTATACCTAATGCCTTTTATATGTTGCACCTACTACGTTTTGTCTCTGCATCACCCTAAGGTAGACTGGTAGAAAATGCCTAAGGCATTAAGTCCGCCTTTGTACAATGTATTTTTTACATGTGCATAAAGTTTAAATAAATGTTGAGTTTGCCGCGCTGGAGCAGTGTGGGTATCGGACAGCACACGGACGGTTGTCTTTCCTCATAAAGTTGATACGCCGTGCGACAACCATACCCTGCACACACGACGATAGGATAAATAACATCACGTACTTATAAACTGTATGAAAAAATAGTCCAACATCATCATCTGCCTAGGCTTTTCCCAACTATGTTGGGGTCGGCTTCCAGTCTAACCGGATGCAGCTGAGTACCAGTATTTTATATGGAGCGACTGAGTATCTGACCTCCACAACCCAGTAACTGGGTAATACGATACTCTTAGGTAAGACTAGTTGCCAGACTTCTGTCTGACGACTCGTAACGACAGTCAAAGATCCACGTATGACAGCCGGGATCAACAGCTTAACGTGCTTTCTGAGGCACGGAATGATATCAGTAATGTCTAAGATAAACTTTAGAAAGTACATATGAATTGAAAAAGTCGCATTGGTACCTGCCCGGATTCGAACCCACAACCTCATGCATTACAGGCGGGCGACTTAACTGATAGGCCATTACGACATTAAAAAAAAAAATGCAACACCAAACAAAATTCAAAAAGCCTTAAGCCTCTTTGGTATGTAGGCCCCTTATGTGGTATGAAACAATAAATTAGAGTGGGCTGTAATCTACCACGCTGGCCTCATATCACATAGTGTGGGTTGGGAAACGCCACGTTACATTTAATTTGTATTCGAATTTTTGGTTCTAGGGCAAGTCTGTTTTTCATGATGTTTTCCTTTATTGTTTTCATAACGCTTATTCCCACAAAATTTCATAACACATGGGACTAAAAACATAACTGGCGAAACGTGGGTGTATTAATAGGTACACCTCTGCCTAACCCTCCGGGGACTACAGGCGTGATGTTATGTAATTTCACAATAACACCAGGCTATTATACAGGCAAAGGGTCATACAGAAAACGCACGAACATTGATCACCAAGCTTGCTCAAGGCGGATTATCCAAACTTATAATAATTAAGACCAGGTTTCCTCATGATGTTTTCTTTACCGATGTCAGTGACGTCCAAGATAAACTTAAAAACTACACATAAATAGGCTAGATGATACCAAAAATCAATTGACATAGTTTTAATGATCTGTCAAAACGCAGATAGAAAAACGGAGATTTTGTTTGGCTATATCGAACTGAGACGTCAGTTATTTGGCAACTCAATTTACTATTATTGATGTCAAAGCTACTAAATATCTAATTTTACAGTAAATTGAAAATTAATCGGGTTTTCAGGACTAAAATAAAGTGTTTCTTTAAGAACTTTTTGATATTATTGGTTCAACTATACATAAATAAATAAATGTTATGTTATGTTATGTTATGTTATGTTATGTTATGTAAATAAATAAATAAATATCTTGGGACAACTCACACACGGCTATCTGATCCCAAGCAAAGCAGAGCTTGTGTTATGGTAACCAGACAACTGATATACATACTTATATAATTTATAAATACATACATATTATAGATAAATCACACATAACATATTCTACAGTCTTGTAATCCTGTTTATGTACCCAGTGTTTATAGGTACTATTTATATAAATAAGAGGCAGTCCACTTTATTGAAATACACGCGATCTGTTTAAGATTTTCATAAGACTTCTTCACTAAGAACACAAATTTTCGGGAACCTTCGTCGAAAGTTCTTTGTTAAGAAACACAATTGGTGGTATTTTTCTTTTCTTTATGTGTTTATTGCGTACCACATTGTTATGTAATGTTGTGTATGTTTATGTTAAATATAATACGTTGGTCGCTAAGGGCTACTAAGTATTCTTAGTAACTTAAAACCAAGTTCAAGTTAGAAAAAAAAAGTTATTGAAAAAAAATATGACAATGACAGTGACTGCCTCGTTGGTCTGGTTGTCGCAAAGCGCGACTGCTTAGCCTGCTCAGCACTTGCAGCTGGTCTTGGGATCGATTCCCAGGTTGGGCAGTGTTATTGCATTTTTTCATCAGGAATTTCTCAGTAGCAGCCCCGGAGTCTAGATTTGTGCCCAGTTGATGGCCATAGGCTCTCTCCCTATTACATAACTGGCGAAATGTGGGATAGACCTCTGCCTACCCCTTCGGAGATAACAGGTGTGATGTTATGTTACGTTATTTAAACATTTACCAAAAAAGTATATTTGGTTGTAGTACAATCGATTTGAAAGGGAGTGATGGACACAGCGATACGTAAATTACAAGTAAGTAATTACCATTTAAATGTCAAAACAATTTTCCTGAATACATTTATGTTTTTATCGTTTTCTATTTTATACCAATACATATAGATACCTACCTCTGCCTACCCAATACTGAGGCTTAGTAGCCAGTTACATAAATTAAATGGGCCTTTATTGTAATGCATGAATGGGATTTTTATTTGTATTTTTTATTTATTTAAACGTTATGCAATAAGAAGTACAAAGACGGACTTAATGCCTCAGGCATCTGGGGTTGCGGGACGTCTTAAAAGGATACCGTGGCCCCGGAACGTAAAGGGCAACAGAAGGAACAGCGCGAAAGGAGTCATTGATGACTGCCAACTAAAAAAAAAATGCCTCAGGCATATTTTTACCAGTCAACTAAAGGTGGTGAAGCGATAATATGGTAGGTGCAAATTATTGTATAAGCATAAAACCACAATATTTAATTTAAAAAAAAAAAAGAAAATAAGTCTTTCATGGAACATAATGGGTATAGTCAATTTGCTACTGCCTAGTACAACATTTTACGTAATAACCCATTCACAGGCATATTATTACGGTTTTCTACAGAATTTAAATTATTGTCAATAATTATTGGGAAAAATAAAATCTTTTACTGCAATTTTATTTATTAAACTTTATGCAACAAAAGTACAAGGGTGGACTGCATTAAATCTGCAACAGAGAGCTTATTAAAATATGACTATAGAATAACGTTTACTTTTCCGAGTAGGTTTAATAAAATATTAATAAGTACTTGACTACTTAGTATGATACGAAAATTGCCATTAAATATTTTCGGACGGCGCCGGCCGGCGCCGGTTCCACTTATCTTAGCAACATTTTGTACACCCTACCCAAAGATTAGTCATGTAACCTGCGCAAAAAATATAACGTGCAAAGTGAACCCTTATCAACCCTGCACGGTTGCCAAATAATGCCACAAAAATGTCGGTTTTATCGCCTTAATCGCGTGTGTCGTGGCTTTAGTGCTACTCCTTAATAAGGCCCACTTTACGGCAAAGGATCACTGGCATAATGCCTAAGGTATGGCCCACCCGTAGCCCTTATATGACCCACTTGATTGCGTATAAACTTTATCCGCTAATTTAGACCGTATCACGGTTTACGGTCCCCATTTATGAATTATTATATTAATAGTGGGTTTAATATTGTGGTTTTAGGCGTGTTTAATTTAATATTGTAGTATTAAAATAATAATTCATGTTGCTGGCTTAACTGTCCAAGTGGATTTAGACTCTATTATTACTGGATTAATAATTCTCATGGGCCAAGTGAAACCGCCTTCCCTTTGAAATATGTAAGTAGTTTTAGTATTTATTTATAAGTAGGTATTAAAGTAGTAACTTTTCAATTGTCTTAAGCCTTTGAATACATTTGTGGCTTGTGATTTAAAGACATGATTGATTGATTTTTGAAAAAGGAACTTAGTAAACAAAAAAAAAAGTAGCTTTTCTGTAGCTGTGCCACTGCTGGAAAAGATTTCCCCCAAGTGCTTTCAGCAACAATTTTCTTCTTTTTTTTATAATACAGTGTCACCAGATTGAGGCGTATTGAAAAGGTGTACTATGCAAGTATAGTCACAAGATTTACTGTATTGCTCTTAGCATGTAACTGTCTTTTATCCATAATAAATAAAACAAAAATAAAATAATAAAAAATAGTCGAATTTTTCAAAAGTCTGTCATGTCTTTTTACTTTACAGTCGCGTTCGACTATCACTGTTTTGTCTGATATTTATTGGTAATGCATATCTTGGAATTTATGGTAACAGGTTATTTTAGTTCATTTAGGACTAACCAGAGGACTTAGTAGTTATATTTAGATTTGAACACAAAAACAATCTGATAATTCAACCCGACTCGAATTTGGTCGGTTTTTTACGTTTTTCTCCATATCACCATTTAAAAATAGGTCATAGTTTGAGGAAAGATCGATCATCAGCAAGATTGGAGCAAAAAGACTAAGTGCCCATTATGCGTCTGACATAAGTACTTAAATACCTGAGAAGGTTCTTACGTAGACCATTATCATAAAGGCATAAAGTAGAAGTACCGACAGATCTACGTCAAACATTTGCTTACAAATATCTCATTACTGCCTCTTAGAATACAAGTGTTCAAATTATTACTGGCTGTAATTACAAACTGTTTGTTTATTTTTTTCTTATTTTTTTAATTTTTTTTCTTTTTATGGCTGCTATGGAGTTTTTTAGGCGTTGTGTACATTATAAAGCATTATTTATTTGATAATTCTAAATTTAATTAATCATATCAGTCTATAAATTGTCTCACTGCACGGCAAAGGCCTCTTCTTAACGCAGGCATGAGCATTGATCACCATATTTGCGCTCATGGCGGATTGGCGATTGGTGATTAGAATTTCAAATTGAATAATTCTAATATAAATGCATATAGGAAGGCATGAATTTTAAAACATTGTTAAAAACTAGATTTGTGAAGCTGAAAAAATGAAAAAACATGAATAAAACTAGTTTTTTCTTTTTGCTTCTGCATGAGTGGTTTCAGTTCGTTGAAATTCGAATGCAAAAATTGCTTTTTTATAAAAGTCCACAGAACAAATGGCATTGTTACCCTGTATAGGTAGGTTATCTATACAAGTATACAAGGTGACTTTTAATTGACTGAAAATCTACAAAAGAGGTCATGAACAACTTTTACTAGATAAGATATTTTATTTTTATGTTTTAAACGGGATGATCTCTAGAACTACCAGTTGGATTGGAAAAAAAAGTTTTGTATATGATACACATAACATAACATCACGCCTGTAATCCCCGAAGGGTTAGGCAGAGGTGTACCCATAAGTATACCCACATTTCGCCAGTTATGTTTTTAGTCCCATGTAATAGCGGGCGAGCATATTGCCATCTACCGGGCACAAATCCAGACTCCGAGGCTGCTACTGAGAAATTCCTGATGGAAAAACCCAATAACACCTTACTCACTTTCACTTTTTTCAATTTTTTTTTTGTTTGTATATGGTAGCTAAATTCATGAAAAAATACTTAGTAAATATAGACTATATAACATCACGCTCCGACCAACGGGGGCGGAGCAGTAACCAAAATGTAACTGAATACGGGTGAAGCTGCGGAGTATAGCTAGTAAATTAATTTACAGGCCAGTATTTATAACCGAGATTTGTTCCCCCTCCTGAGTATAAATCTAGTCTTAGGTTTTAGTCTGTCCAGGGTTGCGGCTTTTGTTTAATAGAGTCACCGCGGCCCTGGAACCCAAAGGGCATTAGGAGGAACGCGGATGGGTTTTAGTCAGTAAGAGTCTGACTGCCTTCCGCTCAACCCAGACTGGATAAACATCATTGGAAGATTTAAAAAAAAACTCGTCTTCTAAACCTACATATCATAGCTGCTCGTTGATTGGCTGCATACCTAACTACTTCCTCGTATGTATTTCAATCTTAGAAGGAACATGACATCAATTTTCCTAACAAAACTCCCACTTGTGGGAATGTCGACGTCGTCAGATGCATAGAGATATACTTATAAAGATGCCGTTAAGCTTTAAATGTACGAAGAAAATACCTGTCAAAACGTGACATGCCCGCCATTTTAAGTATCACTTATCCATCGTAATGAAGTTCTTATTTATATAGAATTCGGCGGCCATTTTGTGTCTCGAGGAGACAGCGTGTTTTCTTTGTTATGGACGGGCCATAGATACAAGTCAGTGCCGAGATGCGAGATACATCATCGTATACGGCATTATGAGTGCTTATAAGATAAGTGTATCTGTCAACTACATCCCCTCTTGATGTTGATGTCAAAATGTTATGTCAAGATGACGTCATCATATTTACTAGAGTGGTTGTTATTTGGACAATGTTTGTTGAGGACTCACTAACACTAAACACAACAAGAACTACTAACTTAATATGTTAGTTGTAGGCACTGAGAAGTGGGGCTTCTTGTCGAAAACTGGTACTGTTGAAAATATTACAGCATACATAATAGGTATACTATAGTAGTTTTGATGTGGGTAAAAAAAAATAACATACTGAAGTTGGTTCTATTTTCAAATTAGCTTAATAAATGCGTCATCAAGCTGGTATATTTAGCAAGAAAGTAAATCACGGAGTTTTTTTTTTCGCGTACCACGAGACGTATTTTGTAAAAACAAAAGAAAACCTTAGTTACTCCCTATAAGATAACCTGTTTGCCCGTGAAAGTCCCGCGAAATCGGTCCAGCCGTTTCGGAGATTAGTCGGAACAAACAAACCGACAAACAAAAGTTTTAGGTTATTTTTTGGTTTGTGTAAGTACCGTGGTAAATATCCATATTTATTTTATAAAAAGCTGTCACAATGGCATTAAAAACAGACACTTATTACACTTATTAGACACTTATTTTATTTATAAAAAATAATTATAGGTAATAGGTATTATTGTCCTACTGCAGTGCAAAGGCCTCTTCTCATACAGAGAAGGCACGAGCATTGACCACTATGCTTGCTCAAAGCGGATTGACGATTCCAGACTAATATAATTTCTAAATCCAGGTAACCTCACAATATTTTCCTTCAGCGATGTCAGTAATGTCTAAGATAAACTTAGAAAGATTTTCAATTTTTTTTTTGTAAGTTTCAAAGAAAAAGCTTCATAGAAAAATGCAGATCATCAGATACTTCAAAAATGCAACAGAAAATGTGTTCGCACCTTTAGCTACCTATATTTTTTGCCCACTTAAATAAAACTAAGTTGCCGTGCAGACTGTTAGCACAGACCATTACTTCACGTTCTGATGCTAAATACGTAACATTACTGTAAATTGTAATGAGGTTCTCGTAGGTAAGTATTTGCTGAAAGAAATGCACGAGTTTCTTGAACGTTCTTTTTATTTAAACATGGAACTAAAATTAAGAGAAAATGAAGATGTTTTATGTATCGATATACAAACTTTTTGGTTGTTGAACAAAAAAAAACAATAACTGGCAACTTCGTTTTTTCTTTTTTTTTTGGCAGCTTGCGACCTCGCTGTCCTCGACCGTAATGATAAATGGTTACGAGTTTCATACGACGTTTTTTACACACTAGTGAGGAACATTAAATAAATTTTGTATTTGTATTTCAATATTCTGAACAAAGATTTGTGAATAATGGCGCGCGGATTTATTAATTTAAACACAGAATAACGGCAGCTTTCACCCTGTAATTAACTGAAGAATACACCAAACAGTATGAATTTAAAAATTATAACTGTTTCTTTTTGTATGAAGAACACAAGTTACTTGACAAAAATAAGTAACTTAGTGAAATTTTATGTTTAATTAATAAACATTGTTAGTTCCATTAATCACAAATGTTGAACAACTAAAATTCTAAGCCAGAAAAAATCTATAATCTCAATTTATAAGCACGCGTGTATAATGCGCTACATTATGACTCTAAAAGCGGTGCAATAAAAGTCACTTTAGAAGCAAGGGTGTTGAAAAAGAAAATATTTTGGAAGCAGTTCAAAATGTTCTGTGTATTACTAATGTTTCCTATTCACCCGAAATCTTTGTTACTCTCTTTAGTTTAGGGAGGAAAAATATTAAACAACATTATTTTTTTTCCTTTTCTTGTGATTTTACTTACGTAAATAAGCTTAAAAAAAAAACAATTTATACTTATACAGAATTCAGCAAGGGGAAAATAGGTCAAGTGCGAGTCTGTCTCGCACACGAAGAGTTTCATACGACGATATGACATTATAGTATAGAGCCAAAAACGAAAACAAGCTTCTTTAATTAAAAGAATTAAAAAACACGACTGCAAAAATTGCACATATTCGTACCTTGTTTACTAGTTATTTTTTTACGACGTTTTTTATTTACAGTGTTATATATTTTTTAAATCTACTTGTCAAATTCTAGACGATGAACATAGACACGACGAGATAAATAAAAAAAAATTGAGGCTGATGGTAATTTACGTTTTAAAGTGACCACACAGGATTATTCTTATTTTTTACTAGCCTATGTTACTCGGAACCATGCAAGGATGGTAACGATACCCCATACATCTAAATCGGTTCACGCGTTTAAAAGTTATGGTGGAATAAAGAAACTCACATACATATATACATACCCTATTGATATACATATTAACCCTGAACACGTAACACTTCTTTTTTTGGGGCAGTCGTGTAAAAATAACAGTTCTCTTGTATTCCTCTCATTTATAACTTTTATTTATGTTTAGTATTCATTGGTATAACGGCAATAGAAATACACATTCTGTAAAAAATCAACTTTCTTGCTATTACAGTACATAAGATACAGAACGCTGACAGACGGACGGATAAACAGGGCTTTGTAATAGGGTCCTGATGCGTGTATAATACATATAAGGTTGTTTATATTAGTTTTTAGTTATTGTGCATATTTGTATACTGTGATTTATGAGCCTTAGTTGCCTGAAATAAAGGTTTGTTAGCACCCTTCGATTACGGAACCCTAAAAAGCTTTATTCAGACCAAAATGAATGAACACTACCTACGCAGTTTGACTTTTTTATGGTATCTGCAAGAGAAAAATGTAATTGTAAACTTTTTGCTTGGTGAATAATTACCTACCTATTTTGTTTGAATTCTTATTGTATAAAGGGTTTTCTTTGCTCCTGACTGATATTAAGAGAGTTCATTGTTTGTGGAATATAACTTTATAAATAAATAAATAAATATCTTGGGACAACTCACACACGGCTATTTGATCCCAAGCTAAGCAGAGCTTGTGTTATGGTAACCAGACAACTGATATACATACTCATATAATTTATAAATACATACATATTATAGATAAATCACACCCAGACACAGAACTAACAATCATGCTCATCACACAAAGTTTGTCCTGGGTGAGAATCGAACCCACGACCTCCGGCTTAGCAGTCAGGGCCGCTAACCACTAGACCAACAGACCCGTCAAACCGGGTTTACTTGCCTATTGTTATGTGAAAGTTGCTACACACTCAATATTTCAGCTGACAACTATTTATAATGTACGGGCCACTTACATAGATGCCTATATGAATATGAGATACCTCTTTATTGAGTCAATATTGAGCTGACTACTCGAAACAAAAGATATGCATGTTAAGGGATGATTCTCATTAGAGCGGGCCGTGCCCGGACGGGGCTCGGTTTTAATCTGTTACATATATTTTGGTATTGAAGTGCGTCGAGCGGGCCCGGACGGGACACGGATAATGCACTGTGTAATATAAATTGATTCATACAAAATATATGTAACAGGTTAAAACCGAGCCCCGTCCGGGCCCCGCCCCAGGCACGGCCCGCTCTAATGAGAATCATCCCATATATGAATGTTTTATCATCATAATCACCGTATCAGCCGAATGACGTTCCCTACTGAACATAGGCCTCCCATAAAGATAACTACATTGATCGAACCTGCGCAGCTTGCATTCAAAATATATGAATGTTTACATGACACTTATTCCGAAAACACAATTTTCTATATTTTTTTGTTCTTTTTCTAGTAGTTTCTGATATTAGCACGTTCAAATAAATAAACAAACTCTTCAGGTTTATAATAATATTATACTTAATAGTAGGTATAGGTATTATTATAAGTACCTATGGCCCTGTAACTCTTTTGTGGAGAATTTCCTTTTAAAAGCAAACGGAATAAAATTGCAGCAGCGAAATTATCACGATGTCGAAGATATACGCCAGGGGTCGGCAACCTTTTGACAGGCAAGGGCCACAAGGTGGCAGAATATACTTAAATTAATCCCAGAAGCCATTGGGCTTCTAATATACCTACGTATAAATTGGTTATATCCCATCGAAAAAATAAAAATGTTTTTTTTTTTTAACATATGGATTGAATTCGTACACTTAATACTTACATTATGTTCATATATTTGGGATTTATAGCTACAAAAATAACCACTGTATACAAATAATTCAGAAATGAAAACTACAAAGTACTTACCTTAATAGTATGTAACTGATTTTATACAAAGCAAAACATTCACGGGCCTCAAGTTAGACGTCCACGGACCGCGGGTTGCCGACAGCTGATCTAAACGATCAAGATATTATAGTATTGAGGTAATAAGCATTCGAGATAACAAGCGTCAAGGTTTCGCGTTTCGAGATACAGAATATTTTGAGGTCATGAAGCTGCGATGTAATGATCTTACGACGGATCGTCAACAAAGTAACGAGCCGAGAGAAAGTGCCAGTGAAAATTATTTAGGTACCTTGTATATAGGTAAGTAGGTTAGGTTAGAGAAAATATCTAGTTACCTAGTACATAACATAATAATATCTAACATCTGTCTCTTTTTGACTGCTTCGTTGGTCCAGTGGTCGCAGGGCGAGACTGCTGAGCATGAGCATGAGGTCTTGGGTGCAATTCCCAGGTTGGGCAGTGTTATTGGGGTTTTCCCACGAAGAATTTCTCAGTATCAGCACTGGAGTCTGGGTTTGTGCCCGGTTGAATGCAATAGTCTCTATTATATTCCCTCCCCTCTCCCCCTACTTATTATATTGAAACTTAACATAACTTGCGAAATGTGAGTGTACTAATGGGTACACCTCTGTCTTACCCTTCAGGAATTACAGGCGTGGTATTATGTATGATCTATCTCTTTTTCTTCTTTTATGTTCGCCTACGTAAAAGAAGCTATATTCCCAACACCACCAACTTTCAAACTTCGGGCTGCTACTGAGCCCTACCTAAAAAACCCATTATCACTTTATCCGACTTTTAATTCAAACCCAGGGCCCACGTTCAGAGCTGTCAGCACAGGGACGGGGCTCCCAACGGGGCCAACGCCTTCCGGGGTTGCGGGACGTCTTAACAGGATACCGTGGCCCCGGAACGTAAAGGGCAGAAGGAACAGGGTGGGTTTTTAGTCAGTAAAAGTCTGACAGTCCCTTCCACCCCACCCAGGGAGGAAGGAGTCATTTGATGATTTTTACCACCTAAAAAAAAAAAAAGGGGCCACGTTCAGCAGTCATAACCTACTAACCGATTAAATAATCAGACCACTATTAAAATAATCATGGAATTTAAATAATCTCACAAATTGCACTCCTCTTCTGCCAATGCCAATCATTTATTGAACCGCATTAAACTATTTCAATCAACTCCCGCCAGCAAGCGAATGCTTCGAATACGTTTCATGATTGATTAACTAGATAACTCACAGTTTTGAATATGAAAAATTATTTCTTTTTACTACGTTAATATTGAGTTTGGCAAGCAGCCAAGATTTCGAAACACCGTGTCTGGAATTTCTGTAACGATAGGCAAGTTTGAATAACATTATCATATCGCACACATTATTTAAAGATACCACTGTGTTCGTACGAGAATTTACCAGTTAAGTTTCTCGACAATAACATTACTAAAGCCGACATTTCGTAGAAGCAGAAATATTGTTACCATAAACATCGTACATAAAAATACGTAGCCATTTTTTCTAACATAACTTCATCTAAAGAGGTTTTACTCAAGACAGTATTCTAAATATTAATAAACCCTGGCAACTAATAAAGAAGTGTACACTAGTCTTTACAGCTTATATTTTCAAAATAAGAACGTAGGCTGCGACGGACGGCGCGTAGGCGAACGTTCGCTACGTTCAGTCTGTACACAGCCAGCGTCCGATGCGAACCTCTGTACCGGTGTCAGCCGTCAACAACACGATAAATAGCAAAACTTGGCTGTAAGCAATTTTCCACAGTCAAGCTTATGAACTAAAAAAACCAAGTTTAATAAAATATTTTCCACATGAATATTAAAATTTAACTGACAGTTTATCCACGTTCTAATTTCAAATATTTTTGACAGATTTAAAAAGTGCGTTCTTATTGTTTTAAAGTCGTTGCGTTCGTTTTTCTTCGTGATAATTTTGAGTAAAGTAAGACTGTGGATATAGTTGTCCTTGAAAACTGAACTTTGGTTATTGGTGGCGGTTATCGAGTGTTTTAGTGGACCGTCAAAACGAATAAGTCGCCTCGCAAAGGTTTGTGAATATATTTTTAATGTTTTAAAACTAGGTATTTTATGTTTTTATATGCCGTATGTTATGTATTTTAAAATCATTGTTTTTCTAGAGGGGTCTAAAGCACTATTATAATTTTGGCAAGTTACTATTTCTGCATATTGACTTAACTTCATTTTTTGTCATTTTATTTTGTAGGTTTCAATAAAACGTGTTCGGGATAAAACATATTTCATGGAAATTTGAATATAAGTAGGTATGCTATGGTTACGTCATGAAACTGAAGTAGGTTATCGTAAAAGGGTAACAAAATGGATCATGTTACGACGTTCATTTTGACGTCCTTCTTACCAATTTAGCCAAAAATTACTACTTTACCTTTAACAAAGAGTAATATAATGCCAAACCGGTGATTTTAGTTCCGCACACCAGGAGAATAAAGACACTTTCAAAGTTTTAACGACTAAAATCTGGTTTAAACCGGTAACTAAGTTCTTTACTGTCATTACGACAGTCAAAGCTCGAGTTCATGTCTCTGTTCCATTTTTAAAAGTCGTAATCAACTCCCTGATGTCGAATTTTTGCGTACAAAGCGGATTGCATTGGTATCCGGAAAAACGGTTGGTTTTTTTATAACACTATCTCCTTAATGAGGTCCGTTTTATTTTATTCGTGTAATTCCTACGTTCTAATGAAAATTTAAAATCGAACATAATATCACGCCTGTAATACCTGAAGGGTTAGGCAGGGGTGTACCCATTAGTACACCCACCTAAATTTAAAATGGGCTTTCAATATATAATTTTGTAGTTAAAGTTGCATTTAAGTTAATGCTACTAATCTGGCAATCAACTTAAAGATACTTAAAGAAAATTGGCTTCATCATCATTTCAGCCGAACGACGTCCATTGCTGGACTTAGGCCTGTCTTATATATAGCGACAAGGCCGGTTTTGCGTTAATTATTGTATTATTAGCTAATCTTTACTAATTAAAAAAAAACTTACAACTACATATTAAAAGAATATCCTAATTTAAAAAAAAGATTTTTTTTTTAAAACAAGCCTTATTTCAAATTATTACAATATTGAGTATTGGACATTGTATTGTCATCAGAACTAGGTAAAGGTGTATACAAAATTTCAGCTCAATCGGATATCTACAAATGGTTGAAAAATGGTTTACAAATTTTGAAAGGACAACTTACTTACATACCTACATACTTACATATACATACATACGAACAGTGCAATTTTGTAAAAAAAAAGAATTTTGAAAATCGGTAACAATAATTTTTATTGTCAGAAATCGGTGAATATCCTCTTTTATCGAAGTCGGTTAAAAATCAATAGAATCTTTGAACAATTTATTAATGAACATGCATTACGAGAGTTGCGTCCTAAGGGCTTAGATGAAAATTGGCTGCAAATGTATATTTTAAGCCCATAAGCTTGCAAGCTTACCGGCTTAAACTGACTGAAAATAAAGCTCTAGTCAGTTCTTGTTAAACACACAACATTTCCGAACAATTTTTTAATATTATGGACCGAACATGAAAAAAAAAATTAAGTACTTTGCTTATAAAAAACACTAACTTTTGCCCGCGTAAGGGGATTATCGTGGACACAGACAAAGATGAATAAAAAGTAGCCTATGTCCTTTATTGTGGTTTAAACTTATCCCGTAATAAATTTCCTTAAAATCAGTTCATTGTTTTAGTCGTGAAATCGTAACAGACAGACAGACTGAGCTGCTGTCGCATTTATAATATTAGTAAAAGTAAGTAGGAGATACAGCCAGCAAATAGCCAGAGGGCGATAGTAACATTTCGGAACATTCGCAATCTAATCTTATTCTCTGTCAACATGTCATATATTTTTGACAAGATTATGACATTGATTGTCGCTGAGATGAGATTGCTACTAGTATTTTAAACGTTTTCTTATTTAAATGGTGTATTCCCGTTCGTCCCCCTGACTTCGTCCACTTAGGGGGACGAATGGGAATTCGTTATTTTTTTTCCCGTTCGTCCCCCTGACTTCGATGGGGGGACGAACGGGAATAATATTTATTTTATTTTTTTGAGTCCCATTGGTCCCCCCATCAAATATTTTCAAACTGGTTGTTTAGTTAAAAATAAAAACACATTAAAAGAACAAAAAGTCACAGAATTAACTTAACGTAGGTACTTAGATATCAAAATACACATACGCTTTAACATTAACATAAAATAAATCTCCTTATACTTACATAGTTAAAAATTATAACAAAAAAAAAAGTACATAGAGCTGATAATTAAGAGAAGTCTGTATTATGATCACATAAAATAAGGCAGTAATAACTATTATATAATATGGCAAACCCAAAACAAAAAGAATAAACCAATGTATCTAACAAGTATGTATCTACAACAATCGGGCACTCTGCTTATTACCTAAGTTTTTCTAGAAAATGTCCTACGCTTATTTCGGAATTAAGAAGTTGATTTTGGCAATTCATAATATATTCTTTTATATTGCCATTTCCTCAAAAATTGATATCCAGCACGCAGAAGCACGATTCCACCTTTTCTTTTTATATATTGTAAACAGCTTTCTGTACTAGAAGGACCAGATTGCGCTTCTTGTGACATTGTTGAGCCCAAAAAATTGGAAGTCAATAATTACACACATACAATTGAAGGGTGTTTTGGAAAAACAATCAATGTCACATTTTTTCAAAGTTTTTTTTGCCCTATGTCTTCTCTGTAAAAAGTCTGTTTATAATGTTTCTTGTGATAATAATACAGACTTCTTTTAATTATCAGCTCTATGTACCGATTTCTTTTTTGTTATAATTTTTTACTATGTATCGGGGGGCACGAGAGTGCCCCCGTTAAGTCAAGCAATCAAAAGCGGCACGGCCGTACCATCCTTTTCTCGAAGCAGTTTAGGCCATTTTCGACTCCCTATAACATCGTTGTGGATTAAACTAGAAGCTTGTATTTCTAGTAACCAAGCAAGCATTGTAAAACACGGCATTTTGTGACTTTTTGTTCATTAATAAATCTTTACTGTATTTTATTTTTCCATTAAACAACCAGTCTGAAAATATTTGATGGGGGACCAATGGGACTCAAAAAAATAAAATAATATTATTCCCGTTCGTCCCGCCAACGAAATCGGTGGGACGATCGGGACAAAAAATAACAAATTCCCATTCGTCCCCCTAGGTGGACGAAGTCAGGGGGACGAACGGGAATAGATGTCTAATCTAAAAAAATATTCCCATTCGTCCCCCTAAAATTCAGAGGGGGACGATCGGGAACAAATTTAATATTTTTTGTGTAAATTCCCATTCGTCCCCTTAAGTGGACGAAGTCAGGGGGACGAACGGGAATAATTGACCGATGAAAAAACACACCGGTTAGTAAAGGAGAATGCCAAATCCGTAATCTCAGATTTTAAAGTAAATTTTAATATAATATGTAGTAGAAATTTTGTAAAGTATCGCTATTGCCAAATTGAATTTAAGTTGAATTCAATTGGTTTAACTATTATAAAAAGAAGAACAACAATAAGAAAATTTTGTTAAAGAAAACTGGAGCTGTTTTTCTTTTTACAAACTTTTATTTAGTTAGCGTTTTTCTTGCTTTCTGTATAAAAATAAATATTTATCGTTGAAACTAATACAATTATTGCTATCGATAGTACTGATATGAATATCTAGGTCACTGATTTCTCGTTGTAAAATATTTTTATTGATAGGCTTAAACCTACGAGCAATCATTTGTTAGTTATATGGGGAAAATCGTAACAATCTCTAGGATTTCATAATGCCATCTAATGTGAAAAAGAATTTAGGAAATAGTTCAAATATTTTCTTTTTAACGATACCTATAATGTTTTCCAAGAAAAAAATATTGGCAAAATAAGGAATTTTTTATTAAAATACTTATGAGAATTGTACTAGCGCGCTTCGTAGAAAACGAAGTCTATTCATATTTGATTTTATTTGGAAAACTTACGGCTAATGATACGACATAGACAAAAAGTTTATAGCCAATTATAAGTTTTCTGTTATAGTATTATTGTGTGAGAAAATTGACGACAGTTAGTACGTATATAAATAGGACAAATTATAGAATTATATTAATTTATTTGGGTCAATAACTTATTAAACTCGATAAAGTTTTGTAGGTAGGATAAATGTTATTATAATATGTGCCCACATATTATAATAACATTTATTCTACCTACAAAATTTCGTCAGTTTACCGTCAAATAACTAGATTTCAAAATGACAATAAATAAATCTGTATACAAATATTGTAAAACATTGATTTTAAAAAAGCATGTATGGGTATTCTTTACCATATTCCTCTCCATACGAAACTACCTTTTGGATAGGGCAATTACATTCAATTCTTATTTTATTCTGTAAATCACAAGTAGTTCCTACCTAATCTAAACGACATTTTTAAGACGTATAAAACTAACAAGCCAGCTCATTAGCCATTTTGTAAATAGATACGATTTGCTTTGCAACAGCGTGATGAAAAGGTTCTATTGAAGATTAAAAATGAACAGCCAGCAAACGCTGTATAAAACAACGAGCGTCTGATTTAAAATGTACAGTTTTTTTTGTGTAACTAACAAATTGTATGCTCATTCAGAAGAAATATGTTTACGACCACATTAAAAAAAAATCTTGTAAGGTTATTTTTAGCCTGTATTATGTGATAACTGTTTCTTTTTCTTTCGTCGTTTTCATTTTACCTTTTACACAAAACCTTGAACCAAGTTATATGTACCTACATGCATGTACCATTTAAAAATGACGTTGGATAATTATATTAACAATATTTGAGTAATAATGAATTATTCCAAGGGTAAAAAAAAAACTTTTAGGATTATTTTTTGCCTATATTATGGAAGTAATATTAGTCTCATAATACAAACTGGAAATAATCCTAGGGTTATTTTCAGCCTGTATTATGGGACTAATGCCTCAATTTTTTTTTGTCATACTCATTTAACCTTTCACACAAAACCTTGAAATCATAACATACCTACATGGATGTGCAGTTTAAAAATGACGTCAGTCACTTTTGATAAATATTTGTATAGCAATTCCAAAGATAAAAAAATACTTCTAGGATTATTTTCAGCCTGTATTATGGAACTAAAATATTAGTCTCATAATACAAGCTGGAAATAATCCTAGGGTTACTCCCATAATACAGACTGAAAGTGACCTTAGGGTCAATGCCTTAATTTTTTTTTTGTCATTCTCATTTCACCTTTCACACAAAAGCACGCATGTACCGTTTAAAAACGACGTAAGCCACTGTTATCAATATTTGAATAGCAATTCCAAAGGTAAAAGAAAAACTTCTAGGATTACTTTCAGCCTATAATATATGACTAATGCCTTAATTATTTTTCGTCATTGTCATTTTACCTTTCACACAAAACCTTGAAATCATGACATACATGCATGTGCAATTTAAAAATGACGTCAGACATTTTTATCAATATTTGAATATCAGTTCCAAAAGTAAAGTACCAACACTTTAACATGACAGTGTTCCATTTTTAGATAGCACATCATATCACATCAAACATGGCGTAATTGGAAGTTCTTCTCATATTTGTATCTATTGATAAAAGAATGGGGAGATAACGTATAATATTCTGTAAATAAAATAAGCTGCCGGTTAAAAAAAAAAGATAAGGCGGTTGGTACGACCTTTGTTATCTGTTTAGAGATTTTGTACAGTCACGTAGAAATGTACTGATCGAAAACCACTTGAAGATATTTATTCTAGGGTTGTCTCGTATAATAGAATGAATGAGTGTTTTAGTTTTCAATGCTTTTTATTAGCGCTTATAATACAGTAAAGAGGCAACGAGTTCCATTTTTGAAAAATTAAGAAGAAAATAATTACTACTACTACTTTAAATAAATCACAGACGAATATACAGCCAAAAATAAAAGGCAAAATAAGCAATAACTCAATGAACAAGTATCTCCAACTATAGCCCCAATTTGTTCCACACAACAATGCCAAATGAACTGGCACTGAAACTGATTTAGTGTTTGTGTAACAAGAACACATTGAATTGAGTGTGAGTTGAATAACAGTAATTAAGTATGTAGTACTGGCCTATGATTGGGTACTTGACATCACCAGTTAATAGACAAACTTTTTATGATCTGTCAAAATGCAATTTCCCTATAGATTATGTGACGTCACTTTTTTGCAACTCAATTGAACTACTACTGATTTTTAAAACAACAAAAATCTAATTTTACTGTTATTTAAAAATTAATCTAATACAAAAATTAAATTAATTACTCTCAAATTAATTCTCGCTTATTTATAAATATTATTTTTTCTGTCAAGAAACAATTGTGATCTTTAAATCATCTCTAAAAGGCAGGCACTGTTACTCCACAACGTAACATATAATATAATTGCCCTATTTATACTCTTACAGTACAATATTTTGTAAAAGAATATTGAGACGACTAGTCCTTTAATACTAAACGTCTTTAAGACATATTTTTCCATAATGTACAAAGGAAATTCTGGAATCGATTTTCAGTCTATTGAAAGTTCAAGCTATTGGAAGGTTCTCTGCATGCAATTGACTAAGACGTCTTTCTTATTAATCTGGAGCTGAAAAGGCAACATGAACCTTATTCGCTATCTCTCTTACACTCACGTATAGATCTACTTTCTTTGCTAATAATAATATTATGGATTTCAAAAGAACAACTACTGCCTTTTGAATGAATAACATAAAATTCGCGAATTCTATAATACTAGCCTCAGCTCGCGACTTCGTCTGCATGATTTTTTCAACTATTTTAAGTTACGTGTTTTGTTACCGCTCTGTTTCCGTCGTAGCGTGATGTTATATAGCCTATATACTTTCATCATGACATTTTCCAATCCGATTAACAGTTCAGAGATTGACGTTTAAACGAACAAACATTTCAGTCTTATTATATTAATATATAAATAGTATAGATGAAAGTTGAGTGAGTATAGGTATTGAATTATAACTCGTCGAATGTATAATCTGATAGTCTATGTAGTACCTAGTACATTATTACATAACTTTTGTAATATACCTACCTACTTTAAACATTACCGCGTTTATGGCAGTAAAATATTGTGTTCATACTGGAAAGTACCTACTACCTACGTTAAAATAAGGGCACATTTGTATAGATGATAGATTACACAATATCGCTACAAATTGTGAGATCAAAAATGGAATAAAATGTTTCTAAATTCACGCCTAGATTGTGTAGTAACTTATCTACGTACTTCTACTTGAAATATGTTTAATGAGAACGAAATACTACGTTTTAACAAGATTGGATATTATAGGCCTGTCCGACACCCAGTGTGAGATTGAAGATCGCGATCAGACTATTTCCCATTTGCTGAAGCGCCTGCCTCGTTGGGTTGCAAAGCGCGACGACTGAGCATGTGGTCTTGGGTTCTTTTTTCAGGTCGGGCAAAGTGTTATTTTTATTTTTCATCTGGAATTTCTTAATAGCAGCCTCGGTGTCTAGATCTGTGCCCGGTTGATTGCAATAGGCTCACCCCCTATTACATGGGACTTAAACATGACTGGCGAAATGTTGGTGTAGTGATGGGTATACCTCTGCCTAACCCTTCGAGGATTACAGGCGTGATATTACATTATGTTGCTGGAGTGTCCCAAATGTCCGTTCACCTTTACCCTTTACGATCTGAACAACGACTCTGACGCAGCAATAAACGTGGCCACCTGCTGGGTTCAAAATGAAAATAATCGAAATATATAAAAGCAAAAGGTCACTAACTCACTCATTTACTCACTTATCACGAAATATGGAGAACAGCTTGTCGTATAAAGATTAAATTTGGCAAGGAAGTAGTTTATAGGTTTTAGACATCCGCTAAGAAGGGATTTTTCAAAATTCACCCCCTAAGGGGATTTGGGATTTTGTATAGAAAAACAAGGGATAAGATATAAGAAACTCGGGATTGCAGGCGTGATGTTTGTGTTACTAAATATCTATTACAAGTTAAAGTGAGATTCGTATACATGCTTGTCGCCTTCACTTAGCCATTTCCTTTACCCTCAAGCTCTTTCATAATAAGCTGTGCCATAAACAGCACTGCCGTGCTTAATTTCCGTGTGCATTTCCACCAACTAAAAGTTCAAAGAAAAGCAGGAAACACGGTGCAAGTCCTCAGGCGTAACACTGTCTACGAAAATGAGACGAGAGCACCATTCAGAGTTGTTTACTAAAAGTATGCAAACGTTTTTATTGCGCTGTTAAACTGTTAAGTGTGACTCAGGATTTTTAAGACTGGAATTGAGGAACGGATGTCAAAATATTTACCGGATTCGAGTTCAGTTTATTAGACTAGTTAATTTTATGATTTCCGTTACGACTTTTATTAGATGTTTAGTTGAAAATGATATGGAAAAACGTACTTCTTTAACATAGTATAAAACCAAGTCGGTTACGGCCGTCTGTACGCTTAGTTTTTTTTTAATACGCAACGGATTTTAATGCGGTTTTCATTAATAGACAGAGTGATTCAAGAGGAAGATTTATACGTATAGTACCTAAGTATCTACATTGCACCCAGGAGAAGCCGTAGCGGTTCGCTAGTCTATATAGGTATATAAAAGGCAACCGTTACTGACTGACTGATCTATCAACACACAGCTCAAACCACTAAATGGATTGCGGTGAAATTCGGCACGCAGATAGTTGTTGCGACGTAAGTAGGCATGTGCTAAGAAAGGATTTTCCAAAATTCCTCCCTTTAAGGGTATGAGTGTCCCAAACTCAAAGTCGCGGACAAAGTCGCGGGCAAAACCTAGTTTGATATAAAAACTAGCCTCTATGTACTCCTCTTTAATGTTTTTAATTTCACGGGACGCAAAACCCTGTCCTTTTTCCAAATTGCCTCTCTACGTTATACGTCAATCTGTGAGGTAATTTGACGTAGGATTTTATATTCGTTTTCATATTATGAATATGAAAATCATATCTTTGGTATCACATATTCTACTAAATATACAAAAAGGCTATATTCATTGAGCCGTAGATAAACTTTCTTTTGAAATGAGGTTTTTGTAAAGAAATGAAATCATAATATAGGTACTAAGAAACTGCTATAATGTACGGCTTAAATGTTTTGACGTTTATATAATAACTAAGTACCTAGTACGCCAACTTTTTGATATTTCAAAAGATTTCTTTGTATTTAGACTTCGGTTTAAGGTTATTTTTGTTCTTTTTTTTAAATGTCAGAACCTTGTATCCCTCTTTGTACTAACTTTTAAACGTCTAAGTGGCAAAGTTTTATTATTGTCCATTAGGGACTAAAAACATAACTGGCGAAATGTGGGTGTACTAATGGGTACACCTCTGCCTAACCCTTCGGGGATTACAGGTGTGATGTTATGTTATGTTATTGTCCATTAAATGTCATCTTATTAATGGTTGTGCCATCTCTTTATGACAAGAGGGCTTTGCCCTGCAGTGGGCTAATAATTGGCTGGTATTCTTATTAGGTCAGGTGAGGAGTACTCGTAACCGGGGCGTGCTTGTATGACGAGATGTATGAACGTAGATGAGGCGAAAGGAGTATGTAAGGATCATAGCAGGTGGCGTTCTGTAGTTTCTGCCTACCCCTATGGGAAAAAGGCGTGAGTTTATGTATGTATGTAATATTATTACATGACATATTGGGCTTAATAGGCAAGTGTCGGCCGATATTATTTAGTTTAGGTATCTATCTACCACGACATTGGTGGTAAAACTTGCGAAAAAAAAACGGAAATGTGGTACTCTTCCAGATAAACTCACTTACAAACAAATGAACATAGGTACCTTGCGTTTTTCAAATAAGGAACTATCTGGTTCCATTTTACGACACTACAAAACACGCCACGCTAAGTGAAACGGTAACTTCAGCAGCTTTTGCGCTGCAAGACCGCAACCACTCCAAAATAATAGCTTGTCATGCTATGTCGTCTCCAGCTGCTTTAATGCTGCAGGACCGTACCTCAGAGACAGTCTTGTCACATAAATATAGATCCTCACGTCGTTCGCAAACAAACATCTGTAAAATTTATTTTTATACTAAGAAGACTAGAATAACAGTTAAAAATACGGGATCTTGAGTCTTTTATTTAAATCTCTTATCTTGCATTTTATCTAGAATCTCTTTATCTACGGAAGTGCATTTTGCGAAGGTTTTTAAACACTTCGTTCCACGCAAAGATTTAAATGAATGGGTACCGGTTTTATTCATTTGAAGGAGTGAAACAATATGAATTTATGGTGAGAAATAAGCGTGCGTTGCATCAAAGAATGAAAATATTTTTTATTAGTTTTAGACCAATGACAGTGTCACAGTGAAAAAAGTTTCATTTAATTTTTCATAACATGATCTTATGTAGATATTAAAAAGAATAAACATTTATTTTGAAATTTTCTTCAAAATTCATTTTTTCCATGTGGGTATTTTATAAGTCTGATGTATATAATATATTTTACATAGGTTTTTATTTACCTACTAGTAAATTATATCCATGTAGATGTGTTAATTATTTTGTGCTTATGTAAATGGTTAAGGGGTTAAGTTTTTTTAATCTCTAATTTGCACCTGCCATGTTGTCTGTTTACCACTTTTGGTTGACTGTTAGAGAATGTCTATGAAATAAAGTCTGCATTTGTACCTACTTTTGTGTGGTGGATATAAAGTTTAAACAAACAAATACTTGCAGCCAGCATTGTGTATGGAGTTTCTTACTCATTCTTTTCCATGCGAAACTACCTTTTGGAAGGGGCAACTAGATGCATCTTCAAGAGTGCCTTTTAGTCGTCTAATTGAATTAAATTATTTTTCTTTAATTAAAAATATGACCAGCTTAACAGCGTCATTACTCATCCCACTAATAGTAGCCTAAGAACAGCGTTCAGGTTCACATCTAGGTATAACATGTTACTAAACAACAAAGTCTTAAAAAGAAACCTTTAATTTCACATTACACACGCATGATACCAGTAAATCCCGTAATACTATGATCCGCGATACCGTTATCTTGTTGGGTCTTAACTCTACGTACTAGGTGGCTACAGTTTCTGCAAACATCCTTTTATGGCATGTCGAAAATATGTATGATAAGTATGTGGTAACTTTGTATTGAATTTTGCTTGTTACCTATTTGACAAATTCTATCACACATTTTTCTATTTTTGTGTATTATTATTTTATACTAGCGACCCGCCCTGGCTTCGCTTGAGTGCAATGTAGATACAGTTTTTTCTAGGAATAAGTTATAGCCTATGTTACTCAGGAAAAATGTAGCAATGAAAGAATTTTTTAAATTGGTTCAGTAGTTTTGAGCTAATTCGTAACAAACATAGAATAATACAAATGTTGCCTCTTTATATGATTTATTCGTGTAGATTGAAGGTGTACTTACGTGCTATGAGAAGTGGAAAGCACATTGGTTCATTTTAAAGCCGATTTTTCTTGGTAACTTTGCAACACAATGTGGATGTGTATTATTGTTAATTGTTGTGTATTAATGTTCCTTATGTTTTGTTTCAATATACAAGGTTAATCTACGTGCTTATTGATAAAACCATTTCGCATTCCACACATTATTTCACGGGTTTCGGTTTCAAATGCTTAACATAGATACTGTGACATCCTTCCTTTGACTTCAAATGTTTAAGAGATTTATCCTAATTAATTCAACACACGTAGGGAACATTCTAGAATGTAGCTTCACAGGCAACCTACATAATGGGAATTTCAATTTCAGACACGCATACTGTTACAACTTCAAATCAGACAAAGGCTTATTCTATTAGACTAGCTTCTGTCCGCGACTTCATCCGAGTTAAAGTTGGTTTCTTCGTACAAATTTTGGACCCCTTTTTTACCCTGTTGGGGGGTGAATTTTGGACAATCCTTTCTTATCGGATGTCTATGTCATATAAAGAACGTACCGTCTAAGTTTCAAGTCTCTACGATCAACGGTTTAGGCTGTGCGTTGATCCGTCAGTCATTCAGGACTGTTAGAGACTAATCATCAGTTCCTAAGGTTAGCGTGTTCAAACAAACGCACTAACTGTTCAGCTTTTTATTATTAAGTACCTACCTATGTTATATTTCTTCGCACATCATGTCTTCACACATCTGTGAAACAAGACATCTGTGAATATATAGAAAAATATATCAATATGTATCAGTGTCACAATAAAACATTTGTAAGAGAATATCCTACTAACATTATATACCTAAATGCGAAAGTTTGTGAGGATGTATGGATGTTTGTTACTCTTTTACGCAAAAACTAAGGAATAGATATGGATGAAATTTGGCACGTCTTCAGATTATAGTCTGGAATAACACATAGGCTATTTTTCAACCCAAAAAAAATTACGGTTCCCGTGGGATAACATGAAGTTTGACGCGGACGAAATCGCGGGCAGGAGCTAGTATCGCATAAATTTGACCTATAAATATTCCACAACAGCTGATTATGTACGGAGCTATATACTCTCACATTTTCTATTATGTACCTACACGTTTAGATAATGAAATCTATGCGGGTACAGTCGGCGCTCGGTTAATATTAACATCGTTTAAAGTTAAACCGTACTCATATAGGTATATTAGTTCTACCTACGTTCAATATTACACGGTTAACTGAAACGCTGCGTTACTTTTTATGGTGTGTTGAATTAAATTGAAACTATGTGCTCACATTCTGAGCGTGGCCAAAAAATTGGGTAACTGACATCATTAAAAAATATTTCTAAGACATAACTTCTTTATAGAAACATTTTATTTTAGCCCTGAAAACCCGAGTAATTTTCAATTAACTGTAAAATTATATATATAGTCAGTCAATAGAGTCGGCACAAAAGTAACGTCATAGTAGTCTTTTGCCACACAAAATCTATAGGAGAATTGCGTTTTGACAGGTCATTAAAGTATGTCAATTGATTATTAAAGACTACTAAATGCTTATTTTGTAAATTCAATTTCTAAATTCTTATTTAAATCCTAAATGGAATCCGATTGAGTGTTTGGATTAAAATAGTTTCAGCCAGGTAACCGTGGTATACCTTCACAATACCTATCTAAAAAACGTCTTGTCAAATCTGTTGTTTTCTAATTGTGTTAAAGTGCATTTTTGTCTACAGAGTTTTTCTGTCATTTTTTTTTTGTTTGGTCCCGTAATAAAAATTATTCATATTCATGTGGTATGTCAGTTGTTAGGTTTAACCTAACAATTTTGTGGCATAAGTTCAAAACAGGTTTAATAGTACATACATTTTGATAATTTTTTTTTTTAGACTTTATACTGGCTTTTTATCAGAGAGTAATAATACTCATGAATATGAATAATTTTTATTACGGGACCAAACTAAAAAATATGACTGAAAAACTCTGTTGACAAAAATGCACTTTAACACAATTAGAAAACAATAGTTTTTTTTTCATTTTTAGAATTGGTCCAACAATAAAAGTTATATTATACTCTCTATGTTCATAAGTACGTTCACCCCCAAAAAGATGAAATAAACAGGAAATCAAAAGTCAGTTAGTAACATTAACTTAGCCCTAAACTATCAGATACCCAGACCTTCAATTCGAGTAAAGTTGAGATGTTTGTTTTTTCTAAGTTAAAGCTAACTTAATCAATTACAAGTTCGTGTATATATTCAGTCTCTTGACATTCCAATTCCTTTCATTCCTTTCATTTCACGCAAGCACGATTTCCTAAACAATTTAATATCAGCCATGATTTAATGAATGCGGCCCAAAATTCCGGGTCTATGAGATAATAAATCTAGCGGTGACGTAGGCAATATCTAGACGTATAATTTAGAGCATCTCACTAAAGTGCCAGCTGGCAACTTGTTTCTATATTTGAATAAAGAGATTATATGAGAATATTTCATTGTTCGTATAAGTTCAATATTGGTCCAGAATTCCAGAGTCGCTAGAACTGTCGACATTTTAGTATGGCTGAAATTTTAATTATGGCATAATATAAGAGAACCTGACTCCTGAAATCCCCGAATAGTTGTGAGCCTATTGCCATCAACCGAGCATAAACCCAGATCCCGAGGTTGCTTCTAAGAAATTCCTGATGGAAAATAATGGAAAAACCCAATAACACTTTGCCCGTCCTGGGATTCAAACACAAGACCTCATTCTCGCGAATCAGTCTATTTTAAATGTAGGTACTAGTACTACTGATCGTACTGGCTCACTCAAATCCTGCGCCAATTTTTTTTTGGTACTTTACTTTGAGGAGAGACTGTTGGTTGTGTTATCTTTTGCAGGATATTATTCTATCTAACCTCAGAATTTCAGCCATTCTAAAATCACGTTGGCCTGACGACATTGGAATTTCTGTGAAACGTCTATTACGTTGGAATAATGTAATTAATTAAAGGATAACAATTAAATTAACACTGTGTTGAATCCAAACACAATTCCTAATTATCAAAGTTACGTTGTTTGCTCACAAAATCATTGATATAGCATCGGTATACATTTAGTCTATAGGTATACATATAGTATACCGGATGAAACAAACAATCAATCTGCCTAGCCTTTTCCCGACTATGTTGGGGTCGGCTTCCAGACTAACTAGATGCAGGAGCAGCCTCGGAATCTGGATTTGTGCCCGATTGATGGCAATAGGCTCGCGCCCTATTGCATGGGACTTAAACATAACTGGCGAAATGTGGGTTTACTGATGGGTACACTTCTGCTTAACCCTTCGGGGAATACAGGCGTGATGTTATGTAGTATTACGTGTTACTTTCTTTGAATCAAGTACTTAATACATACTGAAAGTTTCCGTACGATGTAACTTCCATCCCAAAAAGTACATTCTAGAATTAGGTTTCCTATCATCTCGACTCACTGAAGCCACTTGATCAAATGTCCGTCGTCGAGGATTTAGCTCATTTGTAAGAGCTTATCTCTTATCCTTCGTGCACGGTATAGGAACTGTGGTTTACCGTCCGTTATTAGTTACTGCTACGATTCGCAAAGATGTTACTGATAATGAAGCGGTTTACCGGAGCATGTTTTATTGATATCGTGTGGGCAATAGATTCAATAGTTTTGTTGATGTTAGCGTTAAACAAAGACCCGAAATATTTTATAGAATTATTTTATTTTTGTAGAAATAAATATTAGGGATGATTCTTATTAGAGTGGGCCGTGCCCGGGGCGGGGCCCGGACGGGACACGGACGGGGCACGGTTTTAAATCTGTTACATATATTTTGTATGAATCAATTTATATTACACAGTGATTATCCGTGTCCCGTCCGGGCCCTCTCGACGCACTTCAATACCACGTCAGCTCGTCCACGCCCCGGCCCGGGCACGGCCCGCTCTAAAGAGAATCATCCCTTACTGTAATAAAAGTTGACTTCATTAAAACTGCTCTAATGTAAAACGAAACAAAGTTTCATCAAACCTCAGTTCACTGGTTTAGTATTTGCCTGGATTCCGGTTTTTGCTCGGTTTTTGCCAATGTGATTTTTTTAATTCATATGTACTTTCTAAAGTTTATCTTGAACATTACTGGCATCGGTGAAGGAAAACATCGTGTGGGAACCTGGACTTACTATTCCACTCAAACCATGTCAGAGGCCCTTGAGGCGGTTTAGAAACTCTGACACCAGGGTGTGTAGTGTCGTAAGGCCTTACTACCCACACGATAAGAAGAAGAAGACTGGTTTAGTCGTGAAACCGTAACAGTTAGACAGACAGACATAGTTACTTTCATATTTATAATATTAGTTTGGATATAGATATTAGTATGATATGCATAGGTTACCCGATGACACCGATAGTCTGTTGAACAAAACGAAACCAAGCATTTCTCGTTCCATTTATTAAATAGGTACAAAATTCCCCGCGGCTTCGTTCGCGAGATTTTTCTTACTTGTCTCTAATTTTTTGTTAATAAAATATAGCCTTTTACGCTCTGTAATAACGTAGCTTCCAATCTGCGAAAGAATTTGTAAAATCGATTCAGTAGATCAAAAGATTACCGCCTACAAACTCACAAACTTTATAATATTAGTATAGATAAGACGAGGCTAGTGACAAAATCAATGTAAGACACTTGGACACAACCTTGGCGATACTTACAAGAGTAACAACAACAATCAATTTGCTTCTAATTAACCTAAAATCCCTACAGACAGGCGGCCATGTTACACAAAACTGCTACCAATTGCCTTCGAGAAAACTCACCCCCGATTTTCCTCTACGTCTATTTGGATCTTGAAGATAATTAATTTGTTCCATTTTCTGTCCTGTGATGTGTTGAATGACATGTTAACGCCAGTTACTTGATTGGCTAAGTTATGGGGCCCCAGTGTGTCGCACTGTCGCATAGTTATGGGGGCCGAGAATGTCGCTCTGTAGCGTCGTTATGGACACCAATATGTCAACCTATTGTAGTGCCAGTAAACCTTTCCTTTCGATTAAGTTTTACGATGAGAAGAGCAGCCGATGGTTTTTGTCTTCCCTTTGTCCTTTGTGTTATCTTTTGTTTATTTCGATCCTTGGAGCAATGGTGCAATAAATCCTAGATTTTACTCGCCATGAGTGAATATTGTTTTCTTCTTTATCGTGTGGGCAATAAGGTCTTACGATCCCACACACCCTAGTGCCAGAGTTTGTAAACCGCTACAACCTCTCACATAGTTTGAGTGGGATAGTAATAGGCTGGTATAAGTCCAGGTTTCCTCACGATGTTTTCCTTCACCGATGTCAGTGAAGTCCAAGATAATCTTTAAAAAGTACATATGAATTGAAAAAGTCACATTGGTACTTGCCCGGATTTGGACCCACAACCTCAAGCATTAGAGTGAATATATAATATATGTAGGTACTGTAGAGACTGGTCGTCTCAGCCATATCGAACCATATTTGATTACTTTATGAGATTTATTAGTGTTATGGTTACTATAAGATAAAATATGTTTGCAATAAGAAATACTTAACAGTCCACCACGAAGGCTGACAAAACGTAATTTGGTAACATAACATAACATCACGCCTGTAATTCCCGAAGGGTTAGGCAGAGGTGCACCCGGTAGTACAATGATGTGAATTCGCTAATCTCCAAAACTACTGGCCCGATTCTGTAAAATTTCGACGCTAATAGGACGCTACGTTTTCATTATTGTGCTAGAGGCTATATTTTACTATCAATAAAATTAAGATACCGTACGAAAATTCACGCAGAGGAAGCCACAGGAGAAAGCTAGTATTTCATATCACTAGTCAAACTTATCATAATAATATCAGTGTTCTCCTGAGTTCTAAATTAACCAAAAACAAACGAATGCTTGAAATTGTTTGACCTCTACGTTGATCTTTGGTATAATGATGTTTCTGGATAATGCCAGAATATTATTATAAAAGTTATTAAGACCAATTTAAATAACGAAGGTCCGAACCCCAACTTAACCCTTGCGAACCTAAACCACATACCAATTACTTTTATTAAAATCTCAAATTAAAGCGAGATTGAGTTACGTACACTTATGTACCCAAGTTATAATATAACACGGTTCTGCCCGCGACTTTGTCCGTGTAGTTTTTTCGCCCGCGTAGAGTTATGTCTTTTGTTACCTACTGCCCTGTTCCCCTCGTAACGTGATGTTATATAGCCTATACTATTCTTCATAAATCTGGTATAGACAAAAAAAAATGTACAATCGGACGAGTAGTTCCAGAGATTAGCAAAGTTTAAACAAACATTTCAAGTTGAGTCTTTTGATCGCAAGCGCGGCTTCTGAGCGCGGTCTCTTCAGTTCAATGTTCAGGTTTAGCAAAGCATTATTGTGTTTCTCCATAAGCAATTTCTCAGCAGAAGCCCTGAATTTGAAAGCTGGTGGAGTTCTACTTTTGTGCTTCAGAAAGCATGTAAAGCCGTTGGTCTCGCGCCTGATCTCGCCCAGGTTGGATTGCCATTTTTAACGGGCCTGTTAGTCTAGTGGTTAGCGGCCCTGACTGCTAAGCCGGAGGTCGTGGGTTCGATTCCCACCAGGACAAACTTTGTGTGATGAGCATGATTGTTAGTTCTGTGTCTGGGTGTGATTTATCTATAATATGTATGTATTCATAAATTATATAAGTATGTATATCAGTTGTCTGGTTACCATAACACAAGCTCTGCTTAGCTTGGGATCAGATAGCCGTGTGTGAGTTGTCCCAAGATATTTATTTATTTATTTTATCTTATTTATTCCATCAGACTTTGAGAGTGAAGGACGAGGGAGTACACCTGTATTTGTGCACTAAAATATCTCCTTCCTAACTGAAATTGGGCGCTCCGTGACCGAAATTCAATAATAGAATAGATATAATAATAAAGTACAATTCTCATAAAAACTAAATTAGTATTTGCTATCTCACAGTGGCAATCAAATAGTAATCAATATACTTTTAGGTCAGCTACGAATTGTGATGGGCTTTGGACGATAGCCAAGACCGGGATGTTAGGCAGGCTTTACACCGGACAGACACATAGTTCACTGGTGGCATTACATAATATGGCGAGCATTGTCCACTCAAACCATGTCAGGGGGCTTAGACAAAGTAACAATTACAAAACGATAACGAAGTTAGAAAAGACTAAAATGTATGGGATTGACATAAGCCGCGTTAAGTCACGTGGTCAATCGACGAAGTGATGTTACTTTGCCTAAGCCCCCAGAGGTCCTTAAGGCGGTTTAGAAACTCTGACACTAGGGTGAGTGATGTCGTAAGACCTAACTGCCCACACGATAAAGAAAGGGCGAGCGTTGCCATGTCCTTTGTTTAAAAAATCAACGTCTTGAGACCAATGCCGATGGAACTACACACATTTCTTTCTTACTTTAAAAAGTACCTCATGTTCTTATTAATATGATATAATTTTGATTGTAGTAGGTAAGTACTTTATAAAATTGAATATACCTATCGATGTCATGAACGTCCAATGGTTCATTGACCCGCCTCTTATGCATGAGATCGCAATATCGCACGAACAAGTACCGATATGGCGTTTTCAATTTTGTTACTTTTTTTTGCCAATATTTACTCTTTAATATTTACATTCTGAAATAAATAACCTTAACTTATTTTGTTACTTAATAAGTTTATCTTGAACAAAACTGACATCGGTAAGCGAAAACAGCGAAAGGAAACCTGGACTTGTACCTAATAAAAGGCTGAAATCGTCAATCCGTTTTGAGCAAGCGTGTAATAAATCAAAGCACATGCCTTCTCTGCATGAGAAGAGGCTTTGCAGTAGGACAATTAACTCAATAGAATTTCACTTTAAGTTTCTGACGAAAATAATACCCAGAATACATAGCTTCTGATCTTTGGAATGAGGATACAAACCCTGTCAATCTTCGGCATGTAGCCACAACCTCGCACGGTACCTTTACGAATATTATCTATCATGTGGCACTGTGGTATCCCTCAACGTTCCAAGAAATTATTCCAGTGTATAACCGGCTTTACATCTTGATTTATTATAACAAACATACTTTAAGGGTGATCGGCGTTTGTTTATGTTGATTGTGTAATGAATAGTGTTCATATTTTTTTGGAAGTGACGATAGACAACTGTACCTACTTAAGTGGTGCTATAATATAGGCTGTCTATAACTGTCCCACTCAAACCCTGTCAGAGGCCCTTGAGGCGGTTTAGAAACTCTGACACTAGGGTGTGTGGGGTCGTAAGACCTTACTGCCCACATGATAAGAAGATAAAGGCTGTAAAAGACACTTAAATCTTTTAATATTTTTATTTTTAATTTCTTCTACTTGTTTTTTGTTTGAGCTTTTGTAAACATTTTATTTATTTATTATGTGCGTCCCTTACGTATGGATAAATAACTGTTTATTAATGGGTACACCTGTAACCTTTTGTGGATTACAGGCGAGATGTTATGTTAAAAATAAAAGTCCTATTACAAGAATCATTTTTGCTGCTTTATTTACCTACTTGCTTTGATAGAGAATATGCGTAGTTACCGGTTATATTGTGATGTGTCTTTTAACACCCCATATAATTCATTTTTGTGAACGAACCTCCTTTAACTAAATCCCTTTTGTGGCCTTTCAGGTATCTTTGGGTAAAATAGGGGTGGTTTATTTTTGGGTCGCTAGGATAATCCTTTTATCTGCTAATAATAACTTAACCAAGCCGTGTAGGTTTAATTTAGATTACAGTCATGTCTAATAAATAGTATTTTTATTCAGGCTTAGGTGCTATGAATCCTATACCTATTTGCAGTAAAAATGTGAATTGAAAAATTGGTATGATTATTCGTGAAAAAATATTCGTTAAAAAAGAAAAGTAAGTTAAAATATAAAAAATTCGATATGGAGTTTGGCAGATGTAACTAAATAGTCAATAGTCATTTATTCATTTGCAAACATGTGTAATTGTACATGTACAGGTATTAAATTTATAGTAGGTCCTCCATATTCTACCGACAAATGGGCATGCAAATTACATTAAAGTTTTGAATTTAAGATACAGAACTATATAAACATTAATGCTCAAATTGAAGTTAAATAAAAAAATACAGAAATAATGAAGTGAATGTCAAATAGAAATAGTGTAATGTCAATAGAATGAATGTCAATTAGTCAGCGATTTATCATTAAAAGCCACCAAATGATTGGTTATAAGTATCTTAGTAGGTATCTACATAAAAATTTACGTATCTCAGAGCCAGACCTACAGAACGTACTTACACCATCCAAATATTTAGCGCTAAAGTAAATCGCAAGCAAAAGCTGCGGTATTACATCCGCCATTTTACCTAAAAACCTGTAAACAAATAGAAACATTACCACAAAATAATCTACAACAAAAATCTTATTGTCTAACGATATAAAAATCATACTAAAGATAAGATCACAGTTTATTGCAGACATAAACCTCTCGTTTATCTAATCCGATGGATCGTTCATATTTGATGTCGATGCAATTTGCCGTCGATTACGTCCGATTAGGCGGTATAAGCGCGTTAATATGACAGTACATTATCAAAGATAGTATTACGTAATCGGAAGTCTTTTGTTTTTGTGTTGAGAAGTATTCTTCATAAGTACTTAGCGAGGTTAAGGGATGATTCTCATTAGAGCGTGCCGTGCCCGGGGTGGGGCCCGGACGGGGCAAGGACGGGGCACGGTTTTAAATCTGTTACATATATTTTGTATGAATCAATTTATATTACACAGCGCATCCGTGTCCCGTCCGGGCCCTCTCGTCGCACTTCAATACCACGTCGGCTCGTCCACGCCCCGGCCCGGGCACGGCACGCTCTAATGAGAATGATCCCTAACGCTGGCCGCACACGGGCCATGCGCGATAGCCATAAACGCCACAGCCACGACATCCGCTAAGAAAGGATTTTCCAAAATTCACCACCTTTGCTTTTTTTTTTTAGGTAGTAAAAATCATCAAATGACTCCTTTACTGACTAAAAAACCACCCTGTTCCTTCTGTTGCCCTTTACGTTCCGGGGCCACGGTATCCTGTTAAGACGTCCCGGGGATGAAATTCGGGTCCGAAGTTTGTATGGGGATATCAACTTTGACGCGGGCGAAGTCGCGGGCGGAAGCTAGTTTATATATTTATAAACGGTGTTTATATATTATCATGCAGTAGCATCAACATTAAATACTCAAGTCCCACATAATGAGACACAATTGATTTTTTATTGTTCTGTCATACCGGCATGACAGCCGGGCCATGAGCGGTTAAATTGATTTTTTTTTTGCCTAATTGTCGATTATTTAATAATACCAATTAATCATCAGCTTTCCCATACAATTTCCACGTTAACTTCTATAAGTGCTTAAAATTACCCGATAACTTGTTAACCCTAAGCGAAAAAGGTACCGCCAACAAATTGAGTTCGCTCACAATTTTGCAGCAAATCAACCTGTCGGATGTTACCCCAAAATGTTTACCGCCAATGAGTTTTACAGGAAAATGGAACTTTTTTGTGTTCAGTACAAACGTCGACGTTCTTTTATTGAAATTCTTTACAATTAAAATTAAATACTGGCAGGAATTATTGTTTTCTTTTATTTCTTATGAAAATGTATTATCAACTTTTGTATTTTTAAACAAGCACATAACTAAAATTCAAAGAAATGTAATTGAAAGTAAATACGTCTATAAAGTAGATTCTATTACGAATTTCGACGAACTCATCATGTGATTTATTATTTCTAAGAACTGAAATGCCATTGTGAGGTCGTAGGCGATACAAATGAAATCGAAATATGACTCGATCAATGGAAAAAAAACTGAAAAATGACGTCACAATTTTTTTTTGTTATTTTTTCTATATCGTGAGTGTATAGTTACTAAATAATCTCGCAAACACGAGCAGCCAGACCCGGATGGAAGACACTATACTGTGCCATATAAATATTTATCCCGTGCGGGACTAGAACCCTCGCTACGCAGCGCAGCAGCCCATCGCTCAGTCACTGCGTCAACCGTGTCATCAAACAAAACAAATTGAACTGTTCTTGACTGTCGCAAACTTCATTACTGATTAAAGAGGAAAAGGATTTAAAATCGAAAGCACCTTTATGCTCCGAGCAAGATGAGTTTGCTGAACGTTTTCAAAAACTAAGGAAAAACCTTTCAGAGCCGAAAGTCTTTGTAAAACGAAATGCTTTCAAAATCCCAAAGCCTGCAGAAATGGAACCTTTATCCAATTATCGATTCGGACTCAAAAACGTTTGTGTTTTGTTTTGAGGGTGCTAATTCCGTTTTCACTTGTGCCGTGGAAATATGACCTGTATAACTTTGAGTTTACGGGTTAACATATAAAACATAACGCCTGTAATCCCGACAGAGGTGTGCCCATTAATACACCCACATTTCGCCACTCATGTTTTTAAGTCATTACGGGTTAAAATTTTATTTTATTTATAAAGAATAATACATGTTTGAAATATGAGAAAAATCATAATAATTCAAGTTAGGCGAAGGTTTCGTCGGGTGAATAAGTTGAGCAAATAAAAGTTACAAAAACAGTTGATATAAAAACGTATAATACAATTTTTGAATTCGGAAAAAGAAATATAGTAGTATAGGTTTATTTTTTTTTCTAACGAGGAGTACCTAGTCAATAGTGAATTAAAAAAATGTTTAATGATTATATTAGCTCTAGCTATTTATAAGTATTTAAAAATATTTTGTATAAAAAATAACAACTTCAAAGGAAAAACTTTAATTAAAACAACATAAAAAAAGTCCAATTAAATAATCTTTCAGTTAAAAATCAGCGTAGGTGTACAAGAATATACTCGTATTATTTTCGTTGCCTAGCAACGCGCATTGAAGCTGTACAAGCGCATAATTTACCCATGAACCGCCCTGTAGCTGACAGATTAGAAAATTGTTCCATAAAGCAATTTGAACGAAATTGTTCTGATATAAAATACACTCTATGCTCCTGTCAGTTTAATTTAGTCATGCGCAGTGGATTACTCCTTATTATAAGCAGTAAACATTTTATTTGTTTTTGTCACTCAATGGGGAACAAGTCTTCCTTCCAGAAATGTAAAAAACTACGATCATTATATGCTCAGTAAGATTAAATATGGTACTGTAATTCGTTGTGTGGTTAATAAAACCAGAAGGCCAATTCTTGTAAATAAAAATGTTCAAAATCTAGTCGAAATCTCATCTTAGCGACACAAATGTAAGAAGTATTTTTGACAAACTGAGATTAAATTGCGATCGTTCCTTAAAGTTACCTGTTAGAATTCCTGCCTTTATGTCGGGTAGTATAAAAAGTGATAAGCAATAATGGATCTTATGGTAGACGTAACGTCTACGGAGAAATTTCATATTTTACATTTCTGGGAACGCGAACTCGTCTGTTTCTATGACAAATGATACCGTGCACCATGCCGGCGTGGACATTCCGACCATAACTTACTCGGCTTATTACATAATCGTCTAAACAAATATACTTACGTTTTATAAAGAAAAAAGATTGTTGTTTTGTTTGTAATGGAAACATTCAAAAACTACTTTACCGATTTAAATAACTCTGACACCTATTGAAAGCTACATTATCAGCGAGTAACATATTTTATAATGTGGACGAAGTCGCGGGCAAAAGTTATCTACTCTAATTGCGGTTATTCCTGCCAAATGAAATAATAACATACTTACGTTAAAATTTCTCCCATTTCTCGGAGTAATGATGATTTTGGATATTAAACGCTGATTAATTATAATCTATTTAATATTATAATAATATAATAATCTATTCTAATTATGAAAGGACATTGAACTCTTGTTGCTAGATAGTCATGTAATACATTTGCCATATTGAATTAGTTTGACGTAATTAATTAAATTATTGAGAGAATGTTTATTGATTCGGTTTGACAGAATTATGTTCAATTGTAAACACTACTAGATTAACATTAAACACATAATTGGAGTAACAGAAATTTTTTATACTAATTCTCATTTTACAACGCTATAGGTATACAAATATTGTTAAACGTTTATTTTAAAAGAGTAAGTATGGAATTCTTCCTCTATACGATACTATCTTTTGAAAAGAGCAACTTGATATTTTTTTGTTATGACGTTCAAACTTTTTTATTTTAAGTAAATTACGCGTCACGTTGTTTGTCCGGGATAGACTCCTAAACTGCTCAATCATTTTTTTTTCAATTTGGTTTTCAGTGTGTAATTTGTTCAAATTCAAAAGATAGGAACTATCCTATCTTTTAAGTAATGAAACTAAACTATTAAGTTTTTAGGTCAATCATTGACCTCACTTCTACTTCAAACGAGTCAGCTAGTTTTATATAAATCAGAACAGGAATGTATTCACAAAACAAAGAGAAAAATGTGGGTACCTGTACCAAGTTATGTTAATAAGACATAGAATATGTAAGGAATGCAAGGTCTTTGCGTTTCAATGAACGTCGACCCGCATTTCAAAATATAAATTAGAACTAAAGAACCATTTAGTTCTAAGAATTTAAATAAGTTTTCCTAACTGTAGTTATCCCTCTACAGTAACATTTATTTATTTTAAAACTTTAAATTTTAAATAAACCATTTAGAAGGTCGTGTTGTTTTAAAATAAGTTTTTAAATAAATTTAACCACAGAATCTGGTTTTATATTTTTCTAACTGTTCTCTAACTAAACTGACCGTAAAGTTTTCTGTTAAGTACGCCTTTATTGACCCAAACGTTAAATAGATATTAACTTTTTACATTTTATTTATATTGTCGTTTGTACATATCGAAATTCCAGATAGGCATTATGATTTATTTATAAAAAAGTGGCATCTGGTAGTCAGTAGACATTCACAAGATTAAGGAGAGACAAGAATCATCAAATGACTTCTTCCGCCCTGGGTGAGGCGGAAGGCACTGTCAGACTTTTACTGATTAAAAAACCACCCTGTTCCTTCTGATGCCCTTTACGTTCCGGCGCCACGGTATCCTGTTAAGACGTCCCGCAACCCCGGATACATAGGCTGCGAAACACATTACCCTATGCGTCACGCAGTTGGGTAATAAAAACAATAATTAAAATAGTTCTGATAAAATTAAAATAAATTTTCCGACCCTAATATCTAAAGTAAAGATTGACTAGTTTAATATAAAATATACCTTATGTAAATAGAAATAAAACCTACTCCTGAATTATATTTGTGATACAGAAGGCGTCAATCTTAAAAACGAACAAAATTTGACCAGCCTTATATGTATGTTATAACTGTATGAACCCCAGTATGTGTATTTCATAATGTATAAGGAAATACGGACATCACCAGAGCCTATTATAGGCTATTGATTGTTGAAACCAAGATAATGTACGAATTCAATGGATAGCTGACCTGATGACCTCGCAAACAATTACGTTGGATAAGGCTTTAGAAATTGGAAGCTCCTCGATAGGTGGGAAGGAAGTGACTTCAATTTTCAATTTAATCGTCTCTATAGACATGCTTACGAAGCGTTGTTTGTACAGATGTACGTAGGTATGGGCAGGAACGCTATAGACAGGTCAGTTATAATAGATATTTTCTTTATAGTTAGTAAACAAAAATGAGTCTAGTTATTTATACATAACATAACATAACATCACGCCTGTAATCCCCGAAGGGTTAGGCAGAGGTGTACCCATTCGTTCACCCACATTTCGCCAGTTTTGTTTTTAGTTCATGTAATAAGGGGCGAGCCTATTGCCATCAACCGGGCACAAATCCAGACTCCGAGGCAGCTACTAAAAACATCCTGATGGAAAAGCCTAATAACACTTTGCCCGGCCTGGGAGTTGAACCCAAGACCTTATGGTCAGCAGTCGCACTTTACGACCACTAGACCAATGAGCCAATGAACAAATTGACTGTCTTAAAGTAAAACCATTAATTCAATCAGGGAAATTGACAATTTCCCTAAACAACCAAGATTTTGAGGTTTCTACATTAATGACTGAAAGAAGCGGAGAAATGCATGACGTATTAGAGGATATTGATGATCGTACCGGTTTGCTGTGGCAGCTCACAAATCATCGCACAGCTCATCTTTGCCGCTTTTTGACGCTGACTTTGACAAAGTGCTGACTTATATTTATAGACAGGCTCTAACTATGAAAAACTGTGAATCCCATGGGTCGTAGTGTGATCTTATACTACCTTTATTATTCCTCTGGCTATTACAAAAATAATGTTTCCAATCTGATTGGAAGTTCCAGAGATCAGCGCGATAAAACAAAAAAAACGGCTAAATGTGAATAGGACTCGCTCACGAAGAGTTCCGTACCATTCATCTTCTATATAATAAAAATGAATGGCTAAATGTGTTGCTAAGCGCAAAACTCGAAAACGGCTGGACCGATTTAGTTAATCCTTTTTTGTTGTGTTCGTAATTTTCCGGACATGGTTTTTATGAAAGAATTTGCTTGGACAATCCACCTGAAAGGTTGCACCCGAGCGAAGCCAGGGCAGTTCGCTAGTTATCTATAAAAACGAGCAAAAAAAGCTTTTCAACATTTGTTTTGTTTTGGTGTTTAGTATTTCTTGTTATAGCGGCAGCAGAAATACATCATCTGTGAAAATTTCAACTGCCTTACGATTACAGTTCATGAGATACAGTGTGGTAACAGACAGACGGTTTTATTTATTTATTTAAACTTTATGCAACAAAAGTACTAAGGCGGACTTAATACCTTAGGATTTCTCTAACAGTCAACCAAAGGAACCCCCCTTTTACCCTTTGAAGAAACTCTATAAACAAAAACCTCTTTGGTTTTACTATATTACCATTAATAGGTATTGTTATAGTTATGTCTTATGTTATGGGGACTGCCTCGGTGGCCTAGTGGTCGCAAAGCGCGACTGCTGAGCACGAGGTCTTGGGTTCGATTCCCAGGTCCGGCAAAGTGTTATTGGGTTTTTCCATCAGGAATTTCTCAGTAGCAGCTTCGGAGTCTGGATTTGTCAGCCCGGCTGGTGGCAATAGGCTCGCCCCCTATTACATGGGACTAAAAACATAACTGGAGAAATGTGGGTGTACTAATGGGTACACCTCTGCCTAACCCTTCGGGGATAACAGGCGTGATGTTATGCAATGTTATAGTTATGTAGATTTCAGTATTATTCCCAGTACCTAAATATTAATGACATACGTAGTAGAAATTCTTCCTGCTTTAATGAATCCCGAGCTCTACGGTTCGCCCACTCATATTACTAGTTATTGGTACTTGAGACCTATTCGTGAGCCGTTTATTGAGTCGGGTCTATTTTGTAGAACCTTAATTGGGGTACACTTGTGAGTTCGTACATTGTAATCGAATGAATAGGGTACCACGTTGCAATTAGCCTAACTTATACGGGACTATAAGTCTGTACAAAGTCAGTATATACAGTTCTATACTATTGACTTTGTACAGTAGCTGTCTTAAGTAAAGTAGTAATCTCACAAAACAATAGATTGTCATTTCTTTTACACGACTGCCCCAAAAAAAGGAGTGTTATGTTTTCAGGGTTAATGGTTACGTGAGTTTCTTTATTCCACCATAACTTTAAAACTCCTGAACTGATTTAGATGTATGGGGTATCGTTACAATCCTTGTATCGTTCCGAGTAAAATAGGGTAGTAAAAAATAAACAGAAACCGGTGTAGTTACTTTAAAACGTAAATTAATACCAGCCTCAATTTATTTTTTTAATGCATCTATTGTTGTCTTTGTTTATCGTCTAGAATTTGACAAGTAGATTTAAAAAATATATAACACCGTAAAGAAAAACCGTCGTAAAAAAAACTGACAAGTAAACAAAGTACGTATGTGCAATTTTTGTAGTCGTGTTTTTTAAGTTTATGTAATTATAGTAGCTACTTAACTTACGATCTTTCGACGACGTGTGAGAATTCTTAGGTTCGTAGGGACTGTGTTAATATATAATCACTTATACACACAGATGTAGGTACGGCCTGTACCGCGTGTTCACAGCGATTCTGACGTTAGCATGCTACTGCACTTATGGTCGCTTACTGTACTACGACAACGCTTTAAAGCTGTGTCCATATAGGCAATAGGCTCGCCCTATTACATAGGACTATGCGTTCACCTCTGCCTAACCCTTCGGGGATTAATTTATCCTGATACGCAATTTTCTATCCTATGGCTGTTTTATTTTAGTTCATTATCCATTACAAGTTATTAACGAAAATTGCTCTAGCATGTACCAACTATAAGGCTGGTCGGTGTCACTGAATAAATCATTAAGAAAATTGAGAAGAACAACAACATTATTTTTCACGGAGTATCATCATTAGAGCTCATTAGCGCCCCATTAGCATATTAGTACACCTACGGCCAATAAAGGTCTCCTATTCTTGGAAATAATTAATAAATGTGTAACAGCACAGGCGCGTACTTTCAAATCAAATTAGGTAACACCTCTCGACGATATCTATATATTTTATATTGCTTTTGTAAATGTAAATCATCGCGGTTACAGACGAAGTCGGGGAATAAAAAGTAGCCTATGTCCTTTCTTGAGGTTTAAACTTATCTTGTACCAAATGTTATCAAAATCGGTTCAAAGTCAAAGTCATTTATTACAATTAGACCGGTTAGGGCGTATTCACATGACACGCGCCGATCACGCACAGCACCCGTGCACGCGTTGTGCTCGCCTTAAACCCGCACACGCGCTGCATCCGCCTCGCACACGCCTCGCGCCCACTTAAACTACTAGTGACTGGACTACTTCGTTCACTAGGCATAGTGGCTTCCAGGAGGGTGCAGAGCGCGGGCAGGGCGAGTGCAGGGTTGGCGCGAGGCGGGTGCGGGGCGTGCGCATGGTGTGCGCGTGTAGACCTCGTTACATGCAATTTGAGATCTATTGATGCATTATAAGGCTCAAATTCTTATTTAACAAATTTCAATGCGAGTTGGACGCGGCTGGCGTGCGCTGAGCGTGCGCGTGTCGTGTGAACGCGCCCTTACAGGCACTTTTGAATTGTCAAGGAGTCTGTCATTTAGTCCGAAAATTGAAGCTAGTTGCTCGTTCCAAAACGGAGGTAGGCCTCTATGGAGGAGAACGAGCAAGAAACTCCACGGCACTCTTTTCAATTAGGTTTTTACAAAATCCTGGTTACATTATTCTTGTTGATTCTACATGTGAACACAATGAAGATGAATATAAAACAGAAGTTAAATATAAATTAAAGATGTAAGCCATGCAGTTAAGAGATGACCGATCCCAACTGACAGCACCCGTTCACGAGCATGACGCATGGTTGAGTGTTCATGGTTAGTTCAGTGGTTTAGTCGTGAAACAGACAGACAGACATATAGACTTCCGTATTTATAATAGGTACTGAAAAGTACTAGGTACTAAGTTTTTCTATACAAACTTTGGGCCCCGTTCATCCCCTTATAACGTAGCCCCGGAACGTAAAGGGCAACAGAAGGAACAGGGTAGTTTTTTAGTCAGTAAAAGTTTGACAGTCCCTTCCGCCCTGGGTGGGGCGGAAGGAGCCATTTGATGATTATTACCACCTCAAAAAAAGGGGGTGAATTTAATAAAATCCTTTCTTAGCGGTCGTCTACTAACTATAAACTACCTCCCTGCCAAATTTCATCTTTATACGTCAAGCGGTTTTCGTAGATAAGTATTAGCAAAGTATCGGTAAAGAAAACAATTTTATTTCTAAACTGTTTTTAAAAAGGTAACACCCTATTATACGTAACAGGAAAATGCTTAAGAAAATATCCAAAGAGTTCTTGTGATATGGTAATGTGGGTTTTTGTAAAGGGTGACCCTAAGTGGTACTTGAAAAGGGCTATTCATTTCAAACTCATTCTATGTGATGCATTCTTAATACTATGGAGTTTCGATTAGAATTCAGGATTCTGTACCCAAAGGGTGCTTAACGGAAAAGGGTTCCGTTTGATAAGACTCCGCTGTCTGTCCATCCGTCTGTCCCAGCGCTGGATCTTTTAAATACAGAGTGTGACTGCCTTGTTGGTCTAGTGGTCGCAAGCGCGACTGCTATGCATGAGGTTTTGGGTTCGATTCCCAGGTCGGTCAAAGTGTTATTGGGTTTTTCCATCAAGAATTTCTCAGTAACAGCCTTGGAGCCTGGATTTGTGCCCGGTTGATGGCAATAGGCTCGCCCCCTATTACATGGGACTAAAAACATAACTGGCGAAATGTGGGTGTACTGATGGGTGCACCTCTGTCTAACCCTTCGGGGATTACAGGCGTGATGTTATGTTACTTCTTATAAATTTTCGTGAATTTCTAAATTACGTTAGTTATAGTAATCGAAGTCACTTATATATTAAGAGATTTATTCTTCGTTCGGCCCACTGAGTTTTGTCCTAAATGAAAATAAACTAAAATTTTATAAAACAAAGATAAAATTAGATTAGGTCTTTCAAAAAAACACAGGCCTTTTTAGTACTTAAACAAAATGTTTTATTTTTCGGTGATACCCACCTACTTGTTTACCTATTTCAGGACTAATGAAATATTTATATCTATTATTTGCGTCCTTATGTAAAGCATATAATAGAACTAAATTAATTTGGTTTTGGCGTAGGTTTGTACTCACGTTTATCGTGTTTGGATTTATACATTAGTTACTTACAAAGCATTTTTCCCTTTGAGTTTTCTAAATGTTATGTTCTTTGCGGTTCTTATCAACTATTAATTAGTTATTATTTTTTTGTTTATACATTTGTTTTTATAGCATAACAGAACACGCCTGTAATTAGTACAACCACATTTTGCCAGTTATATTTAAGTACCATGTAATAGAGGGAGATTTTAATTTTTTTTTAGATAAAGATTCCAAGGCTGCTACTGAGAAATTCCTGACGGGAAAACCCAATTACACTTTGCCCGACCTGTGAATCGAACTTAAGAAATCATACTCAGTAGTCGCGTTTACGAAGTCGCAGGGAGCAGCTAGTCAGTATATCATAATCAACGACGCGCTTGCATTGGTCATCCGGATAACGTCACTGGAACTCGCAACATTGAATGAAACGCTATCTCTGAACAAAGCCACTGGGTCACAGTACTACCGCAGACTAAGTTCGGATCCGAACTAACATTGTGAGCGATTAATTAGTTATGTTGCGAACTGGATATAGTAATTTAGTTAGACTTTGGAGAAGTCATTGGTAGGATGTTTATATTTGGTGAATGTTTTGGTGAATGAATGAACCATTATTATACTGTTGATTTGGCTCAAATTTGGTATCGTACACGTCGTAGTTGATAAACTATGACGCTGAAAGAATCATCCAAAACTGTATTCTTCTCCAAGTTCTACAACCCTACAAATAAATTGTAAAATGTATGTGTAAAGATTAAACCGACAGGCGAAAAAAGACCTTAACGAAAGTATTTAAGTCTTCCTAACACAAAAAATTGCAAGCACTCGAAACTATCCATCACCACGCAACTCAACAATTATTACTTAGAGTACCTACGTTCACTAAAAGTACCAACGATGTACAACCATTCTCTCAAAGACAAAACAACAGATGTACGAACACACAGCCGGTTACAAACGAGAATACACTTTGTTCTCATTTTAAACACGTCCCCTGTCTGTCCAACACACGTGTGCAGCCAGCTTAACGGTCAAGATGGCTGAATTGGGTGTGCTGGATTTACAGCTTAATTTAACCGGTGACCCGGGTGAGAGGTCAAGTGAATACGTCACTCATGTCTTGGTTTACAAGAAGATTTATGGTGTGGTGTAGTCGCTTTTATGAGAATAACTAGGTTTTACCGGCAACTTTGTGTAAAAGTAGTCTATGTTCTTTGTTGGGGTTCAAATGTACTCCGTACGAAATTAAATCTAAATCGGTTCAGTGTTTTAGTTGTGAAAGCTTAACAACCAGACAGACAGAGGCTTTCGCATTTCCAATTTTAGTATGAATTTAATTAGACTAATAGGTACCAACTCTCGTTAGTCTGGTTCAAAAGAAAAAACAAATATACACGACCTCTTTATTGATAAGAATTATTGAGTCACACTAAATATAAAATAACACCAGCCTATTATTGCCTCTGGTTGACTGTTAGAGAATGCCTAAGGCATTAAGTCCGCCTTTGTACATTTGTTGCATAAAGTTTAAATAAATAAAAATAAATTGTCCTAAGCAGAGCAAAGGCATCAAAACGTCTCATACAGAGAGGGCAAGATATAAAACTGAAACAATAATAACAAAACTAAAAATAACAAAACTAAAAAAAGACACTTCACTTTAATAAAAAGTAAGTAGTGAATGTTACAAACAGGTTTACACTGCGTAGGTTGTACCGGAAATCAGTGGCACGGCCGTCCCGCAAACATCCGGCGGCCGCCCCTTTGTGCCGGTAACGGTAAAGCGGTATGACGGTACAAACCGGCTAGCGGTATACCATATCAAATATGAATTAAATTAAGGGAATATGAAGTATTTGGGAGGTAAAATAAGGGTTATATTTGAATAAGCTGAGTCTATTTAAGTTATGATATTAAAGTTTATATGCAAAAGCAAAAACTAGTAAGCTGAATTTATGAGGACTAAGTGCATGTAAAAGCCAATTAAGAAAACTCAAAGTAAAATTATTTATTTAAAGAAGCATTTTTGAACGTCATTTACAAGAAAAATGAATTGAATCTAGTTGCCCCTTTCAATTGGTAGTTTCGTATAAAGAAGAATGGGTAAAAAACTTACTCTTTGAAAAAAACTATTCACAAAAATGCGCTAATTAAACTCATAGTTCACTATGGAAACATACATAAAAGATTCGTATCTTGGAATAATGTAGTCTCTCTGATAGATGTTTCTGATCACCTTAACAGTTCCAGCCGTATTTTTAGACGAGTTCCAGCCAATCTAATCATAGTCTCAATCTGTCTGTGTTCCGGGGTTGTCTGTTTGTAATCGCACTCACGGTATAGAAGAAATTTCTAGTGCGGGGCATTTATTTTTAAAATTATTAAATGATTAACAGGACGGCGTTTTTCTTTGTTCCAGATATCAATAAAGCGAAATCTGCGGCTGCCTCCCAAACGTAAGTAGCAAAACTATTTTCTGAAAGAGAATAAAACTTATCGCTTACAGACGGTCAGCCGTCGCTATCAAGAAAAATCATAAAGAAATAGTTTATCTAATAAATAATACTTCTGTACGGCACATTTGTATGATAAACTAATATATTTTTGTTTCTCCGTTCGATTTCGTTCACAATATATTACCGAACTTTATGCTATCGATAATCTTCTAACTTTGTTGCTACTACGATGCTTAAATGGATAAAATATACACCCTTAGTTTTTGTTTAGGTACTACTAGCTAAAATAAAATATAGCCTATGTTACTCGCAGATAATGCAACTTTCTAATGGTGAAAGAATTTTTAAAATCGGTCCAGTAGTTTTTGAGTTTATCCATTACAAACAAACAAAAATAAAAAAAATCCTGTTTATAATATTAATATAGGTTACCACTCTTTTCCTGAAAAGAGATCATTGTATTCATCATTAAAAACAACTATTATTAGATGATAATTTTTCGTAAGAAAATTCTCTTGGATGTCCTTTGTCCTCTGTCTTCTCGGATATGTTGCCGATTAACATTTCTACCACTAAAAATGGTTAGCCCGGTATAAATTTGACGTATAATCCGCGCCCTCGACTGGTCTATACTTTCAATCAAACAGAAATCAGCTGATCTATACTTTTGCGTAACTTAATAACATGTATGGGTCATCTCCTTTTTTTTTTCTTAACCTGTACCAATTTATCTAGGTTTGATTTCCGATATTATGGTAAATTCGATATTTTGATTTTCGATATTTTGATCTTCGACATTTTGATTTTTGACATTATAATTCTTGATATTCTGATATGTATCCAACCAGAGAGCTTCGAACGATTGCCATTTTTAGTAAGTTAATTCTTTAGAGATTTATGGCAAAACTGTTCGTAGAATAGAAATGCAAGTAATATTATAATATAGAAGGAACATTGATATGATTAGTAGAGACCTTTAAAACGGCGCACAGCTCTTGCATCATTGAATATACCTCCATTTTTTTTGTCATCTGTATGGATGTTTCTGCCTACATATTGATAGATACATAGATTATATTTGAATATCAAAAATACACAAATAACATGATTTATTTCACACATCAAAATTTCTGGAAATCCAATTTGCATGGAAATATTTACGAATCTCGGTAACAAGGTGCATAGGTACACGCGGCAGGGTGAAATCAAATTTTAGACACATTTTAAAAATTTTGCTTTATGTTTTACTGTTTGTTGATTTACACATAACACCACGCCTATTAATCCCCGAAAGGGTTAGGGGCAGTGGTGTACACATTATTAGGTCCACCCAAATTTCGCCAGTTATGTTTAAGTTCTATGTAATAGGGGGCGAGCCCATTGCCATCAACCGGGCACAAATCCAGACTCCGGGGTTGCTACTGAGAAATTCCTGATGGATAATCCCAATATCACTTTGCCCAACCTGGGAATCAAACCGGAGACCGCATGCTCAGCAGTCGCGCTTTGCGACCACTAGACCAACGAGTAAGTTTGTTTATGAGCAATTCAAGCTAGAAAAGTAATAAAAGATACACGGCACTAGAGCCTGTAACTAAAATGGTCGCTCACATTCTCACCTTCTCACACTTCGGAGCTCGCTTTTAAAATTATTTTCTATAGAACTTTTTTTTATTTCAATTCATAAAACACAGAAAGTACAAGCAAATATCAGACTTAATGCTCTCCAAACACGACTAATATCCCATCTTCGGAGTGAACTCCTCCGTGATCCCATCTATTCCCTAAGGTACAACAGAAACGGGTCCAATCATGGTCCAATTCGGTCATAATTCGGGTTCAAAGCATGTACCACAACGAAATAAAGCGGGCCACTGCGAGGCCAAACCTAATTGATACGGTCCACTTCGCTCTTGGAGTATGAATTTAATAGAGAGGGCTTTTAGCAAAATGACTTTTAGGAAAACAAATTAAAATATTTTAGCATGATTTAACTGTAGGCTGCTTCGTTGGTCTAGTGGTTGCAAAGCGTGACTGCTGAGTCTGAGGTCTTGGGTTGGATGCCCAGGACGGGCAAAATGTTGTTGGTTTTTCCATCAGGAATTTCTTAGTAGTGCACTTTTAAAGTGTTAGTAGTAAAAGTGTTGATTTAAAAACTTTAAGCAACTTTTTGTAAGCTACTGATAAACAATTCACAGAAAACATAACCAACAAATAAAAATACTGTCGAAACATTGCCAAGTGGCCGGTCTTCACATGACTAGAGTGCTGGTCTGTAATTGGGAAAAATAATTAACATTGCCATAAAACGTGGCAAAGTTTTTTGATGTCCTTTTTACATTACAATTAATTATAAGCTTTATTCATATTTAATTCTAATATTAACTTGTAAAATTAAACCACATGTACCTATAATATGTTTAAATAGATGTTTCAAAACGCACTACTAGTAACACAAGACATTAAATGTAAAAGCTGAAGGAGCTGCAAATGACAACATTGTATAAATTCATATTCTATGACCTAACTCTCTTGTAACAGTCCGAACCTCTTGTCACGTCTAACTTCAAATTCAGAAGTCTTGTCACGTTGTTTATGAGCCTATGTTAACAAATCTTACTTGCTTTTGTGGTAACACAAATTTTATTAGTAAAGGTAATACGGAGTACTGCTGAAACTGCAGGGAGTGTAGATAACTGGGAACGTAATTTCTTTTTTGCCTGTCGATGTGAAGTGTTAATGTTGTTAATATTAATACTCTTAGGTAACAAAGACGCATTAAAAGAATGATGAAATAAATACGAAACTTTGTGAAGATGGATGGATGTTTGTTACTCTTTCGCGGCTGGACAGAATGAGCTGAATTTTAGATCCTAGCTTTTGCCTGCGACTTCGTTCGCGTAAATGTCGGACCCCGTTTCATCCCGTTAAAGGGGTTAATTTTGAAAAATCCTTTCTTAACGGACGTATACTTACCTACTGTAAAACTATCTCTCTGCCAAATATCAGGTATTTCGTGATGAGTATACCTTTCGCTTTTATATATTTTGATTTATCTAGCTTAACACATAGGATAGGACTTTTATCCGCTTTTTGACACTAATTCTCTTGCATTTGTTTGTAGGGTAAAAACAAAAGTCGATTTTAAAAGTCCACTTAGTTTTAAAATCGACTTTTGTGTTTTTTTTTGTTAGTTTACATTTTAAAAATCAAATAAAAAAATATTTTTCTAAAAGTGTGTTTTTCTTTTCTAAAAACTATTCCCAAGCCATCTAATATCTACCTAAATAAAAACAATTATTCGACCGACTAAACAATTAGAAAGCAGATCTTTGACAACAGTCCCACGAGGTTCCCGCTCAATTACACTGGGTCAAGACGGCGGCCATTTTATCCTGGTATCCATGGCAACTAGACGTGGACCATTAGGCGTGTTATTCCGGATTTATTAGCATCCAAATGTGAGTTTTTAACCATTGTTTGTATTGATTATTGAACTGCGCGCATAAATGTTTGCAAAGGGCCTTATTAGGGACAATATATAAAAATAATTGAGTTCGATAAATAAAAACAACCGTTGAAAGTTCGTATTGTTGTTTGAAGTGCTTGAAAATGTATTGTCCAATGTTTTAATGAATGGTAGCTATATTCTAATAAGTAGAAAGTAGGTTTATTATGAGACTAATGGTTATAGCTTATTGTAGTAGAATCGTCTACAGCAACGTCTTAACCGGAATTGGCTCAAAGACTGTTAGCTGCCAGAACGCCACCCGTGAGTCGTCACCTTTCTTGTCACGTTTAAACGCGCATATCTCTACTGGGCTACTATCTGTCCGATTGGAAAAAATATTTTTGTGTATGATATCCAAATTTATGAGTAATAGTATATAAGCAACTAACAGGAGCAGTACCAAAGGCGAAGTCCCGGGCAGAATCTAGTCTCAATGATAATTACAAAAGGTGCAAAATTTAATTTAATAAAACGAACGTCGAATATTAACAATATTAAACAATACCTTTAAAATAATAGTGCGAGTATTACTCCCGAACGTGACCAATTTCAAAAGCCAGGTAGCGCACGTATCTACAATAAAATAGAATATAGCTGCAATAAAATTTCAGAGTTGACAGTTCTCTAGACCATTGTCTCTGCTTTATTTATAGAGTACGGTTGAACAACCTACATGGTTTACAGACAACAATAATTATCTTTCAGTGACATTGGTGCCGATTCTCTTGGTCACAAACTAAACTAAAATTAGACTATTTCCATCTTTTTCTGTCTAATAAAACAAGAAAGAGACTAATGTAAATAAGAGTTGTCAAATTTAGTCAACCTGACACATCCATACATAAATTATAGTTGACATCTTAAAACGTATGGATTAAAAATACGTAGAAGTTCAAGGCAAAACTAATTTGACATCGCTAACTTAGCCCTTTAATGTCACCGTCCTTTCGTTTCGCTGTATGTTAGTAAGAGATGTCAATTCTCTAAATTTAGTCTAGTTTGTGAACAAGGGAATCGGCACCAATGCCATCCATTGTTTTTAGTCCCAAAATATCTTCTAGTTTTATTCACAAATATATCTTAACATTCTCATTAATTAACCTTAACATAAAACCTAAAAGTAATTATAAAGTATGTACAATTTATAAAAAAGACAGAAAGAACCTCATAGGGCATCAAAAAATTCGTCCGCGTCGCTGTCAATGGGGCAGGTGCCCAATTATTTGTTTGTTATTTTGTATTCACTTTTTAAGTTTGATGTGTCTTATAATGGGGGTAGGCAGAAACTATATTCTGTCGTTTCTGCCTACCCCCATGGGAAAAAGGCGTGAGTTTATGTATGTTATAATTTTGTAACCTATTAGCTACATAATTATATTCATACCAGAGCGTTTTTATGTCCAAATATCTTCTGACCGCGGCTTCGCCCGCGTAACAAGTAACTTTTGGTAAAATAAGTTGACTATTAGCCCAAATGAACACATCACCAAGGTAAACAGTATCCTATGTGTTAACCCAAGAAATGGTCTGTCTATGTGCCAATTTTCATCCAAATCTGTTCAACGGTTTACGCATGATTGAGTAACAAACATCCAAATATCTAAACATCTTTACAAACTTTCGTATTAATAATATTACAGGTGGTATTATTCTCTTTCCTTGTACTCGGACCTTAATTAAACAAAGACTTAATTGCGTTTCTGTGATAAACAAAAGGTTTGTTTACCAACAGACTGTACTTTAATTCAATTAACTAATTACGTTATTTGTAAACAGAAGATTTATTTACATTAAAAATAAAAGAAAGAAAATTTAAAGCCTTTATTTTAGTTGTTCTTATTTCTTTAAGAAAAATACTTTATTTATTGTACCGCTTTTAGGATGATAATGCGATGCATAAAGCACGTGTGCTTTCTACAGTGCCAAACTAAACCTATCGAAACCAGTCTTACCAAGGGGTATCGTATTACCCAGTTATTGAGTTGTGTAGGTCGGATAGGCAGTTGTTCCATGTAGAATACTGGTATTCAGCTGCATCCGGTTAAACTGGAAGCCGACCCCAACATAGTTGGGAAAAGGCTAGGCAGATGATGATGCTTTTCAAATAGCAATGGATATTTTTTTTTAATTTGGCAAAGTGTTTTGTTTGTTTTATATCTCAATGTTAATCACGCAATGACGTTTCCCAAAAAACATTTTTGCTCAAATTTATTAATTGTGCTTTTATGTAATAGGTAACAAACTGGACCATTAGTACACCCACATTTCGCCAGTTATGTGGGGTGAGCATATTGCCATCAACCAGGCACAAATCCAGACCTCGAGGCCGCTTCTGAGAAATTCCAGAAAGAAAAACCCAATAAATACTTTGCTCGACCTGGGAACTGAACCCAAGACCTCATGCTTAGCAGTCACGCTTAGCGACCACTAGACCAATAAATAATAATAATAATAATAATCATTTATTTACAAGTAACAAGACTCAATGAGGCAGTCAAAAATGTAAAGTAGTTCCAACGAATTCGGATTCAGAATGTATTTAAAATCAATACAACCCTAGACTATAAATATGGCAGTCAAAGAATACAAAAATTAATGTTGGCATTCGTACATTTCAACTCCCACGCAACGACGTAGGCGGTTGATTGAGTGAACTTATCAAAGTACTTGCTTTGAATGAACAACCTTTATTTTCGCGCTGTTGGATTCGCAGAATTTTATTCGCAATTCATTCATGTTGGTGCATTTTCTTGTATTTCGCGGAAAATTTTATTTATTTATGCTATTCCATCAATTTGTTGCAAGTTTTCACAGTATTATAAAATACTAAAATAAAATGGCGGTGGCGTTCTGTGGTTTCTGCCTACCCCTATAGGAAAAAAGCTTGAGTTTATGTATAACGCTGATAATTGCCGAAGGGTTAGGCAGAGGTGGAACCATTAGTACACCCACATCTCGCCAGTTATTGCCATCAACAGGGCACAAATCCAGGCTCCGAGGCTGCTACTGAGAAATTCCTGAAAATATCTATAAATTAATACCAATCAATCGATATCATTTATCAATTTTCACATTACCAATAAACCTAAAAAATATGTGGCTGAGTCATTAAACAAAAAATACATTATTGAAAGTAAATGGGTGCATATATTTTTAAAGAATACAGAAATCATTTTAGGACCTCTTTTAATGAATGTTTTTAATTGTCAATCTAGGTTTCTCCCAGTTACAAACTCTCTTTGTGCATATCGACCTAGGCTAGCTAGGAATAATGTAGCAGGCTTACCCTATAAAATTAACAGATAACAATATTTTGTTATTGGAAGTACGAACGTCAATAGTTCAGTTGTGAATCAAAGTCAACGAGCTTTTGTGTACCTTAGGTCTTTAAATACTTTTAAAGGTCAAATAAAGTTCTTATTACCTTTTCCAAAAAACAACACAACAGAAAACTTTAAACGAACAGAACCCCTAGCACAATTCGATTTTCCAATTGGAAATACGACTATTCTATTATTATTAATTCTATTATTTTTATGGTTATTGGGTTTTTCAGGAATTTCTCAGTAGCAGCCTCGGAGTCTGGATTTGTGCCCGGTTGATGGCAATAGGCTCGCCCCCTATTACATGGGAATAAAAAGGGTAGGTGGACTAATGGGTACACCTCTGCCTAACGCTTCGGGGATTACAGGCGTGATGTTATGTTGTTATTATTTTTATTTTAAAGCGTGTGCAAGTCTGACTCGCACTTGGACAGTTTTTATAATTAATTTTAATTTTATTCGTACTTTATATTACTGACTGTATCTTCTTATCTGTAAGCCTGAATGGCCAAACGTGACCGATTATTTGATTAATTGACCATTATATCCACGCTTGCAAAAACAAAATATCTTGGGTCTCGATCGAATTTACGTTACGTTTACTAAAGTAAACGCTAAAGCTACGCTTTCCGTTCACTTCACGACAGAAAGGCAAGCTTGTGAAGTAGCTAAAGCCCGTCACACACCTAGCTATAATATATACTAATATAAATAAATTATAGCTGGCATATTAAGATATATTTTCCATGGTAATTTTTGAGCGACCGCACACCAAGTTATATATTTCTGTGACGTCACCAACCGATACCGTAATTTAAATAATATTTCATTTAATTTTATTTTAGGCCGACATTCATACATAAGTACATAAACTTACGCCAGTTTTCCATGGGGGTAGGCAAAAATCATAGAACGCCACCTGCTACGATCCTTACATACCTACTCTTTTCGCCTCATCCACGTTCATACAAGCCAACCATCAATACAATCAAAATATATATTATAGCATTTTCTCCATTGGCATTGGTTAATATATATATTTTAGTACAGTATATTTATATATTATGTATATTATAGCTAGGTGTGTGACGGGCTTTAGACAAACGATCGCTATAACTTCCGCGGAGGGTAACTATTGACTTTCAGAGGTTACGTCGGCTATGTTTGTACAATATAAGTAGGACACACGTGGTATGTTTTTAAGGTACGTGGAACCTAAGATAGAAACACGCCTGTACGACATTACTACATACAGGAAGCAGAGTTCGTAGAAATCTCTTTTACTTGATCGAAAAAATGTATGTGTTTTCATTTTAAAACATGACACACACATACTTGTGTGTCATGTTTTAAAATGAAAACAAAGCACATGGCTGTGCAGCTCCGGGATAAACCACCAGAAGACAATGTTTGATTAAGTCAAATGACGAATGAGTATTTTCTACTTTCTTTGTTTTTACAAGCTTTTATTTAGCTTGCACTGTTCGTATGTAAGTATGTATCAGTTGTCCGTTCAAATATTGCAAACCATTTTTCGCCCATTTGTTGTTATCCGATTGAGCTGAAATTTTGCATACATACGCCTTTACAACTGATGACAATACAATGTTCAATAAATGTCTTAATTTTGTATTTTTTTTTTAAATATAATTACTTAAGTACGTTTCCTAACACTACGATTTTCTCCTATATTGTCTCTCCATATTGTATTGATCTATTTGCATACATATAAACTGACATAAACAAACAACAAACCAAACCCAGAACAACTGCCTGTAGGCCATACTAATATTTGTTTCGTGTAGGAATCGAATACAAGACCCGGAGCGCGGCAGCCAATCGCTCAATCGCCGTCTGTTATCGACCTATTGCTTTATTTATCAACGGCCATTTTACCTTTGATCTATTCTTACGACAAAAAGTAAACCTAACCAAAGAGACACGGATTTTTCATTCATCAATACATTTATTTTCCTCATTTTCAAAGAACATGAAAGGAGAATTTTAACGTATGGTTTTTATCATAACGTAGGATTTTTCCCAGACTATAGGTTAAATATAAAAAAAAAAACGTATAAAACAATAACTACTATAAATCAAGCGTTAACAGACAAACTAGGCCGTTAAACTGACAATGTTTATAAAAGTGCGGACACTAGTTGAAAATCTTATTTATTTCCATTACCTAGAAAATGTACAGACAGCATAGGCAATATTGTGTATATTTTGTAGTATAAGTATTTTGGAATATTTTTAACAAGCAACTGGTCGCCTCTTCACGCGACCGGAGCAACAACAACTAACAAAAACAGACAACAGCAAAAACAACAAACTATGCAACAACTATGCTAAAATAACTAACTGCCCAAACGACTGACAGCTTGTATAGCCGCTTCTTAAGTCAGAGAATCAGCATTGCTATACAACGCAGCAAGCTGCCAGTCGTTTGGGCAGTTGACAGCGAGGCAGACGAGATTTTTGATGCCTTATAAGCCCTCTTAAACTTAGTTATTTAATATTTATAAATTCTGTTTATATGGATTTTACTATGGATTTAAAATCTAAAATGAAAGTTTAAACTTTAGAATTACATTTCTATTAACTTTGGCAAAGATTTTACTAGGCGAATACCATCAACTTTTTCAATTTGTTTTATTTCAAAGGCACAATTCCAAGTCATCATGAAAAAGAAAAAGAATCATCAAAAACTACATTATAATTACTTAAATAAAGGCGTGAGTTTATGTATGTATGTATGTAATAATATAAATAGAAATGGTAATATTATTTCTATAAATCATTTTTAATTTACAAGAAAAATATTTTTTCTGCCGACTATACTCACATTTTTTAGTAATTATAAATACAATAACATTAATTCAGTCGGTATTATTCATTCTTTTTTCAAATAATATTTCCTTTGTTTTATACTAGCTTTTGCCCGCGACTTCGTCCGCGTAAATGTCGGTTAATCGCGGACGCTGACGAATTCGCGGAAAAAAATATCGGCTATGTTCTCTCTTGAGTTTCAAAGTTACCCCGCACCAAATTTCATCAAAATCAATTAAGTAGTTTAGTCGTGAAACCGTAACAGATAGACAGACAGATTTACTATCGTAGTTATAATACTAAGTATAGATTTCCTTTAGTCAGCATGAAAAACAGGTTCTATCTAGATTCTAGACCACTCGATAGAAGAGATAGCTTGATTGATCAAGCGATATAAATCGTGAATCGAGCACTATCAATCTGATATATTGACTACTTGCTCTGATGTTGTACCTATTGTATCTGCTAGTTAGATTGTTTGTTTGTATCTGTGTGATAAATGTTTTTATTAATGTAAGAGAGTATATTTTTTTTTTGTTACTTAGAATCTCGCAATGTTTTACTCGTATATCGATGAACGATGTAAAATCGGCTAAAAGATTTTTAGGAAATCGTTCATTAGAGCGGCCATTTGTAGGGCAATCATTCATTCCGTTCTTCGGCCGAACAAGTAAACGTTGTTTAATTTATGTTTTTGTTTATACTAGGTATACCATTATTACATCAAAACTCTCAGGGCTCATTTACGGAGACGCGGGGCGTCACACGTCGCGTGCGACGTGGCGTCAAGCGGCGCGAAAATTAGTACTTCAAAAATCGCTTTTCGTAAACGCACTCGTGCAACGCTATTTGTTTGAATTCGGTTCGGACCGCGTAAATGAGGCCTTAAGAAAATTCTAAAGATATTTTTTATAGATAGGTATATTATATTCACTTTACATGCGCGCATTCGTACTAGGTTTACTGGCTGTATTTTAGCCTAAATCCCATAAAGTGATTCTAAAGCAGAGTTTAGCCTGCGCCCTACTTCACTAGTCGTCGTACAAGACAGGTATCTCCTCACCTGCCCCAGGGAACATAAGCAGTGACGTTTTCCTTGTCAATAACAAAATATTCCTATTTATGTCCGTATTCGAGTCCCGATTCTAAAATAGATTTTTCTCATTCTTCGGGGAATAAAAGAGATCTGGAACACGTCTTTATTCTCTGTACCTTTAACATGTTTTAGGATTCTTTTGTGTGAGTGGCGCGAGACTAATATCCGATGCCATTTTTGAGACGTCGGGATGTACCTATAGGGAGTACTTACCTACTAAAGACATGGTCACACCGGAGCGGGTAACTTGTGGGTGTGGTCAGATTCTGCAGTAGTAATAAGGTTTTCCTTGGATGCATTTGCTTAGTGCATACGGAAATAATTGTCGGTTGGTGTCTCATTTCATCTTAAGGCCATTTAAGGGGCCTCTGCGAGTTGGGCACCCTCGGATCCCGAATTATATAAAGTAAATAATGCAATAATATCAGCATATCATTGTCCCACTGCAAAGGCCTCTTCTCATATAGAGAAGGCACGAGCATTGACCACCATGCTTACTCAAGGCCGGGAAAAGTATCTCATGCATAAACATGTAGGTATAGGTACGTCAATTAAAATTCAAGAAGTTTTAATCTAAAGAAATGATTACAATTGTAAGTTTTATTACTTTTTTTCTTTCGTTAACAGTAAAGATCACACTATAAAAATACAGATATTTCGTAACTTACATTTAGTGTCAGATTTTAATTATGAAAAGATGCGTCGGATATTATAATTGTTAATCTGCTCGACGCACTAACGCATTATCGATTATATGTGTAAGGTTGATATTTTATTAATCGATATTGATTGTTCTGTCGTTACGCGACAGTCGATGTGAGCGCATTTTCCGTCTGATATGCATCCACCCTAATAATCTCAATTCAATTTTTCATCAATAACTTGCTACATCTAACCTTTGATGTAGAAGAATAAAGAAATATTTTATTCACATAAATTCTATTTTTAAATTCAAAATACCAATTCAAATGGAAAATTTAAAAGGATTTTTATCCTCAACCTCACCCCTATTTAAAATTCCAGACGCTTGCCGAACCGAGTGAAAATATAAATAAATACTGAAAACACATTCCAATAAATTGTTGCTTTACAAAAGTGTACCATAAATCTTTAGGAGGAAGCATTAGTTTCTGCAAACACTAAGGAATGTTGTAAACGATCCGATACATCCTGGGAGAGTTTTAAACTGGCGAAGTTTGAATTTCCTTTTAAAGTATCGTTTTCTTCACGATGTAATGTACGTGTTTTTAAAAGACTTTAAAATAGTTCCAATTTTTTTTTTTTTATTTCACGGTTTTTCCCGCGACTTCACCCGCGTGTATGTCAATAAAGTCAAGAATTAAAAAATTGCCTATGTTGGGGCTTAACTCCCAACAGTAAATATGTTATGTTGATGAGTGTGCCTTGTTATGTTGAATGAGTACACAATCGATTGGTATAAAGGTTTAATTGCTATTCAATTATAATTAGTTTACATTATTAGGTATTTATTATGTTAGAAATGCATACTTATACAATATTGATAATATGCATAAGTGAGTATAACAAATTGTCAAAGTGTCAAAAAGACTTGCCCGCAGCCTTATTAGATTGGAACGGGACGAAATTCGGAAGATCATAGGCATCATAACCGGCCATTGTCCCCTAAACAAACACCAATTCACCATAGGTGTGACAGACAGCCCTCTGTGCAGAAGATGCATGGAGGCAGAAGAAACATCACAGCACGTGCTCTTGGAGTGCAGAAGCGTAGCAGATCAACGGGCACGGACTCTCCAATTGCCGGTATCGCTTCCCGAAGCCTGCTACAGTCTGAAAAGAGTGCTAGCATGGTTGGAGTAACTCCTCAAGGATATTTTTCTTATACGCACAATGGCCCAATAAAGTGGCTAAGTGCGGAAACAGCCCAGCTAACTTAACCTAACCTAAGTGAGTGTAACGTACTGTGACTGTTCCTGAAATGCCTAGTCTAATAAAATTTTTGTTTTTCTGAAATATAAGGTATTAGGGTGATTGTCGGCTTCCCCCGAAGGGGAAGGGGCCGTGCCCCGCCATCCACACGGCCCTGTAGAGCTCGTCCCAGACTGGTCACTCTCCCACCATTAATACGAAATGAATTCCCATAAACCTACACTTCCTTGTCCCGACTGTGAAAGCTGGGGGACAAGGAGGGGATCAAGGATGTTAGTATGGGAATTCACAGTTAGATAGACATACATATTATAACATAATGCAATGTGATTGAAAAGACAAGAGGATATGCAAAAGTATAATATAAAATGTAAGGAGTGATGGCGGGATCGTTACACTTGCGCTTAATAAATTCATCATTTTGGACTACGTTAATTTATTCTTTACAACGTACTAAAGACCCACTTTAGTGACTTGCAACCATCTCTCAATGGCTGCCCAGTCGTACGTGTACGGCTAGACCTGAACGCATAGGTCCACTAGAGACACTGCTACAATTCTAGCGGAACACGTTCCCTAAGCTCTATCTACGTGTCTTTCACAATCCTAAGACAGAGGACTGCGAAGTCCACTGCCATTGAGGAAGACAAGTTTCAATAAATCTCCTATTCGCGTACTAGTGTGATTGACCCTCTTAAGACAGACTACGCCCTCTACACATACAATACAAAACTAGCACAAGTGTACCGTAGACTCAGTCTGTAGCAGAATTCATTGCGGTTGTGCTTGGTATACGCCGAAGTGGTTCATATCGTCACTTCTCATTCCCTCTAAACTTCCCCGGTTAGAGGATGCTTCACAACATATTTCAGAAGCTCAGCATCCAAATCACGTGTCTCGCTAAAGGGTGACGATTTAGAAATAGGCATCAGAGCCGGGTGGGGTTTTAACGAGACACGGACCCTAGCGTTCTATAGAACGGCTATTCCAAGTAAGTTTGCGAACTTAGTGGAGCCTACCCCCCTCCCCGGGAATGTACGCACAACAAGCCCAACGCAAGTACTCCGTGCGAGACCTTCTAAAGGGAGCAGTTATCATCAATAACATTTGGTTGTTTCATGGTATTTATACCGTTAGAATTATTACAGGTCGGCATTGTAGCCTAGTTTTAAATAAGCATAGAAATCGTTTAAGGAATTAGATCCTTAAATAACTTCTTAGATCATTTTGATGATCTGAGTGTTACGGTTCTGCCTTCCATATTTTGTGCGTCAATTGAAAGTCAATAGTCGGGTGTGTTAGTGTGCAGTGTACATGTGTGTGTATGAGTGTGGAGTGTATTGGAAGGCCTTCCCGTTTCCCTAAAACCAAACGCTATGATGAATCGCTGCCAAGGTGCGGATTAGGAGATGGACACATAATATACGAGTACATAGTTATAATTTTAAACATAGAAGTAACATAATGTAGTAATCTCGCCATTCTAGAATAAATTATTATTAATAGATAATCTGCGACACCGCCAAACTGCTACCTATAAATTACAATACAAATAGACCTGCACTAAGAATATTATTTAGGACTATAACTATTAAAATTAAATAAAGATAATGCTTACCAAATTGCGTCTCGATTGGATTAGATTACTATACACTTACTAAACCCTGCAGCCCTGAATACTAGACCTGCTGTCTGCCTCAACCGCCTTCCGCGCCTTAACACTCACTCTCACCATGGACGTAACTGCCGCGCCAGACTCCTAACTTCACTCGCCCTGCCTACCACGACCGTCTCCTATTAGCGTCCCAAACCGACTGCCCCTTCGCCTCCAGCATCTTCGAGATCCTCACACTCAGCCCATGTTCACATACTTTTTTGCTCACAACGATTTATTGCCCTTTTTGTACAATTTCTCAATTGTTCTAAGGGTCCTTTTAAGTACTACTCGGGGCTCGTTTATGATAACCAGATGTGGCACTAGTATTGTGAGTTGCGCTTAGAAAGTAAATATTATAATCGTTTTCTTAGAACTTGACGAAATATTGCATTTGACCTGACGGCTGGCACTTGTCCCTAGTTTGTTTCCCATTAAGTAGAGAATTTATGAGTTCCTGAGTGGCCCGTGACCGTGTGAAGGTTTTTAAAACAAATATAATATTTAGCTATTTAATAAGAGTACGTGACATACAGTCACAGTACCAACTACACCTAAGGTCAATGTACAGCGTAGTTCGTACAGCCTATATCCTTTATCACGATCAGATCAGAAGTACTTATATTTCTTTAACTCTTAGGTGTCTATATTCACATGAATCTATAAGAGTTAAGCCCCGCAGACTGCAGACTTTCAATCGACCGATAGTTTGGTCAAGTTGGGTTGCTAGTGCACACACCGAGTCAACTAACAGCTTGGTTGGTGAGGTGCGCAAACTAATCAATACTGATCAAATAGTCGGTCGATAGTGTGCAAACTTTTTTATCGCGGTAATGATGTTCTTCATATTGATTATGAAGCCGACTGAACTATCGGCCGATAGAATGTCTGCAGTCTGCTGGGGCTCTAAGAGATAGGGTGGATCCACATCTGACGGAAGATACGACGGACGCATCGTCTTTAGTATGGTCGACGCAGTAACGGATCATCGGTTATGTGTGTAAGGTTGGATGTTTTATTACATATTTTACTGTTCTGGCGTTACGCCACTGACGATACGCGGCGTATCTTCCGTCAGATTAGTATCCATCTTTAACTTTTTTCGTCATAAAATAAAATTGGTCTAATCAGTAAAATTGAATCTAAAACCACATACTGAATTCATTAAAAAAGTTTCTCATACGATGTCTTTTACACCTCGTATTATGTACTTGTATCTGTGACTTTAATTATTACAGCCTTTATAAAACCTCCGCTGCAAATAATACTCATTTCCTTGTACCATTCTTCTCGGTCTCATCTTTACGTATAGACAAAGAAAGCAATCCAACTAAACAGCATGTTTTAATTAGAATACAAGTAATGAGTTATACTTTCAACTGCTTAATTAATAAGACAAAGCATTAAAACACAACTAAAGTTACCCCATAAAAATAGCACAAAAGATTTTTAATAAGAATAAGAATAAGAATAATTTATTGTTTAGAAGTTACATACAATGCTTTGATTCTTGAAACTCACACTAAAACAAAAAACAAAACAAAAAAAAACAAAACATTCAAAAATGACAAAACATTTTTATTACTAAACTAGCTTTTGCCTGCGACTCGGTTCGCGTGAATTGTATCTATCATACTAGGTTTAGTGTCGTGGGCTCTTAGACTAATTAAATGTGGGGTTATAATTTGTTTCAGCAGAAATTTAATTCATTTTCTAAAATTGAAAGTAGCCTATGTTAGGAGTAATACGGGTTAATTTACATTGGCACTGGAAAATAACTGATTGAATAAGGAGTTATAACATTACATATCTGCCAGTAAAAGTTCCATCAAAATAGGTCCAGCGGTTATGGAGTTAAGCTAGAACAAATAGATAGGTAAACAAACAAAAATTAAAATAAAGCGTTTGTTAGATTGGTATAAGTGCGTCTTCTTTCTTTATCGTGTGGGCAGTAAGGTCTACAACCCCACACACAGGGTGTGTGTGGGGTTGTGACCTGACTGTCAGAGTTTTTAAACCGCCTCAAGGGCCGTGCAACATTAATTATGCATTTTGTATTTTAAAAGTTGTTATTTTGACCTTACAAACAGACACTGCGATGTTATTTATTTATATACAGAACACAGGTCAAAGATTTGCCTTTTGTAGTAACGTCAACTTACCATTATACTCAGACGTCAAAATCACAACTCATTGAATTTAGCGGTCGAACGATTCAACACGATGAAAATTCAGTGAGTTGCTCATTTATTTGTGATGACTTGTGGGCTGTAAATGACAGCGGTGTCATTTGGTTTTCAATAAACCTGAAGACCTAGGTCGAGCGTGACGTAAAAGAGGGTAAATTTTCGCATTGAAAATACCTGTAAATATCTTTAGCATTTTGGTATAAAAAATAATAATTTCGTTCTCGTTTGTGTAGTGGTCGCAAAGCGCGACTGCTGAGCACGGAAGTCTTGGGTTCGATTCCCAGGTCGGGCAAAGTGTTATTAGGTTTTTCTATTAGGAATTTCTCAGTAGCAGCCTCGGAGTCTGGATTTGTGCCAGGTTGTTGGCAATAGGCTCGCTCCCTATTACATGGGACTTCAACATAACTGGCGGAATGTTGGTGAATTAACGGGTACACCTCTGCCTAACCCTTCGGGGATTACAGGCGTGAAGTTATGTTTAAATGACAAGCACAATTATAATAGTGTCACCCATTGACGTGAATAAAGTTTTCAAACTATGTGTAAATAATTTAGTGCGGTACTTGAATTTATAATCGTTCGAATTTGAAAACGACCACAGGTCGCGCGGCGCGGTCGGCGTTCGTTGTTTAGGGTTCCATATAAATTAATACTAACGATTGAGTCGCGCCACGCGTGGTCGCCTGTCGCGATCGTCGGTCGCGGTCTCTTGTCGCGGTCGTCGGTCGCGGTTGCTAACCTTGGAATGCTACCTTTACGTTTAATCCGTACGCTCGTGCAAAGCCCTCTGAGAGTTCTAAGTTATAGGTAGTGCTGGTCGCTCAGTAGTCGAAATTCAATAGCATTTTTATATTTAACTTCTTGCGCTCCTTCATAACTATAGCTATGCAAAATCTCATACTCTCCGGTGCACATAATACGAAAAAAATGGCATACAGAGTATATCTTGTAAACATGTAGATTTTACCTATATAATTATGCCGCAGATACATGATTACCTTTTGGAAGCCAAACCTCTTAGGAAAAATTACACACCTAGAAATGTATGTTTATTTTACAAAAACAAAAATAAAAACCAATAAAATGCAGAAGTACAGTAAGCACACATCAAGTAACAAATTATTAACACTCCATCGAACATAAAAGAAAAAAAGTAAATAAACTGTTGAAAATTTATTAGTTCACAACAAATTACCTTCGAAACTTCGTTCGGAAACCTGTGGCGCTTTCCCAAATGAGTTACCGAACAAACTAAGTTCTCCCCTCATGGCGGAATCCTGTAACATTTCACTAAGTTTTCAGCTTACGATATTGGAATCCATTTACAGGTTGAGGCCGAACTTTTTCTATGCATCTATACAAATAAATAAAATTGAAACGTCTGTTTGTAACACATAACATCACGCCTGTAATCCCCGAAGGGTTAGGCAGAGGTGTACCCATTAGTACACCCACATTTCGCCAGGTACGTCCCATGTAATAGGGGGCGAGCCTATTGCCATCAACCGGGCACAAATCCAGACTCCAAGCTGCTACAGAGAAATTCCTGATGGAAAAACCCAATAACACTTTGCCCGACCTGGGAATCGAACCCAAGATCTCATGCTCAGCAGTCGCGCTTGCGACCACTAGACCAACGAGGCAGTCAACGTCTGTTTGTAATTTTAAAATAACAGCTTAATACTAATACAATTTTTTTTTGTCTTTCTGACCATTTCTTCCTACTATTCTGCAAATAGCTATATTTTTGAAGGGACTTTCACTGTCAGATAGCTGATGTTATATGGAGTAACCATGTCTACTTTTATTTTAGACTAGCTTTTGCCAGCGACTTCGTCCGCGCAAAAATAAAATAAAATAAAGCCTGTGTTACTCGCAGATGATGTAGCTTTCTAATGGTGAAAGAATTTTTAAAATCGGTCTGTAGTTTTTGAGTTTATCCATTACAAACAAACAAAAATACAAATTTTTCCTCTTTATAATATTAGTGTAGATAAAAAATAAGGAACTTCGTTCCAATAAGTTCCGTTAAAATAAATTAAAACCGCGTAGGTAGTCGATAAAATTTTTGATCCTAGAATTGTAGTCATATTTCTGCACGTGCAGGTTTATTCATTTCATGATTGCATACCGAAACAACTGCCTTTATCGGACTTGTTTAGGTATACAAAAAAAATATCAAACTTTGTATTAAACAAGACGATTTCGATTTTTTTTCGATTTTTTCTGATTTTCTTTTCGATTTGTTTTTGTTTGTGGGTGTACTAATGCGTAAACCTCTGCCTAACCCTTCGGCAATTACAGGCGTGATGTTACGTTATGTGTATTAAACAAGTAGTCTAGCAAACGTGATAAATAATGTCAAAATGACCGAAGGCAGACAACAACAATTACAGACGTTTATATTATACAAAACTAAACACTAACAAAAATAGACATTTCCTTTATTCAGGAACCCGACAAATCCCTTCAAAGCATAATAATGCCGTGTCACGAACTCCGACGAAGATGAATAAATTAGAACGACAGAAACAGACCAAAATAAAAACATATGTCAAGAGAAACAAATATGATGATAATGATACGGGAATAATGTCAGATGAAACTCTTATGACGTCAAAAATAACATTGCCTCGTTTGTCTGTAGGCGTAGCACAAACGTGCCATTGTAAAATGCTAATAATACTATGTGCTTTTACTAATGAGCATGGCAGTTGAGAGCTTGTCATGCTCACTCAAATGTCTCGCTGATAGTGGCGCGTGTGTTGGATCACTTGGCTCCCTTCATGATGGTTGAGCTAGGTGGTGCTGATCCATGCGTCATGCTCGTGAACGAGTGCTGTCAGTTGGGATTGGTCATCTCTGAACTGCTATGGCTTACATCTTTATTTTTTACTACCGTTTTAAATTCATCTTCATTGTGATCACATGTAAAATCAACAAGAATAATGTAACCAGGATTTTGTAAAAACCTAATTTAAAAGAGTGCCGTGGAGTTTCTTGCTCGTTCTTCTCCATAGAGGCCTACCTCCGTTTTGGAACGAGCAACTAGCTTCAACTTTCGGAATAATTGACCGACTCCTTGACAATTCAAAAGTGCCTGTAATGGTCTAATTGAAATAAATGTTTTGACTTTGACTTTGACTTTGAAATATTTGATTTTACAATCGAAATTGTGACTATCTTAGTTTTATTTTATACGACAAGCATGATTAGTTCCACCCATTGATATAAATAAAGCCAGCAAACTAAATCTGTACTAATACTTACAATTTTTTTTTTATTTATGCAAGTTTTACTGTGTGACTGATCCATCAACAACATCTCAAACCGCTGAACGGATTGTGCTGAAATTTTGCACGCAGATAGTTATTATGACGTTGGCATGCTTAAAAAGTATTTTCCAAAATTTTACCCCCTAAGGGGAGTTGGGGGTCCAAAGTTTACTTATGCGAAACGGATATTTTCAATTTAAGAATCGATCGAATTTGCTTTACGTTTTCTCCGCGCGTTCGTGCTACGCGCCCTGTTGACCTTTCAGACTCCGATTTTCTGTAAACGAATTAGGTCGTAACTGTGTTCATAAAGGGTGCTAAAACGAATATGAACAGAAGAATGACGGAGAATTTTTGACCTGTATTCTGTACGATTGATAAGGTTTTGACGATATCTATACGATCAAAATAGTGTCATTCTCTGTCTAGCTAATCTTGGTAATAGACGCAATGACATACAAACAGTCTGTAGTACCTAATATTTCGATATAAAGTACAGATTAAAACCAAATTAATGATAATTGTATTATGTATAACATCAGATACGTCCAGGGACTTATTAAAATGAATATAAATATGAATATAAATCTAAAGTCTTTAATCTGCTTTAAGCAAGTGCTGGGATTAATGTTCGTGCCTTCTCTGTATGAGAAGAGGCCTTTTCCTTGCAGTGGGGTAATAATAGGCAAGTATTATTATTCTTTATGTTTTTATTTGAGTCAGTTTAATTGTTCAATAAAAGTTTAATACATACATACATAAACTCACGCCTTTTTCCCATGGGGGTAGGCAGAAACTACAGAACGCCACCTACTACAATCCTTACATACTCCTTTCGCCTCATCTATGTTCATACATCTCGTCATACAAGCACGCCGGTTACGAGTACTCCGCACCTGACCTTTCTGAAGGACCTCACCAATAAGGTCAGTGTAGATCTTTCTAGGGCGACCCCTCCCTGTGTTGCCACTCACCTCTGCTATATAAATACCTTTTGTCAATCGCCTTTCACTCATCCTCTCAACATGACCGAACCCATCTAAGCATACCCTTTTCTATCTTTGTCACTACATCTTCTTTTAATCCGCAACGGTGCCGTATAACCTCATTCCTCACTCTATCGTTCAAAGTTACAACACATATACTCCGCAAGGTTTAAGTTTTAAGTTCAAAAGTTTAATATATCATGTATCCTTTTTGAAACTTGCATGCTCATCCTGGAGTGGTATTTTGTTCACGAAAGGTAAATTTGCATTTATAAATTACGTGACCTAAACCGCAATATAAATAACACAAACTTATATAAAATGACGTCAAACTTTATATAATAGAGAGCTAACGAATGTACCCTGTATTTATATCGGTCCAATCCCACTAATCAACAAATACGTGGTTCTATAACTGATAATTATATACCCGTTTACAATGGTTGACTCGTTGCTTAGTTACGGCAATGTGGTTATGGCGGTTTCAAAATATGGATAACTAACTTTTGTTCCCAAGTTTGTCCGCTTAAATTTCGAAGAGGAGGTCGCTGAAAAAAAGTAGCCTATGTCCTTTCTCGAAGTTTAAACTTACCCTGTACGAAATTTTATCAAAATCGGTTCATTCGTTTAGTCGTGAAATCTTACCGATATACAAAGTTACTTGCGCATTTATAGTAATATTAATAAGGATGGATTTGCTCTACTCATTTGTTATATTTAGATTCTAGGTTCTAGTCCGTAGACGTAGCTTTTTATTAGCGAAAGAATTTTAATAATTCATTTTTGAACATCTTCAACTTTATAATGCATGTTAGGCTTAAAGCCTAAAATCTCACCACTATTATAAATGCAGAAGTTTTGATGAATGGATGTTTTGAACAATCGAGTAAATCTGAATGATTGGCACAGAGGTAGATTATAGTCTGAAATAGCTTAAAGGCTTCTTTTAATTTAATAAAAGCGCAGACGAACTCGCGGGCATAAGCTAGTTTCAATTGAAATTAAGGTGAGTCAAAGAAACAAGTTCTAACACAGTGGCCGCCATTTTGATGTTATCATTATTCCATATTATTTGGAATCACGTCTTTTTGGAAAATTACGTTTATATGTCGTTTGTCTTGTGTATACAAAAAAAAATGGAAGTTGTTTAGCTTGATTCAGAAATCCGGGAGTATAGTTTATATCTTTGATATTTTCACATCACTCATCAATATTTTCTTTCACGTCATCGCTAGGTACGATTACACCTACAAAAACAAAACACAATCAGCGCTACCAATATTGAGCTATCCATCGGGTTTGATAAATGACGTCACGAAAAAATAAATGCCAGCGCATTCATCGTCACGGCAACGATATGGCTGTGTCAACAACGTGAATCGATGTACCCGACCTTGTTTACATTGTCCCACGTCAAATTGTGTAAACTTCCACTCCAACTACATATTTAGAGACACGGCAATTCAAGGAATCGAATATATCACATAACATAACATCACGCCTGTAATCCCCGAAGGGTTAGGCAGAGGTGTACCCATTAGTACACCCACATTTCGCCAGTTATGCTTGACTGCCTCGTTGGTCTAGTGGTCGCAAAGCGCGACTGCTGAGCACGAGGTCTGTTTTCGATTCCCAGGTCTGGCTAAGTGTTATTGGATTTTTCCATCAGGAATTTTTCAGTAGTAGCCTCGGAGTCTGGATTTGTACCCGGTTGATGGCAATAGGCTCGCCCACTATTACATGAATATATTACGCATATAATAACGCTGAAGAGTTTTTTATTTGTTTGCTTAAATGCTGTACTTGTTGTATATGATAGCTAGATTCATGAAGAATGTAGTACAGCCTGTATAACATCACGCTACGACCCACAGGAGCGGAGCAGTAACCAAAGAAGTAAGTTAATGCGAGTGAAAAAACCATAAAGTCGATGTCGCGAGCAAAAGCTACGTAGGTATATGTTTTACCATACGGTGTACCATTCTAGGAATTTCTCCTGTAGGTATCTTGGGTACGGGGTGCAAACATTTTTTCCGTGCGGGAATCGAACCCGCGTCATGCAGCGCAGTCAACCGTTCAGCCACTGCTCCAACCGTGTCGTCAAAGAATTCACCGATACATATTTTCTCAGAATACTACTGCAGGAACAAAAACAAAACTAACTTTTAATTGAGTAGTTAATATCGTTTAGTTTTCGACACCGATTTAAATTCAAACTGTGTCGACCAATCAAGGCAGCGGATTACACAGACGAATGCAGCAGAATACGATTCTCGGTACCACATCGTTTGGCGGTTCGATGGTCACGAATATGCATGTCGAACTAAAGCCTAACTTTTGAATATATTTAAATTCCGTTTTCTAGCATATTTCTGTTATTTGAATTCCGTTTTAAATATTTTATATTACGTCTTTGCAGGACCATAAAATCTGGTCATAGAGATAAACTAGTATAACATGGCGCGCTTCTCCACAAATTCAAAACGTTTGAAAGTATTTGTGAAAGTATTTACAAGACTCAAAACGCATGTGTGCGTACTGAGACGGCTGCCGAAACAAAAACAAATCAGCGATTTGTTGCTGGACTAGCGGTGTCTTTAGCTGGGTACTCATTAGCGAGCTGTAACTGTAACCGTTGCATGTACTGTATCCAAAAAACATAGTGTGTACGTGGTTCGCAAACCTGCTGCGAGCGGTACGCGTGCGGCTTGCAGCGACCCGACGTTTACAACGTACTCATTCGCGTACACACTAGAACCTCGTTACTGTATCACATAAGTTACGGTTACAGCTCGCTAATGAGTACCCGGCTTTTGCTTACTCATTATTATTAGTATGGTGCTGCACTGACATTCTCTATGAAAACGACACGTGCGTAGTCTTGCGCTGTTTTGCTAGTTATGATTAGTTGACCAATAAATCTGCCACCTCTGCCGGCCTGCTACTGAAGACCAATACTTACAGAATACTTACAGCTATATAGAAACTCTTTCATATGGATATGACTACACACATTGAAATAGTAATATGGAGGGGCGCGATATGTTATAGTAGTTTATCTTTACATACCTAATTAAGGTTCCGTACTCGAAGGGAGCTAAGGCCTAGTTCACATTAGGTCGGACCGACGAAACGACGCTAGTGTTCACATCAGGTCTTCTAGTATGAAAAGCAACACCCGACAGTCGGTCAATGGTAAAATTGTCGATTCGACCTAATGTGAACCAGGCCTTACGGAACCGAACCATTTAAAGTATAGTTAGAACATTAAAAATAAGTTTTAAATGTTCTGAACTTCTGACTAAACTTTAAATAAGCACGATAATTAGCGTGTGTTATATATTATATTGTATGGCAATATAAAAAGTAAATTTTCACAACAACAAAAAAAGTGGTTTCACAGCAAAAATGTTTGTTTAATGTTATTTATTTTGATGGGCAGTAGGTATGCGTAATATCTTTTTACAACCCGTAAAATCCAACTATACTCTACGTACATTAAATTAAAGTCTAATATTTAAGTACATAAAAGCTAGTTTGGCAACTAAAATGCATTAGCTAACGGTTATGACGGTCAAAATTTGGCAAACTCGTGAAGTTACGTAATTGATGCGGTGTCATCTCTAATTTTGTGACACTGAAACATTGCGGAATGACGGTCCAGGTTTTCGTACATGTGGTATGGTTTATGAGTTAAAGGGAATTAATAAAAGGAGCAAGTGAAAGAAGAATGAGAGTGTAAGAGGTAGAGAGAGAAGGAAGGAAGATGGCGGAGAGTGTAAATTAGATGACGTACGAGGATAGATGTTTTTTTAATTTGAATTTTTTTTTTTTTATTTCTAAGCTAAAATTAACGAGGTTTTTCGGAATCCATTGTTTATTTTCACCGCATCATCCCAACATACATTATAATAATAATATTCTTCGGACCGATTGACTGCCTCATTGGTCTAGTGGTCGCAAGCGCGACTGCTGCGCATGAGGTCTTGGGTTCGATTCCCAGGTCGGGCAAAGTGTTATTGGGTTTTTCCATCAGGAATTTCTCAGTAGCAGCCTCGGAGTCTGGATTTGTGCCCGGTTGATGGCAATAGGCTCGCCCCCTATTACATGGGACCAAAAACGTAACTGGCGAAATGTGGGTGTACTATAAAGGGTACACCTCTGCCTAACCCTTCGGGGATTACAGGCGTGATGTTATTTTATGTCTCCGGACCGATTTCGGTCACGGTGGATTACCTCAATGGAGACTAGCCAAGTACGCAGGAGATATAATAATGCATTTGTATGTACGCAAACACAGGTGCACTCCCTCTTCCCTAATTTTCCCCCTTCCTCATAGTCCGATGGGACGGCAATCCGACACAACCGGGGAGAGATCAGGTGCAGGACACACAAAACGATATAATTTCATTTATGACAGTCAAAAGCCTACAAGGTTCTACGTAGGAACCCGTAGCACAGTTCATGCTACGCCTTTGCTACGCCGTAGCAGACGGCGCTACGGTTAACAAACTTACATACATCAAATTAAATAGATTTTGATTAAAAAAAAAATGTTAAATATTAATTCAATTAAAACACTTTAACACAGAATCGTGAAAGAATTGAACCATTTTTAACGCAAAAAATGGCAAAAGCGCCGCCGTTAGATACCAAACCACAGTCTGCGCCAAAATTCCTTCCAATGCTTTATTACATTTTGATTCATCAAAGTGGACTTTAATTTAATTAAAATACTTTCAGCCACTTTCGAAGTCACAATAATAAATTTAATCCGTCGTCACGCTCAATTTTCTTCAACTTCGTGGACCGTCAAGTGTAAACGAACCTTTACTTCGGCTTATAAAATTAAGTAAGTAATATAATCCTAAAATTTTTTTATGAAAAAATGTCAAGTAATTTAATCATGTTATGTGGAGTTTGAAAGGCAATTTCCTTAATAAAAAGGCGTATTTTTTTCACAAAATTATTAAAATCTTTGAGGGCCTTTTTTACTGTGCTAAATGTGTCGGGTTGTTACGTAATAAAGGCACGGGTTTCTGGATTTAATCGAACAATCGAGTGAGTATCCTTACTTATCTTTCTGAGAGACTACCACTCAGTTATCTGTGAATAGCCTCGTCTTTTCTCTTCAATGAACATTTCTATCTTGTAATGAAAACAATTAACTGTAGAACTGTACCTATTATCTCTTGGTTAACATTTTCATTTATCTTTTTATTACGTCTTGCGTCTACAAAGCTGAGGTTCTGTTTATTCGTTAATTAATAAAAGAGTAATGAAGTCTCTTCTTTTATAATCATTCTTGTTTTAAAATACACAAAGATCTACCGGAGTAATTTGGGATAAATATCAAGTAACAAAATATTTTGATTTTTAACGAGGCGCTTTAATGATTAATTGGGTGATTTAAGGAAAAAAAGGCTTTTCTGAAGAAGGAAGAAATTTGGTATAAAATATTTTAGGCTAGCTAGCTAGTCGCGGTTAAAAAAGTAGCTTAGATCTTTATCAAAACTCCAAGCTGCCTCTTCGTCAAACATTGCGATTGGTTTAATGATTCTTTCTGTAGGATAGCAATTATCATATGTACTTTCTAAATATTATCTTAGACATTACTGACATTCCGTGCCTCGGAAAGCACGTTAAGCCGCTGGTCCCGGCTGTCATTCGTGGATCTTTGACAGTCGTTACGAATCTTCAGAAGCTTGAGAGTCTGACAACCAGTCTCACCTAGGGGTATCGTGTTACCCAGTTACTGGGTTATGGAGGTCAGATAGGCAGTCGCTCCATGTAAAATACTGGTATTCAGCTGCATCCGGTGAGACTGGAAGCCGACCCCAACATAGTTGGGAAAAAGGCTAGGCAGATGATGATGAGCATTTATCATATTAGTGTGAATCAAAGTCAAAACATTTATTTCAGTTAGACCATTTACAGGCACTTTTGAATTGTAAAGGAGTCGGTCAGTTAGTCAGAAAGCTGAAGCTAGTTGCTCGTTCCAAAACGGAGTTAGGCCTTTGAAGAAGAACGAGCAAAAAACTCTACGGCACTCTTTTCAATTAGGTTTTTACAAAAATTTTGTTACATTATTCTTGTTGCGTCTACATGTGAAAACAATGAAGATTTGTACAAAACTATAATCAAATAAAATATCATAAGAATCAAGATGTAAGAAATGGCCAATCCCAACTGACAGCGCTAGTTTCGAATAAAACTATACTATAATATGATGACTTACGCATTGAACCCTAATCTCTTGAAAGTAAGAGTGAACAGACTTCTTCTGGGTAAGCTCACTCCATCGTAGACTTTGTCTCTGTCCCTTCTGACCTAGACTAGAGACAAAAAATCAAACCACTTTTATATAAAAAAAAATACGAAAATAGAAGTACAGTCAACAAAAGAGATTAGATTTTTTGATGCCTTATGAGGTTCCTCCTTTCTGCCCTTTTTTTATAAATTGTACATATTTTACATTTACTTTAAGGTTTTATTTAAATTAGGTTATTTATTGTAGAATGTAAATGTTTTACAAAAGAGATAGGTATGCAGGGTCGTCAGATATAGTTGAAGTTTTCTTTGAAACCGATGGATGTTTTCAAATGTAATTTATTTTAAAAAGGAGATAATAAATAGTTCTTTGTTTAAGTTGAGTTTCAATCTAAGACATCTTTCGGTATTAAAAAAAAACTTAAACTATATCTTACGCCCCTGGGATACTTATCAGTTTGTTGACTGTACATAAACTTACTAATTACAAAATTAAATTTCTTAATGCTAACAATAGAAAAACTTTGAGTTATCGGAAACGATGTTTGAAGGCCAATTTGTGCGCTATATTTATCCTGATCAGCACAGTTACTCAACATAATGACGCGAAGTTCAATAACAAAGATATCACGTTTCGACCAAGTCAAAATTAACATTTGATTGTGTTCCGTGATTGATTGAAATGTAAATGAAATTGATACGATGATTAGGTATTATTAGTCTTTCTGTGAGTTTGTTTTAATACATAATAATAATTAAATTACGACAACCTCCGCGCCTAACTTACAAATTCTATGGAGAGAATTTGAAATTCTATTATTCCATTACTTGATCAACCAATCAATCATAAACAACAGATTATATCCACTGATTGATTCAAGCGTGAACGATGTAGGAAGATTGCTAACAGTAGGAAGGTTAGTATTGTTGCCTATGGTATTATGAAAGCCCCGTTCATGGTGTCTGTCCGGTGGCTTTCCTTAACGTTGTTATTGTTTGTGTGAATATTCTTAAAATAATTGTGCAGCACGTGTGGGTTGACCTTTGCATCGATAATGTAGAACAGGGCTGTCCAACCCAAATACGATCTCGGACCGATACAAATCGATAGAATTTGATTGAAGGGTCGCAGAAAGAAATATATAAAACGCACACAAATATACAGTTCAGATAATTTTCAAACAATATATTTTTACAAACAAATAACATTTAGTAAAAATCATGAACATTTCACTTTTAATATACCTAAAAAAAGATTATTTTTTTGAAACCTTGAAACCTGTTTACAATATTATAGAATAACTGTTCTTATGATTCTTCGTTGCTGTCATGATGTCTTATTATCAATAAGTTTATTTTGGTTGTCCTTTGATGTGTTTCTTTGTAAAGAAAATTTATTGAGCTGAAGAAAATATTTGAAATAACCTACTAAGTGACTTTTAGATAAGCTATGAAATAGTACTATTTTTATTTATGTTTGTATTAATAAACACAATTTTCTTTCTACTTTAAAGTTATTGGATTCTTTCATCAAGAATTTCTCAGTAGCAGCCTCGGAGTCTGGGTTTCTGCCCGGTTGATGGCAATAGGCTCGCCTCTTATTACATGGGACTTAAAAGCAGCAATTGGCGATATGTGGGTGTACTAATAGGTGCACCTCTGTTTTAACCCTTCGAGGATACAGGCGTGATGTTTCGTTGTGTTTAAAATTATTTTAAAACGCAGAGCATATGAGAAACTCTTTGAATTTTATCACAAGCCACATATTACGTTTTTGTTTCAAGCCGGCATTTTTCATAAAAATATGAGTAAAGTGAAAATCTTGACGCTTGACGCCTCACACTTTAATATAAGTACTCGTAAAAAGAGTAAGAAATATGACTTTAAAGCACGGCTTTATAACGTGTCAAATATTCTCCAGAATGTTGAGACCAAAACTTTCTATGTTAACAGAAATTATAAAAACTACAGAATCGAAAATATAAGCTGCATTCTGAAGATAATAAAATTGAGTTCTAAGACGCATAAAAAAATCCCCTTAAATCGTATTAAATGTTTTTGCAAAATAAATGCATAAATTATTCTATTAAACCTAAATAATTTGATATTCAATCACTTTGATACGACTACCCAGAACAGGAGTGAAGGCTTTTTTATTATTATTATTATGGTTCCGTACCTAAGCGTTAAAACGAAATCCTATTGCTTTCACTCCTTCGTCGGGCTGTTTGTCTGCACCTCTAGATAGATACTAGAAATTTTCACAGAATGGCCGCTTTATAAAAAATGACCCTATAAAACAAAGATTTTTATCTTAATGGCGTACGGTGATACGGAACCCTGAATATGCAAGTCCGGCTCATATTTAACCAGTATTTTTATTTGATTAGTTGCTGTGCCTAAATTCTTTTATATTTCATTCTCTTCACCAAACTTACCACAAGATTATTAAACATTATTTTATTACTTACACTCTTTGCTTAAAAATGACTCGCAAGAAAAGTTGTTCTTGAATATTATAACACTGTTTTGCCACAACATCAAAGTTACAATATTCGTTAAAATTCTCCAGCATACGGTAAAGTCACTGTATTTTCTAAAACCTAACTGCATTAAGTTGGCGCCCTGCCAGCGTCCAGCCACAAAAGTGTTTACCCTCAACTTAGACCCGGCACCCACTGGCAGCACGATACGACACGGGATTTTTATTTGACGATGCATAATATACCGTACTTTTAGGACATAATAGTTGGAATTACAGTGGTAATAGACGTGACTTCAAAATCAAACGCTACTGGATAAATTAATTATAGTTTTTTTTTCATGTCGTTGGATGACAAATGAGCCGTCAACGAACTTGTAGGCATAGTACAAGCACGCTAATGTATAAGTATTCTATTCCAATTGATCATGACTGAATCATATACAATTTCGGTTAAATTTTAAGAAAAGCATAATTACTGTTTACTACATAAATGAATGTAGCCTTCCACATAAATAAATATAATAAAATAGGTAGGTATCACTACATAGTATAAAACAAAGTCGCTTTCTTTGTCCCTATGTCCCTTTGTATGCCTAAATCTTTGAAACTACGCAACGGATTTTGATGCGGTTTTTTTTAATAGATAGAGTGATTCAAGAGGAAGGTTTATATGTATAATAACATCCATTAAATAGTGGAGAAGTACTGTTATTTTTGAGGTTTCTAATGTGATGTCGTAAATAATTACATTTTTTCCGCTTACATTGCAAACGCAGGCTGAACCCTACGAGTTTTATCAAAATAATTTACTAAGTATTGTACACATTGAAAAGGTCTACAGAAAAGTTCGTGATGGTATATGTCTATCTCTTATGGATAACCCACAATAACTTTTTTTTGTCAATTACTTTTTACGACAAATAATGGCTACTTTTCGAAGCGATTTTAACCAATAAGGCATTAATCCTTAACCAATTAAATACCTTGATACTTTGTTCATTTAATATAGATCTATATGACCCTTTACACCGTATGATTTAGGTGAATATTTTCGAAGGTATTACAGATTTAAAAATTGCGGGACGTAGCATTTACGGCGGTACCGGCCGGTCGCCCGGTGCGGCAAGAGCTTGCCTATAAAGCTGTGAACATTGTTTATAAAGACATTCTGTAATAACTTGTAAAAATAAAATAAATAGTTAAAAATGTAAAAAGTAAATAAGTAAAAATGTAGTGTATGAATTTAGATATTCCAAAGATAGCAGGAAATCTTCATGGTATAGGGAAAGGGGGATTGTTTTACTCCAAATTTAACGCGTGCGGGCCACGGGCAGTAATGAATAAATCAAAACTACTGGATCGATTTTAATCACATAGGCTATATATTTTATACCCGTGCGAAGCCGGAGCGGGCCGCTATGTTTTTATATACAACGTTCACAGTTTTTCTGTAGTGTATTTAGTATCAGCATTGCACCCGTGCGAAGCCGGGCGGGTCGCTAGTAATTATATATTTCTAATTAAGAAAAAGATGAATTTTACGTTACGTTTATTACACGCTTTCGTGTTTTGCTGTCTAATGTGAAATAATCACCTCCGTCTGCAATGCCACAAGCTTCACAGATGCGTTGCCATCCCAGAGACAAAGCTACAATGTCGTGTCAGTACGTGTTTGAAATTTCAACTCTAACGTCATACATTACGGTTTATTATGGTAATCCCTTGCCGTACCGTGCCAACAGTGGGCGCCGGGCTTTATGCAATAGTTAGGAGCACTGACCTGTTTATCTTGTTTAGTATTTTCTTTTATATTTCTTGGACGATTGACTGAAACGTTTTCTATATATTTTCAGCTTCGCTCGACAGTTTTCTTGATTGATTCGTTACATCGAAGTAAACAAAGTTATTTAGTACTAACGTTTCGCTAACTAACTATGCAAGTTGCATTGTGTTGTATCATTTTATTTATTCAACTATCACATTGCCTGCGGTTTCGTCCGCGAAATTTTGTACTTTCCCTACAATATTAAAAAGCGAAAAGATTTGGATTTTTGTTTGTAATGTATAAACTCAAAAACTCCTTAGCCGATTTTAAAAATTAATTCACCTGTGGAAAGCTACATTACCAGCCAGTAACATAAGCTATATTACATTTTCAAAAAAATTAGGGATTCTTAAAAATTTAATGCGGCAAAAGTTAGTGTAAAAACCAAAACTTCATTTCATATTTTTATAGAGAACAGCTGACCTTTTTTTTTCATATAATTTTCATAGTACCATAATAAAAGTGGTTCCTATTAATGAGTACTTGCACCCCTCATAATGAACTCTTCAATTACGTAATTAGTAATATTACATGCTCGTAAATATAGGCCACCATTAAACTGATAGCTCCCAGCGGAATTAACGGATATAATGTATTGTATAAACGGAGTTTGTTGACAGAATACGGTCCCAGAGTGACATGGGGATCTTTATAGCTATTAATCACGCAAATTTCTGCCTAGGACATAACTATAAACTTTTCCTATTAAACCCGAAACTCTGAAGTGTATTAGTTTGAGAATTTAGTTAATTATTAGGTAGATGCTTATTTGAATCTGGCCATCTAAGTTTCTTAAAGGACTGACTAACAGCGAACCCTTAAAAATATTTCCTCAACTTTAATTGACCAGCATTTATTAGGGTTCCGTACTCGAAGGGTGCTAAGGGGACCCTATTCTGTCAGCGGTCTGTATTTCATGAACCGTAATAACTAGAAAGTTAAAATTTTCACAGAATGTGTATTTCTATAAGCCGTTGCCGTTGGTCCCGGCTGTCATACGTAGATCTTTGACAGTCGTTACGGGTTACCAAAAGCCCGAAAACCTGACAACCAGTCTTACCTAGGGGTATTTTATTACCCAGTTTGGATTGTGGAGGTTAGTTAGGCAGTATCTCCATGTAAAATACTGGTATTCAGCTGCTTCCGGTTAGACTGGAAGCCGACCCTAACATAATTGGGAAAAAGGCTAGGCAGATGATGTGTATTTCTATTGCCGCTTTACCAACAAACTTTTTTGTTGACGAGTATTGTGCTAAGATAAATAAAATGGGAGAAGGCTGGCTACGATTGTCACATGCCCAATAATCTGTGAGTTAAAAACAACCACTATTTGAATACCACTAAGTACTCCTAGGTATACATACATACATAAACTCACGCCTTTTTCCCATGAGGGTAAGCAGAAACTACAGAACGCCACCTGTTTCGATTCTTACATACTCCTTTCGCCTCATCTACGTTCATTCATCTCGACATACAAGCACGCCGGTTACGAGTACTTCGCACCTGACCTTTCTGAAGGGCATCACCAATAAGGTCAGTGTAGGTGTTCCTAGGGCGACCCCTCCATGTGTTGCCACTCACCTCTACCATAAAAATACCATTTGTCAATCGTCTTTCACTCATCCTCTCAACATGACCGAACCGTTGTAGGTTTATGATACGCATAAATGCACGTAGGTAAGTGTGTCAATATTACGTAACTTAATTACACTTGGTGCTGGTAGTTTCCGAGAACGATTATGCAATATAAGTACAAACATGAAACCTCGACACACAGTACAGTCAAGCTAAATCTATTAAGGTGAAAACGATAGGGTAAGGCCGCGTGTCCACGGCAAGAAAAATGTCCGGGTCTATGCAAGAATTCGTGTCGTTTCTACACACGACTAGTGTACACTGCGTCAGTGCTGCACAAGACAAAAATCTTGTCTGCGCCAGACCCGACGCGATCTGTAGGGGGCGGGGGGCGATGTGTACAGTGCACATGAGAACGTTTAACCGTCTGGACTTGGACGGCCTGTACCACGTGTTTACAGCAATTTAAACCTTAGCATGCACTGCACTTATGACCGCTTACTGCATGAATGTATTCTGGTTACTAGTAAATTTTCAGTATACATAAACTCAACATTTCAGCCATTCTAAAATGATGTAGGTCTGACGAGTCTATTATCTCAGTCCACATGAAGAATAGATAATTCCTCTTTTGTTATAATAGGACTCAATCGATCAATCGAATCTTTCACCATATATTTTTCAAAGCTCGCTAAATAAACGTTTATTTTTTCCCAAAAATATTCACAAAAAAATATTCACGTAAAGGTTCTTTATACTGATATGTAAAGTAGGTATTATAAGCAAGTACCTACATAAGGTTATGTTAGCTTACTACACAGCTTGTCTATTTATATAACCTATGATAAGATATCTATTAATAAGCGAAAGGTCACTCATTCATCAGAAAATATCGAAAACTACTTGGCGTATAAAGATGAAATTTGGCAAGGAGGTAGATTATAGTTAGTAGACGTCCGTTAAGAACGGATTATCCAAAACGGGGGTCCATTATTTAGGCAGACGAAGTCGCAGGCAAAAGCTAGTAATAATATATATATAACGAACATAAGATCTTGATTGAATTAGTGTTTTTATTTTAGCAATTCTCCAGCTCTAAGTATTATGAATAGTGAGTTTTATTAGTATTACTGAACTTATATAACCTAAGGTAAATATTGCAAAAATAAAGCATCCAATTTTATTTTTTAACCCGCGTTAAGTTACGTCTTTAATTACTGTTCCGCTCCTGCAGCTCGTAGCGTGATGTTATTTATAGCTTACTATTATTCGTGAGTCTGGCTATCATATGCAAAAAGATTTTTGCAATCCAACAAGTAGTTCCAAAGATTAGCGCGTTTAAACAAACACACAAACCTCTTCAGCTTTATTATTTTAATTATATTATTATAATATTATTACTGTCAATCCCTCAATTTTCTATCCAGAATACGCCGGAAGATACTGTCTTCTAAGCCAATACAAATACCCAGATATTCAAGAAACACAAAAAAAAAACATGATCGATAATAACCTTTATTTTGTTTGCGTTCGTCACCCCGCACACACTCTCACCGACATTGGACCTTATATGGGAACAAATAAAGGCTTACAGGAGCCTTATACGAGCCTTATATGATGTTTATGTGGTATTATTTGTGATCAGTTTTTGCTTATCAGCAACCAATGGCTGGTCGTTTGATAAGACCAATAATATGGGTTTTTGTGACGTCAATTTTGTCATGTTTTTGTCCATTGTGGTGGGTACATGATGTTTGTTCGTAACATCACGCCTGTAATCCACGAAGAGTTAGGCAGAGCTGTTCCTATTAGCAAAGCCACATTTCGCCAGTTATCTTTAAGTTCCATGTAATAGGGGCGAGCCTATTGCCATTAATCGGGCTCAAATTCAGATTTCGAGGCTGCTACTAAGAGATTCCTGATGGAAAAACTCAATAAGACTTTGCCCGACCTGGGAATCGAACTCAAAACCTCAGCAGTTGCGCTTTGTCACCTTTTTGACCACTAGACCAACGAGGCAGACAATGTTTGTACGTGTTGACGGTAAATGGGAAAATAATGTGTGTATCGCTTAAGGCGTGGCGTTGTGTAGGTGGGAAGGAATAAAAAGAGTTTGCATTCAAATGAAATGTAGTCCTATGTGTAATTTACCGTCAATGTTTATACATTACGATATTATGAACTTACATTGCTTTATTAAAAGACTTGTTTTTGCTTGCAACTTCATCCGCGTGGATTTTCATAACGATACCTATTTTCTTTCGTGATTAATTATACGTTATACCATTTAGGGATAACGTCGCGTCCTATTACCGAAAAATCTTAGAATCGGACTAGTAATTACGGAGATCAGCGTGCTTAAAAATTCATACAAATGAACAAACGTTTTAGCTTTTTATATTCAATCCGTAAAGCGCGGCACAGGCTGAACGTAGTCGCGCATGTAAAACAATCATGCTTATTAGTTCAGTATGTATATAGATACCTTAAATACATTATGAAACCTGAAACGTAGGAAAGTAGGTAAATCCATTTACAAAGATAGATACTAAGAAAAGTCGTTCTTTAGAAATATTCATCACATTTATTCAAAATAAAAATATAAACATCACAGCTTATTCCCAGCTTAGGCACTAAAAAGAGAGATTTAATATTAGGCACCTCTGAATGTTTTTTTTACTAAATCCGTGTGGGCGTGAAATCTTATCAAACGAAATAAAAGTGACATTTACAGAGAATATACGTACAGACAGATTAACAAATGAATAGCCAATGATTTTAACGTTTCGAAGCGACCGCCTATAGTGCCTGTAACTTGGCATATTTAAAAAAGGTGTCTTTCTCTTATTGGCATGAGCTTGTATTTTATTACTAGCTTCTGGCCGCAACTTCGTCCGCGTCAAAGTTGGTTTCTCCATATAAACTTTGGACCGCTGTTTCATCAACTAGGGTGTGAATTTTTACCTATGTCATACAAAGAACACAGCCTCCAAGTTTCAGGACTCTAAGATCAGCGTTTTAGGTTGTTCGTTGATCCGATAGTCACTCAGTCAAGATAAAGCATTTTATATGTATAGAAGATAGATAATGGGTATCAAAAGACACTTGATGAACCTCTATACGACCGATCATACATAGGATATACCGTACCGTACCGGATGTACCGGATATTTGTGTCCGGTTGACGCCAATAGACTCGCCCCCTATTACATGAGACTTAAACATAACTGACGAAATGTGAATGTACTAATGGGTACACCTCTGCCTTACCTTTCGGAGATTACAGGTGTGATGTTATATAGATGTAATGATCCAGACACAAACACAGAATCCTGTTTGTGACCATTCTCAACTAACAACAATAACAACATTACAAACTACTAAAACAATTGAAGCCTCAATCCTAAATCCTACAAGTTTGAAGACAATCGTATTCCTAATTAGTCGCACATTTGTCTCAGTAGCAACTAAACGTTTTAATGGAACTACAGAACATTTAATACTAAGCTAAACGGATTTAGCAACCGTATTGAAGGTGTAGTCGGTATAACTAAACCGATTAATTGAGACTGCTGGCACTGTTCACCTTCCTATATAAACTCGAGTCTAGTACCTGTGTCTGGAACCACTATACCACTTCCCTAACACTAATGCTGGAAAAGGTGTAGAAAACCTTTCCGAGATATTATTTCCAAAAGCTATAAGCAAGATACTTAGGTCTAAAAAGTTAGTTGAGAAGATAACATCACGCCTGTAATCCCCAAAGGGTTAGGCAGAGGTGTCCCATGAGTACACCCACATTTCGCAGTTACGTTTAAGGCCCATGTAATAGAGGGCGAGCCTTTTTGCCATCAACCGGGCACAAAAATGTACTCCAAGGCAGCTACTGAGAAATTCCTGGTGGAAAAACCCAATAACACTTTACCCGACCTGGGAATCGAACCCAAGACCTCACGCTCAGAAGTCTCGCTTTGCGACCACTAGACCAACGAGGCGTTTTTAAAAAAAGAAAATTGGAAATTTCTTTTTCTATGGAAAACTTAAATTCGCTCGAATTTAAATGTAACGCATTTTTATGAAAATGTTCTCAAGTAACTTTTTGGACTAAATATCCTGTTTATGTGTGAAAAGCTTCATTAAAATCGGTTCATTCATTTCGAAAAATAAGAACTTGAAAGCTTGTATGAAATACCGTATGGCGTAAAGGCTCTCAACCACTGTGACGTCACATATCTTAAGAACTGTCCAGTGCACAATTCGCCTCTTGTGTACCACGCTACGAGCGTCCTCCGCCCGGAATACTACCGGCCCCCGCGTTTCTGTACTCCGCAGGCAAGCAGTCAATTAAGCAGTTTACCTATAGTAATAGTACTTACAAGATTAAGCTTCGGTAAATGAAATACTATCTGTTATTGGTTAAGTGTTATTGGAATCGCAAACAGTTGCGATTTGCGACTATTTTGTCTTTTATTTTGAGCGAATGATAACTTTATGTGTAAGAATGCAGGGTCGTATTTAATTTAGTTTTTTAATACTTTAGGTATTCGATGCATGAAAATTGCTGCGTTTTGGTGGTATATGTTTTTGTAGATTTTATTTATTGTTTTTAATGTAGAGACCTACATTGCTTCATATTTTTAGTCATATCATTATCACATTAAACCGAAAGTATTATTTTAATATTACTTTGCCTTGCGCATTATTGGATTTTCAACGCTCGGCTCAGCGCCGAGAGTTGGAATTCAAACAACAGAAATTATAAGGTAATATTAAAATGGTACTGTTTTAAAAGCTTTAAGCTGTTTTAAAAGAATGCATCTAGTTGGTTTATGATGAAATAACGGAGCTTATTGTAATGACTAATTGTAATGTAAGTACTAAATGTCAAATGTTATATTGAATGGAGAATAATTAAGAAAATAATATAATTTAATAGCGTCTAGGCATTATTATAATGTCCAGTAGTTAACGAACGACAAAAGTAATAAAACTTCATTATTAATTTATTACACATTTCAATATTAATTAATGAATATCGTTTCATGATTAAAATTGAATTATTTTTCATGCCTGTCAAAGTAATTACTTATTTCATATCAACAGTTGGTAAAGTGCGTGTTTTCATTCCATCAACGACTTGTTAACGTAAAAACTCGTAAAAGTATGGTAGTTCATAGTTTGTTACCGCTTTATGTAATTAAGAATGACACAAAAACATGTCGTTAAATATTTTTATTTCTTAGCCTTGTTTCTCAGCAATCGTCATACCAGCCCATAGCCGACCACTGCTGAACTAAATATTACTTAGCCTGATGCGTAGCTGACAAATGCGTGCACTGACTGGACAGGCCGACTCAAATTTTTGTGCCTCTCTCCTCAAGAGACCACCTCGGACATTAACCTACTTGGTTCGCATATGATTTGACCAATACAAGTAATTGTATGGACTTTAAAAGAGACTTTGACCTCTGAGTTTATTTCGGTGTTTCTTCTCAGAGCAGTCGGCTAGGAAACACTGGACTCATCTAGTTTAAAATGTGACGTGTAAAAGTGTTATTTATAACCAATTTACTGAATAAACATCATTTCATTTCATTTCATTTAACGAGTATGTAATATGTCTAATTACACCACGTATAGATAGAAGATAGATTAATTAGGCCAATAATTCCAAAAAAAAAAACGATATCAATCCAATCTATGAAGCATGTCACAATATAGGCCATGTCCTTCGGAGGGACGGAGTCAATTGAATTGCGAAGGATTGAGAGACTTTGTTAATTGTGACGCCATTAATTCAGTTTTAACGACTCTGGATGTTTTCGTGTCGCGTTTACGATTTTAGGTACTTACTTACTGTGTGTTTTTGGTGGTATAAGTCATAATTTTAAGCGAGAATGGCTCTGTTTTTCTGTGAGTTTGGTAACTTTAAGAAGCCTATTAACTTTAAGTCTTGCTAATGTTAGAACTTCTTCTCTTCGTATCGAAAACTAAACTATTGAAAATATTAACTTGGCAAACTGTTATTAGGTTTTTCATTAGGAATTTTTCAGTAGCAGCCTCGGAATAGGCTCAATAGGCTCGCCCCCTATTAAATGGGACTTAAAATACAACTGGCGAAATGTGAGTGTACTAATATATACACCTCTGCCTAACCCTTCGGGGATTACAGGCGTGGTGTTATGTTTATGTTGATAATATTGATTTTTAACTGTTTGGACCCAGTACCTATTGGGTCCAAATGTTTACTGCTGCATCAGCATTGGCGTATGTTTAAAGCGTTATTTTTATATTGACGAAGTACATAATAGGCGATTAACATACGGCACCGCACCGCCGCGGTTGTCGGTAAAATCATGTCGCATTGGCCTCTAAGAAATCCGTTGATCCGACACACGTACACCGCCCGTCCGTGTGGTCGAGCGGCGCTTTCGCCTTTACTGCCACCGCCCTCCGCGGCGGTACGCGGTGCCGTCTTTTAATTGCCATAAGTGCAAAGTAACTAAATGGAATTTCCGCATTATAGTATGATAGATTATCGGTGGATTTTGGACTATCGTAGGATGTTGGCATCCTGGGGTGGGTACTAGACCAAACTAGGGTGGGTACAGCCTACCTCCCTTAATTTTGTTGCAATATAAAAACGGGGTAGCTACTAAATACTTAAAATTTTTCGACACGCACTATAAAAAATGTCACTGTAAATGCGAATTGCGATGCAGATAATTAAAAATAAAAGCTTCAATATCCATCGACAGTATTTTTGGAGGCGTGTTTATATTTCACATCAATTTGCAATATTTCATTTATATTCGAATATTAAAGTAATGGTGAAATAAAACACGTTTCTTGTATTAAGAGCCCTTTTTATTTTATTTTATTTTATGTTTTTATAGCGGCCATAGTAATACCATAAGTAAATACGCAGTCTGTGGAAATTTTAAGTATCTACCTTTACGGTTCAAATATGGAACATTATGTTTTTTTTTATGTAAAAAAAAGCACAAACGCGGATTTATGCGGAACGCGTGCGCACGGCTTTGGGGAGACAGGGGTATAAAACTCTTTGCAAATAAAATAAATTATTTATTTTTGAAAGCTGTTTGTTATCATGAGTACTCTAATGCAGTCACTAATTACCAGTCAGCCGTTATCAAATAAGATAAAACTATTTTTTACAAAAAATCACGTAATTTTTCACTTAAACCACCAATGACCCTAAAATAGACACCTTTGAAATTTTATTTTATTTCTCAGAACGCCTTAATTCTGAAAGGACAATAAACAAACCATTAAGTCAGGAATCTTCGCAATGGGCCTCAGAAATATTCCCATTAATTTAGTAATTGTTCCGTTCTTAATTGCAATGTTACTACAAATAACCCAGTTTTAAGTCTCAAGAAATTATTATTCTGAAGTAAATATACAGCACCATTATTGTTTGAAGCCTATCTATGACTATCGCTTTCATTTTGAAAGCTCAACAACATCCATTGCGTTCATTTGTCTGTCGTAAACTGTAAATTCAAATCATACTGCGCATTGGATATGATATACAATAATATAAAATTCTCTTGACCGAATTTCCGATCACGATCACAATCTTAATGGAGACTAGCTGGAGATATTCGTGTACAAGTGTGCCAATACCGGGGTACTCGTTCTGCCTGCACTCTTATAGCCCGATGGGACGGGACTCCGACACAAACAAGGAGATTTTTAAAGGACGAGGGATTTACACCACCCACTTCAAAACTCCAGACTAATATGGAGAAATTCCTAATTCTAAAACCTAATAATACCTGGGTTTTAAACCCAAGACCCCACGCTCATTGCCAAAATGTATAGTGTTAGGGATGATTCTCATTAGAGCGTGCCGTGCGCGGTGCGGGGCCCGGACGGGGCACGGACGGGGCACGGTTTTAAATCTGTTACATATATTTTGTAAGAATCAATTTATATTACACAGTGCATTATCCGTGTCCCGTCCGGGCCCTCTCGACGCACTTCAATACCACGGCGGCTCGTCCACGCCCCGGCCCGGGCACGGCCCGCTCTAATGAGAATCATCCCTTACTTGTCACAATTCTGGTCCTCAAGATACAGGCGCTGCCTAGTTTGGAGACTACCGTTTTATCGCAATTTAGATATAAACTTAATTATAAGGAAAGTATTTGTAAGAATGGCTAATAAACTTTATTTACTAGTTTTTGAACACGACTTCGTCTGCGTAAATATCGGTTATCGCAGACGAAGTCGCGGAATAATAAGTAGCCTATGTTCTTAGGGTTCAAACTAACCCTGTAAGTACCAAATGTCATCAAAATTGGTATAGTGGTTTGTCGTGAAAACGTAACAGACGGACAGACATACTATCGCATTTATAACATTAGTATGGATTTATGTTTCGCAATAAAGCTTCAGGAAAGTGCCAACGAAAAATAGATTTTGAGTTTATAATTGGAAAGTAACTTTTTCTGTAAACAGGAAATTTTGTTACTCTACGTTATTAAAATACTTTTGAGTGCTACCTACTCGTTACTGTCAACATAAAACTGTCCTGTTTTCAATGTTCACCTACGTCAAAAGCAGTCACAACTTTGGGTTCGCGGATTGAATTACTGATTCACTTAGGGTTGACAGATCCTAAATCCGGAATGCTGAACTACCGACCAGATAAAAAGAAAAAGCCGTATCGTACTTATTTGTTTCTTTTTTAGATCCTTTACCTTAAAGCCGGGCACTGCCTAATATGACTGGACACGCATCCCAAAAGCCTAAGGGCCTTATCACACTAGCGGTTTGCGAGCGGAGCGGGGCGAGTGCGCAACGGTGATGTCGCGGTCGCGTGGCAATTTCGCAACGTTTTCGTCTTGTGTTCGTAGGCGGGGCGGACGGGATTTTTTTTAAGAAGAGAAATCATCAAATGACTCCTTCCGCTCTAGGCGGAGCGGAAGGTAGTGTCAGACTTTTACTGACTAAAACTCATCCGTGTTCCTTCTAGTGACCTTTGCGTTCCAGGGCCGCGGTAACTCTTTCGAATAAATTTTTCAGCCCTGCCAGGCCGGACGGGCTGGCTTTTGTACGAGACAGTACAAAATGGCATCCAAGTTCATATTCGCGGCGATCTCATTGCGCGCCCGTAACGTATAGATAGATACGTTGCGCGCCCGTACCGCTTTAAGAACGCTTGCAACCCACTAGTATGATAAGGCCCTTTATCCGGACGCCTAGCAACCCTAGTTACAGTCATTTTAAATTCTACATCATGTTTACTGCTTTCGTGTTTCTGTTATTACGTTGACAATCCTTTGTCAAGGTTGCCCAAATATTTTATTGATTAGTAAATTATGTATGTAAAGTGTTATTTGATAGACCTATTGATTATTATAACGTGAACTCTAAAGCCGATGCTAGAAGCGTCGCTTGATACAGACAGCTACAAGAGTCGATTAACTTTGTTAATCGAATTGCTGTTTCTTTTTATCATTTTGATTTTTTTTATCATTTTTTATTGCCCGGTTGATGGCAATAGGCTCGTCCCCTATTACATGGAACTTAAATATAACTGGCGAAATGTGGGTGTGCTACACCTCTGTCTAACCCTTGGGGGTTTACAGGCGTGATGTTATCATTTAAATAGACACAAATAACATAATGCACTGCTGCTCAGTAGGTATCAGATAATACCTAAATCATTATTTAATCTTAATTTTAAATGCATTTCATATTTCTTTTAATATTGTGCTCAATATTAGGATTTAAAAATCTGAAGTTTTAATCAACTTTTGTTGCCGACCATGCTGCTCCGTCTAAGCCTATGATAGTATATTCTTGCGTGTGTGCAATGTGACTTGATAGGCCGTACTTGGCCTTGACTTGGCTGATTTTATCATTGATCTATATCTACTAGTAAATCAAAGTCAAAGTAATTTATTTGTTGAACATAGGTAAAATGGTACATGGTATAAAGATTGTGTTGTGCCACTATGTTTTGCCTTACAAGGCGTACAAATTAATTAAAGAGCAAGCTAAATTAAAAGCTAAAATAATATAGTTTCATAAAGAGTATCGAGTAATAAATAGATCGGACATTTCTTATTTTATGTTTTTGTCATCTAAGAACTAATTGATAGAGTAAGAGTAAATACCTATTAGGCTCCACACTAACCAGATCGAGAATGTAATCCTTTACAGATTAGTTTAAATTTTCAGTCAGCGTTTTCATTATTATATTCAGATTCTCTGGAAATACTAATCCGATTACAAATTCTCGATAAATGATAAGTACGCATATTTGAAGAACATGAACATATTTTAACTTTTATATAATTCTTAATTTGTAATACTTTTTAAGTAGATATTATGATTAAGTAATTTTTATATAAGGTAAATTGATTCTGTATGAAATTATTGTAAAACATTGACCAATACGTATGGAATTTCTTGTCCATTCTTCTCCATACAAAACTACCTTCTTGAAGAGGCAACTAGGTTCAATTCCTTTTTTTTTTTCTTCTACCTATATGACGTTCAAACGTGCCTTGTAATGGCCTAATCGAAATTAATGATTTAACTTTGATTTTGACCAGAGGGGTAATGTTTTAAAAACTATTTATTCTAATTCTAGTCTCAACCTTTGAAAAATGCCACTAATACCACTAATTAAATTTTTACGAGTTCTTGACGCTGAGATGAGATTGCAACAAGATTTTAAACGTTTTATATTACGAAGTGACTTTCATCACCATAATCTTTGAATATTTGTCATGTCATTAATTATTACTGTACTACTAAGATATTATTTTAAATGTATTGTGTAAACAATTGTTGGCTAACCTTAATAAAAAAAGAAATGTCATGGCCAAAAAGGTCTTCTTTTATCCACTTTGGTTATTTTTTTAATTTGGCTTAGAATAGTCACCTTTTTGCAAAGAGTCTACGATTTTTCTACAACATTACCATTTTGTCATTGAATAATAATATAGAACCTGTTTTATAGGTACCTATAATTACCATTACCAATAATGTAGGTAGCGGGGTGCGGAAGAATGCTCTGAGCGCCCCCGTGCCCCGGCAAAAGGTAATTGGAGGAACACCGTGGGGTTTTAGTCGGTAAGAGTCCAACACACCCCTCCGCCTTCCCCGTCCTTGGCAGTCCATGAGGATATCCCCAAAAAAAAAAAAAAAAAAAGAAAGGTGATTACTACCTTATTCGATAAATAAAGTTAAATTCCTCACTAAGCATAAGTGCGTATGTTTTAATCAATAGCATAATAGGCTTACGAGGGTACTTCGGGAAAGGTCGTACACTGGACATAATCCTGCCATGTTGAATTGTTGTGTTAATCCTTCTCTAAATACAAACAGTTTTACAAGTGGATTATATGGCAATTACAGAGTTACAATTCCAAGTTTGGTAATTAAGGAATTATCCGTTAACGGTCAATTAAATGGTCTGTTTAGAGGCTTATGTCCGGTTGCTGGTAACCACTTAGTTAATCCTGATTAAACTAATGTAGGTGCACAGGTTTAGTAGCCAAATTCAACAATATAACTAGCGTTTACCCCGACTTTGTCAGCGTAAATGTCGGTTATTGTATACGCAGATAAATTCATAAACATAACATCACGCCTGTAATCCCCGGAGGGTTAGGCAGAGGTGTACCAGTTAGTACACCCACATTTCACCAGCTATGTTTAAGTCCCATGTAATAGGGGGAAAGCCTATTGCCGTTAAAGCAAATAATAAAGCATTCTATTGCAGGGAAAGTCTACAAAAAGTAGCCTATTCTTGGGGTTTTTTCATCAAAATCGGTTTAGTGTTTTAGACGTGAAAGCCTAACAGATAGACAGACAAGAGTTACTTTTACATTTTATGATCATCATTATCATCATATCAGCCGAATGTCCGATGTCCACTGCTGTACATAGGCTTTCCCTAAAGATAGGCACAATCACCGGTCCTGCGCTGCCCGCATTTACGAATATAAAGAACTAGCTTTTGCCCGCGACTACGTCCGCGTAAATTTCTGTTATCGCGGACACAGACGAAGTAGCGGAAAAAATTACCCATGTCCTGGCATTTCATTTATTTACTTAAAATCATGATTCGAAACGACACGTGGCGCCATCTATGATCATAAGAACGTTATTGTGATTTCCCTCGGAAACAGTACTTTTTTTCGGGATTAAAGGCACCCTATGTTCGTTCCTGTACACTTGGCAACGTATATGCAAAATTTCAGGATGATCGGTTCAGTGGCTTAGGCGTAAAATGGTAACAAACAAACTTACTTTCGCATTTATAATATTAGTTAGGATTAATAATAAAAGTATGGATTGTTGTCGAGTCAATAGAGTTCGGCCATCATAATAATATCACTGTCGTCAATAACACAAAAACTTCGAGTGGTTCTATCTACATAATTGGAACCTATTGAAGCATAGATCTTATTCCATCAGTAAAAATCAAGATGTCACTCAACTCTTCTATTGAAAATAAAACACTGAATAGTTACACTCATCCATAATAATATTCATGACATCCAAGATTGATGAGGGATAGATTTTCGACCCAAACCTACAAATTGGATTTAATTCTGCAAGTGTTTTTGTGGCCACGACACATGGTGCCAGAATATGACGTAATATATAGCCCATCCGCAATAATGTTTTAGGTTTTATAGCGATCGTTTCTGTTGCCATGACAACCACTCGAGTACAGCACCATTATCTCGGATACTTTATTAATCAGTTAAGCGATATTAGTCTCTACATAGATGTCAGAAGGTTTAAATAAGAAAGTTCACATGTTGCAAGGTTAACATCAGCGTGGGTTGCGTACTGATTTTCTTGAACATGTCTTAAGTATAGAATCTTAAGTCTATGACTATAATACTTGAGTTTCGTGTACGAGAGCATAATATTTATTTAAATTATTTTTCCTTGTTCTCAGATGGACTGGCGAGTACCAGATTTTGAAAGGAAGATAATTTGGAGTTAACATGCTGTCTATATACAATACTACCAGTCATGATGACTTGGCAGCGTTAGCAAGCCGATATGTCCCCGCTGCTATGTCTCTCAACGGAACCACCTACATAGGCGGAGGAGTCCTAATCCTCACCAAGACACTCACTGGAGAGTCGGTGGAAGTGATAGATGAGCCCAAAGCCAACAAAACAACAGATATCATCGATGTGAAAGTCGTTCAAGTTGCCTTTTGTATTTTATACACCGTTATCTTCGTTCTCGGCGTTTTTGGCAATGTCCTGGTCTGCTATGTCGTCTTCCGGAATAGAGCGATGCAAACCGTCACAAACCTCTTCATTACTAACTTAGCCCTCTCCGACATACTGCTATGCATATTCGCAGTGCCTTTGACGCCTATGTACACGTTCCTTGGAAGATGGGTTTTCGGGAGACTGCTCTGTCATCTCATGCCATACGCTCAAGGCACAAGCGTCTACATATCGACGCTCACACTAACGTCAATAGCCATAGACAGATTTTTTGTCATCATATACCCTTTTCATCCGCGAATGAAATTGAACACCTGTATTCTTATTATAATATTCATATGGGTGTTTTCCCTTGTCGTAACTTGTCCATACGGCCTCTTCATGGGAATACAAACGACGAACAATAGGACGTACTATTGCGAAGAAAGTTGGCCTTCCGATAAATCTAGAAAAATATTCGGCGTTTTCACAACCGTATTACAATTTCTAATACCATTTTTAATAATTGCGATATGTTATACATGCGTTAGTATAAGATTGAACGACCGAGCGAGGTCGAAACCAGGTGCTAAGAATACCAGGAGAGAAGAGGCGGACAGAGATAGAAAAAGACGTACAAATAGAATGCTCATATCCATGGTTGCAATATTTGGAATATCTTGGCTGCCCATCAACTTGATCAATATTTTCAATGACTTCTACGCCCAGATGACAGAGTGGAACTATTACTTCGTGTCATTCTTTCTCGCCCATTCCATGGCGATGGCATCAACATGCTACAATCCTTTCCTATATGCATGGTTGAACGAAAACTTTAGGAAGGAGTTCAAGCAAGTGCTTCCGTTTTTCGAGTCGACTGGCGGAGTGAGAAACAGTTATCATTCTGGTCGCATGCCAACTCACAAAACTGATAAAATATGTAACGGTAACGACACCATTCAAGAAACTTTGTTGGCTTCTTCTTTCAATAGAGGGCCGTCGATAAAGCAGCGGATATTGGAAGGCAATGGGAAAAAAGATAACGGTGTTGAAGTAGAGAATATTATATTAGAAGATAAGGCAATATCAGCAACTTTTCATACGAAGAGCGAGAATGTAAACTTGCAGTTAATAGATGAAGAATCGCAACTCAGTGAGCCGAGAGAGACGAAATCTCCAATGTAATTGTAAGTATAGACATCGTCTTAAATTATACTGTTATTAGCATAACTTAAGTTATTCTAATAGATAGTACATTCACAGATACAGATCTGTCAATGTACTCTTGGCAGAACAGGGCTTGCACGTTACTGTATTCATTGAAAATCATTATCTACTCAAAAGCATAATTATTTTTTTAAGTTACTACTTTTAGAAGTAAGTTTTGAATCTCAAACAGAAAATAATGCAGAAAAAAGCTCCATATCATTAGTGTCAGCAAAGACACCTCTTTTAATAAAAGATTCTCTTTGCATACAACAAAAGAGTTCCGTGACAATATTCAACAAGTTAAACACGAGCTCGTTCTCTCAGATCTTCACGTAACCCAACTTTCTAACTTCAATTTTCACCTCTACCCCCCCTTTTATTTGCGTAATTGGGAAAGTTTCTTGCAGGCGTCTCAGGAACTTTCGATAAAACCAATTACAAAAGTAACTGCTTTTAGCTCTCAATTTAAGTCTAAAGTTTTGGTTATAAAAATGAAGAGCTGAAAACAAATTAGTGGGGGTTTAGGAGTTGGTTTACGGCATTACGAGGTTTGCGGTGTGTTAACCTTTTGAACTGAGATCTCAAAGGTCGACAGATCTATCTCTGCGTACGCTTGCTTGCTTTAATGCTAAGCCATTTTTCAAGTATCCAGTTTTAAAGGTATTTTATTTACGTTCAATTGACGGGTATTGATTTTATGTATGTTGTATAGAATATAGTTAGTTCGGTCATTGTAGTAATCTATAGGGGAGGAAAATGTCTAACAGTGGACGTCATTCAGCTGAAATGATGATCATGATAAATCATTATTTGTTATCGCCAGATACTTTCTGTGGGTTTCGCCAAACGCTTTAAAGTTCGAACCAAGCGTCTGGTCGTCTTATTTAATTAAAAGTAAGCAAGGTATCTTTCATATCTGATGCTGAAAAATTATCAAACATTGAATCATGCCTTCTAATGATATACTCCTCTATCTATCCTCAATATGTGTCCACTAAGTGACGTAAGTCTGGCGCCTCTTCGATCTTGAACTATTTAGGAAGTTAGTTTGTTTGTAAACTATTACACCTGAGTTGGACTTTTCTTCTATAGCCTTGTTTTTGCGTCTATTGAGTCCATTTTTTTTTTGTTGTATAAGCTTGTTTTTGTGCTCAGGTATTGGAATTTCGGAAATATTTGTTGCTAGTCCAAAACCAATTCCGTTCAGTATTATTAAACAGGATATTGAAGATGTTTGTCAACGGCCAAAGAAAATTAGACTGTAGATGACATTAACAAGGGTCCTATAGTGATAGTACAATATTATCGTAGGAATCTATTTATTACAATCTAATCCAAAGTTTCCATCATCTATATCTCAAAACTTGTCACCAACAAATATTTTGTGTACTTAGTGGATCAAGTTTAAGGATCCATCAGCTCTACATAATTTAAATCATGGTTAAAATTTTGAGAGTACAACGAGTGGTTAGTGGGTGGACTAAACGGAATCCATAGAAAAAGTTTTGTCCCCAGCAGTTAAATTTTTTGTCGGTTTGAAAAAGGAACCAGCTGTTCCATACCTACATTATGACTGTGCAGATGCAATTTTGCATAGGACAGCTGTTTTTATTTTAAATATAGTGGTACTAGTATCATGATTTTAAATAAGAGGTCTAGAATCATGTCTAGAGAAAAAGTTTTTGTTACGATGCCACGTTTTGTTCTACCCCGTATAGAGAAATATGTAGTTATTTGTTTGGCCTATAAATAAATATAAATAAATAAATCTCTTGGGACAACTCACACACGGCTATCTGATCCCAAGCTAAGCAGAGCTTGTGTTATGGTAACCAGACAACTGATATACATACTTATTTAATTTATAAATACATACATATTATAGATAAATCACACCCAGACACAGAACTAACAATCATGCTCATCACACAAAGTTTGTCCTGGGTGGGAATCGAACCCACGACCTCCGGCTTAGCAGTCAGGGCAACTAACCACTAGACCAACAGGCCCGTCATGTCCCGTCATGTCCTATGTCCAGAAGTGGTCGTGGTTCTGCTGATATGATACTGATGATGACCCATTAATTTTGACATCAACATGTGCTACAATTTTGTACCTATAACCATCAATTTCATACCTAATAATTAAAGACTACATAGCCAATACAATTTGTCACACAAAACCTAAAATCATACCAATTTACATGAGCATTGATCAGTAATTTGATTAGCATACGATCCTGTATTAATTATCGTGTCACTGAACATAAGTAATGTCGTCTGTTATTTGGAATTTGAATGATAGCCGAAATTATAATTATTACATTGAAATTGAGGAATATATCGATAGATTTGCGCGAGTTTCGTGTATTAAAGCGAACTGGGTTGCGAATTTATTGGGTTTCATTAATTAACTAATGTAAATGATAGTCCCTGAAGATATTTGAATAATTTGTAATGTTTTTCTTTGTTTCATTCTCAACTTTCTATTTGTTTTGGTAAGAATATTGTTTCTTTGTTGTTTTTGGCGCCACTGCTAGCCAATTTTGATGCTGTCAGTGTCGGTGTTATGTCAAGAAAGTGGCTTTGTCTATTGTATTTCATTTTGTGAAATAATAATTAAGGCTTTCTATGCACTGGCGACCATGGCCGCGGCGGCCTCGATCGCATCCTGGCCGCCTAGTGCGTACACTGGCACTGGATACGTCGACTAGTCACTGATCGCGTGGCATCTGCGGCCAATCCGCGGCCAATGGCGGCCGCTAGTCGCTGGCTGCCGCGGCCATTCTAAAGCCTAAAACTCCTCCGGGGTTGCGGGACGTCTTAACAGGATACCGTGGCCGCAGAACGTAAAGGGCAATTGAAGGAACAGGGTGGTTTTTAGTCAGTAAAAGTCTGACGGTCCCTTCCGCCCCTCCCAGGGCGGAAGAAGACAGTTATTAATTTTTACCACCTCAAAAAAAAAGCTTAATACTCCTTCATCTAAAACTAGGAGATCGATATTTAAATACAGTTGTCATATTCTTCGTTCTTCAATAAGTGTTCGATAGCTTTCGACTGTTCAAAGTCAGTTGGAAATTTTCATTCATATGCGGTTGTTAGCTTTATTTGACACACAAATACTTGTGTATTTTATTTATCTTTCATATTGTTCGTGCCTTGTTCTCGCAAAACATCTGTCATGAGACTTTGGGAGTCTTTGTAGTCCACAAATAAATCCGACAGCTTTACGTGCTTCTGCGCCGAAGTTGGTTTCTCCATACAAACTTTGATCCCTGTTTCATCCTCTTAGGGTGTGAATTTTGGAAAATCCTTTCTTGTGGGATGTCTTCGTCATACAAAGAGCACACCCTCCAAGTTTCAGGTCTCTACGATCAGTGGTTAAGGGTGTGCGTTGATCCGTCAGTCACTCAGGACAAAGCATTTTATATGTATACATATTGTATAGAGAAGAATATAGTTAATTTAAATTAGCTTTTAGAGCATATTCATAATTTCTTCCTTCTAAAAAGTGCTAAAAAATTATCTTTTATTTTTAGAAATCTGAAATTTATATGTTAGCTCATATCTTTATTAAATTTCTATCCGCCGCGGTAGAACGAAGACAAGAGCTGGCTTTAATTAAACTAACGATCTATGATAATAATTTATGAGAAACGCGCCACGTATATTTGCATATGAACTGAGCTAGGGCAAATTAGAGTATTGTTTGACGGGATTCAGTTAGCACAAGTTGGAATTGATTTCTAACTTTTTAATAAACTTTAATCTGGATTTCGTGTCCTGATTTGTATTCTGTAAGTATGTACTGTTCTGATTTGTATTTGGGTCATTTTTCAAATCATGTCAAATTATTTCATTCCGATAAAAATTCATAGGCAGTGAATTTCATTCTTATGGATATACTTATTAATAAAACTGATAAAAACTCGTAGGTAATAATATGTCCTTATGAATGAAATTGAAATTAAAACAGACCGATATAATTCATCTGTAATAAAATAAAATAAAAATGAGACCAAATAAAAATTCATAAATAAAAGTAACAAATATTTAATAACAGTAATTACAATTAAAAGCCAGTACAATAAATTGGCTAACAGTGATGAGAAACGCAAACGCAACGTGATCTTTACGAAGGATACCATTTTCGCGTTGGATTTGAACTTGGTGCCATAAAACCGGGGTTGCGGGACGTCTTAACAGGATACCGTGGCCCTGGAACGTAAACGGCAACAGAAGAAACAGGGTGGTTTTTTATTCAGTAAAAGTCTGACAGTCCCTTCCGCCCCACCCAGGGCAGAAGGAGTCATAAATTAAATACACTTTATAAGCTTTCATGTTACAAGAGTTTCATCACCGTTGAAAAATGTTAAAAAGTGTGTCCATGTTCCTTTCTTAGTACAAAACATGTTTCATTCTGTCATTATCCTCATCAACATCATTGAATCTTCAAGAATATCGTGACCACTAAGTGCTTATTCAGGCGGAATGGTGTTTTGATCTATAAATAATGGACACCCTTTATGTCTTTCTTGACGTCGCTGATCGATTATTAAACTTCTCCATTTTGCTGTGACCCTCCTTTACCCTAATTATAGTTTCCTATAAGGAAGAGCTTTTAGTAGTGACACGTGTATTTAATAATGGAAATATTCGAAGGCAAAATAATTACCTAATATAACTTTTCTTTATATTTTATGACTCATCTTGTACTACACTGACCTTATTTATGAGGTCCTTCAGAAAGGTCAGGTGAGGAGTACTCGTAACCGGTGTGCTTGTATGACGAGATGTATGAACGTAGATGAGGCGAAAGGAGTATGTAAGGAGCAGGTGGCGTTCTGTAGTTTCTGCCTAACCCCATGGGAAAAAGGCGTGAGTTTATGTATGTATGTATGTCACCTTTCCCAACAATGTTGAGGTTGGCTTCCAGTCTAACCAGATGCAACTAAATACTAGAGGTTTGCATAAGCAGACTGTCTTTCTGACCTCCGCAACCTAGTTACTGGTTACCTCGATATCCCTTGGTAAGACTGATCCGTAGCGACTGTCAAAGATCTACGAATGACAGCTGAGACCCACGGCTTTACGTACTATCCAAGGTACTGTGGTGTTCAACACCCAACTTCTAAACTCCGGGCTGCTACTGAGAAATTCCCTAATAGAAAACCCAATAACATTTTGCTCGACCTGAGATTCAAGTTCCGGACCCCACGCTCAGCGCTCATGTCACTAATATGCTTTTTTTTTTGTTGTTACAGACACAAATTCGTGACAACGATATTGAAACGAAGAATTCGGATAATAATATAATTGTAAAATAATTATGTTAAAAATCGTATTTGTGTGTGTTTTTTTAACATTTTTAACAAATTAAATTGTATAGATATTTAAATTGCTTTTGCTTACTGTGATCAATGTTACTTGACGCTAATCTATTGGAATAAGTTAATGTACATAAATAAAATTAATTGTACATCAGTACAAATTTGTCTTGTACCCATTAATTAAGCTAGTCAGTTAGACATAAAAAGCGAGTATCCATATGGCCTACGATGATTTTTTTCTATCTCAATGACAGTTAAACTGTCAAATGTATTTAATAATAATATTAATAATTAAGTGTCTCTGATTGGTGTCTTCTGGTTAGACTGTTGAGCCCAGTTTCAAGCATCACATTTTGCTTTGCTGTTGTTGATTCCGTTGCTTACATTTAATTATCTTTTATTATCTTCCTAGTATTTTATAGCAAGTGTGTTAATGATAGCTTTAATTACTATGGCAACACTAGCGGTATTTTTTATATTGTCGTCTTGTAGGAATATGTATATTGTATATAATAGCTATTTCGATGCTAGTTTGTTCTTAAAAATGTAAGCAGCTGAATTATTGCGTGTATCTTCTATTGTGTAAAGTTAATAATTTCCAAAAATGGCGATGTTTGAAATTATGAGTTTTCCGGAAAACACAAATCGAGAACCTTTATTAAATAAATATTTCTCATATACCTACTATGAAATTTGTACAAACTTTAAGTCTTAGATTTAGGTAGAGAGATTTTGTATATAAGGTTTTAAATCATTGTAAGTTTTCATTTAATCGAGTATTTCGTGAATCGCTTGGTAGTGTTAACTGTTAAACTAAATTAATCAATGTTTTAGTACTTAGTATACATGTTTACTGTTATATTTGTGGAGAATAAACGAGGGTTGGTTGTTTTGTAAATTACCGTTTGATTCAAACCTTTAGAACATACCTAAACAACGTGACTTTAAATTCGCTGTAAATCTTTCATGATTTTTACCAACTCAAAAAAAAAGGGGGATAAAGTACTTATAGATATGAACAACTCTTATACGGGAACAGCTGATTTCTTTTTAATTTTTAACCTTACCCTCTTCCTACATGAAATATTTAAAAAAACACAGCTGTTACATATAAAAATATACTATGTATAAAACGATCAAATTGCAGTAAACAGTTTTTTTTTTCTTATTTTATTCTGTGCATCACGCCTGTAATCCCCGAAGGGTTAGGAAACGGTGTACCCATTCCATTATTTCATTAAGTACACGCCAGTTATGTTTAAGTCCCATGTAATAAGGGGCGAGCCTGTTGCCATCAACCGTGCTCAAATCCAGACTCCGAGGCTGCTACTGAGAAAATCCTGATTGGAGCACCCAATAACACTACTCGACCTAAGAATCGAACCCAAGACCTCATACTCAGAAGTCGCGCGTTGTGACCACTAGACCAACGAGGCAGTCATTTTATACTATTTCCCGTAATAAATGTTATTTGTTTAAGTATTTATATTTTTTGCTTTTCCGCGATTGACTGGCCTTTAACCGCGATTGACCGATTGGTCATTCCTGGTAGGAATAGATGATCGCTTAATACTTTCATTAGCGTAGACTACAAATCCTAAAGGATTTCAATTATAGGTAAACTACTAGAAAATGGTGCGCCCTTCCATAATAATATTGCAATGTGTGTAGTCACATTCGTATGAAAGTTTGTATTTAGTTGTAAGTAATCGTCTTCAGTAGCAGGCCGGCAGATTTGTTTGTGAACTAATCATAAATAGCCGACCGCGCAAGACATTGCACCTGTCATTTTCATAGACTATGTTAGTGCAGCGCCATACTAGTACTAATAATAAAGAGTGATTTATAACGCCGCTAGTCGAGCAACAAATGACTAATTTGTTTTTGTTTCGGGAGCCGAATCAGTACGCACACACATGCGTTGTAAGTCTTTTAAATACTTTCACAAACACTTTCAAATGTTTTGAATTGTAGAGGGGCGTGCCATGTTATTGTAGTTTATCTCTACTAGAAAATGGAATTTAAATAACAATAAAAATAAATAAATATCTTGGGACAACTCACACACGGCTTTCTGATCCCAAGCTATGCAGAGCTTGTGTTATGGTAACCAGACAACTGATATACATACTTATATAATTTTATAAATACATACATATTATAGATAAAACACACCCAGACACAGACACAGAACTAACAATCATGCTCATCACACAAAGTTTGTCCTGGGTGGGAATCGAACCCACGACCTCCGGCTTAGCAGTCAGTGCCGCTAACCACTAGACCAACAGGCCCGTCAACCGACAATATCTGCCTATTAACTAATAATTGTACTTGTCGTATATTATTGAACATAATTTAATCTTATTGGCTCTGGTATTGCTTTCTGTGGCTGCCGCACGGGAATGAGAATGCAATTTCTATTAATGAAAATATTTTTCAATAAATTTGCGACCTTAAGTAAGAAGTATTAAGGTAGATTAAACTGTTATTGGGATCGAGTTCTTGAGTAAGGAATTTACAATCAAGGATTTTTCTTAGGATGCAAAGTACAAGGGACTTTTACAATGGTTCAGTAAATGATTCTAGGTCTTAAAGATGAAATTAATATTAGAAAATGTCACTTATTAAAAAAACAGCTGTCCCATATTATATCTACAAGGTCAAAATGTTTAGAACAGCTGTTCTTGTTTTTAATAACGGAAAATTCTACTCGGTTGGGTCTTGAATATTGTACTTAATCCTTAGTATCAGGTTGTGTATTTTAAGTAATATTTAGGGATCACATAATCGGATGAATATTTACCTAAAGTAATATTCTTGTTTAGAAGTATTTATTTTTCTAAACGTCCCATTAACACGTAAGGTATTCTAATAAGGGAAAAATATCAACACACTATGCTCTTTGAAAATGCTAAGCAACGAGTTTCTTAGAAAGGACGATAACCATTAATCGCAGCAGCCTTTACAACATCTCAACGAGCTAGAGAATACGACCTCTCTGCTCACCCGAGCGAGGCGTATTAGCGTAATGGCAAATTACACAGACCAGGTCAACGATAGCTTCTCTCTTATACTTGTGTATTCTGAAAATACGGATAAGCTGCACGATGTCATGAAGTCCTAGTACCTCTCTTCTAGATTTTGTACGTGTATTATGAGCGAATTTTACCAAACTTATACTATAACTTAAGTATTTTGGCTGTGGAATAAAATTGACATTTCTTGTGAGTTGTAGTACTGTTAATTTTTTTTTTACTTGTATGTTTTGAATTAGGCATAAAAAAAAATTATAAGCCAACCTCATTACAATAATACTTAGATCATACAATAGGGAATATGGATGATTTATTTTTATTCTATTATTTACATCACTTTATATTGGAAAAAATATGTTCAACACCAAAAAAGTAATACAAAGTATTAAAAAAAGGATTACATTGAATTGAATGATTAAATTTAATTAGAATTGTTTTTTTTTCGGGCACTTTGAAAACAGCCTATGACAACAAAATGTAGATATCACTGAGTTATCACTGAGTGGTGGTAATGTGGTTTCCAGCTGTTATCTGCGTGAAAGTCAAAGTCCAACCGCTTAATTTCAGCATCATGGGTCAAAGTGGATATGACGTAAAAGTAGACTAGACTTACTTATTGGATAGACTTTTACTTTTACTTTTTTTCCCATGAATCTGAAATTGAGCAGGTTTGACTTTGACTTTCATGCAAAACAGCTACTTTTGTTAATCAGCACAGAATTCAAGATAAAATATTAATTAATTCCAGTCAGTCTGCATTCGCAAAGGCGAGATAAAACTTCACTGTCGCCTTTGTATTTAAAGGGTTGGAGCTCGAGGGAAATCAGCGGTCGCTTACACTCGAAGAATACTTTAATTTTCATAATTGAAAACTAAAGTACCTATAGAACTTAGTTGAATCTGTAAATATTGTACAACTAGCTTGTGCCCGCTGTTATCGCGGACACAGACGAAGTCGCGGAAAAAAAATACCCATGTCCTGTCATTTCAATTCGAAACGCCAGGTGGCGCCATCTATGATCATAAGAACGTTATTGTGATTTCCCTCGGAAACAGTACTTTTTTTCGGGATTTAAAGTACCCTATGTTCTTCCCTGTACACCTAGCAACGTATATCCAAAATTTTAGGATGATCGGTTCAGTGGCTTAGGCGTATAATGGTAACAAACAAACAAAAAAACTTACTTTCGCATTTATAATATTAGTTAGGATGTACATAAGACTACCTCTTAGAATGACTGCCTCGTTGGTCTAGTGGTCGCAAAGTACGACTGCTGAGCATGATGTCTTGATTCCCAGGTCGGGCTAAGTGTTATAGTGTATTTTCATCAGATATTTTACAGTAGCAGCCTCGGAGTTTGGATTTTACCCGATTGATGTCAATAGGCTTGCCTCCTATTACGTGGTACTTAAACATAACTGGGGAAATGTGTGTGCACTGATGAATTGTATGACCTTTTCTCTGGTCTAATAAAAACTGATCAAAAATACTGCTTTAAAATTAAAACATCTTTATTCTCCTTCCTAAAATAATATAAAATAATAGTAATGCTTGACCTAAAATAAAAATAAAAAACTCAATTTTGACATCAAAGTTTTTTAAAGTCATTTTATTGTCTTGTTCTTGGTAACAGAACTACTATAGCATTAATATAAGACTGTGGACTTGAACATACTCTGCCAAACATAATGATGTTTTGTTATTAATAGGTTAATAGGCTAGGTTAATATTAATAGGCTGCAAACAGCATGATTTATTCTAACTTAGGTACAGTCAGCATCTGTATAAACATTAATAAAGCGAATTCTTCAGTAATCTCCGCATTTGATTGATTTCGTCATCTCTACAGTGAGTAGGTACTTGCTTATTATTATGTGTGAACCCTTGCGAGTCGAGTGCCGTACAAATTGATAGAATCAATTATTGGAATATATCAAGAGGTACTGTTGATGTAAGAGTCAATACTGACAATATTAAAACTCGTCATAGATTGGTTAGGCTTCGTGGGCTAGAAGTATAGTTAAAAAAATACCCGAAACCTGAAAAGGGGTCATTGAACTCATTATTATGAACAACTTTTACTATGGGACCAACCCAGAAATCATGAAAAAAAAATCAGCTGATCCATACATTTTGATCGTGTTGTGTGGCATTTTTGTAGGGAACAGCTGATTTTTTTTTATGATTTCAAGGTTGGTCTAATAGTAAAAGTTGTTCATAATAATGAGTACAAAGACCCCTTTTCAGGTTTCGGGTATTTTTTCAATTACCCTGTGTATCTATAATTGATTTTATAAGGTTGACGAGTTTGTTTGTTTGAACGCGTTAACCGCATAAACTACTGTTTGATTTGTAAAAGTCCTTTCGCGTTTGCCTGTTTATTAAGGAAAGTTATAGGATATAATAGTTAACATCACGCTTCGACCGAAAAGACTGGAGCAGTAACCAAAGGGGTAACGTAACGCGAGTGAAACCACAGGAAGTTTGTTATAATTGGAAAATTAGGTACCAATTATTATTTTTGAGTCTAGCCATTCCATGGCCTATAGAATATTATTTCATTGTTTATTCTTAAAAGTCAGCGCAGGCACACCAGCAATATTCTCGAGCAGTATTTATCGATTATTTGCTGAAAAACTGAACTAAATACACGCACCTAAAAGTATAATGTTTTGCGTGCGTTACATTAAATTGCTCACTACAATAAAGAATGATTTTTCACACCAAAAATAAATCCCAGCAAAAATTTCTGCTCAAAGTTACTTAGTTTTATGGACAGTAAGCGCAGTTAACGTCTGTATAATATGTCTTTTAAAACCACGTACTTCTTCCCCATAACAGCAATATAACTAGAATTCGAATCATAATAAAACGTCAGTGCGAACATTTGCATCGTACACAGTATTATGACGTCATAACGTTGACGTATGCAGGTCTGTAGCAGACGTCATAAAACTTTATGATCCAACATGTTATAGAGTTCGAAGTATGTTTATTCATACGTCCAGTTATCTGTGGATGTTTGATCATCATAATCAGTTTGTTTTTTGCAAAAAATCTTGTTTGACAACGGAGAGAGAGACATACACAGACATTATTTTTTCTGTGTGACACGAACCAACGCACGCATTTTTTTTCGATTGTTTAATTCAGGAGAACCAGAGAATCGAACGATGGCAGTGATGTCCAAGATAAACTTTAAAAGTACATATGAATTTAAAAAGTTCTCATTGGTACTTGCTTCTGCCCGATTGCGAAACTACAGCCTCGTGCATCAGAGACGGGTGCCTTAACCACTGGGCCATCATGACGTGAAAAATATTATCGCTTTTAAATACGGGCCTACCACTATCTCTTAAAACAATACCATTTTAATATTACTTTGATAATTGAGGTGTTGAATTTTTAACTCTCGGCGCTGAGACGAGCGTTGAAAATCCATTTGTATGCAAGGCTTAACAATATTAAAATAATACTGTTTCAAGAAATGATAGTAGGCCCCCTGATAATTATATTATCCCCGTATATTTTGAAGAGGTAGACAGAGTTGTACAACATGAAAATAACAGTGCTTATTTGTAGAACGCGACTGGTAACCGCACTGCAACGAATTCCCAATAGGAAACTCAGAATATGGAATATTCCTTTCATATTTTCATTTTTCTGTTCGTTATCCGAAGTTGAATTAATACTTCTCTCTTTGTGAACGGTATTACTAATCATTAGCAGGATATTTGTATGAAAATTGTGTTTAGTAAATGAAAATAAAATCATGTTGACAGACAGAAGCGTTTATTTTCGAAGAAAATAAACGTTTTAATTAGCTTTCGACTACGTCCGCGTGATTTTCTTATGCATTTTTTTTCGCATTGTTTCTGATAACAATATAAAGATATATGTATAGCACTCAAGAATAATGTAACTTTCTATTAGCGAAATTATTTTTAGAATTAGATTAATAATTTCGCAGATTAGCGCGTTCAAACAAAAAAGGCTTAATAACATTAGTACACAGGGTGCAGTTTTACTACATTAGAAGTCCAGGTTTCCTCACGATGTTTTCGTCAGAAATATCCAAGATAAACTTAGAAAGTACATATATGAATTAGAAAAAGTTACTCTGGTACTTGCTCGGTATCGAAACCGCAACCTCATGCATGAAAGGCGGACGCCTTAATCACTGGACCATCACAGCATTCGACAATAAGTAATTAAACTCAACGAAATTTTGTAAATACTCTTAGAATTAGGGCGTTAATATCTAGGTCTGTGGTTAGTCAGTTTTCCGACAAACAGCTTTATTAGGTACAAAATGAAACTTGACACAAAATTATAGAAAATACGATTTTCATTTACCCATATTCGTTTTTCAGCTATTTAGAGGAATACTGACTAACCACAAGCCTATATACGTAGCCCTTATCATTGCTATAAAGTTTCATGAAGTTTAAATATTGATTAGATGGTAAAGTATGTAAGTTTGTGAGGTTGTAAGTAGTAATCTCTGGAACTACTGAACCGATTTTGAAAATTCTTTCGCAAACTGGAAGCTACGTTATCACTGAGTGTTATAGGCAATTTACTAACAAAAAATAGTATTCCGTGAGAAAAATAACGCAAACGAAGTCAGTTAATAAACAGGCTTTTGTCTACGATTTCGTACTCGTGAATTTTGTTTATGGATTCCTTTTTTTTTAAATAAAAAATATCCTATTTTACTGGCTGATAAAGCAGCTTTCCATAGCTGAAAGAATTTTTAAAATCGGTTATTTAGTTTTTGAGTTTACAAACAAAAACACTATTTTTTTCTGCTTATAAGGCCGACCTTACACTTGTAAGTTGCTTCCGTAAAATTTATGTTAGTTACTTACGGCTGTATTCGAAAGTATTAAGATATTACGATAATCGACTTATAAGTAAGTAACTATTGTAAGTTACTTACGTGAATAAACGGCGTATATTAGGCCTTATATACGGCCTTATATACGTAAGTACGGCCTTATATACGTAAGTACGGCCTTATTTTAGTTCAGATTGTGTCTCATTAATCAAGGCTTGATCGGCGGCCATTTTATACATGATGTTTTTTAATATTTTTTCTTGTCTTTTAACATTAGTCTCTACCCACTACTTTCCCTAATTCACACGTCACCATACTAAATATTAGCTCTTTTCTCACGAAACATGGTCATAAATCACATCGCCACGTACATGATTGATTGTAACTCACCTAAGGCTTCCGCCCACGTCCGATAAATGGTCACCGATTTTTGTCGGAGATAAATGAACCGTACTGTTAGCAATATATATATTTTGTTGTAATTTGGATAATAATGTAATGATTTAAATATGGATTGCATGCATGATGTTTCTTATACTATATAGGTATTTATATATAGATATTCAGACACGATGTAAACATCAATTGAAAAAAGTTATCGAATAAATAAATGAATGAATGAATAGTGCAATGAACACATAACATCACGCTTGTAATCCTCGAAGGGTTAGGCAGGGATGTACCATTAGTTCACCTACATTTGGCCAGTTATGTTGAAGTCCCATGTAATAGAAAGCGACACTAGCCATTAACCGCGCGCAAATCCAGACTCCGAGGCTGCTACTGAGAAATTCACATAACATAACATACATAACATAACATCACGCCTGTAATCCCCGAAGGGTTAGGCAGAGGTGTACCCATTAGTACACCCACATTTCGCCATTTATGTTTTTAGTCCCATGTAATAGGGGGCGAGCCTATTGCCATCAACCGGGCACAAATCCAGACTCCGAGGCTGCTACTGAGAAATTATATAAACGATGGATGGAAAAACCCAATAACACTTTGCCCGACCTGGGAATCGAACCCAAGACCTCATGCACAGCAGCCGCGCTTGCGACCACTAGACCAACGAGGCCGTCACTGAGAAATTCCTGATGGAAAAACCCAATAACACTTTGCCTGACCTTGGAATCGAACCCAAGAGTTCATGCTCAGTAGTTTCGAAACGCACACGTCCTACAAAAAGTGGTCCTATGAAACTATGAAATAATCATCCGATCCGTTAATCGGTCCTACAAAAAGTCTGACGTGGTTGGAGGCCCTAATATTGCTCCATATTTCATTCTTTTTCACTTGATGACAGCTCACATTTTATTGCCCGTTTATATTTTGTTTTTGATGAATCGGGGAACAAATCAATATTCATACGACAGGTATTCGTCTGTGTGCGCCAGTGATTAAAGATAATATAGGAAATACGGTTTTTAAATTAGTCGTAATAACCTACATATGTGTTACGCGGTTACTACGTGATTGCTACGCCAGTTCTATGCTATAGCTACGTGATTGCTAGGAGATATTATTTTTGTTATTTAAGCGTCTTCTGTTATATAAAGGACTTTTTAAAGACAATTTTTTTTATTTTTTATTTGGTAATAATCGTCAAATGACTCCTTCCACCCTGGGTCGGGCAGAAGGGACTGTGAGACTTTTACTGACTAAAAAACCACCCTGTTCCTTCTGTTACCCTTTACGGTCTGGGGCCACGGTGTCCTGTTAAGACATCCCGCAACAAGACAAAATACCTACTTATAGTGAAAAAAAAAATGAGTTTAAGAGATATATGTATAAGAATATCTGAACATGCATACATACAAAGCCTGCTAAAATCAAATCCCTCCTTTTCAATATACTGTAGTCGGATAATAAAATTACACATCCATATTTTAATGATGAATACCTACGATGTCATTCCTGAAAGCAATAATTTAATGAGGCTCGCCCTCATAAAGTATCATATTTATTTAGTGTAAATGTAGCTCCAATAATTGCAATACATAATGAACATGCAATCATGTCTTCATTCATGTACGTTTTAATGAATTTCTCGAAATGTTCAATAAATTTTTATACTACAGTAAAATAAATATACTCCAAATATAAAAATATAATATTGTATTAGATTTTATTTTTCTTATTAAATAGCCAATCACACGAAAAAAACATGTCACATCTACCGTGGGACAGATAATAAAATTGCGTGTAGGGTACATTATAATTTTACTACAATGCAATGGAATCAACCTTTAAATATTTTAAATTTCGAACGGCCGACGATCAAACGTGCGACGTCGTATGAGGTTAGTCGCCATCTTGTTTGTTGTTTTATACTTTAGTTAGTGGCTGTCGATTATGAACTTGGTTATTGCGCCCACGCGGATTGTGGACTAGTGTTTTCTTGCGATGACTCGGTTGCGCAAATTCTGCAGTGTTGATGATGATAAGTAACCGGTTTTTTTTCGCGTTTCGTACTTAAAGTGAAAGAGTTTTCCGTGATTTCACGTCACCGTGTCGTGATGAAAAACTAAACAGATTTGCGTGTGTTACTGTGTAACTTACAGCTACAACAATTATGCTGATTTGGTAAGTTTTGAACATTACTTAGTTGTGTAAAAATTAAGAATCATAAGAATGCATTTTAGTGCCCTTTATTTTATTTTTTTCTTTATATAAATATCTTTATAATACCGAACGACTGCAAGATATGTGCGGCTGCAGATGAGGATACAAAAAGACCGATATGTTTTGCTTAAATTATTTAATTAATGAAATTATTACAGTAATTAGCTAATTCTAATGGCGTGACAAATGTTCGATGTGAGAACGATAAGTGGCACATAATTACATGAAAAATTAGTCATTGGTGGTTCGATGCTTTGATCACACGAAGGCGAAATTTTAGGAACGCTGAGACGGCGAATCGAACGTTACCGGGTGCCCGAGCGCTGTGCGGAGTTAGTCACCATTGTTGCTAGGGTTCCTTGATATAATTGTGGGGTTCTGTCAGCTATGTATATATAACATGCACGTTTGCATTTGTTATTATCAGGACAAGGTATGCACAAAAAAAATAGAACAGATTTTTTTTGTTAATCGAACTTTTTTTTTAAATTAACTTTCCCTAAAGTAAATTGTACTATTATTCTAAAGGAACACATCACCAGCATAAAAATATATTCCTTATATAATATGTTACTCCAGGACACTCACCTCTGTTCAACAATAGGGATGATGACTAAAAAATAATAATTAGTCCATCTTTTAGAACGCCAGAAAATAGTAGATACATATTTTTTCTTTTGCTTCTAAAACTTAAAATAACAAAGTTACAGAGCGGCGAAAGTTCGCGCTACGTCATTATTTCGTAAAATGTTTACTAAAGAGTGACGTCACGAGCCCCTACTCCTGAATTTGAATGTGCTGTATCTTTGTCAATATTATTCGTATGGACAAATAAAAAAATACGTATCGAGTATTTTTCTATAATCTAACTGACGGACAAATTAGAATCTTGTTGTTTTAACCCAGGAGACATCCCTATTGCAATTGCATTGTTTTTCAATTGTTTTGTTGTGTTGATGACAATTGTTAAATAGGTATTATATATTTTATTATATTTTATTCATTCATTTATTGTTGCTAAAATGTTCTTGTTAGATGTTTAATTGAAACATTATTTTATTTTATTTTGTGTTTAAAAAATCCATTCAGATACAAATTATTGTTATTAAATACATAAATAAATAATAAATAAACGGTTTACATTTAATATCTTCACAAACTCATATTTATTAATAGCAATAGGTTAGGATAAAGTCGCTTTGTGACGAGCATATTAATATTGTATCCCAAGCGAGTAGTTCACGCAAACACTACAATAGTATACAGTTGATGCATTTGGCGGGTAAACTCCGGATTGATTATGTTCTTATTCACAATTTGGCAGGCTTGACTGGCACCGAATTGTCGGCATACATATTCTGGACCCTACTCTCATAGAACATGGCAATCTAAATCCTTATTCAGAGGGTGTGTTTAAACATCATAGCGCAAAAATCTGACAGAGAAATCAGGAGTGGAATAAGAATATTCAGACACATCCTTGATCATTTCTTACCTACAGAAAAGCTAAACATTTCAAACTTTGAATATTGAATTGAAAAATGCTTGTTAAAATTGTAAACGTACGGTTTTTTTCGCGTTTATTGGCAAGATCTGCGGCAATCAGAATAAGACGGCATTACTTAATAACCAACTGACCGCGTCGACAGCCGCGTCATTTGCGTGGTTCTTTTCACCCGCGATAAGTTTTATCTTTGATTACTAGTCCGCTCCCTTAGGTCATAGTGTGATGTTATATTACCTACCTGTATACTATTCCTAATGAATCTGACTAATATATACAAAATTCTGTATTTGTTTTATAGCAAAAAGCCATCATCAATAAACACAAGCAACCATTTTTATTTGACAGTTTTCCAGTTCATTTAACATTAAAATCACGCAGTTATTTAGGTACTTACATTGCGTTCACCCAAATGTAAAGAGAAAAAACTAAAACGTATTTGGAACAAAACAAATTCCGCAGCACTTAATAAATGTCGAACGATCCTTCTAACAACCGTAAAGACTTAATCATCACGCAAAAATACTAGAGAAATACTCCTGAAAGGACGTCTATAAGGAGCAAATCAATATGGCAACCATGTTCCTAGGAATTGTGTCTACGCCATTGCCAATTATTCGTGTCTAATAAAAGTTCAAATTGAGATCAGCGGAAAATTCTTTTGAACAAGTTCTTATTGGCGGATCGTTCGTTTTTTATGACGATCTTTTTAGCTTGAGTATGAATGACACAGAAAGTACGTTGGTACTACTGCCAATGTGTGCGTCACTGGTCGTTGGTGATGGCACTGTGGCACCACAAGGAGTATCCGCATAGACCAGACTAAACCATAAAAAACCGATTAAGTGTGAGTTGGACACGCAAAAAAAAAACAGATTTCTTGTATATGGATCTGAAGATAATTATATTCGAACACAAGTACATGATGAAATCATAAACCCTATTTTTAGCTGCGTCATAGTTGGGTAAAAACCCAATTCGTACAAAGCGTAGGTACAATAGCTGTCATAAGTGGAGTAGCAATCTCACAAAGCAATATATTGTCATTTTTTAACTTACGATTTTCGACGCCTTCTGCGAATTCTAAGGTGTTCGTAGGTACTTCTGTGTTAATAAATACATAATCGCTTATACACACAGATAGACAGTAGGTACGGCCTGTACCGCGTGTTCACAGCGATTAAAACCTTAGCATGCTACTGCACTTATGACCGCTTAATGTATTAGTCGCACAGTATGCTCTCCGAAATAAACAAATAAAAGAAGATAACTAACAAGCTATCCACCGAGTGCGTTCTTGTGCAAGATGATCCATAATCAAACCAAACGCAGTCAGAATATTAGAACTACGATCAAAGAATCCCTTGTCAACACGGCTTGAATATCCCACGGGCATTGTGTTACCCAGGATGAGTTATGATAATGGAGTGCTCATATTTTTCACAAAAATCGTCTTGTTGTGAAACATTATATTGTAACACTGTCATACCAGCTCACAAATGTCCACTGTGTTTTCTTTATATTTACTGTTGTAGTAAACGTTATGATGCATCATCTTTCAGTTTCCACACAGTAAACCTTTATTTTATTTAACGACTTCAAAAAGTAGGAGGTTCTCAATTCGTTAAATTTTTATTTATTTTTAACTCGCTGACCCAGTGATTTTCTTACCGCCATTTTTAATTTTATTTTCTTTAATAAGAACCTACTCCTTACAATAACAAATACAACAAAGAAATAATTAGTGAAATAGGTCCAGCAGTTCACTCATGATACCGTGACTAAAGAAAATAAATTTTCATTTTCATATAATAGATGTATGTTCCCCGATTACTCGATAACGCCTGAACCGATTTTAAAAATTTGTTTTTTGTTACACTACATTTTGTCAATGATTTCGTCCGCGTAAATTTTGTTACAGATTTCATTTTTTTATAATAACCTATAACTCGTAGCACTCACCAATAACGTAGCATAATATCAGTAAAATAATTTTTAGATTCGGACCAAATTCTTCAGCCTTACGTGTAGAAAAACTGTCTGCGCGTAGCTTATACAATGGTTAAGATATTATTAGACTTTGACATAAGTAGTGCGGATAATCAGCTTCCCTAATCGACTGACTCTATTAGGTCACCGTACATAAGCACTCCATTTCTTCATTCTCAACGTCGCAAGATCGATCAAAGCACTCATCAGTCAAGCCCCCTGTTGACTTGAATATTATTTACTTATCCGGCAGTCTTCGCTTTCCTTCCACAATTTCTGATTACGTAATAGCCATTTATGTGGTAGCCATTGTTATTCCATTATTAGGACGGGTCACAGATAGGAATGTAGGTCGATTCTGCAAGTTGTATGGTTGTTCTACTATATTGAGATTTGAGAGGTATAAAGGCTAATTTGGCTATTCTCATACATCGCATCATGATAAATTAAAAACGAATGGGATTCGCACTCACATGAGTTCCTTACCACCCCACAGACTATTATAGAACTTAAGTACTATACAATTAACTTTATTTTGATTTTAATTTTATTCGCGACTGCTCAGTAAGAGTCGGTCGGGCAAAGTATTATTGGGTTTTTCCATCAGAAATTTCTCAGTAGCAGCCTTGGAGTCTGGACTTGTGCCCGGTTGATGGAAATAGGCGCGCCACCTATAACATAGGACTTGAAAACATACTTGTCGGAATGTGGGTGTACTAATGGGTACACCTCCGCAGCCCTTCGGAGATTACAGGCATGATTACATGTATGTATGTATTTTTATGATGTTTTATAGTAATAAACACTCTGTAAAATCGGAACTCGGGAAGTGGATCAAATTTAGCTTTCAAGTTGTGTTGACAAATACACAAGTGAAACTAAATAAAATCTTGTAAAAAATTCAAATATCTACCAATTACAGTTCAAAAGGTACAGCGTTGTGACAGACGGATAGACGAACAGACAGTGAAGTCTTAGTAATAGGGTTCTGTTCGGCACCTTCTGATAAAAATACTTTGTAACTGACCTACTATTTTATTTCAAAAGATCCTTCCTCTACTATCATGTATCGTTTACATATAAAAAAGGATAAATCCCTCTTTACAGAATTTGCTACAGTAATCCCTTAACCCGTTGACAACCATCAAAAGAGGATTTTCTAAAAAAACATGCTGTCAATCCGCGATGTTAGCCGAACGCCTCCGATTGGGCCCGAGCGGATTTAGACTCGCTTTACCCGATCCCACACGACCGTCCTCATTTAAGCTGGTCTCATCGTAAATATACATTAGGAGTAATTGCCTCGAGTGAGGACCATTTAATTTTTTACTATGTACGCAATTTTTTTTGTAATTTAGAATGGGGTGATATGTTAAAAAAGGGTTAAATATATTGGCCGTTTTTATGTTTCCACCATTTGTTTACAACCGGTTACACACACATTAAGATTTTGTCAGCATCATGGATGCGCTAAAACATAAATCTAATATTATATATAATAGAATGTAAACATTTTCAGTTTTATGGGAGGTTGTACGCCAGAGACACGTGCACGGAGTCACGTCACGAAGATAATGTAAATTAGAATGATTCTTTCAAATTAAAAACACTCGTTTCGCACATAATAATTACTGTTAGCATATTCATTGGGGCTGATTTTTCAAGAGTCAGATAACTTTTATCTGAGGAATTTTCTTATATGTATTATATTCCTCCGATAAGACTAATCTGACGATTGAAAAATCGGCCCTTATAAGTGTACATCAAAACAATTCTTTTACACCATTTTGCACAGAACTGTATGCTATAGACGACCAGAGACCACAATGTCAAGAATCAGTCTTTCCAATATATATACCTAAATATAGAATAACCAACAATTACTTAATTTGGGGTTGAAACTCAAAAGACATGGAGTCCTAGTGCTCACATCATTGTTTTACGGTTTTCATCAATAGATAGAGTGATTCAAAAGATAGGTTTTTCTATCTACATTGCACCCGTGTGAAGCCGGGGCGGGTCGCTAGTATTACAATAAAATATTCCTTGCTCATTTTAATACCCAAGTCATTAATTCGGGTAACAAGTGCATCAGTGCAAATCTATTATTTATTACATAATATTAATAGGAATTAGGCATTCATTTACAATTCTGCTTGAAGCATAAGACATAACGTTAAGTGCATTGCATAATACCTAGGCACTAATTAACGTAGCAAGTACCTAAGTAGCTGCTATATTTTGAACTTGGACACCACTCCATCTGTACAAAGAACTTGTAATGTTATGTTTTGCTTCTAGCTTCGACTTAGTCCGAATAGAAATTTAATATAAACAACAACAACAAAAACGTTTTTAACATGAATTGGCTAAGTTATAACAGCCGTTGCCGTCTTTACGCATCGAGACTGCTCCGCCCCTCGGAAACCAAGTTATTAGTACCGACTGGCATACGTGGATCTGTGACAGTCGTGACGGGTCGTCAGAAGCCCGAAAGTCTGACAACTGAATCTAAAAGTCTTACAAAGGGGTATCGTGTTGCCCAGTTACTGGGTTGTCAGATAGTCAGTAGCTTAATGTAAAATACTGGTATTCAGCTGCATACGGTTACACTGGAAGCCGACCCCAACATAGTCTTCAAAAGGCTAGGGATATTTTTTTGTGATCTCGTAAGAGAATTTAGAACTGTTGCTTGGTTCCAAAGTTGTAATATAATGTGTACTAGCTATGTTTTAAAATCATAAACAGTTACGTAGATGATTAACACACAGCATCGCGCATCGCCGCGGTTGGCAGAGAAGTGGATCTTATTGCGCATTGGCCTCTAAGAAATCCGTTGATATGTAACACACGTACACCGCCCAATCGCGCGGTTGAGCGGTGAAATCCGCTTTACCGCCACCGCCCCCCGCGGCGGTGTGCGGTACCGTGTGTTTATCGCCTAACAGCGTTAAAAATATTGAATTTTAAAACTCGATGCATTTACCCGAACACGTCTTGTTTGTCTATATTAAGACACTAACACACTAACATATTTTTCTTTATTCCTAATGATGAAAAATGGACTTTCTATGTACCTCTATAAGTTTGTTATTACATCAAATCTGAACTTCGAACCTCACCTTTCTGAAACTTGTAATAATGTTAGCGGAGTTTGAAGTAGACTGACCTTAATGTAATAAGAAAAACTTACAATAAATAACACTTTTGCTTCTGAATTTTTAATGCAAAATTGATAGTTTGTATTAATATTATGATAGGTAAAGTTTTTTTGTTTTTTTGTTTGTTTGCAAGTGATAATCTCTGAAAGTACTGGCCCGATTATAAAAATACTTTCACTGATCGAAAGCTACACTATTGTTGAGTGCCATAGACTATGTTTTCTGGTAAACTAGCTTCTGCCCGCGACTTCGTACGCGCAAAAATAAAATAAAATATACTCTATGTTACTCGCAGATAATGTAGCTTTCTAATGGTGAAAGAATTTTTAAAATCGGTCCAGTAGTTTTTGAGTTTATCCATTACAAACAAACAAAAATACAAATTTATCCTCTATATAATTAATAACATTAATTATTATTGTTAATTTTGACTGCCTTGTTGGTCTAGTGGTCGCAAGCGCGACTGCTGTGCATGAGGTCTTGGGTTCGATTCCCAGGTCAGGCAAAGTGTTATTGGGTTTTTCCATCAGGAATTTCTCAGTAGCAGCCTCGGAGTCTGGGTTTGTGCCCGGTTGATGGCAATAGGTTCGCCCCCTATTACATGGGACTAAAAACATAACTGGCGAAATGTGGATGTACTAATGGGTACACCTCTGCCTAACCCTCCGGGGATTACAGGCGTGACGTTATGTATGTAATTTTAACCCGTGGTGCCAGGCCACAGGAGTTTTTTCTATTGATCTAGTTCTGTTCTGTCTCCTGCATAATACGAAAGGAAGTAGAAATTATATTCTATTTCCTAAACCTCCCGTTTCTTTTCATGTCAATTCATCATAATGTTCGTTCATTCATTTGTGTATACAAATTGTTTTTTAAATAAATACGAATATTACTAAAATATATCATGTTTTTATTATTAATTAAAATGTATGGATTATTAGGTATTATGTAGCTTACAAAGTTAAGCATAACTTTAAGCTATCTTCTAAGTTACCTCTAAGCCGTCTATACCAACTTAGACTAAGTATGCCTGCTAAGTAAAGCAAAGCAAACAAGAATATAACCTGCTTCGGTATTCGATCGGATAAACGCAAATTTAAAAACATAACATCATCATAACATCACGCCCGTAATCCCCGAAGGGTTAGGCAGAGGTGTACCCATTAGTACACCCACATTTCGCCAGTTATGTTTAAGTCCCATGTAAAAGGGGGCGAGCCTATTGCCATCAACCGGGCCCAAATCCATACTCCGAGGCTGCTACTGAGAAATTCCTTATGGAAAAACCCAATAACACTTTGCCCGACTTGGGAATCGACCCCAAGACCTCATGTTCAGCAATCGCGCTTTGCGACCACTAGACCAACGAGGCAGATTTAAAGAGTTTACCATGCACCATACATCTTTAAAATCCAAAAGGCAACCGTTACTGACTGTCTGATCCATCAACACACATCTTAAACCATTGAACGGATTGCGCCGCAGATTATGACGCCGGAACGTAAAGGGTAACAGAAAGAACAGGGTGGTTTTTTAGTCAGTAAAAGTCTGACAGTCCCTTCCGCCCCACCCAGGGCAGAAGGAGTCATTTTAAGATTTTTACCACCGCAAAAAAAATGCATGCACTAGAAGGGATTTTCTAAAATTCACCCTCTAAGCGGATTAATCGGTTGCTACAAAAAGTTTGTGTGGTGACTTGTAAACAGTGAACTATCCCGAATTTAACGCTTTTTAGGGTTCCGGACCCGAAGGGTGCTAAAGGGACCCTATTCCTATCGTAATAGCTAGAGAGTTGAACACAGAATGTGTATTTCTATTGCCGCTATACCAACAAATAATCAAAATAAATAAAAGAAAAAAACTACCTCGTTGATCTATTGGTCGCAAGCGCGACTGCTGTGCATGAGGTCTTGGGTTCCATTCCCAGGTCGTGTAAAGTGTTATCGGGTTTTTCCATCAGGAATTTCTCAGTAGTAGCCTCGGAGTCTGGATTTGTGCCCGGTTGATGGCAATAGGCTCGCCCCCCTATTACATGGGACTAAAAACATAACTGGCGAAATGTGGGTGTACTAATGGGTACACCTCTGCCTAACCCTTCGGAGATTGCAGGCGTGATGTTATGTTACGTTATGTTAAAAGAAAAAGAAAATTCAAGGTGTCCTCAAGTTCAAGTGACCTATTTTATTTATCTTTTTTGTATTCATGTAGGTACGTCTCGAAAACCGACTTCCACGTGGACGAAGCCGCAGGCAAATCCCAGTAACACAATAAATAAAAATAAGAAACTTAAAATAAATAAAAGTTTTGAAGACCTTTCTAACCAAAATTTTAAATGTCAGATAAGAAACATAAACCTAAAAAGATTATTTAAAGGCAAACAAAAATTAAAGTAGGTAAACGAAAATCCTCTGAATTTCGCCATTTTACAAGCTTGTGTACGTCAACAAGGGAATATCAAATTATATTAGAATTTATTTTTGGTTGCCAAAGCCTACAGAATACTGAAGAAATATTTTAATCCTATCAATCAAATATCAAATGCTTATCATAAAAAATCTTTTGGAAATTTAATTTTAAGAAGAAAAATATCGTTAAAGTCGGTAAAGGGATTAAGAAAGATAGGAGAGCAGAGTCTGCCAAGACTGAATTTGTCCAATAAAACAGTAGGCCAATTTTAACATAAACATAACATCACGCCTGTAATTACGATTGTGTTTTTATGTGTGTTTTTAATTGCAAATAAATATATATTATTATTATTATTATTAATTCCAGAAGGGGTAGGCAGAGGTGTACCCATTAGAACACCCACATTTCGCCAGTTATGTTTTTAGTCCGAGGCTGCTACTGAGAAATTCCTGATGGAAAAAAAACCCGATAACACTTTACCCGACCTGGGAATCGAACCCAAGACCTCATGCACAGCAGTCGCGCTTGCGACCACTAGACCAACAAGGCAGTCAAGGCCTCTAGGCCGAGGTGTCGAGGCGAGGCGGGGGAGTCAGTAGGCCAATTTTATTGATTAAATTCGATATTATTTTTATGTTATTGAATGGATGAGGTTAAAATATCTCAGATGCATGTAATTTTAATATCCCATCCACTGTGTATTTTGGCAAACATTTACATTTTCAATAAGACCATTTACTGGCATTTTTTTATTTTAGTATAAGGATCGTAGCAGGTGGCGTTCTGTGGTTTCTGTCTACCCTCACGGGAAAAAGACGTGAGTTTATGTATGCATTTACGGGCATTTTGAATTGTCAAAAAGTTGGTTAGTTAGTCAAAAAGTTAAAGCTACAGACTTACCTACATTTGTGGAACGATCAATGTTCCAAAACGTAGGTATGTCACTAAGGAAAACAACGAGCAGGAAACTTACGGATACACTTTACAATGAATTGATCTGTTTGTCTATCTGGTCTGTTACGCTTTTACGACTGAACCACCGAACCGATTTTTATAAAATATCGCGAAGAAAGACGGAGTCGCAGGCAAAAGCTAGTCAGAATATAAATATTTTGTTTCATTCAATAGCGACAGATATTGTGTGAGGCTTAAATTTGATACTTTGAAATATAAAAAGCAACAAGAATAATGTAACCAGGATTTTGTGTTGATTGCAAAAGCCTCGCCCCCTATAAGTAAACATAATGGGTACACCTCTGCCTAACCCTTCGGGGATTACAGGCGTGATTTTGTGCGTATGTATGTAGAATCGCCATATTTTATCAAGATAGGCAAAGTACAAAATTTATCAGAGACTTGTATAAAATTCATGTTTCACGAAAATAGGTTCACTGGTTTAATCATGAAAGCGTCACAGACACACAGAGTTACATTCGCATTTAAACATAGTATGGATAAAATCAAGTCAACTAAGCAACTGATATCAAATATCTAGTTTGCCTAACCATTACTTTCTTCTGTATGCCCCCCATTTTCTTTATTGACTCTCACTTTATCACCCTCGTCACCTCAAGTGTGAACAAACTTACTAGTCTTATCAACACAGAGTATTGCTTCGAGCAATGCTTTGATAACAAGTAATACGATATCGAACATTTTCGCTGATATGTGATCTATTTGATTTGATAAAATGCTGATCTATTTTTTTTAGGTCTTTGATTGAATGGCGAATTTTTGTATGTGTGTCAAGATAGGTAAGCTATTTTTGTAAGTCAATTCTGACCCTGACTTTGTTGGCAATAGGCTCGCCTCCTATTACATGGGACTTTAACATAACTGGCGAAATGTGGGTGGTAATAGGTACTCGTATGCCTAACTCCTCGGGGATTACAGGCGTGATGATATATTACGTTATGTAGTTCTTCCTTACTCAATAACATACCTTGTAGTACCAAGCAATAGTGTATCTTTTGCCAATCACTCCATAAGCAACTATTCTACTTATAAGCTACTTGCTATCACGTGCGGCTTCGCTCGCAAGTTAAATTTAAAATTCGATCATGATTCTAAAGACTTGTGGCGCAATTTATCATCATAAGAACATTATTGTGATTTCCCTTGAGAACAGTACTTTTATCGGGATGAAAGGTACCCTTTTTTTATTTATTTTTTATAAGTGGTAAAAATCATGATATGACTCCTTCCGCCCTGGGTTGGGCGGAAGGGACTGTCAGACTTTTACTGACTAAAAAACCACCTTGTTCCTTCTGTTGCCCTTTACGTTCCGGGGCTACGGTATCCTGTTAAGACGTCCCGCAACCCCGGCATGAAAGGTACCCTATGTCCGTTTCTGTACACTTTACAACGTTTAAGCAAAATTTTGAGATGATCGGTTCAGTTGTTTAGGCGTGGAAAGGTAACAAACAAACTTACTTTCGCATTTATAATATTAGTTAGGTTAAAGTATTATTGTAACTGCAACATCCAATATAAGCCACAATAAACTCCCAATATCTATGAAAATTCGCGTATACGCCGCCAAACGTGGCGCTTTAGACGGAACCCGGGCTTTTTACGCGTCAAGTAAAAGGCTTTTTATTGCACATAAAATTATTTTCGTATGGAGCACCCGCGCTTCTGTGGCCCGTATAATGTAATTGTTGTAAGTTATAGCAGACAGCGAGTAAAACATAAATAATTTCTTATTTATTTATTTTATTTTAAACAAAGTTTACATCATCGTCATCCACAGCACTGGTCCAATAACAGCCCGGCTGATATTGCCTCGAACCAACCTTTTACTTTCAGCGCGCCGCCCGCGAGCGAATTTCACCTTATTGATCTTGTCATAAAAAAATATTAAAACTCGTATTCAGCTGCATGAGGTTAGACTAGAAACCGACTCCAACATAATATAAAAATTGTTGTATAAAATCAGATTAGCGTAGGTATATTTAAAGAAAATTAAATCCTAGACGCACAGGCATAGGTCATTGTTCTGTTGTTGGCGTTGTATGTTTGTAAACACACTCGCGATATTGAAGGGAATCCAAATGAGGGGCAAAATTAAAAAAAAAAACGTAAAATATAACTGATAAATGATATTATTATAACTCTTTTTACTTGCACCACAGCGCATCATGTTACGATATTGAATTATCTTCCTAAAATGAGTGCGAGTAGATCTGTACATGTCTGCTGTAAGTTGACGTTGAGCAGAACTGAATTAAGTTACACCAACAGATGAGAAAATAATGGATTGCAATAAAATTAGTTTCTCGATATTTTATAAAACAATGTAGTTTAACTGTTTACATTTCTTTAAATGACATAACAGAAACCACATGCCCGTAATACCTGAAGAGTTAGGCAGAGGTGGACCTATTAGTACACCCACATTTCGCAGTTATAATATTTAAGTCTCATGTTATAGAGGGCGAGCCTATTGCCATCAACTGGGCACAAATGCAGATTCCGAGACTGCTAGTGAGAAATTCCTGATAGAAAAATACAATAACACTGCCTGACCTGGGAACAGTACCTACCTAAGACAGAACATAATATATTATAAGTGTCTAATAATTCCTATTATTAATAGACGTTTCTCAAAGGATCATTTGACAAATACTTATACTATATATTTGACCACAATTACGTTAACAAAGGAATTAACAGTTACAGATTGCCTTTGAAGTTTGGCGATCCAGAAACGCCGTCTGACTACCGAATCGCATCCGTGAATGTGAAGTGAGCTGTGACACGCTAATGATACCATGCTAACAATAAATCAATGCGGTCCATACCGCCTCGTGTGCGGACAGCTATATCCGTCCATCAACAGAGCTATTTCAAGACCAGTTAGAAATAGGTAGGTTCTGTAAAGGTTTCTGTATAGTTATATATAATTTAACATCAAACTTTTCTTTCTTTTCACTGCCTTGTTAGTCTTGTGGTCGCAAAGCGCGACTGCTGCGCATGAGGTCTTGGAATCGATTCCCAGGTCGAGCAGTATTATTGGGATTTTCCATCAGAATTTTCTCAGTAGCAGCATCGGGGTCGATATTTATATCCAGACTCTCTTTAATAATAATAATAATATCTTAGAACAACCAACACATTGCCATCTGATCCCAAACTAGGCAGATTAGTAAAATATTATCTTTATGTCATAATTAGTAAAATATTTGATCAATTTAAAAGTTAAGCCAAAACATTTATTCCAGGCACTTTTGAATTGTCAAGGAGTCGGTCAGTTAGCCAGAAAGTCGAAGCTAGTCGCTCGAGCTCGGGGAAGAAAGAGAACGAAATTCCACGGACACTCTTTACAATTAGGTTTTTTACAAAATCTTGGTTACAATATTGTAGTCGTGTCTTGATGTGAAAACAATGAAGGTGAATAAAACAAAAAAAATATGATAATATAGATGTAAGCTGCTGCGATGCGTGTCGCGGGTGCGATATCCACACCGAACGACATGCATTTCTTATCCAAACATAATTTTGTTGTTATTGTTTATTTCATTCAATACGATCTAATTGAAATTAGTGCTTTGACTTTTGACTCGTATACCAATGCAACCTGACCGAAAAGTTTCAAAAGTTTGAACTAAACACTCAGGTGTATTCGAAAAGGGATTCAAATTAAAAATAATGGGCTATTACTGTATTTTTTATATTGGAGCAGTTGTTTGCCCAGGCTTATGCTGTAAGCACGTTTTTTAAATTTAGAAATTGAGCAAAGTCTGCCTTTTAATCTATACTAATACAATAAAGCTAAAGAGATTTTTGTTTGTTTATTTAAACGCACTAATCTCAAATACTCACAAACTTTTTTCTATAAAACTGCCTCGTTAGTCTAATTGTCACAAAGCGTGACTGCTGAGCATGAGGTCTTGGGTCCAGGTCGGGCAAAGTGTTATTGGGTTTTTCCACCAGGAATTTCTCAGTAGCAGTCTCGGAGTCTGGACTTCTGCCCAGTCGATGGCAATAAGCTCGCCCCCTATTTACATGAGACTTAAAAATAACTGGCGAAATGTAGGTGTACTAATACACCACTGCTTAACCCTTCGGGGAATAAAGGCGTGATGTTATGTTATATTACATTAATTGACAAACCTTTTTTGTTAAAAACTTTTACATCATTCTGAATTAAAAGCTCAGTTCACTACGGCTAGAGCACTTAAATAACTTAACAATTTAAAATTCACAACGCTGTTCGCTTGTTTTTCATGGAAAAAATCCAATCTGAAAGTAATCAAATTCCATTGGCATCATCGTGCTTTAATTAAAAAAGGTATGATCAGACTTGCCTAGTAATGAACCAGTGACGCTCGATGTAGCTTTTTAAGTCTATATTTGGCCATGCGCTTAGCCAACCATGAGCTCAGGGTGGGGCAGCAATCTAAAATAATATTAAGTAGCAAACTATACTCGCGGTCTTACCTCGGTAAATTTTTTGACACAAAAAGGTTAATATGTACCCTGTCTCTGAATGTATAATTCGAATTATCCAAAACACTTTCTTATTGATCACCTGCCTAGTACCTACACCACGAAATCTTCCATTCAAAATTGTAAGTGATGGCGAGCCTATTGCCTTCAACCGGCCACAAATCCAGACTCCGACGCTGCTACTGAGAAAATTCCTGATGGAAAATCCCTATAACACTTTGTCCGACCTGAGAATCGATCCCAAAACCTCATGCTCAGCAGTCGCGCTTCGCAACCACTAGACCAACGAGGTAGCCACCTTTATTGCTTTTACATAAAACAACGTAATGAATTTTTGTACTCTTTAACGTTGTAAATATTTGTCTGAGCTGAAGATACTCGCTGTTCATAAAATGCCTCATAATTCGTGACTTGATGAATTGTTTAATGTTGCGAAAGTGACTTGCGCAAGCAAGACAATTTATTTTATTTTACTTTTTGAGAAAAACTCAGATATACTCGTAAGAGCACGTTTTTATTATGAATCAAAAATTACTTTTTATTAAAACTGTAAATATTACTGCCTCTTTCGAGATTAAATCATTTTGGTCTCATAAGTATTATGATATATATTTATAGTACCAGTAGCTTAAATATTAAAAAAATTAAAACATCCGTTTATAATTAAATGTGATTCTTCTCAGCAAACCTTTCGTTTGATACCCTTAACATGGGAGTGCACAAAATAACTAGACCGTCATCATGCCTGTTTCGCCATATTGAATTCAGAATGACTTACCATGCATTGTCATCCAAACTAAATGTGCACGCAAAATTTCAGATCAATCGGTTGAGGACAACTGCTTTAAAATACAGTTGCAAGATTTGACCCGAACAAACATACATAGATACATACATTGCAAGGTAAATAAACGCGCGGCCCTATATACAAAGTATTAAAACAAAGGTGTCTTGGTATCAACTGGACATTCATTTAAAACATACCGTTCATCCATACATCACACAAGTACACGGTAGGTGGCGCTAGTAACTATTAAATATATTATTTTGTTATCTGTGTTCACATTTATAACACAAGGCTTATACATGGTGGAAAAAATCCAAAAATCCTTTCGTGGGCTCCCCAACTATTATACAAAAACGTAGCACAACATAACATAAACAAAAAAGGTCGTCTTTGTACTTTTGTTGCAAGGTTTAAATAAATAAATAATAAACATAACACAGAACATATGCCCAGTACACATACATAAACTCTTACAAAAATTCTAAACATTTGTAAACGCATCAACGATACAGCAAAAAGTCGTAGTATGAGGAAAAGTTATACTAAAATAACGTTCTGTAAATATTTGCCTACCTATTTAAACAGGCATACAATTATAAATATTTAAAACAAAGAGTACGAAACGATAGAAGGCTAATTAACGTAGGCGCCGCTAAAATAACATTTTTATCAAAGGGGCTTTTAATTAAAAGTCAGGTTTGAGTGAGTTCACGGAAAAATATCTAATGTTTTTTTTTTATGTACGAGTACATTGGCGTACCGTAAGTATGATACAGACGAAGATATTATTATACAGGATGTAACGAAAAGGGTATTACATATCAAGGGCAAGGTATTTTTGTGATACCAACATAATTATAAAGTTAAGATACATTAAAGAAGCAGCCTACCTAGGGATCGCCATACAGTTAAGCGATTAACACACGGTACCGCGCACCGCCGCGGTACGCGGTGATACGGATCTCTTTGCCTAACACACGTACACCGCCTGACCGCGGTGCCGTGTCACGCATAAAAATCCAAATAAGGAGAAATCTTAAAGAAAAGACATGCATTTCTTATCCAAACAGAATATTTGTGTTATTGTTTATTTCAATCAATATTTCAGGGCCGTCAGAAGCCCGTGTGTCTGGCAACCAGTCTTACCAAGCGATATCGTATTACCCTGTTACTGGGTTGTAGAGGTCAGATAGGCAGTCGCTTCATGTAAAATACTGGTAGTTAGCTGCATCCGGTTAGACTGGAAGCCGACCTCAAAATATTTTGGAAAAGGTTAGATGATGAGATGATGATGATTTTTAAACAAACTATTCAAATATTAAATACATAATATTCTACTCAGTGTTTCGAACCAAATTTATTAAATGTTAAGAAACTTTAGGTCCACAGTTCTTGAGAAATTAATTTGTCTAATTATAAAATAAATGCCAGTCTATTTTGTTTCAAAAATTCCGTTTCTATTTCGATTTAAAATACAAAACAGAACGGCGTTTTAATCGTTTGTCATTTGTTTTTTCTTATTCAAATTAAGAACAAAATTTTGAAAAAATATTTATTGTCGACATTTTGTTAAGCTTAAAAAGTTTAAAAAGCTCAAAAGGTTTGGGGTTCTTTACTGAACGGGTGCGGTAAAACTCCGCTGTCTGTCCGTTCGTCCTCACGTTTGTCAGACTGTCTGTCACAGGGGTGTATATCTTTTGAACCGTAATAGGTAAACACTTGAAGTGAAGTGGAAACCTGAAGTTGAAAACCGCTGGCAAAAGCTAATGGTAAATAAAAACACACAATGTATATTTCTAGAATTATGTCTTAGTTTTTTTTTAAATTCTTGCCCCACACTAGGAATTTCTCCTCTATTGTCGGTCGCGTTTACTTATTTATTTATTTGATTATGGGACTCCAACGACTTATTCACTAATACATTTTACATTTGGAGTACTGTAACAATTAAACTTAAATGCTAGAGAGAATTTGTCACTTACAGGTGTGCACAGCACTTACATCATTCTAGTTTTTAGAGTACAACATAGGCTAAGAACAAATAACTAAACTACATGAAAACCAAAACATTTAAACTCACATATACAACAGCCAGACTCAGACCAATTATCTGTAGGTACAAATATTTGTCCCGTGCGGGAATCGAATCCGCGACACGCAGCGCAGCAGCCAATCGCTCAGCCACTGCACCCTTTAAATGCCTTTATTACTAATTAAACGACTGTCAACTAAGAAAGATAAACATCTTTAATCCGTTTCCTTTTGAAACTATGAAACGTGTTTCTAGAGAGCTTAATTCAAACTGTTGGAAACTTTAGACTAACTTTGTACACGTCGTACCTTAATAACAATATTGAAAGAGGTACAGTTGCCAAAAGAGATAGATATGCAGGGTCGTCAGACAGTTGAAGTTTTATTAGAAACCGATGGATGTTATTAAATGTAGGTAATTTAATTTAAAAAAGCCGGCCAAATGCGAGTTGAACTCACACAGGAAAGGTTTCATATTACCGTACAATATTAAATATTGTAGTATGAAACCTTTCCTGTGTGAGTTCCTATTATAAATGTGAAAGTAAGTTTGTTTGTTACCATTTTACGCCTAAGCTACGGAACCGATCATCCTGAAATTTTACATGTACGTTGCCAGGTGTACAGGAACGAACATAGGGTACCTTTAATCCCGAAAAAAAGTACAGTTTCCGAAGGAAATCACAATAACGTTCTTATGATCATAGATGGCGCCACGTGTCGTTTCGAATCATGATTATAACTGAAATGACAGGACATGGGTAATTTTTTCCGCGACTTCGTCTGTGTCCGCTATAACCGAACGCGAACGAAGTCGCGGGCAAAAGCTAGTATTTAATACATACATACATAACGCCTTTTCCCATGGAGGTAGGCATTATTTTCATAAATTTTTACAACTTATCAAAAACCCACGATTTTTGTATGGCGACCCCCTTTCATTTGTAGCCTTTAATTATTTTTATTATTTGTTGGTATAGCGGTAATAGAAAAATACATACTGTTAAAATTTCAACTCTCTAGTTATTACGACTTATGAGATACAGCCCGCTGACAGACGTATGTACAGCTGAGTCTTAGTAATAGCCTGCGGTTATCACCCTTCCAGTATAGAACCCTAAAAACATACCAGTTAATTATTTAAATTAAGTTTCAATCGAAGACATCAGTTTCTAAGAAAACTTCAAACATATGTAATGACCTTGGTTACTTATTTCTTTTGTTGACTGTACGTATCAAAGTTTGAATTCTGTACTTATTTTATTACTATCGCCCCACCCCGGTTTCGCACAGGTGTACAGTTTATGAGACGGAGGTTGTAAAACTATAAAATGTCTTTATGCCGGCCAATCGCCCGATTTAATGATTTGAAATCTGTGATATCTTCTAAGATATTCATCTTAATGATATGCTGTAAAATGAAATGAATGAAAAGGGACTTAGTAATAGCATGACGGCTAATAGGACAGAATAGAAGAAGAAAACGTGTTGCACCGACCCCAAGTAACATGGGGCAAGGGCAGGAAGATGATGATAATATGCTGTAAAAGAGCAATTTTGATCAACATAACAATACGTTTGGTATACATTCACTACATCGACTCCTGAGTGCCTTGCCCGCGGCTGACCAAGCGCGGACGGCGAGTGGGCCACTCGATAATCACCCATTGTTTGCCTTGCGTTGCCCTCGTGTAGGCCCCGAATTAAAGCATAGTTATGATCCAATGCAATGCAGCAATGTCCACTCATTGACCACGCGACGTTTTCTCGGGATCCAACCGTGGTCCACCTGTCGATAACGAGTGGACAACGAGCGACGAGATGGTGCTGGTCGGGTGCCAGATTAAAAGATTTTATAGAGTGACAGACTTCGGGAAGCTACTTTGTTTTAAATTATTATGACATTATTTTATGGCTAAACTAGCCAGAGTATCTGCAGTACTTGCTTTACATTTCTCTTGTAGCAAATATTAATATACCCAACTTCAAGTAATAAGACAGTTTCAAGAGTTACCTCAGCTCAGCAATATCACGACACCTAACTCACGCAAGTGTAAATCAGCTTTAGCAACTTCGAGGACTTTGAGAAAACAGCGCTTAAAGCGCTTCGACTTAGTTACTTAGACTTTGTTGCGCTACGTACAATTATTGCTTCGGTTGCAAGTGACACCACGGTAAGTAAAATACTTGTTGAAAGTGAGTAGTGACGTCTCTTTAAGTTACGTTAAGTTAAGGTTGTGTTTTCTAAACTCAGTACACCATCATCATCTTCCTGCCCTTGTCCCATGTTACTTGGTGTCGGCGCAACATGTTTTCTTCTTCCACTCCGTCCTGTCAGCCGTCATGCAATCACTGAGTCCCTTTTCTTTCATATTATCCTTTCAACTTCTACTCAGTACATAAAAAGTGTAAAAAAATACTTGTGGGGTTTGCTTCATTCAGAAGTCATTAGATGATTTCCTGTCCTAGACAAAGAAAATCCAAAAGCCCGTTTGCGCTATCCAGACTAATCTTTAACTCCGAGTTAGTTGCTAACAAGGTCCTAATATGTATGGCATTTTCAAATCTAACCTCGTGTTAGTCTTTCGAGTTAAGTTTATGGCGCAAGTGGGCCTAAAAAATATTACAAACTAGCGAACCGCCCCAGCTACAAATTAAATTAAATTACAAACTTTACAATGGATATTACAAAAATAAATCTTTCTTAAAAGCCTTGTACGGAAAATTACAAACACAACTAAAATATAATCAGCCAAATCGGTTTAGCGGTTCTCAAGTTTTGCGCTTAGCAACACAATTTGCGAACCATTTTTATTTATTTAGATAGATAGATATAAATAATTCACGAGCCAAATTGTAGATTACTCTAAAACGCCAGTCAAACACCTCATTATCCCGTCGGAATCCATTTTTCGATCAAATGTAACACTCAGTCAAATCTCGTTTGCGTACCATTATTTTTCACAAAAGAAAATCGGACATTTACGTAAAATATCATTCGGTAAAATTTTCTTTTCTTTTGACTTAATTTCTTTGAATGATGATTACTAAATTGAAAATTGATTGATTGATTTTTTTGGGTTCTGTATACATAGGGTGCCCGACGGAACCCTAGAAATAAGACTGCCCTGTCTGTCCGTCCGTCACAAGGCTGTTTTTTGTACCGTAATAGGTAGACATTTGAAATTTTTTCGCAATATTTTTTCTCATTGTTACCTGATGAGCGGTATGCGTAATTAACTGCTATGTGATATTGTGTTTTTTTACACCCCCTATAAATATACATAAACCCCCTTCCCATGGCGGCCTTCCTATGGGGGGTGGATAGAAAAAAAGTTCCAAACCCATTTCCTTCCGTTTGTTTGTTTGCATTGAATAAGCTCCAAAACTGCTGAACCGATTTGAAAAGTTTTATCACTATTGGGAAGCTACACTATCCCCGGGTGACATAGGCTATATTATATTAAAAAAAAATAGGGATCCGTAAGAAAAAACACGCGTACAAAGTCGCGGTGAAAGTGCTAGTGACAATATAAATACGGAACAAGTATTTATGTACCATTTACACGACGCCAGCGAGCCATACCACTAAGCCAATAAATATTGTCTTTAGAAATGCCCGATAGACACTCCATTATAATGAATTGTCTCTATTTACGGAATGCTAACGCATGGTTCGGCTTACTGGAATAGCCATTTGACCATCCAGTCAAATGGCCTCATGTAAATGGTCCATTAGACAAGAAATAGTGATGCCAAAGATAGGCTGTATTACAAAGTGATAAGACTGTAGAAAATGGAAACGTATCTATTTAAACTAACAAAGTAAAATTTTCAAGTTTGTTTAAATTTTTACTACACTAAAATTAAATCTTACTACCTGCTATTATGAATGCAAAAGTTCGGATGGACATTGGATGTTTGCTACTTATTGACGCCAAAACAGCTGATTAAATCTGGATGAAAGACATAAAAATAGATGAATAGCAATAGTACATAGGCTACTTTTTAATTCGACAAAAGTGTACAGTTCCCATGAACCGGGATAATTTTGAACTTTTGCGTTAATTCTTAAATCTACCCAAAAGAAGCCGCGGGTAAAAGCTACTATACGATAAAACATAATCTATGACACTCGGCAATATAATAGCTTTCCATTTGTTAAAAAAAAATGCAACCGGACCAGCATTTCCAGAGATTTCCCCTTACAAACAGAAACACAAACAAACGTTACCAGTTCATGATATTAAGTATAGATGATGTATAGATATAAACGCCACTTTGTATGTCACTTGTGGGCTTAGTTCTAGCGATCGCAATAAAACATTATCGAAAAAGTTATAAAATTTGTTAAACAAGCAGCTTTCTTACAACGCTTTAGGGCTCAAATTTCAACAACAGCAGACACCAGATTAGTTTTTTTTTCTTTGGAACAACGTCGTTCCTCAACGTAGCTTGCTGAAGGAATTAACAGACAGGAATCGTCACGTAAGGAGAAAGCGATATGCCCTCTAGACGACCTTCATTTTCATTCTCTTTTTTTTTTCTATTATATACGTCTTCACTTCTTTTCTAACGATGGTCCCCGAACGCAGGAAGTTTTTTTATTTTTTCGCTGCAGGAAATTTTCATGGATGTCCCTCACCCTGCGAGAAGCGCAAGGGGTCTGTGAGACTCTTACTGGCTAAGTGGGACCCAGTGTTCCCTTCTCACACTTACGATAGGTAAGTATCTGGAAAGCGTAAGAGCGGTGAATGCATATGTGAATCCCGCACCCCCGATGGTTTTAGCCGGTAAATAAAACCACAAGCCCAACGAGGCATTAAGTTAAATAAAAAATGATAAACAATGGTGCCGATTCCCTTGGTCACAAACTACAATAAAATTATACTATTTCCATCTTTTTCTGTCCAATAAAACAAAAGAAAGAGACTAATGTAAATAAGAGCTGTCAAATTTAGTCAATCTGACACAACCATACAATTATAGTTGACGTCTTAAAACGTATGGATTAAAAATACGGAATAGTTCAAGGCAAAACTAATTTGACATTGCTAACTTAGTTCTTTAATGGTGCCGATTCTCTTGGTCACATACTAAACTAATATTAGACTATTTCCATCTTTTTCTATCCAATAAAACAAGAAAGAGACTAATGTAAATAAGAGCTGTCAAATTTAGTAAAAATGAGACATCCATACAATTACAGTTGACATCTCAAAACGTATGGATTAAAAATACGGAAAACTACAAAGCAAAACTTATTTGATATCGCTAACTTAGTCCTTTAATGTCATCGTCCTTTCCTTTCGCTGTATGTTAGTAAGAGATGTCAATTCTCTTTTAGTCTAATTTGTGAACAAGAGAATCGGCACTAATGTTAAACTTAGTATAGACGCTTAGGCTGGATGCCGTTCGTTGAGGAAATAGCCCTAAGGATACTTAGAATCATCAAAGAGCGGTTGACTGACACGACTTTCCTAAATGAGCGGAATTATTTTATTATTATTTAAATAAAAGGGTACTATTACCAGTTCCTTATTGTTCTACCGCAGGGCAAAGGCTTTTTCTCATACAGAGAAGGCACGAGTATTGATCACCACGCTTGCTCAAGGCGGATTGGCAATTACAGACTTATATTATTTTTAATCCAGGTTTTGTTACCATGTTTTCCTTCATGGATATCAGTTATGTCAGTATTACATGGGGTATCTATCTTTGAAGTTCAATCAGGAATTTTCTTTGAACATCGGTACAATAACTTCCTTCTTCTTAGTGTTCCGTCCGAAGATACAAAACAGTATGCTTAGATGGTTCGGTCATGTTGAGAGGATGAGTGAAAGGCGGTTAACAAAAGGTTTTTATATGGCAGGGGTGAGTGGCAACGCAGGGAGGAGTCGCCCTAAGAAGACCTACACTGACCTTATTGGTGAGGTTCTTCAGAAAGGACGGGTGCGCAGTACTCGTAACCGGCGTGCTTGTATGACGAGATGCATGAACGTGGATGAGGCAAAAGGAGTATGTAAGGATCGTAGCAGGTGGCGTTCTGTGGTTTCTGCCTGGAAAAAGGCGTGAGTTTATATGTAGCAATAGCTAGACAGGTGAAATTTCTATTTCAACAACAAAATTCTCATAGTACACTGGGACCCCGCATCAAATGCGAGCAACCATTAGTGTGTCAACTGACGGGTGCGCGAACAAATACAGCATGTTAGATGTTTGCTCAGTCCGTGTCACAATGTAAACGTTGTGATGTCAACCGAAGCTGGTAAAGGCTTTGACCGTGACGGTGGGCTGGGGTACTTAGCAGAGCCTTTGCGGCAACGTAGTTACCTACTAGTATTTGGAAGTATTAAAATGTACTAAGAAGTAAAAAATAAGAATGCCATCAAAAACAAAACTTGAAAAAAAAACCAAGACTCGCAACTCAGTTCTTGTACCGTAAAAAGTTGTGAGATCCATGTAACACCAAATCAGTCGATTTATTCAGTCCGTACTTAAGGGACCTTCTGTCTTAAGCTATTACGTAATTAGCATTTATGTTTAAATAAAATAGATTGACTTGGCCATCGCATGAAAACACAATGTAACTCACAAACAATAAATATTGTAATAAATAAGATTGTTTAGTGCGATAGCAAAATCTCGCTGACTGTGTCGCGAGACTTGGTTTTTTACAAGTTTTGTTTTTGATGACATTGTGTTTTCGACTTGGCGGGGGCACTGCCGTGCCCCCCGATTTGCTAAAATTTTAGGCTAAAAATAAGTCTTATAAAATAGTACCAATCTCCGTTTTAATAAAAGCTTTTTTATAATTTTAATATCCAATGAGCGCCAAAGCTTTTATTAAAACTGAAGTATGATTGAAGTATTATTTTTTTTTTTAAATCTTATTTCAAGCTTAAAATTTAAGCAAATTCATTTTAATACTTTATCTACACTATCTACACTAATATTATAAAGAGGAAAATTTGTATTTTTGTTTGTTTCTTTGTTTGTTTGTAATGGATAAACACAAAAAATACTGGACCGATTTTAAAAATATTTTCATCATTAGATAGCTACATTATCTGCGAGTAACATAGCTAGTCGTTAAATAAAAGCTTTTTTTTTAATATTTTTCTCTAATTTATTGCAATGATTTTGAATATTTAACGCTGATTATTTTTAGCATACGTTTTGGATGTTCATTAAACTGGTATTATATTACCGGATAGTAGATAATATTGCAACACATTTGGCATAGTTTAACGTAAATAATTGAATTATTGTCGTGGTGGCCCAGTGGTTGAGGCGCCTGCTTCTCATGTGTGACTTTTTTAATTCATAATTTATGTACCAATGTGACTTTTTTAATTCAAAATTTATGTACATTCTAAGATTATCTTAGACATCACTGACATCGTTCCGTGCCTCGGAAAGCACATTAAGCTGTTGGTCCCGGCTGTCATACTTTGACAGTCGTTACGGGTCGTCAGAAGCCCGAAAGTCTGACAGACATTACCCAGTTACTGGATTGTGGAGGTCAGATAGGCAATCGCTCCATGGTAAACACTGGTATTCAGCTGAATCCGGTTAGACTGAAAGCCGACTGCAACATAGTTGGGAAAAGGCTAGGCAGATGATAATTTAAATTATTGAAAGATTGCACTTGAAAGATTAAATTGAAAATTCGACTATTTCGAAGAACCAAACGTAATATTATAAATTCCTAAATGTCCGTAGACATTGAATATTGCAAAGTCTACAATACAGTCACAGTAAGACGACCACCGGTATTGCTTGCACACTGTCCGCAAACAATAATAATTCTTGTTTACTTAAATGCAATCCGACTACTCCGATTTGAATTGAAGGCAAATAATACGACGTTGCAAACAAGATAGCGATACCTTGAAAAGTTTCTTACACACACAGCAAGTTTATATTATTGTGAGCCAGCAACCGATGGTGAAGTTGATTGGATTTGTTTTTGATAGTTTTGTGTTGTTTGTTGGTATTTTATAGGAATGTTTACGAGAGATTTTGCTTTGAAATATAAAGTCTTGTTGTGTTATTTGATACTTACTTATGTAGGTAATTATTAGAACATTGATAGATATACTTTAATAAATAAAATAACATAACATAACATCACGCCTGTAATCCCCGAAGGGTTAGGCAGAGGTGTACCCATTAGTACACCCACATTTCGCCAGTTATGTTTTTAGTCCCATGTAATAGGGGGCGAGCCTATTGCCATCAACCGGGCACAAATCCAGACTCCGAGGCTGCTACTGAGAAATTCCTGATGGAAAAACCCAATAACACTTTGCCCGACCTGGGAATCGAACCCAAGACCTCGTGCACAGTAGTCACGTTTGCGACCACTAGACCAACGAGGCAGTATAAATAAAATTACATTTTCAAATATGTTAATTTCTAAAACAAAGAAAATCCGAAACATTAATACCACATAGCTTATAACTACACATACGGGCAGTATGTGTATCAAACTTAGTAGCCAAAAATAATGGCTGAGAAACGACTTATGTTTTTGAAAAGCGCTCTTTAAGTAAGCGCGTAATAATACGATGTCTACTTATAACTTTTTACAACACATTTTGCGTGTGTTACCTACTATTAACGCGTAATGTAACACACGCAACACGTTGCAGCACGTTGCAGCTTACAGGTGCATGCAACAGTAGGTAGAGGAGTCGTCGGACTCTTTAAAGTTCAGTTATAATTATTTTTTGTATGGTCTGAAGCGAATAATTAGGACAGTTGTCACTTAAGTTAAATCAAAATTCTCATGATCTCACAAATCCCTACTAATATTATAAATGAAAAAGTAACTCTTTGTCTGTATGTGTTACGGTTTAACGACTAAACTACTAAATAGATTTTGATAAAATTTGGCACGTGTTACCTAAGTTCGAACTTCAAATATGGACATAGGCACATACTTTTTATTCCGTAATAATAATAATTAAGTATGATTTAATTTTTTGAATCTATGTTAATTAATATAATTGGTTTTGTGCCGTGTTATTTAACTACAAATAAATAAATGATTTTGCCACAAACTATCTGTGATATCTTACTAATATTGTAACTGTGTCCATATGAAACTAAGCAGCAGTTGAAACTGTATTGAATCACTACTGAACATTTCACAAATCAGTAGATACAGCCTCCGGCGCTTATTAGTTGAGTCAGTTTGAAATAGCCACGAAACATCAACAACTGATGTTAATATTTTGAATTTCAGTGAACTTTAAGTCAACAATTTGTAGTAGTAATAATAACATTAGGCTATTATTATCCTACCGCAGGGCAAAGGCCTTTTCTCATAGAGAGAAGGCACGAGGATTGATCACTAAGCTTGCTCAAGGCGGATTAGCAATTTCATAAAAACATGGTAAGAAGGTCAGAACATTTTCGATAAATTGTATTAAAGACACAACACGATACAAACAACAAAACTATAATTGTACAATTGTTTTTACAATTGTATTAAGATAGGAAAGGGTATGCTTAGATGGTTCGGTCATGTTGAGAGGATGAGTGAAAGACGATTGACAAAAGGTTTACTTGGCAGAGGTGAGTTGCAATGCCGGGAGGGGTCGCCCTAGTAAGACCTACACTGACCTTATTGGTGAGCTCCTTCAGAAAGGTCAGGTGCGGAGTACTCGTAACCGACATGCTTGTATGACGAGATGTATGAACCTAGATGAAGCGAAAGGAGTATGTAAGGATCGTAGCAGGTGGCGTTCTGTAGTTTCTGCCTACCCCCATGGGAAAAAGGCGTTTATGTATGCATGTATGTATGTTTCGTATCACAGCTAAATTCAAACGAATCAAAACTATCCATAGAAACAAATATTCTCAATCATCTTGTTTATGTAAGACATTTCAAAAAAAAAACTACTAACTTTTTAGACCTATGTACTTACCCTACTTTTATGTAAACAAAGTTTCATGAAAATCGATCTATTCATTTCGAAAGATAATGACTTGAAATTTCTATGAAATGCTGTAAGACGTAAACGCTCTAAAGTGATTAGTAGCACTGTTAACACAAATTACTACGTATTTTGTATAGTTTTACCCCATTTTAGAGTTTTGAAATGCGGGTGCGGATGTAAATTGGTTGAAACAAAGGTTTGTTTCATCTAAAACGGGTATTGGGAGGCTTTTATTTGAGTTTACAGTTAATTAAGTTGTATTTACCTTTTTGGCAATAAATTATGGTTAGAGTGTAAGCCTGCTGCGACCTCGGCAAAGCGGTTCGGCGAATGTTATTGGGTATTTGTGCTTTAATTAAGGGATTTGTAATAAAAACAGTTATTAGCCAATTGGCTGATTTTAAGCCAACCTACGCATTAATTGCGATTTTTATATAAGACTAAATAACTGACTCATCGAACTGCGCATCGCCATGTTTTTTTTTTATACATTGTATCTTTGTTGTAACTTTCTCTTTACAATAATTTGTGAAATTGGTGCAACTGTCCACGCGAGGACAATATGGAGTTGCGGGACATCTTAACAGGATACCGTGGCCCCGGAACGTAAAGGGCAACAGAAGGAACAGGGTGGTTTTTTAGTCAGTAAAAGTCTGACAGTCCCTTCCGCCCCACCCAGGGCGGAAGGAGTCATTTGATAATTTTTTACCACCTAAAAAAAAAGGACAATATGGAGTGAAATATGGATTCATTTTTAAATGTATAGACTAGCTTTTGCCTGCGGCTTCGTCCGCACAAGAGTCAAATTTGTAAACCTGTCTCAACATCATAGGATCAGCAATTTCCGAGATTTCTTGTTTAGACAGTTAATGATTGTGAATTATTATTGTTATTTTTAGTCCTAAAAGACAAATATTTGTTAATCATTTATTTATTAGACTAGGCGGATAACCGGCTCCAAAAAAAGGCTTAGTATTTTGCTACTCAATTCACTTACTGGTCACGACATATCAAAAACCGCTTGATGTATAAATATCAAATTTGGTAGGGCGATAGTTTACTAGTTAGTAGACATCCACTAAGGAAGGATTTTCCAAAATTCATCACCTATAGGAATGAAACGGTCATCCAAAGTTTTTATGGAGAAATCAATTTAAACGCGGATGATATTATTTATCATAATAATGAATAAAAACATAACATAACATCATATCACGCCTGTAATCCCCAAAGGGTTAAGCAGAGGTGCACCCATTACTACCCCCATTAGTAATGAATAAAAAATAAATTTTATCGAATACTTATTTGACTGACAGCCGCCATGACACACTGACAATAGTCTACCATAAAGGTTCAAACTAGCAAAGATATGATAACACACAGTATTGTCGAAGCCACAACAACGTTACTGACACAGGCTCACGAAATGCAATTTGTGTTTCGCCGAATTATTCGTGATACTGCAGCTATATTGGCAAGCTGCTCTTGGGCCAGCTATGCTGTGGCATTCCGCTGAGCCAGCCAGTAATCCAGATATTAGCATAGTACAGTGTTACACTGGCATTACGTTAGTAGCTATACATACCTTCAGAGCTTGCTGTTGTTTAATGTTTAAATGATAAATATAACATGACACCTGTAATCGCCGATGGGTTAGGCAGAGGTGTACCCACATTTCGCTTTTTCATGTTTAAGTCCCATGTAATAGGAGGCGAGCCTATTGCCATCAACCGTACACAAATCCATACTCCGAGGCTGCTACTGAGAGATTTCTGATGGAAAATGATAAAGTATGATATTACCAGCCTTTTAATATAAAACTAGCGCTCTTCCCGCGACGTCGGTCGCGTGTTTTTTCTTACGATTAGAAATAATGTCGGTGTGAACTGAGAAGAGTTTCTTCTCATGGCACTAGCTTTTGCCAGCGACTTCGTGCGCGTGTTTTTTTTTTTACCCGCGTTAGTAACGTTTTTGGTTATTGCTCAGCTCCCGTAGCCCGTAGCGTGATGTTATATAGCCTATAAATAAATAAATCAAAACAAAACAAAAAATCTCTTTGGCTTTATTATAAGTATAGATCTAAAAAGGCCAATTTCCGTAATTAAAAAAGTTTCAAATCTAGTCGCAATACATCTCATCTCAGCGACAAACAATGTCAAAAATGTAGGTGTATTTGACAGATTCAGGCTTAGATTAGGAAGCGAACGTTCTTAGAATTACGGAAATTGCCGTTTTCGTGTCCGCCATCTTGAATTTTTTGTTATGGTATTGGGTGACGACAAGCGAAACGACTAAAATTTGTTAAAACTCAGTGATTCGGTTTCTGACTTCGGACTTTCGGACTAGTATCTGCTACGACATGGCCTACGCCGCGTAGCAATAATATTATCTGGCTACGCGGCGGCTACGATATCTCGTAGCAACATTGGATCTTTGAATAGAATTGAAGTTATATTTGTTTGATTTTAGATCTCAGTATCGTTTGATCATAAATACTGTTGTGATTCGCATTAAGTATGACTTCCTTATCCTTCCTTATCTTATTCTACCTTATCTCATATTCCGTCCGATGGGATGACTATTCAACACAACTGGGGAGAAATCAGGCGCAGGACCATTTTATGCGCAATCTCCGGGCGGCTCCTGACAAATTCCTAAAATGGAACACTTTGCCCGACCTATGAATTAAAGCCAAGATCTTACGCTCAGCAGCAGTTCTATATTTTACCGCAATATTTGTATAATACGCGCCACGAAAGATGAGATTTGACAAGCATCAGTAATGGGGAGCTTGCGCAGGTATGGATGTACGAAATAGTTATCTATAATTTGTGTATCTATTCAGGGATATATCGATGACGTTAAGATTAAAATTCTTAACAATATTATAATATTTATTGCGAAATAATAAGTGTGGTGTGTCAAGTCTCATCTTTCTCACTCAACTACAAAAAAGAATGCAAACATAAAATTATTATTATGGTTACTGTCAGTGGATTATGAACAAATTGAAAACCTATTAAAAATACTAGTATGATAAATAAATAATGCAATTAATATTCACTTAAACACATTAATATACATACATATACACACCCTTACATAGACATCCACATAAGTACGTACACATTTGTACAACATACCAACATACACACATCACATACACACACCCCACAAACAAACACACCTACCCACACACCAACCCCACACACACGCACACCCCCACACACACTCACTCACCCCCACACACACACACAAGAATTAAGTTAATTTTTTTTTCTGCCTTAGAGTTATAAAAACCGGAGTAATTTTAAATTTGATTTAAGTATACTCACTTCGCTTTTCCAACGAGATATTTCGTTAGCCTAGTTTGGGTGTCAGTTGCAACACTGTCAAAAACAATTGTTTTACCTTATTTACTGTACTTTCCTGTTCCTTTTGTAATCTTTAAAGTGCAAATAAACTTATTTTTATTTTATTTATTTTATCTTTCGTAGCACGTATTGTAACGGCCTTCTTGTGAAAATAATTAGTTTTCGAGGCAATGCTACGAAAACACCATTTTAGGAAACCCTACACAATTTGAATACTATGTGTTTCAAGTAACTACTACTAAAACAATTGGGCCCATATCACGGAAAAATATTCCCCGAATTTCGAAAAATCTTAGCCCAATATATTGTGAGAGAGTTAAAACAATTTGACGCCTATTTGAATCACAAATTCTTGAGTTAATTAATTTTGTTTGAGTCGCGACATGTTTACAGCGACGTGCTTTGTTTATTTTTGTTTTATTTACTAGCTACTGCTCGCGACATTGTCTGCGTCTTTTTTTCCCATTCAACGAATGAACAGACGGATGAACGCACAGCCTAAACCGCTAATTGTAGGGACCTGAAACTTGGAGGGTGTGTTCTTTGTATGATGTAGGAATAAGAAATTATTTTTCAGAAATTCTACCCCTTAGGAAGTTAAAAATGGAGGCAAAGTTTGTATGGGCCAACGTGATTCCTTGGTCAAATGTACTTCAAATTTTGCATAAACATTCTTTGACAGAATTGACGGAAGACGTGCTTCGTATTTAAAAAAGAAAATAAAAAGAAAAATTGTTTATTGTTCCAAAATCGTTACAATACGTATAGCATGAGGCAGCCCCGTTAAGTTATTTACAATACTTGTGTTGGGGCTGACTCGCTACTTCCCCTGTAGTACATTTACAAAATGGAGACTAATAAACTAAAAATAATAAAAAGGATACAAATTAAAAACTAGTATTCTAACAAAAAGAGCAGCTCAATTGTGTATGTGTACGTATGTGTGTGTGTGTGTGTGTGTGTATGTGTGTGTGTGAGTGTGTGTTTGTGTGTGTATGTGTGAGTGTGCGTGCGTGCATGTTTGTGTATATGGTATGTGAGCGTGTGTGTATGTTATGGATTCCATTTTAGCAAGGTTTTTTTCCATTTTAGTCAATTTTTTTTTTAAACATATTGAAATTCATCTCCTAGCGGAATAAAATTTTCGAATTCTACGCGGGCGAAGTCACGAGCAAAGCTAGTTAGTTACTTATACTTATAATCAGGTAAGAACTCAATCGTCAATAAAACTTGAACACAATGCGACGCAAGGCAATATTTTTGTTTGTTTTCTATAGAAAGGAATTGCCACAAATAACTCGCCAGCAATAAACTTCTGATAAAAAATGAATATTTTATTCAGAATCCCCTTTGATGTTTGAAGAACATGCAAATAAAAGAACTTCGTTATTGATAACAAACAATTGAATAACGAAAAGTTTTTATTATTTAAATAAAATGAAGAATTTCAATGTATACAAAACCAAATGAGTTTATTTTCGAATTCCCAGTGACCAACTTGACTGATATTTTAAGTGAACTCTTTACAGAATAATAATAATCCCTTTTAATATTTTTATTGTTATACTTTGACTGTTATATTTTTATTGTTGACTTTGTCCGCGTCAATATCAATTTATCAATTTACTAACTTTCATTCCCATAGGAGGTGAATTGAAAAAAAAAACTTTCTTAGCATACGTCTACTAACTGTAAACTACTTCCCTACCAAATTTTATCTTTATACGTCAAGCGGTTTTCGATATTTCGTGATGAATGAGTGAGTGAGTGACCTTTCGCATAATTAGATTAGATATAATAAACCCATACTGTCCCACTGCTGGACAAAGCCTTCCTTCATTCCGTCTATCAGTCGCGACTTTGTGCTACGACTTTCCAATTCTTAAGGAAGCCATCTAAGCCGTCCCGTCATCTCCTTCGGGGTCTATCACCTCACCATTTCAGCACACCAATCTTGCCTCTACAAAATAAAACTACTTAATTATATTAGCCTTTAAAGAAGCTTTTGCCCTGCAGCGGGTTCATGATCTAGTAGCGCGTTTGTATCGCTGCAAAAAAGTCACTAGGTGTACCTGGTATAAGTCTTCATAATTCATAGAGTTATGTAGCCTTTCACAAAATTTCAAATTAATATTAACTGCCAATATTCACTGCCTCGTTGGTCTAGTGGTCGCAAGCGCGACTGCTGTGCATGACGTCTTGGGTTCGATTCCCAGGTCGGGCAAAGTGTTATTAGGTTTTTCCATCAGGAATTTCTCAGTAGTAGCCTCGGAGTCTGGATTTGTGCCCGGTTGATGGCAATAGGCTTGCCCCCTATTACATGGGACTAAAAACATAACTGGCGAAATGTGGGTGTACTAATGGGTACACCTCTGCCTAACCCTTCGGGGATTACAGGCGTGATGTTATGTATGTTTATGTAATATTGAAAAAATAAAAAATGTCAAAGCTAAGTCACCTGCTGAGCATGAGGTCATAGGTACGATTTGGATCGGGCAAAGTTTTGTTGTGTTTCCATCAGGAATTTCTCAGTAGCAGCCTCGGAATCTAAAATTGTGCCCGGTTGATGGGAAGAGGATTTTTGCAGAGATTTAATCGCTATATTTTTTCGTCTACCTTGCTGTTTTACCGCTAGAGTCACGATACAGACGCACGTTTATATCGCTGCAAGAAATAGCAGTGTGCTCTTACTCTTAACAAAGGGGTTATATAGCTTATTAAGTAGGGGAAGGCTATAAAGTGTAGCAAAGGTCACGGTCACGGTCACGAGGCAAGCCAGGCTTGCATTGTTCTTAAGTGGGGCTTGCATATACTTATTGAACTGCTGCGGGGTGGTATGTAATAACTAATCACTACCTACACGTGGCGGGTAAATTAATAATCGTTTTTTTATCAAATCAAATCCAAAGTCAAAACATTTATTTCAATTAGACAATTTACAAGCACATTTGAATTGTCAAGGATTCTATGGAGAAGAACGAGGAAGAAACTTCACGGACACCCTTTTCAGTTAGGATTTTACAAAAATTCTGGTTACAATATTTTTGTTGACATAACATAACATACCATCACGCCTGTAATCCCCGAAGGGTTAGGCAGAGGTGTACCCATTAGTACACCCACATTTCGCCAATTATGTTTAAGTCCCATGTAATAGGAGGCGAGCCTATTACCATCAACCGGGCACAAATCCAGACTCCGAGGCTGCTACTGAGAAATTCCTGATGGAAAATCCCAATAACACTTTGCCCGACCTGGGAATCGAACCCAAGACCTAATGTACAGCAGTTGCGCTTGCGACCACTAGACCAACGAGGCAGTCACTTCACAGTTCTTGGTGAATATATAAAAAGAACAAGATAATAAATAAGGCATGGCAGGTTCTTAAAAGATGACTAATCCCAACTGACAGCGTTTGGTCACGAACATGACGCGTGGATCATCACAATAAAATAGCTAAATAACGAAGATCGTCATATCAAATTGAAGTTCTCTTACAAAACGATGAAAGATTTCAAGTGAAAAATATAACATAGGTATTAAGAATAAGCTGTTCTTTAATCAAAATACATTTCATTCAAGACATCTGAATAGTTTCTAAGTCGGTCGGTCTAATCCGTTGTTAAATCAAAATGCTGAAGGACAGTCGTATTCCAAATCGCAAGTCGACAAGTTGAATACTTTTACGTGGGCGCTAGTGCTAGGCCTACACTACAGAAGTAAAGCGAAAATTTTGACGGCACGGTTGGCGCAGTGGTTGAGCGATGAGCTGCTGCACTACGAGTCGCACGGAACAAATATTGGATTCAGAAAGTTGTCTTGGGTCTGGCTGTTTGTGTTTGCAAGTTTATATGTTGTAAACGCACTCACGATACAAAATAAATTCTTAGCGTAAAGGGCAAAGTTTTAATTTAATAAAACCGAGGTCATGTCTAGTATTAAACAAGAAAAACGTATAGATAATAATGTTTACTTAAAAATAATGTTTTTATTTTTAACACAGTTAATTTAAAACATAAAACCATCCAACTAATTAGTTTAAACGAACAAGGGTTCTGCATTATGTTTTAATGTAAAAGTTTAGGTTACGTCGAGTAATTTAATTTAAAGTATTTCAGTTTCACTCCGCATGTCAAAAGGTAACAAAGAGACTAATGACATTGGAAGAGAGCTGGAGTGTTACCGTTAAGGTTGACTCATTCAATCCAAAATAATTCAATCATGGGCCCCGCTAACGTCACACAATCGGTAACCGATTTTTGTCGGAGAGAAATGGAACGTACTGATGATTCGTATTCAGTGCAACTTAAAATAGTGTTTAACTTTTATTTATTTTTTTCCTTTGTAAGTTACAGCAATGTTTTGTGCGCATGCAGAGTTTACCTTAAAGTGATTGTTACACTTTATTCTGATTTGTTGATTATGATTATTGCTTGTGTCAGTGTATACAATCGTTGGTGAACCCAATAAATAAATAAATAAATGACAATAGTGCAACTCAACCGTTATACGAAAATTCGGTCCTACCAAACTATGAAAATAATCATCCGATCCGATTATCGGTCCTACAAAAAGGAAAGTTTATTTTTAAGCGGGCGATGCAACGAGCAAAAGCTAGTAGCACATATAGCAAACCTAATATTTGTAGATAGATGCCACTATCATGTAACAAACCTAATATTTTATGACCTATCTCTCTTTATTAGGACATAAAATTTTAATGACCTGTGTCACTGCATTAGATTTTCAACTGCACTTTTATAGTGAGTAAACCAGTTTGATCACTGATTCGCAACTTTTTTATTATTATTTTATGAGCTTCACTTATGTCATGCAAGATTTGAAACTTATTTCAAAAAGGGTGAGAAGGTTTTGCGCGTGTTTATTATGAATTGTACTTGGTTGATTGTTTGTATGACTTTATTATGTAATGAAACTGCTAGTTTGGGGCAGTTTTATTTCAAAAAATGCTTTCGATGATTGATACAAAAAGTTACATTAGTTTTCAAAAATACCTAATATTCGTAAGAATTTAACTTTAAAAGAATTTCTTAAAGAGTGTATAAATTTAAATATATATATATATTAAATCTCTAGCGATTGATGGGAAACAGGAGTAGGTGGTTTAAATTCTGATTATAAAAAAACAATGACAATTACACTTACGTATTCAATCTTATTATATTTTATATCACTTTCTTTTTTTTATTGCTTATAATATGGTGTACAATATCCTGACATTAGAGTATCATCATAAAACAGCATCGAACTCTCTCACCGCACCGCGAGTCCCTGCAGTCGAGCTTGTACGTGACAACTCTATTGTTGCCTATTGTCAACTGCTAAGCGAAACCAGTGCTAATAGACTACCGAATAATGATGACAAGTGCTCATGTCCTTGGTATGTACAGTCATCAAAAAATAGCTTTTTATAAAAAAAAGAAAACCGCCTTTGGTTTTGTTTTTTGTTATGTAGGTATTGCCACCGACTTCCAAACTAAAGTTTTTTTTTTGTAGTTTTTGAAGGCGGTTCTTTTTTTTGGAAAAAGCTTTTAATTTTTTTAATTTTTAGTGCTTGTGTGTTAAAGTTTGAAACCCTTACAAAAAGCCCTTTCAAATAATACCTCACTAGATATATTTAATTTTGAAAAGTGGTAGGAGAGGGGTTGACGCACCCCCTCCCCCTTTACCTTCAATCAGTCATCGACTACACGTATAAACAAAGCAATTTTATTGGTACAAAAAAAAACATACGCAGCGAATTGAGAACCTCCTCCTTTGTAAAGTCGGTTGAAAATAGGTATCCAGGGTCGTCAGATATAGTTAAAATTTTGTTAGAAGCCTATAATGTCTAGAAATACAGGTCCTATTTTGAAAATTCTTTCAATAATAAGAAGCTACATTATGCCTGACTGCTACAGTATAAATTCCATTATCAAAAAAAAAACCCCTATATTATTCCTTTCTTCAGAAAGGTCAAATGCGCAGTACTCGTGACCGGCATCCTTGTATGACGAGATGTATGAACTTAGATGAAGCGAAAGGAATATGTAAGGATCGTAACAGGTGGCATTCTGTGGTTTCTGCCTACCCCCATGAGACAGACAACAACAGACAAGACCCAAGACACATCCAAGACAGACAGACAGACAAGACCCCAAGACAGTTAATCGTTTCTCTGGGACTCGTCGAGCTTCATTGCCTCGACTCTTTTCTGGTGGCCTCAACTGTTTCTGGCTTTCAGGAGTTGCAGTGGGTGGGAACAGTGTGGCGGGCTTTCCCCAAATTACCCCCATGAAAAAAAGGTGTGACTTTATGTGTAATCGGAATCCGTAAGAAATATTTACGCGGCCGAAATCGCGGGCACATACTAGATCGTGACAAACAATACTACGTATCCTATACACTATACATTCTAGTACATAATACGTAATACGACAATCATGGTTAACAATGGGCCAGCATGTTAATTGGGCCCACAATGCATGGTCCATTGTTGTCAAGTCCTTCATTGTGTAGTTTTCAACCGTCATTTAATAGTCAATTGTTACTGACAGCTAAATAGTGGTTAATGTTAACACTAATAACGTTAATTATAGATAATGCGTTAATTGTTCTGTGATATGGATGATTAGTGTACACCCACATAGTAGTAGTTACACGCTTATTACGTCGCCCACAGCTGCTGTAAATTACGTCGCGTATTTGGCGAAGAAGATAGAATGAAGGAATAATTTATAATGAATTCGTTTTGTAGTAATTTGTAATGTAATGTCAAGTGGTAATAGATTCGCCCAATTACATGGGACAACATAACTGGCGAAATGTGGGTGTACTAAAGGGCACACCTCTGTCTAACCCTTCGGGGATTACAGGCGTGATGTTATGTTGTAATGTAATGTAAAAACTAATGCACCTATCCGATTCAATGTAATTTTAACCTTACTACTATAAACTATTATTATACGAAACTCTGGATAGATGGATGTTTATGTCTCAATCGCGCCAGAACGGCTGAACGGATCTGCATGAAATTTGCCACAGAGATGGATTAAAGTACCTACTGAATAGCAACATAAATGATAACTTTTATTTCGTTTTTGTATTTTGCTAGGCTTAGGGATTTAGCCTGCCTGCCGGGGTTGCGGGACGTCTTCACAGAATACCGTGGCCCCGGAACGTAACGGGCAACAGAAGGAACAGGGTGGTTTTTAGTCATTAAAAGTCTGACAGTCCCTTCCGCCCCACCCACGGCGGAAGGAGTCATTTGATGATTTTTACCAAGTAAAAAAAAAAGAGGGATTTAGCCTCAATATAATATCTACTATGCCCTAGCAGGTTTTATATTTAAGACTTATACTACTTATGTAACATATTTAACAATGAATGCAATAAATAAGTAAATAATAAATAGACATTTAGGTAAGTCTCAACGTATTTTTAGCTATTAAATATCAACTCGAAATTACGCGTGATACGTAGGTAATTCGAACGCGTACAAAACCAAATGCACAGATTTATACTAACTTCAAAACTTTCGTCTGGTAAAAATTATGCGACCGACCGACAAAATTCGGTGTGGTCAAGCATACCGAATTTCGGTCGCGTAATTTCCGCTTAACGTTACCTATATAATTATTTAAGAACATTTTTTGGGACTAATCATCGTCCTCTCAAAAACATGATTAAAGATCACAGGGGAATCCAAAACAGTAACTTTCCTAATATATAGTTAACCTGTTTAATGTACAATGTTACGTGAGAAACTCATGAATAAGAGTTTTATTCCAGGCGCAAACTACTCAAAATAAACATTTAATTTTTAGCAAAACCCCTATCCACCGCTTTCCGCCATTCTGCCGTTATCGCTCCGCTCCAGCGCTGAATCAGCACCCTTAATAATCACGTACGATAGTTTATACTCATTAGGGTCTGTTCACACAAAGTCGCGAGGCGTTGCGATGAGGCACGCATTTTTTTAGATTACTATAAAATATTGGGTGTTTGGTGTATCGTTTGCCAAATCGAATTGACCGATACGAGAGGTGATTTGCTATCTCTGATAACAAATCTCCTCTCCTATCGAAAAGTGATGCGCTTAACAGCGCGGCAAACTTCAAAACGCTTCGTTTGCGCGTAGCAGATAGCATAGAATATTTCGCTATAATGTCACGCCAGAGTATGTATGAAGATTCTTGCCCATTCTTCTTCATAGAACCTTTTACCTTTCAAAAAGGGGAAACTAGTTTCAATACTTTTTTTTTCCTAAAAATGAGTTTCAAAAGTCTCCTTTACTGGTGCCTGGTGCTTTGGTGGTGGTGGACTGCCTTTTGGTCTAGTAGTCGTAAAGCGCGACTGCTGAGCACGAGGTCTTGGGTTCGATTCCCGGGTCGGGCAAAGTGTTATTGGGTTTTTCTATCAGGAATTTCTCAGAAACATAACTGGCGAAATGTGGGTGTACTAATGAGTACACCTCTGCCTAACCCTTCGGGAATTACAGGCATGATGTTATGTGTCCTTTACTGGTTCAATTTAAATAAATGATCTGATCTGACTTCAACTTTGCTACCTTAAAAAGCGCGCCTAGAGAGCTAGTCGCGTCGCGTCGCGCCACTGTGTAAGATGACCCTTATTAATCACATACGACAGTTCATACTCGTTAGTTCCTACATAATTTATGAAGCAAGTTAATTTGCCTACGCTACACTAGGTAGACTACCAGGTAGGAAATTTTCCTTTTATCAGTTCTCCCAAACTATAATTTACGCTTCATAAATTTTTATTACATTTGTGGAGTTACTGGAACCAGGGTTGGAGCCATTATAATTCAATCAATTATGACGATAAGCTTTGACAGCGTCCAGGGCGTCGCGAAAATAAAGGTTTTACGGGAGAAAACAAGTCTTCATTTTATTTTAGTTGAGATAAAATTTAATTAATTTTGAAATAATCCAATATCACTTTGCCCGTCCTGAAAATCGAACCCAAGACCTCATGCTCAACAATCGCGCTTTGTTACCATTTGAACAACGAGGCAGTCCTATCGATATTTCCTTTTCTATTAACATCACATCTATTATTTTTTACAATTATTACATAAAAAGGATAATCGAAGGATATTTTCTTTTTTAATTTTTCCCATCTATGTAGGTACATTTTTCCATAAACTGGTAAACAGGCAATTTTATTGATATAACATAACTACGTTATATCACAAAAAGCCTCTACAAAAAAATCTTAACAAATCTACGTAACTATGTTACCGAAATGGATCGCTCTAACCATTCGGTAACGAGAGACGTTTTAACCACTAACACAAAAGCCTCACACCTCGAAATTTCCCCGAAACCTCTTTATCAGTTATCGTGGAATCCATTTCCATGCTAGATTTCTTTTTACCGGATACATTTAGGCACCGGAAATCTGTCTTTTAAGCCTATTAGAGCGAAGAATATTACCAACGAATGTCTATTGTTAGAACCAAACCTTTTTGCGCTTAGGGTAAAACTTTTGAGGTGTGAAATACAGGAAAAGGTGACAGCACGACATAAATTAAAGGTTACTACAGAAAAAATCGTGTGTTACGACCAATATTCTGTGATATTTTTCCTTAGGCATCACAACCAGTTGCCGCAACGACCAGATCGTAGTGCCTTTTTGTAGTTTCTTTTGATAAATCATAATTTATTGAATCACGACTGAATAATTTATTGAGCACGTTAAGCTGTTGGTCCCGGCTGCCTTACGTGGATCTTTGATAGTCGTTACGAGTCGTCAGAAGCTTGAAACTCTGACAACCAGTCTCACCTAGGGGTATCGTATTACCCAGTTGCTGGGTTGTAGAGGTCAGATAGGCAGTCGCTCCATGTAAAATAGCTGATCCGGTTAGACTGGAAGCCGACCCCAATATGGTTGGGAAGAGGCTAGGCAGATGATGATAATTTATTAAATCAATTTACATTGCACTATAGGTACTCCTTTTATTATCGGATAAATGCGAGTTACTTTAGTTAGCCTTGTGGAAAAACGTTAGCTCAAAACTTAAAACTGTCGGGGTGCGGAAAAATGCTCAGAGCGACCGCCGTGCCCCGGCCAAAGATAGTTTGAGGAACACTGGGGTTTTAATTAGTCCTCAACTTAAGTTGAGGCAACTCGCAACTCTTTAAAAGCTTCCTATAAAAGTTGATAGTTGCTATAACGTTGCCGGTTGCCGCAACTTTTTGGCAATTTGTGAGCAACTTTAATAGCCGAGTTGCCGTATACCGTTGCCGTAGTGACACTGGCATTGCCGGGCACACGGAGAGGGAGGGAGGGTGTGAAATCGCCCGAAGTGTTGCGATTGACGGTTGAGGGAACCGACAACTTTAAAAACCGGTACAATATTTAAAAGTATAATTTTGCGGCAACTAGCAACTAACTTTGTCATCGATTGCAGCAACTGAAAACTGTTGACGATTGCCGCAACTCGAAACTCGAGTTGCTCTGTGTGCGCAGTCCAATTGAAATGTATGTAAACAGCAAGTTGCCAGTTGCCAAATGCTGCAAAACTTGCCCTGTGTGTCTGTCACAGCACTCCGCGTTTTTATGTTTCGAGCCAAAATACCCTTATAGAGCTAAAGTAACTAGTATGGTTTAGCATTAGACAAAAGCGGCTAAATAACGATAATAATTAATAGGTTGTTTTCTTGAAATAACTACATTTTGGTAATATTTGATTAAAGTAAATGGAAAATAGTTTGTATTGCTTTGTAAATAACCAAGATAACTACATGCTAACATTGAAATATCGACAACGTTGTAACAATATTTGTGTAATGTTTTAATGAATGGAATATAGTAAATTGTGATCTTGTTTACCGTAGGAATTGATGAAGCTCGAGCTAAATTATTATTTGTTTTGAAAATTCAATGTCAAAGTCGAATATTTATTTAAATTAGACATTTTTGAACGTCATTAACAAGATAAAAATATTATTGAATCTAGTTGCCTCTTTCAAAAGCGTATGGAGAAGAATAGGCAAGAAATAGTTAACAAAAAAGAAAATGAAATATACTTACATAAACTTTAAAAAAATGTTTATCAATAATTTGGTGTCAAAAAATGACATAAAATAAAAAATCTATTTAAGTACAACGATAGGTACTAAATGCTACAAATTAAGAAATAAAATCTACATTAATCATGTTTATAGATACTTAGTGCCTACATTAGATTAGATACATCGATGTAACCTCTAAATTATGTCGACCAGGTATGTGTCGCTTTTAAGACGTAAGCTACAACTGTTGCTGTAGTTACCTTTATATGGGCTTTCAATGGTTTTTTTTTTCATATTTAATGGTAAGGAAAGCTTTGTAGTTGCCATGAACAGGTAGTGTTCTGAATGCTAATTATATACACGTGTCTCGTCTTATAGAGCAGTACATAATAGTCTAATAATAGAATAAGAAGGCTTGAAGTGACATGCTTACGTTTCAAATAAAAAAATAAAAAATAATTTGTTTGAATAAAACCTATTTAGTAACATAACATCACGCCTGTATTACCCGAAGTGTTAGGCAAAGGTGTACCCATTAGTACACCCACATTTCAAAGTTATGTTTTAGTCCCATGTAAAAGAGAGCAAGGATATTGCCTTCAACCAGGCACAAATCCAGACTTCGAGGCTGCTACTGAGATATTCCTGATAGAAAAAAACCGATATTTATTTTCCAGACTTAGGAATCGAACTCAAGACCCCATGCTCTGCAGTCGCGCCTTGCAACTACTAGACCAACAAGGCAGGTTGATGTGTATAAAATAATCATCATATAAAACTACTTGAAACTTACTTGAAAAATCTATTGAATATTAATTTTTCAATCTCAACCCTAAATCATACGCAGGTTTAATTATATTTCAGTACAGAATTGTACTATACTAACTTAATTACAACGTTCTTCACGAAAACAGGTCAATTATTCAAAACAATTCGCGCACCTTGAAATTTTAATGGTTCATTTAAATAAACGACGAGATTAAACTTGGAATATTGAAATAATGGATATACGGTGACATAAAGCCGGATAACCATTTTATTAAAGAAACGATTTGAACATTATGACGGTTTTTTATTAACTAGTATTTTTTTTATTTACCAAAAACCTGAAATCTGATCATGTTCCATACATTTTTGTCTAGTTATGCGAACATCAATATGGATCAACTATATTTTTTATCGTCATTCATATTACATACATTACATAACATCACGCCTGTAATCCCCGAAGAGTTAGGCAGAGGTGTACCCATTAGTACACCCACATTTCGCTACTTATGTTTTTAGTCCCATGTAATAGGGGGCGAGCCTATTGCCATCAACCGGGCACAAATCCAGACTCCGAGGCTGCTACTGAGACATTACTGATGGAAAAACCCAATAACACTTTGCCTGACCTGGGAATCGAACCCAAGACCTAATGCACAGTAGTCGCGCTTGCAACGAGACCAACGAGGCAGCCTTTTATCATCATTTAGTTACAAGTTTATTAAACTGTTTATTATCTTATTTTTTAATTAAATTACATTTGAAAATATTTAAAGTTTTTTTTTTAAACTTTAACTATATCTGACCCTGCATACGTATCCCTTTTGTTGCTTGTAGGTACTATTGTACCTATATCTGAGGGCCCAGTAAACGTAACTTTAGTTCGATTTTTAAATTTGAAAACAATCACGTATTTTATTTTTAAGTCTTTATTTATATCAATAAGTATTGGGTATCAATGATGGTGTTTGCCGTATAATACAAAAAAAAAAACAAAATGCTGTAGGATACTCGTTTTCCAAATTTGAAAATCGCCTGGAATCGATTACTCGTAAGTCGACAAAAAGGTTGGCACTGGTGTCGATTCTCTTGGTCACAAACTAAACTAAGACTAATTCCATCTTTTTCTGTCCAATAAAACAAGAAAGAGACTAATGTAAATAAGAGCTGTCAAATTTAGTAAATCTGACATATCCATATAATTATAGTTGACATCTTAAAACGTATGGATTAAAAATACGGAAAAGTTCAAGGCAAAACTAAATTTGCATCGCTAACTTAGTTGTTTAATGTCACGGAATGTCACCGTCCTTTCCTTTCGCTGTATGTTAGTAAGAGATGTCAATTCTCTAAATTTAGTCTAGTTTGTGAACAAGAGAATCGGCACCATTATTTTTCACAATACGACTCCTGTGCTATATACAAGATCTTCTACTCCTTCCTCTTCACTACACCTAGCTGAAGCCGTTAAACAATTACGGCATATTTTTTTAATCACCTTCGTAATTAAATTTTTCCGGAAATATTTTCTAGTTGACGGTAATAACCAAAAGTTTACGGTGAAAAGTCAAAAGGAGTTAATAAACTTAATGGTATAACGGAAGGCGCCACTGGCGCCTGTGACAATGGCGCTGAATAATAAACGTAATTAAGTAATAACTTAATTTGGAAAATGAAATACCCGTTCGTATAATTTAATAGTTAACTGGTTATTACCTACAGCCATTATTTTACCTACAGCCGTTATTTTATGCCAGTCACGCTTTCTAACGCTGTTTATTTTTTTATATTTAAACAAGTTTGATTCGATTTCCGATGCTCTTTAACTTCTATTTTAACACATATACATAGTATTTTTTTTAATTCGATTCGAGTTCGATTCACAGTTCGGGCAAAGTTTTATTGGGTTTTTCCATCAGGAATTTCTCAGTAGCAGCCTCGGAGTCTGGATTTGTGGCCGGTTGATGGCAATGCGCTCGCCTCCTAATACATGGGATTTAAACATAATTGGCGAAATGTGGGTACACCTCTGCCTAACCCTTCGGGGATTACAGATGTGATGTTATCTTAAGTTTTGTATAGTACATATATGTAATTATGAATTTATATTAGAGATTGCATAGATTTTATGAAATTGTTTTAATTATTTACGCTTGCAAGGTGGATTCGGGATATCAGATTTATATTCATTATAAATCTTCGTTTTCTAACAACGTTTTCCTTCACCGATGTCAGTGCTGTCTAAGATAAACTTAGAAACGACATATATGTATTGAAGAAGTCACATTGGTACTTTCCCAGTGGCGAACATGACAGGCGGGCCTTCAATACGCAGTGACTTAGGGGCAGGTAAAAATAAACCCTATTTTCGAAAAGGGATATAAAATGAAAACCTATACCAAAAAAATGCCATGTGTATCTGTGCGGAATATAAAGCCGATATGAGTAGACATCAAATACATAAAAATAGAAAAGGATTCTCTCAAATAGATCCGGATTATATTCCCCACTAGTGAACCGCTCCGGCTTTGTACGGGTGCAAATTTCCGATATTTTCCGGGAAATATTCTAAATAAATCTAACAACCTTGTCCAGGAAATTATGAATACAACAAAAAAGAATCAGCAACACATTTAGCCGTCCATTTTTATTTTTATAGAAGACTAGCTTACGCCAGCGGTTTCGCTCGCAATTTAAATTTAAGTTACTGTTGATTACTATTGTTTTACTCTCGTACAATAACTTGCACCTACCATGTTATCTCTTCACCACCTTTGGTCGACTGCTAGAGAATGCCTAAGGCATTAAGTCCGCCTTTGTACTATTGTTGCATAAAGTTTAAAAAAAATATGATTCGAAAAACATGTGGCGCCAACTATCATCATAAAAACGTTATTGTGACTTCTCTCGGGAACAGTACTTTTTATAAGGATGAAAGGTACCCGTGTCAGTTTCTCTACACAACGTATATGCAAAACTTCAGGATGATCGGTTCAGTGGTTTAGGCGTGGAAATGAAACGAACAAACAAACTTACTTGCGCATTTATAATATTACTGACGACTTTTTCCGCGTTCACTTTGATTTCTTCATACAAACTTTGGAACACCGTTAAATCCCCTTAGGGGGTGATTTTTGAAAAATCCTTTCTTATCGAATGTCTACGTCATACAAAGAACGCACCCTCTAAGTTTCAGGTCTCTACAACCAGTCATTCAGGACAAAGCATTATAATATATTTGTATACTATACTAGTAGATGAATGTCAGTTTATTTATTTATTTATTTAAACTTGATTTGACGGGCCTGTTGGTCTAGTGGTTAGCGGCCCTGACTGCTAAGCCGGAGGTCGTAGGTTTGATTCCCACCCAGGACAAACTTTGTGTGTTGAGCATGATTGTTAGTTCTGTGTCTGGGTGTGATTTATCTGTAATATGTATGTATTTATAAATTATATAAGTATGTATATCAGTTGTCTGGTTATCATAAGACAAGCTCTGCTTAGCTTGGGATCAGATAGCCGTGTGTGAGTTGTCCCAAGATATTTATTATTTATTTATTATTAGTTATTTATAAACTTTATGCAACAAATGTACAAAGGCGGACTTAATGCCTTAGGCACATGCCTTATTTACATAGTTAAATTAACACAGAATTCTCGTTTGTTCCGTTATCTAAAAATAACACTGATCACTATTGTTAAATTCTGCCAGTCACAAGCCCAAAACTGTGGGCCGAAACATCGGTATTACCCCGGACTTGTCAACTCTTCAAAGGGTTTAAAAGGGTTCATTCAATCGCTGAACAATATTGGACGTATTTCGCTTTCCCTGCGGCTACGACTTACAAATTTATTTGCGAGAGTTGGCCTTTTTATTGAAACAGACGTTCAATGTAGAGATAAAGTTCTACAACATGGCGCGCCCCTCCATATGACTATTTCAATGTGTGTAGTCTAGCCATATGAAAGAGTTTCTATGTAGTTGTAAGTATTCGACTTCAGGAGCAGGCCAGCAGAGTTGTTGGTCAACTAATCATAAATAGTAAGACCGCACAAGACAACGAGCGTGTCATTTTCATATAGAATGTCAGTGCAGCGCCATACTAATAATAATGAGTAATTATGGGCGCTGCTAGTCGATCACTAAATCGATGATTTGTTTTTGTTTCGATAGCCATCTCAGACTGTGAGTAACAGTACTTATAGTAATAATCACCAGAAGATTGTGCATGAAGTAATACCAACTACTGTAAATTTTTGAGACAATAAACTATTTTTATTTTTTATTTTTTTTTAGTCTTGTAAATACTTTCAAACATTTTGAATTTGTGGAGGGACGCGCCGTGTTATTGTAGTTTATTTCTACTCGTTTGAAATGAAGCTTTCTCTGTCGACATGACAAGCTTTTTTTTTTACATTTCCTCTGATGTGGGTCTTGCTAAGTAGGTTGTTTGTGTCGTGTCTGTATTTACATTATTTTATTCCTTATTATCTTGAAAATATACTGAAAATAACCCTTTAATAATCACGTCGTATAGAGTTTAAAGCAATCGCTTTGTTAGTCTCGTGGTCGTATGTGCGATTGCTGGCCTTTTTTTTATGTTGTAAAAATCATCTCATCATATTATAAATGCGACAGTGTGGCTGTCTGTCTGTCTGTTACCTCTTCACGCTTAAACCACTGACCCAATTTAGGTGAAATTTTGTATAGAGATAGTTTAAGACCCGGGGAAGGACATAGAATAGTTTTTATCTCGGAAATCACCCCCTAAGGCGGTGAAAAGGGGGGTGGAAGTTTGTATGCAAGTACGATATAAACAAATTCCACGCGGACGTGGTCGCGGGCAAAAGTTAGTTATAAATAATTATATTTTGTTTAGGTAATTAGAGTGCTGTAGGTACACAAACACACACACACACACACACACAAACACACATTCACACACACATTATTGTCTATAGACAATAATGTCTGAAATAAACATTATATTACTAAGCAGTCTTATTCAAAATTAAATAATGCGTAGACTTAATTAGTGCTTAAGAGATCACAGCACTTAAAATCAAACATAATTTATCATACAATTAATATAGGAAATCCCAATTTAATTTCAAATTTTCTCAGAAGTTCGTTGATTATGACTTACAGTGATTGATGAGGTAAGGTACAGGATTTATATTTCGCATTAATTAGAAGGTATTCTTGAAGTACTCGTCTCGTAAGTTTGATAGAGTTTGTGTTAATAAATAAATCTTAATTAAGACATTTTCGATAAAAAATCGACGTGGACGAGGTAAAAGTAGTAGGTATATATGGATCGTAGCAGGTGATGTTCTGTGGTTTATGCCTGCCATGAGAAAAAGACGTGAGTTTATGTATGTGTATGTAACTATGTAAAACAGTTTAATAATAATAACATATTGTTTCTTTAGCCAGTTATGTTTAAGTCCCATGTAATAGGGGGCGAGCGTAATGCCATCTAGCCAGACCCAGAACAACAATATGTAGGTCATATAAATATTTGCTGAGTTATGAATATGAATGTGGATGGAGAGCAAGAGGAAGACCAAAGAAAAGATGGATGGATTGTGTGAAGAAGGATATGAATGAAAGAGGAGTCAGTGGTTGCATGACGGCTGACAGGACGGAATGGAAGAAGAAAACGTGTTTCGCCGACTCCAAATAACTTGGGACAAGGGCAGGTAGACGATGATGATGATAAATATTTGCTGAGTGCTGGAATCGAAGCCGCGATACTCAACACGTTAGCAAACCGTCAACTTTTTAATCCGTCCGAAATTTGAATCTGGCACGCATCCTCCACTTAATATTCTCTTAATAGCTTATCAATACAGTTCAATTACCTTTTCAATTAAAAAATGCAAAATTACCGACAATTTATGCAATCGCTTCACGTTTATCGACCAATAGGCGACAGTACAACGCCCGCATCATAATGAGAATCAATTTATGTCTTATCAGTAAGCCGTGCTGTTATCAACGGTGAATTTTAATGTTCCCCGAGCCAATTATTAGCTTATACTTTATTCTGAACACGGTAGCTGTGGGATGCCTGAGAAGTACACAGGATATTTTGAAAACATGTCTGTAATTTTAATAGAAAAAATGAAATTTAATAATAACTAATTTATTGTCGTTAGGTGATAAAGTGTACCTTGTAATTCTTTGTATAAGCGGGTCGGCGCATTCGGTTCGGTATTTTTAATAATAATATCTTCCCAGCTAAATCTCTGTCACGGCGGTCAATTTCAATGGAAGCTATCAGGTCGTACAGATATCAGGCGCAGGATCAACTGCTGCAAGGGAATGTTACGCCCCCAACTTTGAAAATCCGGGCTGTACTGAGAAGTTCCTAATGGAAAAACCCAGTAATATCACTTTTTGCCTGACCTGGGAATCAAACCCAGGACCCCACAGTTAGTAGCGCTAACGACTAGGCGACTTTCTCTTAAGTTTTTCCATACACAGTTTAGAACCCGTTTCATCCCATAAGGAGTGATTTTTCAAAAACATTTTTTAGCGGACATCTACTGACTATAAACTACCTCCCTGCCAAATTTCATCTTTACACATCAAGCGGTTTTCAATATGACGAGCGGTAATGAGTGAGTGAGTGAATGTCGCTTATATATATTTAGAAGATTATGTTTATAAACGCATCAACGATGCAGGAGAGATTCCAGCGGCAAGAAATTAAATTGCATTGAGAATTCTGAAATGAATAGGTCGACCCTTAAGTCGACCTTTATAGCGTGGATTTTCAATGTTGAAGTGCCAATTAAATAAAGCCTAGCTTTCACCATATAATTGGCTGTTTGAGTATATGAGTGTGTTGAAAACCACACCCACGTAGTATTATACATTTATGTAAATACTAGCTTTCGCCCGCAGCTTCGCTCGCAAATTAAGTTTAAATTCGATCATAATTCGAAAAACATGTGGCGCCATCTATCAGCATAAGTACGTTATTGTGAGTTCTCTCGGGAACAGTACTTTTTTCGGGATGAAAGGTACCCTATGTTCGTTTCTGTACACCTGGCAATGTATATGCAAAATTTCAGGATGATCGGTTTAGTGGCTTAGGCGTAAAATAGTAACAAACAAACAAACAAACAAACTTACTTTCGCATATATAATATTAGTTAGGATTTCGCTCGTAGCTTGGTGAAAGGATTGCTCTTTCCCCGACTGAATTTTCGTCACAGCTTCGTTGGTCTAGTGGTCGTAAGGGGCGACTGCTAATCATGAGATCTTAGACTCGATGTCCAGGTCAAAGATTATTATTGGGTTTTTCCATCAGGAATTTCTCAGTAGCAGCTTCGTAATCTGGATTTGTGCCCGGTTGATGGCAATAAGCTTTCCCCCTATTAGATTTAAACATAACTGGCAAAATGTGGGAATCATCATCATCATCATCATATCAGCCGTAGGATGTCCACTGCTGAACATAGGCCTCCCCTACAGTTTTCCAATAAGACCGGATGGAAGTGGCTTGCATCCAGCGCGATCCCGCGGTCCTGCGGTGGACGTCCTACGCTGCGCTTGGGAAATAAAAATGTGGAAATCAAAGTCAAGACTTCACGCTCAGCAGTCGCGCTTTGCGACCACTAGACCAACGAGGCAGTCAAACGTTCTCAGTAAAACTATAGTCATGAATTAATCTTCCGCATAAAACATGAAGCTTGTTCGATCACTCGAGGGGCTCCAAGAGCTCTACACATTGTTACCCTCCATGAAAGGCTAGAGAGGCCATTGTTCTAGCGTCTATTATACCTACTAGTCAAGTGCCCTTAACATTTAAAAGGGCACTAGATGGCATTATTCGTAATGAACACTGTATTTATAGGTTACTGTGTCGACTTTGTTAGTTTTTTTTTTAATATTGGGCCGGCTTCTCAAGCGGCTTCTAACTTTTGGAAAATCTATCATGTGGTCTAAAAAGTAAGTTGAGAATATTTTCAAAATGTCTTATTTAGACTGCCTCGTTGGTCTAGTGGTCGCAAGCGCGACTGCTGTGCATGAGGTCTTGGGTTCGATTCCCAGGTCAGGCAAAGTGTTATTGGGTTTTTCCATCAGGAATTTCTCAGTAGCAGCCTCGGAGTCTGGATTTGTGCCCGGTTGATGGCAATAGGCTCGCCCCCTATTACATGGGACTAAAACATAACTGGCGAAATGTGGGTGTACTAATGGGTACACCTCTGCCTAACCCTTCGGGGATTACAGGCGTGATGTTATGTATGTCTTATTTAAAAAGATATACTTGGTTTCTGTTTCTATGTAAAACTGAAATGCGCTCGAATTTAGCATTCACGAAATTTTTTGAAAATGTTCTAAACTAACTTTTTAGACCTCTGTATCCTGCTTATGTGTAGGAAGTTTAATTACAATCGGTTCATTTATTTATAAAAATTACATAACATAAACATACATAACATCACGCCTGTAATCCCCGAAGGCTTAGGCAGAGGTGTACCCATTAGTACACCCACATTTTGTCAGTTATGTTTTAAGTCCCATGTAATAGGGGGCGAGCCTATTACCATCAACCGGATACAAATCCAGACTCCGCGGCTGCTACTGAGAAATACCTGATGGAAAAACCTAATAACACTTTGCCCGACCTAAAAATCGAACCTAAGCTCAGCAGTCGCGCTTTGCGACCTCTAGACCAATGAGACAGTTTAATAAAAATAAGGACTTGAAAATTTGTATGAAATACCCTAAGAGCATTTAGTGCTCTTAATATTATACGAAAAGTATAATTAGTATCGCCCATTGATATGAATAAAGCCTCCAAACTTAACAAACAACTATCAACAACCTTCAAACTTTTCTCCCCTCACACGTGCCGCTGTAGTAATAATACCGCACGTATCTGCGGCAGGCGAAAACTATAATTTAACTAGCTTCTGCTCGCGAATTCGTCCGCAATTATAGGTAGTTAGCGGACTGATTGTTTATTTATATATTGATTTATAAACAACCAACCTTTACAAACAGTTTGCACCAGACATACAAGTTATTGGCTAATAATAATAATATAACTTAACTTGGGCGCTTTTTTCGGGCCCAACATGGGCCCGATGTATATTTCTTAGCGTCCGTATCCTGGCTCCGATTTGGTGACCTATTTGGGAAAACCGAAGGTTTTGTCTGTGCAATTATGGACGAAGTTATTATGACGAATAACTATCGGAGATTTATTGTGAAGGATGGCACGGTTGACATTTGTCGGGCATGCCACCGGCCGGGTGAATCAATCCGTCATATTATCTCTGGGTGTTCTCGTCTAGCTAACGAAGAGTACTTGCATAGACACAATCTAGTGGCCAGGATTATCCATCAGCAACTTGCTCTAAAATACGGCCTTGTGGAATCGGAAGTACAGTACTACAGGTATGTGCCCGACCCAGTTCTCGAAAATGGCAATGTCACACTGTACTGGGACCGATCCATCATCACTGACAGGACTATTGTGGCCAATAAACCTGATATAGTGGTGGTGGATCGCTTAGAGAGGCGCGCAATGATTGTTGACATAGCAGTCCCACATGACGTGAACCTCGTGAAGGTCGAGAAAGATAAGCAGATCAAGTATCTTGACTTGGCCCGCGAGGTTGTCGACATGTGGGAGGTGGACTCAGCGATCATTGTGCCGATAGTCGTCACAGCCAATGGCTTAATAGCCAAGAGCCTCGACCAACATCTTAGGAGGCTCTCGTTAGGCGGCTGGATCAAGGGCTTGATCCAGAAAGCAGTACTTCTAGATACGGCCCGTATAGTTAGGAGGTTCCTCTCTTTGGAGCCCTGACCGCCGGTGGCTTGGACCCTGTTTCCGCCACCGGTGGACTACTATTTTTTATATTTTTAAATGTTTTTATTTTTATATTAATATTTAAAAATGTAATAATTATGTATACAAAATAAATAAATGGAATAATAATATAACTTAATAACTAAACACAAAAAACATAAAATAGAGAAACATAACATACAATTTAACAGAATTACAATAGATGAAATAAAAATAGAAAAGTGCAAACACACAAACCAACACCATACAAACTTTGGACCCTGTGTCATCCCCTTTTTTTCTTCTTTTTTTTTTAGGTGGTAAAAATCATCCAATAACTCGTCCCGCCCTGGGTGGGGCGGAAGAGTCTTATTAAGTCTTATTAAGAGGATTATTAACTATGAATGGTAAATTATAGACAAATTATGAACTAAAATAAATAGAGGTAGAGATAAACTAATATAATTTGACGCTCCCCTCCATATTACCATTTCAATGTGTGTTTCAATGTGTTCGTATGTAAGAGTTTGTATGTAGTTGTGAGTAATCGTCTTCAGTAGCAGGCTAGGATATTTGTTTGTCAACTGATCATAAACAGCCGACCGCGCAAGACGACGCACCTGTCATTTTCATAGAGAATGTCAGTGCAGCGCCATACTAATAATAGTTAGTAATTTTTGACGCCGCTAGTCGAGCTGATTTGTTTTTGTTTCGATAGCCAACTCAATACGCACACATGCTTTGTAAATCTTTTTAATATTATTACAAATACTTTCAAACATTTTGAATTATGGAAGGCCGCGTCATGTTACTGTAGTTTATCTTTAATAAAATTGACAGATATTTCATCGCCATTTGCCCTTGCAAGTGGCGCCACCCTGAAATATCTAGATATTCAAGTCGAACGAAGACTACTGCAATATTTAAAGGCAGATCGCGTGTCACAGATCATTAAGTCATTGCTTATTTACGCTCCAATCGATTGTGATGGCTCGAAAATTAAGTGATGTTTACAAATTACGAGCTTGATTAGAAAATAACAGCCATCGGTTATTGTTCTTGGAAAATGGAAGGTCACTCCAGTTTTTGCTGTATTGTATCGTACGTGGCATTAATACACCATAGGTCAGCGCTCATCGCATCGAACGGCAGTTTGCAATATTATTATAAAGGGTACAACAATTTTCTTTTTTCTTTTCTTTTTTGTTATGTGCGTAATTTTCGCGTGAATAAATAGTTTTTCTTTTTTTCTTCAAAATCAGCTGTTCCCTACAAAAATGCTACACAACACGATCGTAATGTATGGAACAGCTGTTTTCATGATTTCAGGGTTGATCCCATAGTAAAATTTGTTCATAATGATGAGTACAATGACCCCTTTTCAGGTTTTGGGTAAATTTGCAATGACCCTGTATATAGATGTTGCTGTAATGTAATTTTACCGTGAGAAAGAAATTAAAAGAAAACAGTGCATCACCTGTTAAGCTTCCCACGTTAAGACACTGACGACAGTCTAAATATTGTCCCTATTCATCACAACCATGGATCCTTTTACAAAATAATTTGTAAGTACATAGCTGCAGTGTTTTGTTTTTAAACAGGATCTGTTTGTTAACTGATTTCTTTGTAATTGAATCCTTTTGATTATTATACTAGTGTTAATAATTGTTAGTATTTATTACATTTACATACTCGTAGGATAAAATCAGAACACGCTACTACCTCCTCATTAACTACTTGTGGAGAGTACTCCACAAAGTGAGGAGGTAATAGTGTAGGACTGTAGAAAAACCTAAAGAAATACCAACTTTTCTTAGATTTCTCTACCATAGTCCAAACAGAACCAAATTGCCTGAACTTTTATAATATAATAGAGGAGGGGTTAACAAAAAAAAACCTAATATATAAAATAGGCTAAAGCCTAATGAGCTTTTTTTTTGTTTACCCCTCTCTATTTATAGTTATCTGATAACTTTTAACCAATTATTTAAATTGACAGTTTGACATAATTATTTTCTACGCATTACATAACATCACGCCTGTAATCCCCGAAGGGTTAGGCAGAGGTGTACCCATTAGTACACCCACATTTCGCCAGTTATATAAAAGCTGTAAAGTCGCCATATGTATCCGTGTTAAGACTTAGCTGACGTTTGAAAAATTAGACCTAAGACAAATAAAAGTAATGGAAAAAAGAATAAGTTTTTAAAATTCTTTTATTAAGTTTTTTTTTCACTTCATTTGACCTAGGAATTAGAAAATTATAAATATCTTACTCATTATCTTCCTAAATATATTATTTTATCAAAAAATTATAATATTGTAGAAATCTTGAATTTCCTCATTTTTATTTTATCAACAAACTTAATTTGAGTATGGACGGATGGCGTTGCCGCTCGCGTAGCTTACCGGTTACACGAAACCCTTCGGCTGGTTCTTATTTTTTTTTTTTTTATTAACTACGCTTAGTTTATCCTGACACGTGTAAAATATCAGTTATGGGAAGCTTGCACAGGTATGAATGTACGAATTGATTATCCATTTGTGTATGTATTCAGGGATATGTTTAGACATTTAGATTAAAACTCCTAACAATATTATAATATTTATTACAAAATAATAAAGCTTGTGTGGTGTGTCAAGTCTCATCTTTCATGGCGCGTATTGTACCAATCATTAAAAAAAGCATCTGCATCATACGTTAGCTGGGTGGGTTGATTTGGTTACCAGTCAGCACCCTTAAAAGGGTGATGGTGGGTCGCAGATCATCCCGCCTACGTTTTGCATACAAAGCGAACGATACACGTGCGCAAAGTATTCACGTGTAATCCTATTTATGATACAGTAAACAGTATATTATTATTAGACAATAACTGTTAGTATAAGTTGGTGGTTTACGAATAAATAAATAAAAAGTAAAATATTATAAAACGTTTTTTTTATTAAGTAATTAAACTAGCCTCTGCCGTCGACTTTGTCTGGCTTTTTTATTTGCCTTATGTTACGTCTTTAGTTACTGCTCAGCTCCTGTGTGTCGTAGGATGACGTTACATTCCTCATTAATAGCTATCATCTGAAAAAAGTTTTTTTTTTCAAATCCGGCTAGTAGTTCTAGAGGTTAGTACAAACAAACAAACAAAAACTCTCTACAGTTTTATTATATTACTAGGTATATAAACTAGTTATATAAAATATAGAAAAAGATTAAGCATGGAGTTTTTAGCATATTCTTTCTGCATGGAAAACTACCTTTTGAAAGGGGCAACTAGATTTAGATCTTTTTTAGGGTTTTGTACCTGAAGGATGCCCCGTTAGCATCCTTCAGGTATACCAGGTACACCCATTAGTAATACTAAGCTTCGCTGTCCGTCCATCCATCCGCTCGTCTGTCAACGAGATGCATCTCATGAACCGTAATAGCCAGAGAGTTGAAATTCTCACAGAATGTGTATTTTTATTGCCGCTATACCAACAAATATCAAAATAACAAAAGTTAAAAATGAAAGGGGGTCCCCTCCCCATACAAGAGACCTGTGTTTTTTGCGTTTTTGGCTCGATACTATAACGTTATATCTTTTACAATATGACGAAACCCATCGTGTGTAAGTCCGACACGCATTTGACCGGTCTTTTTCTTGTATATGTCGATTAAAAGTTCCATTCAAGGGTCGGTTCACATCTGACGGAAGATACGTCGAACGTATCGTCTTTAGTATGGTCGACGCATTAACGCATCATCGGTTATATGTGTATGGTTGGTTATTTTATTATCTATTTGACTGTTTCTGCGTTACGCGACTGATGATACGCGGCGTATCTTCCGTCAGATATGAGCCGAACCTTAATGGTCCAACTGAAATAAATATTTTGACTTTGAAGCCAAGCCGTGGGTGGCAATGGAACTGCGCCGCTTTGCGGTGCTCCGACACGTGTCCCCATGCTATTTCCAACGATTCTCAGTAACCCTTCAGTTCTAAACAACGTGACTTTATTTCCAAGTCCTCTGGATGACTTACGTTTACAGAGCCGGTATTGTAAACAATAACATTTAACTTTACTCCTACGTACACAGCTTATACAATTAACACCGCTTGAATACCCAGAATTCGGTCCTGGAGTTCTTAAGAAATTGGGATACGGCATAATTATTTTCAGAGCATTTATTTCGATATTATTATAAAAGTTGGTAGGACACTTTCCTGGAAGAAAACAAAGCTTATTTATCAAATTCATAACATCACGCCTGTAATCCCACATTTCGCCAGTTATGTTTAAGTCCCATGTAATATGGGGCGAGCCTATTGCCATCAACCGGGCACAAATACAGACTCCGAAGCCGCTATTAGGAATTCCTAATGGAAAAACCCAATAACACTTTGCCTGACCTGGGAATCGAACCCAATCCTCATGCTAATCAGATGCGCTTGGCGACCACTAGACGATCAAAGTGCACTTGGATAGACCTCTGCCTAACCCTTTGGGGATTACAGGCGTGATGTTATATTAAATTTAAAATAGACCTTCATTCGAAAATGTGGCGCCAAAAGTTTTTTTATCTTATTTTCGTATTATCTTCTGATCGCGACTTCGTCTGCATAGATTTAAGAACTAAGCCATTTCATTAAATAATCCTACGGGAAAAAAAAACAGGATGATAATTTTAGCAAATTCAATTCAATAATTTTAGCGTGGAAGAGAAACTGACATCCATTCATCCATCGCAACAAACTTTCGCGTTTATAACAGTAAAACGATCTTAAACACAGAATATCTCCCTTCATTATTCGGTTTGAATAACAGAACTTTGAATGGAACTAAAACTTCGGAAACAAATGAAAAGCCTTGTTATTTGCGTCCATTAACCACTAATTAAATTAATCCATTCATTATTTAAATCTAGCTTTACGTAAGACTAGGAAGTTCTCAACTTAGACTTTCGAGTCGGGTGCTAGTTTCTTTGATATTGAAATTCGTTGGTAATAAATCTGACTGTTTGCCGACTTTACTTTACATATAAATTATAATAATATTACAAAGTATATACAATCTTAACTAATATTATAAATGCGGAAGTAAGTTTACTTGTTTGTTTGTTGCCACTGAACCGATCATCCTGAAATTTTGCATATACGTTGCCAGGTGTACAGGAACGAACATAGGGTACCTTTAATCCCGAAAAATAGACTACTGTTTCCGAAGATAATCACAATAACGTACTTATGATCATAGATGGCGCCACGTGTCGTTTCGAATTATGATTTTAACTAAATAATTGACAGGACATGGGTAATTTTTTCCGCGACTTCGTCTATGTCCGCGATAACTGAAATTTATGCGGACGAAGTCGCAGGTAAAAGCTAGTTTATAATAAAAGGAAGGAGGAAAGAAAGAAGAAAGGAAAGGGCCAGCCTTCTGGTCACGTGACGAATCAACCAATGGCTTGGCAATGTAATTGTCCCACTGCAGGGCAAAGGCCTCTTCTCATACAGAGAAGGCACGAGCATTGATCACCACGCTTGCTCAAGGCGTATTGGCGATTTGAGACATATACCTATTAATTATAAGTCCAGGTTTCCTCACGAGGTTTTCCTTCACCAATACCAGTGATGTCCAAGATAAACTTAGTCACATTGGTACTTACCCGGCATCAAACTCGAAACCTTATGCATTAGAGACCTTTACTACTGGGCCATCACGTTTTGCTACCCCGTGAGACAATTTACGTCTTTCGCTTTATTCTAAAGTCTACACAGACGAAATCGCGAGCCAAACCTTGTTTATTATAACAAACAATAAAATACTAACATTCATCATTAAATAGTACACGTTCATCTAAAATTACCACTGAACGATTTAAACGGCTTTATAGACGATTACAATCATTATTTCCGGATCAAAACCGATTTAATTAAAATACACTGTTTCTGTCAGCTATGTGTAACTTTTCACAATATCCCCACTATATTATGATAGTAAAAACGTACGTCGCAAAGGTAAGCTGGATCGTTGGTCTAGTGGTACCAAAGCACGACTGCTGAGCTGAGCTGAGCTGAGCTGAGCTGTTGGTCTTGCGTCCGATTCCCAGGTCGGGCAGTGTTATTGGGTGTTTCTATCACGAATATCTCAATAGCAGCCTCGGAGTCCGTATTTGTGCCCGATTGATGGCAATAGGCTCGCCCATCATTACGTGGGACTTCAACATAACTCGCGAAATGTGGGTGTACTAATGGGTACACTGTGCCTTACCCTTCGGGGATTACAGGCGTGATGTTGATCTAGTGGATTCATCATTAAATAGAAGGAATCTATGACTTTGACACTCCATATTCACCAAAGCTTAAAGAATTTTTTGCACCTGCCATGTTGTCCCTTCACTACCTTTGGTTGACTGTTAGAGAATGCCTAATTAAGTCCGCGTTTGTAACTTTTTATTGCATAAAGTTTAAATAAATAAATAATAAAGGACAGTCTATTCTGATACCAAACGAAATGCTCATTAAGACGATATTTGCATAAATACTCTAATTATAGTCCTAATAAGAAATCATACAGAACGAAACCTAAAAAGTTCCTCCAAATTATAACAAATTGGTCCGTAGCAACTTTTTAAATAAAATGTAAATTACAATTTTTTAATATACTTTTGATACAAAGAGATATTTTTAACGTTTATTATTAGCGCGAATGTCAAATAGGTATTTGAAAAGAAATTTGAATTCAAAAGTACCTGTAAATGGTCTAATTGAAATAAATGTTTTGACTTTGACTTTGATTTTGACTTTGAATTTTCAATGGACTACAAATAGAACTGCTTCAAGTTGCCTCGTTATAAATTCTCGTTCGAGAAAATATTTTATTGCTTTTATTAGTTTATTTAAGGCGGTGGCCGGGCGTAGAACCGCAACGCAACTCAGTGCTGAGCGATGCGTTGATGCGCTCTACTACAGCGACACGGCCGCCGCAGCGGTGGCTTTGACGGTACGGCTAACCGATTAGCTGCTGCGCTGCCTGAAGATTCTAAGCTTTTTTTTGGGATATCTAAAAATAATAATATACAGGGTAATTGAAAATATACCCGAAACCTGAAAAGGGGTCATTGTACTCATCATTATGAACAACTTTTCATGATTTCAAGGTTGGTCCCATAGTAAAAGTTGTTCATAATAATGACCCCTTTTCAGGTTTCGGGTATATTTTCAACTACCCTATATAATATAAGTCTGTAAGCTTTCCTAAAATAAAATAAACAAATCCAAATTTTTAGCTAACTAAACAACCTTTGCATATGTACCTGAATTGAACCAAATAAGTACCAAAACACATGAAACACACATTATGTAGTAACAACCTTGATCTCAATTCCCGCCGGCTTCTGTTCCGTTTGTAACAGAAAATAAATTCTCACGGAAATAAAATAAAGATTTTTTTCCTTTGAAGGTAAACAAAGTTCAGATCGAAATGTGTTCGTACTTACAAAGCGAGAAACGAGGAAATTCATCAAAGACATGGCAGATTATCGAGGGAGTCGTAATCTTGTGACCTACGAAAGTCTTTCGACAAATATTAATTGAGTTGACGAACTTGTTAAAAGGTGAAAGTCTTCAGATGAAGCCATTTTGGGAAGATGTTTTGAGGTTTCTTGGAAGCTGTTTTGCTGTGCCGAGGACACGGTGTGCTCGGTACAGCCAAAGTCTTTGATTCGATTTGATTTTTAAATTAAAACAAAATACTTCGGTGAAGTCAGATTTTGGTTTAATTTTAAACAAGAACGATAACTACTTTCTACTTAATGATATGAATTAAGGTTTTAATTAAATTATTTTCCTTTATTTCATTCACAAATAACGGCTAATAATAGTACCTAATACCCGTGGTCAGACGCGGGTTGCGGAGAATGTTGCCATTGCTGAGTTTTTTTTTTTTTTTTTTTTTTTGAGGTGGTAAAAATCATCAAATGACTCCTTCCGCCCTGGGTGGGGCGGAAGGGACTGTCAGACTTTTACTGACTAAAAAACCACCCTGTTCCTTCTGTTGCCCTTTACGTTCCGGGGCCACGGTATCCTGTTAAGACGTCCCGCAACCCCGGCAGGCGTTGGCCACGTTGGGGGCCCCGTCCCTGTGCTGACAGCTCTTTGAGGCGCGCGCGAACAGAACGCGCCGTCGACCCGGGCTTGGTCCTTGATCGGACGGCGAGCTACCCATTACTCGCCGTCCGCAAGCCCGCGCCTACGGTGGCCGGATGTCGCCTCGCGACGTCCGACGCCCTGGGCGTCTCCCGCGGCGGCTGGGGCGTGAGGTGGTTCTCTCCCTCACGCGGCCCGCCTCCTCCTTCGCTAGCATTACAGCTTCGCAGAAGGAGGTGACTGCATCCCATTCCCTCTCGCCCCGGAGCATGGCCTGAACCAGGTCCGGACGCGAGAGGTCGCCGCCGCCTATCGCCTCCGTGAGGACACGGCGGTGCTCTGCCCAAGCGGGGCAGTCCTGCACCGTATGCTCCACCGTGTCCTCCGGGCGATCCACACAGTGGTGACACCCGGGCGTTTCCTCCCGCCCTATCCGACACAGGAACCTCCCGAAACTACCGTGTCCGGTGAGGACCTGCGTCAGGCGGTAGGTGAGGACGCCGTAGCGCCTCTCCAGCCACTCCTCAAAGAGGGGTCTTATCGCCGCGATTGCGGCGTGCCCGAACTTGGGTTGCGACAGTCGCATCTCCCATTCCGCCATGAGATCGCACCGGAGCTCACTCCGCAGTGCCGCGATTTGCCGCGGCAGCGGGGCTTCACCCCGGCGCTGCGCGTCCACACGCCACTCGTAGACGCGCTGGAGGACTGTTGCCTCCAGATCCCACGGCGGGCCATTGCTGAGTTTAAGCCTTGTTTGTAACAAACGGTCGTCCTGCTCTGTGTGCTGGGTTAGGCTTATAGGCTGGATACATAGTGTAGAGCAGGGATGGCGAACCAATGGTACGCGTGCCAATATAATTCGGGCACGCCAATATTATTGACAAATCTGTGTATTTGAACGAATGTATAGTAGTTTTTAAATCATACATACACGTGAGCATTCACGTGTATGTATGATTCTGTAAAATTGTAAAACATTGATTTTAAAAGTACGTATGGATTTTTTGCCCATTATTCTCTATACAAAAATACCTTTTGGAAGGGACAACTAGAATCATTTTTTTTTATTGTCATTTTTTATGTTGATACTTTTTAAAAGTGTCTTATTGAAATAAATTACTTTACTTTGACTTGGAATCTTTTAAACCTCTCTTATTTATTCTCTTATATATTTCTCGTATATATTTACTTCTCTTATTTTATTTACAACAGAAGAAATGACACACATCCATACAAAGAGATTTTAGCAACTAGTTTAATTTACCTCCATTATATCACTATGTCAAGATTCTTTAACGGCATGTCATAGTCACATTTTTATGTTCTGACAAAAAATACACATTCACCAAAAAAGGTTCACTATCCCTGGTGCAGAGAATGCTTAGTGAATTACTGATGAGGTTTTCTGTAGGTGTTTCTTAGCGCGTAGATAAGTATTTTGATGAAGCAATTAAGTAGATAGTTTTAACACCATTATTTCTCAGACACGACTTCTTCAAAAGAAGCACTTTATTTTAGCTCTATAGAACCCCGATTAATTTTTAATCAACATTAAGATTAGATTATTTGTTGCTTTGAAACCAATAAATAGTTAATCAATTGAGTTGTCAATAAAAGACGTCCCAGTTCAGTACAAAATCTATGGGAGAATCGCGTTTTAATAGCTCATAAAACATAGTAATAAGTAGATTGGCGGTATTAATTACGAGAAACTAGATTCTGCACACGATTTTGTCTGCGAAGACTTCAAATTTAACTACTAGCCGATTAACACACGGGGGCGCGCACCGCTGCGGTAGGCGGTGAAGCAAGACTGCGCGGTCGACCGACGGGCGCATCACGGCCTACCGCAGCGGTACGGGGTGCCGCCGTGTGTTAATCCCGTTAAAAATTATCCCATGGGAAGACATGGGATAAATATAAGCCTATGTGTTAACATAAATCAATGTCTTTATTTTGCGTTTATACCTAAAACAAGTAGGTATAAGATAAGACTGCCTCGTTGGTCTAGTGAGGCCTGGGATTCGATTCCCGGGTCGTGCAAAGTGTTATTGGGTGTTTCCATCAGGAATTTCTCAGTAGAAGCCTTGGAGTCTGGATTTGTTCCCGGTTGATGGCAATAGACTCGCCTCCTATCACATGGGACTTAAACTGGCGGAATATGAGTGTACTAATGGAAACACCTCTGCTTAACCCTTCGGGGATTACAGGCATGATGTTATGTTGTAAGATAAGATAAATTTACGAGTAATATTGAACGACATGTGATGAGTTTTTTTACATTCTGTATAAGAAAAAAAAGTTAACATTCATGAAAAGATTTCCTGCCTTCCTGTAAACATTCCGAAACGCGCATTAACGTTTGATTTGGTACACAATTTGATTTTTTACTCCAATTACTTTCTGCCGTTTGAATTGCAGGAAGATGGCTGAGTGAATTAAATTAATTTGTTTTTTATTACTAAGGAAGCATTTTAAATTAGAACGTATTAAAAGAATTTAGTGGTTTTTGTCAGTTGGCGCCTCGTTGGTATAGTTGTAGGACTGGCATCAACATACATACATTACATAACACATAACATCACGCCTGTAACCCCCGAAGGGTTAGGCAGAGGTGTACCCATTAATACACCCACATTTCACCAGTTATGTTTTTAGTCCCTTGTATCATCATCCCAAATCCAGACTCCGAGGCTGCTACTGAGAAATTCCTGGTGGAAAAACCCAATAACACTTTGCCCGACCTGGGAATCGAACCCAAGACCTCATGCACAACAGTCGCGCTTGCGACCACTAGAACAACGAGGCAGTCTTATAATTATCTCCATAAATTACATAACTTCAAAAATCCCGGACATTCAAATAATATTATTTCCCGGGGTCGTCACTTTAAAACGTAAATTAATACCAGCCTCAATTTATTTTTTCAACGAATCTGGTCGTGTCTATGTTTATCGTCTAGAATTTGACAGTAGATTTAAAAAATATATAACACTGTAAATAAAAAACGTCGTAAAAAAACTGAAGAGTAAACAAAGTACAAAAATGTGCAATATTTTCAGTCGTGTTTTTTTTTTTATTATTATAGTAGCTTGTAGCTTGTCTGATGAAATTTAAGTGTTTATAGGAACACAGAGACACCACCACCAAATTACACCTAATTAATAAAATTAAAGTACGTAACAATGTAAATTAAATAAATAATAATAAAAATAAAATAACCTCTGCCTGACCTACTGTGGGTAATGTGAAATTCCGTGGCGGTGATGTTATGTTATAGCCTACTCTCACACAAAATGGCGCCATTTTTTACGCAAACATAAACTGGGCTGAAAATGAAATGATGTGTACAGTCAACAAAAGATATAGAGGTACGCAGAGTCATCAGATATATTTGAAGTTTTTTTAGAAATCAGTGGATATTTTCAAATGTTGTTTAATTTAAAAACTACATAATTAACAGATCAATAATGAAGTTAAGTTACAATCGAAGACATCCATCGGTTTCTAAGAAAACTTCAACTATATCTAAAGACCCTGAAGACCTATCTTTTTTGTTGACTGTACATTTAAAGCACTCTACTTAGGCACAAACAGGGAACACGATTTCGCCCTTACTTTAATCCTGGTTTAAGTTTTAAGTATTATAAATGCACCTCAATTTCCACATAAAATATTCGTAAAACTTGAGTCATAAAAGCGAAATATCCTAGCGAGGATTTTCATACCTTCATAATAAATATGAAATATGTGAACAGCTTGCATACATCCAGGAAAACATTCATCTAGACTAGCTGTGCGCAAAAGACAGCAAAATAGACCGTACACACATACCCTTCGTCTTTATAACATTAAAATAACATAACATCACGCCTGTAATCCCCAAAGGCTTTGGCAGAGATGAACCCATTAGTACACCCACATTTCGCCAGTATTTAAGTCCAATGTAAAAGGTACAAGTTCAGACTCCGATTCCCAGGTCGGGCAAAGTGTTATTGGGTTTTTCCATCAGGAATTTCTCATTAGCAGTCTCGGAGTCTGGATTTATGCCCGGTTGATGGCAATAGGCTCGCCCCATAATACATGGGACTAAAAACATAACTGGCGAAATGTGGGTATAAGAAATGCTAAATTACTGCTAATTATACAATACAAAATACACAAAATTAACTTAATGATGAGAGTTAAACCTCAATACGGTAATTAAATAACAGACTGCCTAAGGCATTAAAATAACGGAGCCAACACTATTTTTGAGGATATTGTATTCGAGTCTAGGTAGTCAAATATCGGTCGAGGTCAAATTAGGTCTAAAGGTCTCTACTCACTAGCCCGATCTGTGACCAGACTGTGACGTATGTATGTGGGATATCAGGTTTCTTAAATAAAAAAAATCAGTCTTCCAATTCTTCTTTTATTTTTTTAGAACGCCATCGTCGTCTACCTACCACGAGCCCCGTCTATCGACTGACTTCTCTCATTTTAAATTCTTCCTTCCACTCTCATTTCAAATCGTTCTTTCCACCTCTCACTCACACATAGCATCCTATCTCTTTCGCTCACTTTACGTTCCATTCCCACATGTATTAAAGTAAAAATATTTCATCTGAGTGCCTAATGCGAGCCTATAACCTATTCGATTGAGTTAACGTAAATGTTTAAGTGTCTAATTTTTATGGAATACTTGTGTTTCCCTTTTTTGCTACTAGACAGCGCTGTTTCAGTGTCAGTCCAAATTCGCAATGGGCAGGCTCGTAGAGCATTAAATAATATAAAGACGCTCGGTTTTCATGCATCAAGCAGCGAATGGAACGCGGTGGTGAACAATGTACTTTACGGTAACCGAGTGTTACGTCGGCAGTGAGTGGATAGCTTACGTGGACCGCCGCCACCTGCAGACACCGGCCTGGCACCGTCGCGTCCCCGGACCTTCACGTCTCGTCACGTAGCGTACATTACCTATGTCGGACCGGTCCTGAAACGTGACGGTACTGCGCCGTTAGCTTTTAGTCTAATAGTCTAATCCAAACTAATATTATAAATGCGAAAGTGTGTCTGTCTGTCTGTTAACTCTTCACGTTTGAACCGCTGAACCGATTTAGGTGAAATTTGAAGACCCGGTTCCCCGGGTCTTAAAATTTCACCTAAATCGGTATCGGTATGTCCTTACATAGAATAGTTTTTATCCTGAAAATCACCCCCTAAGGTGGTGAAAAGGGGGGTGGAAGTTTGTATGCAAGTACGATATAAAGAAGTTCCACGCGGACGTAGTCGCGGGCAAAAGCTAGTATAATATAAAAGACAACCGTAACTGACAGACTAACCTCTCAACACACAGTTCAAACCACTGAACGGATTGCGCTGAAATTTAGCACGCAGATAGTTATTATGACAGGCATGCACTAAAAAAGAATTTTCCAAATTTCACCCCTTATGGGGATTAAATTATGATACGGACGAAGTCGTCGGTAGAAGTTTGTTATTTAATATGAACTATTTTTGTTTTTTTGTCTTGCTGATACGGCACAGTCCGAATCCAGAACAAGTGGATGGAGACCTTTAGCTGTCATTAACTGCCTTTGTGAGTTATTCTTAACTTTGTAATACGTACTCAGATATATTTTCAGCATGTACTTAGACGTACTGAGAGATGGAATATATTTTTAGATAAAATCTAATCAAAATCCACTCGACTTGTGTTGAAGCAATGATACCTAAATCTGATCGGATCGGATTATCCAGTAGATCCAATATTCAATGCGTGAAACCAACGCAAGATGCATACTTACGCCTTTTCGAGGTATGAGACCAACGGATTTACGTGCTTACCAAGGCACCGGAGTGTCACACCAACTACTTCCACACTCCAGGCTGCTACTGAGAAATATCCTGACGGGGAAACCCAATAACAGCTTGCCCGACCTGGGAATCGAACCCAGGACCCCACGCTTAACAGACGTGCTTGCTATCATGAGACTAATGGGCTGTCAAAACCCACTACCTTTCCTCCTGTCCCAGTGACCAGGAGATCAGTCGAGGCAAAGAGGGATTTACCTAACTGTAATAAAGATTCAAATGGACTGCTTCGTTGGTCTAGTGGACACAAACTGCTGAGTATAAGGTATTGTGATCATCGGGCAAAGTGTTCTTAGGTTTTCCATCAGGAATTTCTCAGTAGCAGCCTCGAAGTCTGAATTTGTGCCTTGTTGATGGCAAAGCTCGCCCCCTATTACATTGGACTTAAAATAACTGGCGAAATGTGGATATACCTCTGCCTAACCCTTCGGGGATTACAGGCGTTATGTTAAGTGTTTAAATAAAGATTCTTTCACATAATGACAACATGAATTTTGATAAAATAAGGGATAGCTTCTACTATTGGATCAAAGTTCCCAAATACTTGTGATCTAATTGAGTAGTTTGGCGGTCACGTTCACCATACTCATGCCAGTACCTTTGGGAAACTATATTAACTAATACATGAAGGATAACTTGGATATAGTTTATCTTATTTATGGAATTGCGAGAAATTGCGTTTCTTTTTGGCGTTCAGTTGGTGATGCCTCGATCAGTTCTGTCCATAAAGGTTCGCTTACCCGATACCTTGCTAAATCATTTACATGTTTTTTTTTACAAAACAAAACCGTCCTTATTGCCAAGTGCTTAAGGTTCCGTCTCTCATGCATGAAGTTGCAAGTTTGATACTGGGCAAGTACTACTGTTACTTTTTCAAATCATATGTTGGACTTTCTAAGTTTATCTTGGGCATCACTGACATCGGTGAGTAAAAACATTGTGAGAACTGGATTTATCTATTCAAACAAATAAAATTTAGGTGTCTGCTTGTAATGTCAAATTAATACATTTTTCTAAAATAAATATAAATAAATGTTAACACGGTATACCAAAAAAAACAATGATTAAAATTTTGTCTGTCTGACTGTTTATCCGAAATAACTCGACTGATTATGACGTGACTTTTACTAACAGGTAGCTGATTTTTTAAGGAGTAACTCAGGCTACTTTTATAAAAAAGAAATTGAGTTCGGCACAAAAAAAAACCCACATATAATCGACTTTCACCCGGACGAAGTCACGAGCAGAACCTAGTTAGAAAAAAAGGTACTCATTTCACCGTATCTTACCACTTTTCTTGCATGAACGCGTACTTTCCTATACCTTTACACTTGAGTGTCGTGTATACGTAGATAACTAGATTCACTGCCGATGACGTCACACTTCATCCCCTGAGCCCGGGAAAATGTTTTGGTGGTGAGATCAAAAGGCAGTTTTCCTGGCTAATCGCATTTGTTTAGACTTGGCATCGACTCGTGTTATTGAGTGTATCGGCGCCACTAATATGGCGCTTACTTGAGATGTAGAATTAATATGTTTTTTAAAGTTTTAAAGTTTATTTAGTATAATAAAACACAGTGCGGTATTAAAAAATAGTGTAATAAACATATACTTCAGTATATGCCAAGTACACTGAAAATATACACACAAGTAGGTGCGCAAACACAGGTGCGCCCCCTCAACCTTTTTTTTTATCTCCTCCGGAAATCCTCATGGATGCCCACCATCTGAGGATAACGGAGGGTTATGTCAGACTCCTACCGACTAAAACTCCACGATTCCTCCTGCTACCATAAGTCGGGAGCACGGTATTCGCATTACACATGATCCGCGCCCCCGACTGGTATTGGACCGCCTTTGGCGAGCCCCTTCACCATGTGCAGCCTGTCCCACGCACGGAACACTGCGCGCCTTCACAGGCCTATGTCAGGTCGAGAGACACAAGTTCGCCACTCGCAGGCTGCTAAAGTGGACTTTCCTTTGGTACCTTTTACCTTGGCCTCCAGCCCGAGCTACAGTAATTTGTATAAATATAATATCTTAAATCTTACAAATAAATGAAATACCTACCTCTCTATTAATTCCAACAATCTTCATGTTTCAATTGAAACGGAAAATGAGGAACTGATTCTTGAACTAAGGATTAATATTTTCGTGAGAAAGGCAGATTATATTAATTGAATTACTGAAGACCCAATTTTCAATATCAAACACGGACAAGATTTTAGATTTTCCGAGTAAAGGAAGATTATTTATTAAAATTACGAGGCTTTTTCGTCTTCGTTATTGTACCTGTTGACTTTATTTAGTAGATTAATATCTCAAAGTTCTTTTGCGCTTCCATGTGCTGGCATTATGCGCACTATGTGTGCACATAGTCTATCTATTGATCACATGTGGTCCTTTCCATCTATACTATACAGGATGTTTGGTGCATCGTTTGCCAAATTGAAATAACCGATAAGAGAGGACATCTGGGCGCCTACCGCCATCTCTTATAACAATATTATTTTAATATTACTTTGTAATTTCTGTTGTTGCATTTTCAACTTTCGGCGCTGATCCGAGCGTTGAAAATCCAACAGTGTGGAAGGCAAAGTAATATTAGAATAATATTGTTTTAAGAGCTTGTGGTTGCCCCCAGCTATCTCTTCATGCTCAATAACTCTAACTTTGTCATACGGGTTCTTTTATAACAACTTTTTAATTTTAATCTTGACAAATTACAAAACTCAACATTTAGGTTTTAATTAAAAAAAAAGTAATTTATACTATAGCCTTCAAATTTCATTTTAATTTTTATGCATACTGTTGTATGTTTTAGTTTTAGGTAGTTAGGTAGTTATTCCGGGTCGGGTTATTTTTGTATGTGAGTTTAAATATTTGTAAACGTATCCACTAGACAGGAAAAAATCTGAGAGGAGATCAAGTTTTTCAAGAAATCTTTAAATTATATTACATAATAATTATATTAAGAGAGTTTAAAAAAGGATCCAAGATTGTAAAGAAAAGATATAAAAACCAATCCGTGTCCAAAAAAAAATAATGTAAATTACAAACATAGGCTCGAAAAGCGTCATTTTAGGGCTGTACCCTAATGCGGTTAGATCGACGGCCGTGTCGAGTTAACTCAATAATCCGGGCAATCTATTGACGTAATATCTTATGGACAAACTGGCATTAATATTCATGGATATCACTTTCAATATTCCCCTTGGACGACATTGTTTTAAAAGTTTATACAATATTTTATTAGTAGCAGATAAAGAGAGAGACAGTCTCGATTAGAGTTGCCAACCCTACTATATTAGGGGTTTGACGCAGTTTGTACACTTTGCAAATTGTGCACTTGACGCAGAATATTCACTTCGCAAAATGTGCATTACGCAGAATGTGCACTCCTCAAAACATCACAATGGGTCAAAATAAAAACCGTTAAAAAAATAAAAAAAAATAGTAAGAAAACGGTTTTTATTTTGATTCATTGTGATAAAATTCACATTAATTTTGAGGAATGCACATTTTGCGAAGTGAACATTCTGCGTCAAGTGCACAATTTGCGAAGTGCACAAAGTGCGTCAAACCCCTAGAAAACAATGTATTCTCAAAGCGAGCAGTAGACAAAATAAATTTGGGAACCCCTGTTTTAACCTATGACTAACAGTTAATTTTCAAATTATCTTTACACAAATGTATATTATGCTCATAAATCATTTCGAAACATAATATAAACCAGACGATGTACTGTTTATTATATCTGCAGTTCAGGAAATACCAATCTATAATTTATTTTTATTATTTCCTATGATCGCGATTTTAAAACGATATCAACAATTATTATTGCCTGCCAGTCTTGAAATATTTTATGGTAGGTAAATCATCTATCAAGGTCGAATAAGGGTCTCCTTACATTTATCGACGCGGAATCGGCTTAAGCCGAATGCGTATCACCACTCTCTCTATCAGCTGTTGCGACGGATGTTGACGAACGGCTCGTTTCGCCGTCGGCCGGCGTCGCGACGCGTTGTCCGAGCAGAGCCGATGCGAATGGTATTAGTAACACCCTTATTACGTAGACATAAAGGCTTTTTTGACCGGTGTTAGCCAATTCCGCGTCGATAAATGTGAGGAGACCCTAATATTATGTCGAATATCCGAGAATTCTGCCTCATTTTGGAAAGGCTATGTCATTCTAGGAATTGTTTGGGTAATACGAATACGTCCATTGTTGGAATATCATTATAGGTTTGGTTGAAATTGGTAGAATTTTTGGAGTTCTGTGAGTTTGGTTAGTGCAGAATTTAAACAAAAAGCACCATTCTCCCACTAGAGGGTAAATGCCAAAAAGTAAGTAGGTACGCAATGATAAGTTTTTAATATGACTAGGTATTTTTTTAAAGACTAGCGTGTGCCCGCGACTTTGACCGCGTAAATTTCGGAACCTCATTTTAGCCCCTTAAGAATTGAATTTTTGAGAATTCTTTGAAAATGGACGACCCCTTCCGCGCCGCTTAGAGCGGAAAGATTTTGGAATTAAAAGATTTTGGAAAATCCTATCTTAGTAGACGTCTGCTATCTAACTGTAAACTATCTCCCTGCAAAATTTAATCTTTATATGCAAGCGTACTCATAAGTGAGTTACCTTTCGCTTTGATATATTTAGACAAAAGATTTCAGGAACTATACAAATTAGGTACATTTATTTTTTAGTAAAGTACGCATGTGGTCTTGGGTTCGATTCCCAGGTCAGGCAAGGTGTTATTGGGTTTTTCCATCAGGAATTTCTCAGTAGCAGCCTCGAAGTTTGGATTTGTGCCCGGTTAATGGCAATAGGCTCACCCCCTATTACATGGGACTAAAAACATAACTGGCGAAATGTGGGTGTACTAATACACCTTGCCTGACCTATTATGTGTATGTGTGTGTGTTAAAGTACACAGTTTTATGTACTCTCATGCACTATACATTCCGGTATCTAGATCTCATACAGCGAACAGACAGCCTTAGGTTACAGAACCTTAAAAATATAGACAAAAATGTGATACACCTTGACTAGGGATCAATTACCTAAGCCGCAAGTATTGAGTAGACTATACCCCGTATCATATGCCCTGTGTTCAGAAGATAAGGATTTGCTAAATTGAATTTTACCACCTTCACTTTAGGTAGGTACTTTTACCAAAAATATTCTAAAGGTGAAAAATTGTATTAAGTCACGCGTTCATTCAATTTGATGCCTTCTTACTTTTGTGTTAAGATTTAGAATGGGAAATAGGGGAATATTTTGAAAATTCTATGTTTCAAATTTTTTTTAACGATTTACTTTGATAAAATACCGGCGTATAATCCAACTGTCTGGCCTTTTCTCATTTAGATACGAATATTGATCACTAGCTCAACACAAATTGGCGATTTCAGACTTATATTAATCTATATACATTTTCTTTCACCAATGCCAGTGATGTCCAACATAAACTTAGAAGACGTTATTATAAAAAAAGTCTTCGCTAAAGCCAGGTTCAAACCATTGAGACATTTTTGTATTACAATCTTTATGTTTATCGAAATAAAGTTCGAAATTAAAAAACTGTCCCGAAGGTTTAAACCTGGCTTAAGCAGACTGTGTTTTATAGTAAAGCGGAGAGAGTAGAGAAAAGCTACTATAACATGGCGCGCCCCTCCACAATTCAAAACGATTGAAAGTATTTGTAAAAGTAACAAGACTCTCAACAACGCATGTGTGCGTACTGAGACGGCTCTCGAAACAAAAACAAATCAGCGATTTGGTCCTTGACTAGCGGCGTCATTAAGTACTCATTATTATTATTAGTATGACGCTGCATTGACATACTCTATGAAAACGACACGTGCATTGACTTGCGCAGTCGGCTAATTATGATTAATTGAGCAACAAATCTGCCGGCCTGCTACTGAAGACGAACACTTACAACTACATACAAACTCATTAATAAGCAGCAGCCTCGGAGTCTGGATTTGTGCCCGGTTGATGGCAATAGGCTCGCCCCCTATTACATGGGACTAAAAACATAACTGGCGAAAAGTGGGTGTACCTACTAATGGGTACACCTCTGCCTAACCCTTCGGGGATTACAGGCGTGATGTTATGTTTAATAAGCATGTGAGTACACAAATTAGAATAGTAATATGGAGGGGCGCGCCATGTTATTGCAGTTTATCTTTACACATGCTTTGTAAACGTCACATTAGTACTAACTTGTGTTAACCCGTAACCTAATTCATGAGAGGCGGGTGCCTTAACCGCAGGGCTACTATGACAAGAATTCCTGGTAGAAATACTAAAATAAATTAGAGCATATTTTCGTATCGGATATTAATTAAGCATTGCGAAGTTTCGCTGACGTCGAGATATGTTACGAAGTCGTATTTAGGTTATGTAAGTTGGCCGTATTTATTTTTGTGTTTCAGAGGCAGAAACTTCGCAACATGTTCCAAGTTATCGTACAGTTTTTCATATTTTGAAGTCGTTTACGTAATGTCGAAAATATTTACGCTTCGTTGATGAGAAATAAATTTGGAAAAAATCTGGCGTCTATACTACTAAGTTTTAGGTCCGTTTATTCTACTCATGTGGTTTTAGGAACGAACGCATTTTAATCTAAAAGCTTACTTAGACGATGCGAGAAATATCTTGCAAGTTGTGATACATTTCCGTCGATGATCGGTCACTTATCACACGATAGCCGCGCGATCCCGCAATGTACCGCAACTCGCACGATATTTCTCGCATCGTCTAAATAAGGCTTTACGTTCATTTTTTGACATCGACTATCGATTAGATTGTGATTAGATTTTGAATATTTATAGTAATATCGCCTTAAGAAGACCTAGGTACTGACCTAATTGGTGAGGTTCTTTAGAAAAGTCTGGTGCGCAGTACTCGTAACCGGCGTGCTTGTATGACAAGAAGTATGAACGTGGATGAAGCGAAAGGATAGTAGCAGGTGGCGTTCGGTGGTTTCTACCTACCCCCATGGAAAAAAAGCGTTAGTTTATGTCTGTGTATGTTATAGTAATAATGCCCTTTTGAAAGAGGTTAAGTAAACCAAAAGAGAGGGGGGGGAAGCCTTTTGACGAGCGGCCATTTTGTAATGTTTACTAAAACAATTGACTAAGTAACTAGAAACTCACGAACACAAGTCATTACCACAGTTAAGTAGGTATACCTAGATGATAATTAACACTTTTGTTACTTCATTAGTAGGCTACTCAAACTAATTCCGAAAGTTTTTAACTAGTTTTTCTGAAGTCCTAATTCCACTCTCAAAGTCTACTAAGTACCTATTGGCAATAATTTGTATGTACCAAACACGTAAAGAAGGTAGTTAGGCAATCAAGCAGAAAGCTTTTACGAACGTGCCTGAACATTCGCACGTAATCTAATTGTGTATGTTAGTGCTGAAACGAATGCAGTAATATAGGCCTTATTCTGAGAGACTTACGAGCTTTTTTTGTAGGTAGGTATCTAATTATGTTTTGGGTGGTGAATCTAGACGTTCATTGAAAACATTGCTAGGAATATAATATAATAAAGTAGTTTTGTCTGCGTGAATGTCGGTTCGGTGCAGACGAAGTCACAGTATAAAAAGTAGCATATAGTTTCTTGTAAGTTTGTAATAATTAATCTAAACAGAAAACCCGAAAATAATCATAAAGTTATAAAGTAGGTATGTACAATTTATAAAAAAGACGAAGGAAGAACTTAATATGGCATCCAAAAATTCGTCCGCATCGCTGTCAATGGGGCAAGTGCCCAAAAGGCGTTGTATGGCAATGCTGGCCTAAGAAAAGGCCAAAGAAGCGAGTTTATATGTTTGTCAACGCACCCACGATAGGTACAGAAAAAAATCCTTAATGAGGGACAGATTTTAAAAAAAACAAACATTAATTTTACGTTAATTTTCATTCGAGTAACCGATGTTAGACAACAGTCTATAGACTAGTATATAATCATCATCATCACATCAGCCGATCGACGTCCACTGCTAGACATAGGCCTCACCTAAAGACAGCCACAATTACCGGTCCTGCACTGCCCGCATCCAGCTGTTTCCTGCGTCCTTTACCAGGTCGTCAGTCCACCTTGTGGGGGGCCTTCCCACACTAGCATATAATACTTACATCTAAACCCTAAGATCATCAGTTGTCTTCAGTATACTAAGAAACAATCGTCTGCCAAAAGTAAATAAACCAGACTTAGCACGTACTTTGGCTTACCTATCACTCCGTCTCTATCTCACAGTTGTATTTAGACAGTTGTAGAACAGTGACAGGTGTAACATTTAGCCGAAACACATGCTAAGAAACGTTGATTTAACTTTAATTGTTGCTCACATGCACTAAACATATTTATCTCAAGCTGAATTCGATTGTCTGTCTAGAACGTTATAGTTGTCGCTCAATAAGTAAAATTAAAAGATCTATGTAACGTGTGGTTTATAGATTTAACAAGCTTTTGCCCGCGACTTTGTCCGCGTTCTTTCGGTCACCGCGGACACAGACGAAGTCGGGGAAGAATTAGCTCATATCCTTTTCGAAAGACTTGTGGCGCCATCTATTATCATAAGAACGTTATTGTTGTTTATCTCAAAAACAGTACACTTTTTCGAGATGAAAGGTAGCCTAAAACCTTTTTAAATTCAATTTCTAAATTTCAAGATTATCGGTTTAGTAGTTTAGGCGTAAAAAGGTAACAAGCAAACTTACTTTCGCATTTATAATATTGGTTAGGATAATAATAATAAAATCCCATCCGGCCAAAGTTCTGTCACGGCGCCCAATCCCAATGGAGACTAGCCCTGACTGCTAAGCCGGAGGTCGTGGGTTCGATTCCCACCCAGGACCAAACTTTGTGTGATGAGCATGATTGTTAGTTCTGTGTCTGGGTGTGATTTATTTATATAATATGTATGTATTTATAAATTATATAAGTATGTATATCAGTTGTCTGGTTACCATAACACAAGCTCTGCTTAGCTTGGGATCAGATAGCCGTGTGTGAGTTGTCCCAAGATATTTATTAATTATTATTAATCGGTACCCCTCTGCCTAACTTAGATTTAAAGATATTTATTCTCAAAATTCTCAACTTCTGTTATATTCTTCTTGAGTCCAAAAGTACGACCAAACTTTTCTAACTGTTCGCAACTTAGTATCACGGGCTATTCATTTAGATTACGAGTTAGCTCGAGTTTTACCGGATTTAGTCTTAGGCCTCAAATTAATAGACTTGTTACAAACATAACATCACGCCTGTAATCCCCAAAGGGTTAGGCAGAGGTGTACCCAGTAGTACACCCACATTTCGCCAGTTATGTTTTTACTCCCATGTAATAGGGGGCGAGCCTATTGCCATCAACCGGGCACAAATCCAGACTCCGAGGCTGCTACTGAGAAATTCCTGATCGAAAAACCCAATAACACTTTGCCCGACCTGGGAATCGAACCCAAGACCTCATGCACAGCAGTCGCGCTTGCGACCACTAGACCAACGAGGCAGTCCACTTGTTACAATACTTATTGTTACCATTAAGGTGCAATGTTGTAGAATTAACTTCAGTTAAATGATTTACAAGTTTGTAACAAGTTTCTAAAATTCTATTCTTGTTTTCTCGGCTCAGGAAATGAAACCGCAAATTCAGAGACAAATCATTTATTTCAATTAGACCATTAAAAAGCACTTTGAATGTCGTATACAAAAAATTTGAATTCTTGATAACTGTGTTAATTTTAAATTCTAGAAAAACACGTTTATTGAACCGGCATTTGACCGACGGCTCACCGACGACATGCTCCGCAGACGTGTCAGTATAACCGCGGATGCGGTGCACCGACAGCGCGACTGCCTCGTTGGTCTAGTGGTCGCAAGCGCGACTGCTGTGCATGAGGTCTTGGGTTCGATTCCCAGGTCGGGCAAAGTGTTATTGGGTTTTTCCATCAGGAATTTCTCAGTAGCAGCCTCGGAGCCTGGATTTGCCCGGTAATAGGCTCGCCCCCTATTACATGGGACTAAAAAAACATAACTGGCGAAATGTCGGTGTACTAATGGGTACACCTCTGCCTAACCCTTCGGGGATTACAGGCGTGATGTTATGTTATGTTATGGGTTCAAACTAACCCCGTACCAAATTTCATCAGAATCGGTTCAGTGAAAGCATTACAGAAAACATAGCTTAATACAAAATTTTATGGAATCAAATTACTTATTGATCAAATTATGACTACACTATTCTACTTTTGTCTAAGCCTCGCTGTCGGAAAAGTCCACTTAACAATCAGTCACGTCTCACTGGTGAGCCGCTTGTGGCTCTCGTCTCGATCGCGGATAGGCAATTAGGAGGTGTAGTGTGGTGTTAATGATTGCTCTGTTTTTATTCTATCGTGGCCTAAACATACATAGGGTTATCAAAAATAGTATACATACATCAAAGTATAAAGTCTAACGTAATAATGACATTACACTAAAACGTCATTAGCGTTAAACTAATGTGTTTCGTTGTATGTCATCGTCTTCCCAGTCTAAATACACCACGGTATGTCGTGCAGCCGAAGTGCGGCCCGTATAGCGCGCCACGAGAATATGATACAAAGTAACGATTGTGAGGATTATAAATCTACATTATAATATAATAATAATATTATAAAGAGGAAAAAAAATTATTTTTGTTTGTTTCTTTGTAATGGATAAACTCAAAAACTGCTGGACCAATTTTAAAAAATTCTTACACCATTAGAAAGCTACATTATCTGCGAGTAACATAGGCTATATTTTATTTTATTTTTATTTTTTTTTTGACGAAGTCGCGGGCAAAAGTTAGTTTTAAATATTATATAAAGGCTGAGAGGTAGTTTATAATTAGTAGAAATCCGTTAAAACAAAAAGGATTTTATAAAATTCACCCCCCAATGATGGGATGAAACAGGGGTCCAATGTTTGTATATAGAAATCATCTTTGACGTGATAAACAAATTACAAATCAGATAGATCAGTATAGATGACGCTCAAAAGAATTTCTTGATCTCATTCGACGAAACCCTGTAAAATATTTTCTTTTCGTACAATATTCTGGAGCTTGTGGTGAGCGTAACCATATCAAGTGTCGCACCTCGGCTTGTCACGCTAAACAAGAAACAATACAAGTTGAATGAACTCACCATCTTGCTAACCACTGAATATAAACGAGGGCACTACTACGTGCATGGAACTCGAATCGAGTTCTTATAAGTGAAGAAAAATAATAATAATACCAGCCTATTACTGTCCCACTGCAGGGCAAAGACCTCTTCTCATACTGAGAAGGCACAAGCATTGATCACCACGCTTGCTCGAAGCGGATTGGCGATTCTAAACTCATATTTACAAGTCCAGGTTTCCTCACGATGTTTTCCTTCACCGATGTCAGTAATGTCCAAAATATACTTTAGAAAACTTGTGTAAAATTAAAACAAAAAACAATCGCAATACTACCTATCATCATCTGCCTAGCCTTTTCCCAACTATGTTGGGGTCGGCTTCCAGTCTAACCGGATGCAGCTGAATTTTACATGGAGCGACTGCCTATCTGACCTCCACAACCCAGTAACTGGGTAATATGATACCCCTAGGTAAGACTGGTTGTCAGACTTTCGGGCTTCTGACGACCCGTAACGACTGTCAAAGATCCACGTATGACAGCCGGGACCAACGGCTTAACGTGCTTTCCGAGGCACGGAGGAGTCTCGGTATGTAAAGATGGTCACCCATCCACGGACCAACCCCGGCAAGCGTAGCTTAACCTGACGGATCGACCCGTGCGGCTGTTATTACTTAGCCACGAGCTCCTCGCAATACTACCTATAATAAAGGTAATAAAGGTTAATAAAGGTATGTTGACTGGATAGTCAACGAAAGAGATAGATCCAGGGTCGTCATATATAGTTGAAGTTTTCTTAGAAACCGATGGATGCCTTCAATTGAAACTTAATTATTAAACTGTTTCTTATCTACTTTTTAAATTAAATTACATTTAAAACATCTGCCGCAAAAAAAATCTGATGTATAACACTTTGCCTGAGATTTCATGCTCAGCAGTCGCGCTTAGCGACCACTAGACCAACGAGGCAGTCAACTAAACTTCAACCAAATATTGGATGAAATCCAAACAGACCCAGTCATTAGTTCTTAACTCTTGGGTATTTAGCTAACAGCTTCTACAATTCAACATGAACATAATAGCAGACTTAAGTACCACAATTTGCACAAGAAATGTCATTTAATTACTCCCCTTACGAACACTGCAACTATTGTGCATAATTTCCTTAACCAAGTCGAGTTTCATGAGTACGACCAGAGTGAACGGCTAAGAAAATTGGATTCGGGTTACGACCGACCAAAGTTTACGGTTGGGAACCACTGGCATATCGGATCGACGCGGGACAGTTTAAAATTGATTTAGTAAATTAACTTTTATGGTTATCTGACGTAGGTAAATTTTGCAATGAGAAGAGTTGAATAGTTCGTTGTAAGTAGCGTCATCTATTGCATTACAAACGTACTACAATTGTAATTTCCTACATCACGCAATCAAAGTTAGGCATTGCGATAGCATAATCATTTAAAACTCCGACAAATACCATCGGGCAGTAGCCCACCAGACACAACACCCGCCTGGTCGGAGGATCCATAGGATATTACTGACCTACTGCAGGGCAAAGGCCTCTTCTCATACAGAGAAGGCATGAGCATTGATCACCAGGCTTGCTCAAGGTGGATTGGCGATTCCAGACTTATATTTATTACAAATCCAGGTTTCCTCACGATGTTTTTTCCTTCACCGATGTCAGTGATGTCCAAGATAAACTTTAGAAAGTACATATGAATTAAAAAAGTCACAAATAACGAAACTCAATATAATTAAATTAAATTTAAATGAGAAGACTCATTCATGTGTACAGAATAACTTATGGTAATTATAATAAAATCGTTTTTCAATTGAGCAATTGTTTAACATGTTTATTAATTGTTAATTACTATGCAGGCTTTGTGGCAATGTAATTTGGAAATTGAATATATTATCTCTCAATGGCATGGTACATTTTTTGGAATATGTTAGGTATTACATTTAAAAAATAAGCTATTATTTTTTATTTTTCGATTACGTTGCCCCTCACTAGGAATATTTCCAGTATCATGGGTGCGCTTACAAATATATAAACTCACATACACAAACAGCCAGCCGGTCGGCCCGTTCTGGACCTTCCCTACTGGGGAGTACTACTTGTAGTAGGTAGGTAGGTCATACATATACAACGTGTAACGTAAAAGGTAAATACATACCAAGAGCAAGGCTTCTTTGGATGATAACAAACTATATGGCAAGGGTTTTTAATCCTATCTCTACATGTTCGGAAATTATGATCAACAAAGGACATCGCCTGCAGTAGGCTACTATGCGGTACTAGGCGCACAGAATTACGTAAGAGATTTATTTATCGTGATATTAGGCAAGTAATGTGGAAAGTTTTTGACCCACGTAGTGCAGTTTGATACGTTTGTTATGATTTGAATTTAAGAAACATATGAAACCGAAAATTTGGTATCAATTCTTAGAGTATTTTATATTGAGCTGAAACCCTTGCTATATCGTTAGTTATCATCCAAAGAAGCCTTACTCTTTCTATGTATATACCCTTTCCATTACACGTTGTATATGTTCCGTGCGGGAATCGAATCCACAACATGCAGCGCTGCAGCTAATGGCTTAACGCCAACCGTGCCGTCCAAAATCAATAAAAAAAAGAAAAAATTAAGTAAAATGAGCAACCATGTTACTTATTGTTAATCACTTTAAAACAAAGAAAATCGATAGAAAGAGATAGCGATATGAGAGAATAACGATGATAAAGACAGTAATAAAAAGATACCGATAAAAAGAATAGCAATGAAAAGTATAGCGATTATAAAACTACACTCTTCGTTTAGTAGATAATTTTAAGTTTTAATTTTACTATAAACCAGAAGCCACTACAGAATTTAATTACCTCTGCATAATACCTAATTAAACAGTTTTCTCGTTAAACATAAACTATGCACGTTTGCAGTTAACTATTGTAAGTTTTGAACTAACAAACATTATTTAGCAAGTTGCTGTAACTACACTTAACATAAAACGCAGAGCTGTACTTGAAATTGACTCGATGGCCGCATGAATATTAGTGACGTGGATGGAGTTTACTTATTTAATAATTAGAAATTACTAGCTTCTCCCTTTTTTTAAGGTGGTAATAATCATCAAACGACTGGGACTGTCAGACTTTTACTGACTAAAACACCACCCTGTTCCTTCTGTTACCCTTTACATTCCGGGGCCACGATATCCTGTTAAGACGTCCCGCAACCCCGGCAGGCGTTACGCCCTGTTGGGGCCCCGTCCCTGTGCTGAAAGCTCTTTGGGGCGCGCGTGGAACACTAACGCGCCGTCGACTCGGGCCTGGTCCTTATGGGGCGGTGGCTACCCAATGCCCGCCGCTCAAAAGCTTCACAAAAACAACTGCATACTGCTCATCAAACTAAACAATAGTATAGTCTAGTAATATGGAGGGGCGCGCCATGTTATAGTAGTTTATCTTTAAACACACACAAACCATTAAATAATCTGTGAATTAGTAAATACGAAAGGCAAACTTGTTATAGAACCAAGCAATCAAATCAAGCAATAAATCAAATCACATGACGTGCACCTACCTAAAGGTCTCATAACACTTAGTTGGGACCATATCACCCACATTCAAACGTCACGTCATCACGTCACGACCCTCATGATTCAACCAAATGAGTTAGAGAAGACGGTGCTGCGCTAATAGAATTATGCAGCGGTCCCCGAGTGGCTCACCATTGCTGACTCAGTGAGTTGTGACGTCATATTTGAACGTATGTAACAGCGTAATGTATGACGTGTTAGGAGGCAGTGTCGTAGGGTGAAAGTTTGTTTGTAAATGGAATGTTGATGGTGCATGACGTGTGCGAATGAGTTAGATGTTAAGGTGTGAGTGAAAGAAATGACGTATGCTAAAGACAGTCTTCGGACCCCCGTGTCATCCTCTGTGAATTTTGAAAAATCCGTTCTTAACGGTCTACTATAGTCAGTAGACCGTTAAGAACGGATTTTAATCTACCTCCCTGCCAAACATCTTTACACGGGAAACGGTCTTCGATATGTTGTGACGAGTACCAACCTTTCGCTTTTGAGTGAAACCTTTCGCTTTTACATATAATATTTAGATTTAAGTAGATTATGATGTAAGATTTTAAATTGACGCAAAGAAGACTAGTTTTCTGGATAAAGACATAAATGACTGGCAAGACGTAATTTTATAAATCTAACGGCAAAAAAGTGTAAAAGACACTTAACTAATTCATCAGTTATATATTCTCGTCTTATTATTGTTTTTTTTTTCCAAACTTAATTAGGAAGCGCCCTGATTACGGAAGGCATTTATTATGTTATTTAACATTTTGGGTTCAAATTATTAACACCACACACAGGCTTCCTAGTAATGAATCAATATTGTCAAATCTTTATCGAGAAAAACTAAAAAGTTGGTGCCTTAAAATAATAAAATATTGATCCATTAAAATAATGAGACCAAGTAAGGATTAGGCATTTTAAATATGTGTGATCAATATAATGGCACAGGTGTGCTGGTTCGAGCCACGAAATAAATTCTGGTGTTCAGGTGATCAATGTGACGGTTTTAATATGTGAGATTGGAAGACTGGAGATTAATCTTCAGAAATCTTGGGTGATTTATATAGTTTTTCTTATTACTATTAAATACTTTCGTTTACCACTAACACACAGATTCTATGTTTGAAGCACCAAAACTAAAGTTTCTCGTATATATATAAGGTGACTGGTAAAATTAATGACCGATACTTATAAACACGATTGTACTCATGATAACAAACTACTTTCCCAAAGTTTCGATTGTAAGTGGATTATAATACAAGTTAAATAAATAGTACACCTCTTATCTTGTACCTATTACCCATTTACTGGGTTGTGGAGATCAGATAGGTAGTCGCTCTATATATGGTATTCAGCTGCATTCAGTTAGACTGGAAGCCGAACCCATGATGGAAAAAGACTAGGCGGTTGGTAGATGTTGGTGGATGATGATTTAGTTCAAACAAATAACTTGTCTTCTGAATGTTTTTATGACCCTAAGTGACTGTGTTAAGCCACTGGCCATCGAGGATCGTGACCATGTACACAAGCCATGTTTAGTTAAAACATGTGTTTGATTTAGGGTCACTGTACACATAAACGGCACGGCATAACAACGGTTCTGTTATGAATGCTGAACCGAATAGGCTTTCCCGCTTAAGTGTACAGCTACCTTTATAGGAAAGAAAATACTACCACAAATCGGACATCCATTTAACAGAGTGATGGGAAATTGGCGTTTCCGAATCGTACCGTCTCGAGATCATTCGGAACACTTTATCCTCCACATTTGATACCTTAGACCAGTGGAGCGGAGGAGAGCAATCGACCGACTGATTCGTGATAGCATTCGTTTTTCCGAAGATTCCCTTACAAGGTACATATTATATGTTTTTGGAGAAATCTTTACAAAACGAGGCGAGGATATTGTGAGGAAAATACCTAATATTTGTTGGTCTAAAATTAGTTGCGTAGTGATCTGGTGGGTGTGGCTTTTGTGGATGTGAGATTTTATTTTTGAACGCACCTCCTCTGATATAGAGAAATTTCTATTATGGGGTAAAGTCTTTTTTATAAAAAAAATTGAAAAGGAATAGAAGTTTTCTGTATCTATCAAAATTGTCAAAAAAATAAATATTTATTGACCAAAATACCTGATCGTTTCAATGGGCGAAGCTTTTTTATAAAAAGAAAGAATGAATATTTATTAAAACAGACCATGTGCACAAAAAAAAGAATAAAAAGATTATCCTAATAAATACAAAAAACAACCTGACTGCCTCGTTGGTCTAGTGGTCGCAAGCGCGACTGCTGTGCATGAGGTCTTGGGTTCGATTCCCAGGTCGGGCAAAGTGTTATTGGGTTTTTCCATCAGGAATTTCTCAGTAGCAGCCTCGGAGTCTGGATTTGTGCCCGGTTGATGGCAATAGGCTCGCCCCCTATTACATGGGACTAAAAACATAACTTGCGAAATGTGGGTGTACTAATGGGTACACCTCTGCCTAACCTTTCGAGGATTACAGGCGTGATGTTATGTTATGTACAAAAAACAAAAAAAATATTATTGTGTGCCCCACAGCTGTGCAAGACGAAATTCTTTCCTTTTTTATTTAGAAATAAATAAAAAGTAGGTATTCTGTGTCAAGATTGGCAAAAAATCTCGTTGAGTCACCTGTTAATTTTAATAAATTAAATTGTACTTTCGCATTCGAACTGAGGTAGCAAGATAATTACAATACAAAGTTGATTTCACCGAAATACGTGGTAAGCGAAATGAACTTTAATTTTATACCGTCAAATAAATCAGTAGCGAAATGAACTGACGTGGTTAATCATCTTTTTTGTATTACATAATCTTGCAAAATAAACAATTTACAAATATTTACGTCTAAAGTTTGCAAAGGGTTAAAGTTAGACAGAGGTGTACTTAAATTGACATGAATTCCACTCATAACATATACAAATGTTTGTAAGTTAAACACATCAGTATTAAAAATGTCTACACAGTTGCTACGGCGTAGCTCAGTGCTACGAGGACATGGAACGTAGCTAAAACGTAGCTTACTGCTACGAAGACGTAGCTTACTGCTACGAAGACGTAGCTTACTGAGTGCTAAGTGTGAGTTTTTTCACTCACGTTCGATTGCGAGCGCGTTAGTATATTATATAAGAAATAAGGCTTTCCTAGTGACCACCAGATGGCGCTATAACTTTTTTTAACTACGCATTTCGATGTAAACTTTTCAGACGTTTGAAAATGGAATTAAATCATATAATCAACTGTACCTTAATAAAAACATATTTTTAACAAGATTAAAACAGTACTTAACCACATTTACCAATAATTGACGATTTACCTTTTGATTACTAAAATTTTATAATTTTCGCAAAATAATATTGAATATCTCACATTTCACCAATTCCATATAATTCTTCGAGCCGTGTGATTCAAGTTAATGGATTGTCTGATTTTTACTTTTATCATTCGGTCATTGTCAATCAATCACTCGTTTCATTCACTCTTTCGGTCTGTTTGTAATTGTAAGGTCGACTTGCAACGGACGTATCTTGACAGCCTCTTAAATATTTTGTAATTTATATTTATTTTCTGCAATATTTGCAATTTGAAAATCATCGGATTTATTAAATTTTCTTGTACACGTCCTCTGAAAACCATTAAAGTTTCCCCATCTCATACATTTTTATTCTCCAAATCATTATTTTGTAATTGTCAATTTTTTATTCTTGAAGTAAAACTTATTTTATTTACTTTAACGTAAAACCTTTACTAACAAATTTCTTTATTTAAAGACAGCCATGACTATTACTCAATATTTAATTAAACAAAACAAAAATAAGATCGTCAACTGTAGACCACAGCGATTCAAAATTTATCCATTACGGTTCACAACTATAAAGAACCATACGGAACATAAACATCACGCCTGTAATCCCCGAAGGGTTAGGCAGAGGTGTACCCATTACTACACCCACATTTCGCCAGTTATGTTTTTAGTCCCATGTAATAGGGGGCGAGCCTATTGCCATCAACCGGGCACATATCCAGACTCCGAGGCTGCTACTGAGAAATTCCTGATTGAAAAACCCAATAACACTTTGCCCGACTTGGGAATCGAACCCAAGACCTCATTCACAGCAGTCCCGCTTGCGACCACTAGACCAACGAGGCAGTCTACGGAACAAACTTTTAAATTAATAACCTAGAAACTCGCAACGAACTAAAACTAAAACAAAATGCAGAAATTAAATCCAGAACGAACTGCGAGTATAATACGCTGTCAATACCAGAAGACCTAAGTACTAAGCTAGTTTAAAAACGCCGACTTGAAATGAAGTTAACTGTTAGCTAAACGTAGAAAAGTTTTCCACCGTGTGAGGAAAGTTGCAAACGTAGTAAACACCGCATGTGCCCTCTAAGGCTGTGTTTCCACTAGAGATGTGCGAGGATTCTTGGCAAGGGATGTGTGTGAAACTAACGAATGGCTTCTATTTATTTATTTAAGTAACATGGAAGACCGACAGCTAGAAGAAAACATACTAGAGACAGAAAATAATAATAATAATAGTTTCTCTAAAGAAACTCTTTATTTTAGCCCTGACCTCCCGATTAATTTTCAATTTACTGTAAAATTAGATTTTTTGTGGTTTAGAAATCAATAAATAGTTGGTCATTTGAGTCGCCAAATAAGTGACGTCGCAGTTTGATATTGCCATACAAAATCTATGGAAGAATCGCGTTTTGACAGGTCATAAAAAGTATGTCATTTATTGGTGGTGTCATGAAGCTTATTTAACGTTTATTTATTAATATTTATTGTTATTGCCTCGTTGGTCTAGTGGTCGCCAAGCGGAGCAAGAGGTCTTGGATTAGATTTCCAGGCTGAGCACAGTGTTATTGGGATTTTCCATCAGGAATTTCTCAGTAGCAGCCTCGGTGTCTGGGTTTGGCCCCGTTCATGGCAATAGGCTCGCCCACTATTACACTGGCGAAATATGAATGTACTAATGGGTATACCTCTGCCTAATCCTACAAACGTGATGTTATGTTATGTTATCTGTAATCCGTGGTGTTGGCAATCCAAGCATCTCCTAGTTGTAGAATAGCACATAGGTTATAGGCATACTTTTTATTTAAATTTACCTGTTTGTATTTAGCTTAAACTACTTGAGAACACCGTAATAATCTAGTAATTATGTAAACTGGAAGGGAACTGTTTCTTGAGATACAGGCTAACAACCTAGTTCGGGAGGCAGTGCACTTAGGTAACTGTGAACTTACTTACTTTGTTTTCAATAAAGCAAAGCATCATCCCAAAAAGTGTACGGTTCCCGTGTGACCTTAATATTATATCAACTTTGACTGTAACGAAGTCGCAGACCGAAGCTAGTGTTGTATATTGTTCACCATAGCCTACAATGATGTATTTGCGACTTTGAATTTAGAACCAACCAAATCAATAACTCATTTATAGCCTCGTGCTTGACATTTGTTTGTTGCCTTTAAGTGTACCAACAAAACACTTACAAAATATTTAAACAATTCTATTTTGGTAATGTTAATCTTGTTTCCAAAAATAAACTTAATTACACGGTTTATTTAAAGGATAACTGTCGGCATTCGTGAACTTATTGTCTCTGAATTATGTACTACCCACGAACTGTGTATTTTGTTTTAGAATTTTGCTAAAGCAATAAAAGTAAACAGTTGTACGAGTGTAAATTGTAAAATATGAAAATGGGTTAACATTAACCCAATAGTTGGGTTGACTGTCTCGTTAGTCTAGTGGCCGCAAAGCGCGGCTCATGACCATAACGTCGTGGATTTGATTCTCAGGTCGGGCAGTGCTATTGGGTTATTCCATCGTGATTTATCAGTAGCAGCCTCGGAGTCTGGATTTGTGGCCGGTTGATGGCTATAGGCTCTCCGTTATAACATGGGACTTAAATATAACTGGCGAAATCTGGGTGTACCTACTAATGAGTACACCTCTGCGTAACCCTTCGGGGATTACAGGTGTGATATTAAGTTATGTGTGGATCAATATTAAATAGATCAAAAGGATTTTTTTTATACTTATTGGTACTACATTTCTGACGCTCTTGGATGGTGCCGATGACATTTGTCAAACTGTTGCTTTTCACTCTTGAACGACGTTTCGGGGATTTATAATCATTATTGAATATTTTAACTGCACACTAATATCATAGTCTCAAAATACGGAATCAGAAATAAGTTAGTAAATAACTAGTAAATGAAATAATTTCACTGACATAATTATGCGATTCTGACATCCACATATGAATTGCTGACATGTGTCACCCGCATCATCATAGTACGTTTGGATTATAACCCATTTTTTAATTTTAAATGAAAGTTGCAAGCCAGCTCGTATAAAATCAAAGCCATATTTATTCTCAACACGAACACAAATTGTTTTCCTGCTCCACACTCATGGGAAACCAAAACAAACCTACGTGGAAATCTGACAAAAACACAATTTGCCAAGTTAGAAACAGTTGAAAAAACTGGTTGTCACGTGGCTGGGCGAAATTAGTTTCGGATGTCACGCGCTGAGTCGCGTTGACCCAAAGCCGGGTAAGTTTCAACCGTATACAAAAAAATAATGCTGCATTTCTTGTAGAGAAAAACCGACGGTATTTCTGACTTAACATATGGGGGAAGAAGGGAATACCCTATAGTACGGTTAAAATAATTTCATTTAAAAACATGAGATTTTTCGGCCTTTTCCTAACTATGCTGTGGTCCGCTTTCAGTGTACCCGAACGCATACTACCAGTATTTTACATGGACTGCCTATCTCACCTCTTCAACCCAGTAATTGGGTAATACGATACCCCTTTGTAAGACTGGTAATCAGGTCTTCTGACGAACCGTAATGAAGGTCAGAGATCCACATGTGACAGCCGGTACCGACGGCTTAAAATGCTTTCCGAGGCACGGAGGAGTCTAGCGGCGTCATTAATCATTCATTATTACTAGTATGGCGCTGCAACTAATCATAAATAGCCTACCGAACATGACAACGCACCTGTTAGGTATTTTCACTTTTTTCTTCTTTTTCTTTTCTCTCTCTTCTGTCTTTTTTACTGTTTTTTTTAATTAGTTGACAAGCAAAGCCGGCCTGCGGCAGAAGATGATTACTTGCAACAACATACAAACTCTTTCATACGGATGTGACTACACACATTGAAATAGTAATTTGGAGGGGCGCCCTATGTTATATTAGTTTATCTATATTACTCAGCCACGAGCACCTCACCCCGTATTCTTCCTATTCCCTACTCAACATTAGAAACAGATGCAGTAAATGATAGCAACACTTATACTACTTAACATAACATAACATAACATCACGCCTATAATCCCCGAAGGGTTAGGCAGAGGTGTACCCATTAGTACACCCACATTTCGCCAGTTATGTTTACGTCCCATGTAATAGGGGGCGAGCCTATTGCCATCAACCGGGCACAAATCCAGACTCCGAGGCTGCTACTGAGAAATTCCTGATGGAAAAACCCAATAACACTTTGCCCGACCTGGGAATCGAACCCAAAACCTCATGCTCAGCAGTCGCGCTTTGCGACCACTAGACCAACGAGGCAGTCAATACGTTACGTCGTCAACGCAACGTATACGTCAACTTATACTACTTCAATTCTGCATAATTATTCTCCTGCTCGTATAGTTACAATAGCTTTCCTAATTCCATTACCGCTTTGACGTGTGTTTGAGAGAGTGAACTTAAACGGTTCCCGAGTAAATTCACATTAGTGCAAATTGTAATTTAATTAGGAAGTGCGGCAAATTCCCGCTTGCATGTTGAGAATGAACGAAAATGCTCCCAGGGTAGTTTTAGATGGGGCCCCAACAGGGCCAAACGCCTGCTGAGGTTGTGGGACGTCTTAACAAGACACCGTGGCCCGGGACGTAAAGGGCTACAGAAGGAACAGGGTGGAATGACTCATTTGATGATTTTTACCATATTAAAAAAAAAAGGTTATTTTTAGATCATTTGAATTTATCTTTAGTTACTGCTCTGCTCCCGTAGGTCGTAGCGTGATGTTATATATACTATTCCTTAATCTGGTTATCATATACAATTATAATGTTTCCAATCCGACTGGTTGAGTCCGTAACAATTCAAAACTGCATATAAATGGTTTATTTGAATTAACATAACATCGCGCTTGTAATCCCCGAAGGGTAAGGCAGAAGTGCCACATTTCGCCAGTTATGTTTAAGTTCCAAGTAATAGGGGACGTGCCATCAATCGGTCGCAAATCCAGACTCCAAAGCTACTACTGAGAAATTCCTGATGGCAAAACCCAATAACAATATTGAATTAAGTGATTTTGATTTTTACAAAAAAAACTAATCTGTTTATACGTAGGTACTCATTCAATAAAAAATATCTTCTATTCGATCAAATTTTTCATTAATCTTCTCTTAAAACCATGAACTTAAAACACTCAAGATCACCAAAGCAACCCTAAAATAGTCTAAGTAAATCTTAAACAACGTTGACGCTTAAACTTACATTATAATACGACATCTGAGTTGCCTTGACAGAAGACTGCATTGCAGGCGAGAACTTTGAAAGTTAATTATGTAAACAGAAGAACATCGCAGTCTCTTAATAGTGTCTCTTAGAATTCTTGAACAACTATGATTTTTTTTATAAATTTTTTTACTTAACACAGCATAAGCGCCATCCGAAAAGCATAATCTCATAGGAGTGACAATCCAACCGTATGATAGCCGGAAACGTTTGATCAAGGCGGATTGGTGATTTGAAACTTATGTTAATAAAAAGTCCAGGTTTCTTAACATTATTTTCTTTCACTGACTGCCTTGTTGGTCTAGTGGTCGCAAGCGCGACTGCTGTGCATGAGGTCTTGGGTTCGATTCCCAGGTCGGGCAAGTGTTATTGGATTTTTCCATCAGGAATTTCTCAGTAGCAGCCTCGGAGTCTGCATTTGTGCCCGGTTGATGGCAATAGGCTCGCCCCCTATTACATGGGACTAAAAACATAACTGGCAAAATGTAGGTGTACTAATGGGTACACCTCTACCTAACCCTTCGGGGATTACAGGCGTGATGTTATGTTATGTATTTTCTTTCACCGATGTGAAGTACATATGAAATAGAAAAAATCCTGCCCAGTTGCGATCGCACAGCATAACCTTAAGAAAACAATTCCTAGATGTTTTATTCATTCGTTCCCAAACGAGGACAATGAACTGATTTTTAAAGAGAACTAAATTACCTTGTGGATGGACGGGACAACTATGTAGATTCAATTCCTTTTTTCTTGATTATGACGTTCAAAAGTGCCTTTTAATGGTAATAAATAATTGAAATAAATGATTTGACTTTGGCTTTGAAAACGTGAAGCCGTCTCATTTAGGAACAACATTACAGAAATGTATATGTATAATGATAATTATGCTTTGTACAAAGTGTCGTCTAAACTCATGTCTGGCACAAACGATACTTATTCTCACGTCGTTCTAGACATGTGACACTTTTGTCCCCAAATAACGACACAGACAAGGATATAAGACCAATTTAGAATATTTTTGAAACTGTTTGAGTTTGAGTATTAAAGCATCTTTGTAAATTACGGCAGTTTTGTATAAAAGTCAAAGTCAAAACATTTATTTCAATTAGACCATTCACAGGCACTTTTGAACTGTCAAGGAGTCAGTTAGTCCGAAAGTTGAAGCTAGTTGCTCGTTCCAAAACGGAGGTAGGCATCTATGGAGAAGAACGAGCAAGAAACTCCACGGCACTTTTTTAAATTAGGTTTTTACAAAATCCTGGTTACATAATTCTTGTTGATTCTACATGTGATCACAATGAAGATGAATATAAAACCGTAGTAAAAATAATAAAAATAAGATAAAACATTATACTATCGCACAAAAATCAAGATGTAAAACAAACAAGAGTCAGACATAAATAACAGCTGTCAATTTTAGTTGATATAAATTTTAAAACTTCCGTACTTATAGTTGATATGTCAGAATGTTTTGATTAAGAACACAAAAAGTTCAAAGTAAAAATAATTTGACCTCTCAAACTTAGTTCTCAGATATCACTGTCCTTATTTTTCGCTGTATGTCAGTAAGAGATGGCAATTCCAATCCCTTTAAATTTTAAGTAGGCACTTAAATACATTACATAAAAAAAACTTAGCGTCTGTGTGTCTGTAACAAATAGGCAGCTATAATTCTAGACTGAAATGTTGCCAGATTTCCTACTGTACTTAGTACTAATGGTGCCACTTAGTACCAAAGTTACAGACAGTCGTTTCCTACTCGTTATGTTTTCTTAAATGTCACGTAATATATTTTGACATAAAGCTGTCGACAATCTACGTTTAGTTTTGGAAATTTTTACACAAGGACAGATTATATTATATGAGTAACAAGATAATTTAAAAAATTAAAAAACGCGACTGCTGAAATTGCACGTATTTATTTACGACGTTTTTTATTTACAGTGTTATATATTTTTTAAATCAACTTGTCAAATTCTAGACGACAAACATAGACACGACCAGATTCATAAAAAAAAAAATTGAAGCTGGTATTAATTTCCGTTTTAAAGTTACCACACAGGATTTTATTTTTATTTTTAACTAAGTTATGTTACTCGGAACGATGCAAGGATTGTAACGATACCCCATTCATTTAAATCGGTTCAGGCATTTAAAAGTTATAGTGGCATAAAGAATCTCACATACATACATACATTAACCCTAAACAAATAACACTCCTTTTTTTGGGGCTGTCGTGTAAAAAGTAGCCTGTTCTTTGGGGCTCAATTTTACCTTTTCAAAATCGGTTCAGTGATTTCATCGTAAAAGCGTAACAGACTGACAGGCAAACAGACAGATATACAAAATTACTTTCGCATTTATAATATTAGTAAGGATAACATAATTGCCTCGGAGTCGGGATTTGTGCCCGGTTTATGGCAATAGGCTCGCCCCCATAGGATTACTAATGTGTACATCATCTGCCTAGCCTTTTCCCAACTATGTTGGGGTCGGCTTCCAGTCTAACTAGATGCAGCTGTGTAGGTACCAGTATTTTACATAGAGCGACTGCCTATCTGACCTCCACAACCCAGTAACTGGGTAATATGATACCCTAGGTAAGACTGGTTGTCAGACTTTCAAGCTTCTGACGACTCGTAACGACTGTCAAAGATCCACGTATGACAGCCGGGACCAGCAGCTTAACGAGCTTTCCGAGGCACAGAAGGGATTACTAATGTGTACACCTCTGCCTAACCCTTCGAGGATTACAGGCGTGATGTTATGTAACATAATTCACCAGTCTAAAACAGGCAAAACGTCATACAAACAGTTACACTGAACGCGTTGCAATAGAATTGTATGGGCCGTCAAGACGAACGGTAAACGCGCGCAGCTTTGAATAGGACCATTATAGATTCACATTTACATGAATGGGACTTTTATAATGGCACTAAATAGGGCTTAGATAGATCTAGAAGCCTACGTAAGCCTATTGTCCATGATCTATCCATACTAATATTATAAATGCGAAAGTGTGTGCGTCTGTCTATCTGTTACCTCTTCACGCTTAAACCGCTGAATCGATTTCAATGAAATTTGGCATGGAGATAGTTTAAGACACGGGGAAGGACATGAAATAGTTTTTATCCCGGAAATCACCCCCTAAAGCGGTAAAAAGGGGGGGGGGTGGAAGTTTGTATGCAAGTACGATATAAACAAGTTCCACGCGGACGTAGCCGCGGGCAAAAGCTAGTGTTATATAAAATTAATGTTGTTTACACAGTACGAGTATTTATTTCTTTATTCGTATTGTATGAGGCAATAAACACACATTTTTTATTAATAATACCAGCCTATTACTGTCCCACTGCAGGACAAAGGCCACTTCTCATACAGAGAAGGCACGAGCATTGATCACCACGCTTGCTTACGGGTGAGACGATTTTAAGCTTATATTAAGTATATATTTAGATTTCCGTACGATGTTTTCCTTCACCGATGGTCAGTGATAACAAACAAAATGAACTGGGAACCTTCTGATTACGGAGATATTTAAGGTTAAACTTGTCTTTTATACAAGTTTTAAATCATCATCATCAGCCGTAGGACGTCCACTGCTGAACATAGGCCTCCCCTACAGATTTCCAATAGTTTTGACTAAACTTTAAATAGCCCCACGACCGATGTACTGTTGTAGGTATGCACTCTGCATTTTGTTTTAAGGACTTAAAGTATTTTTTCTGTATATCTGTTTGTTCCGCCTAATTTTCGAAACGACTAGTCCGAAACAGACGCATTGACGGCACTTTCACTGGCAGATAGGTGATATCATAAAGAGTAACGGAAAAAACCACGGGTATAAGCTAGTATTAGATACCTTACCCAGCTTAAAGTGCATAACACCGAAACCTTAAAACACTAATTAATTATTAATGCAGCACAATAACAAATGATTTGCATTGAACTTTAATTAATTAAATCCTGTGTTAACCCTACGGCTATGCAAATCGATTAGCTAATTAATGGAAATCCAATAAATGCGGCAGTTAAGTTGGAAGGAGAATAGGCAGCTAATGTACCGCGTATATTGCGTGATAGGTTTCAATACTAAAACTTTGAGCAGAAGGTTCACTAGTAGCCCTGCACTGCCTATTTTTCATAACATAACATCACGCCTGTAATCCCCGAAGGGTTAGGCAGAGGTGTACCTACCCATTAGTACACCCACATTTCGCCAGTTATGTTTTTAGTCCCATGTAATAGGGGGCGAGCCTATTGCCATCAATCGGGCACAAATCCAGACTCCGAGGCTGCTACTGAGAAATTTCTGATGGAAAAACCCAAAAACACTTTGCCCGACCTGGGAATCGAACCCAAGACCTCATGCACAGCAGTCGCGCTTGCGACCACTAGACCAACGAGGTAGTCCTATTTTTCGAAATAATAATAATACAAAAATTGCGTCAGAAACAAATTTTATATATTTTATGTCTGGGAAAACTTTTAATTGGCCTTTACTTTATTAATCACATAATTATTTTGTATCTATACATTTTTGTTAGTCCATGATAGAATAAATTATTAAATAGATTTAATTTGTTCAAACTACTTAAAACTAACGATTAAGACAGTAAACTAAAAAGGGCAAATTATTTCAACATATTTTTTGCATTTAATAGTTACCATTAGGTATAATAAATACGACTTTAAATAATTACGGGAAACGTATTTCATTTAAAGCAATCATATTAAAAGGCAACCGTTTACTGACTTACTGATTTATCAACACACAGCTCTAACTACTGAACGGATTGCGCTGAAAGGCACGCATATAGTTATTATGACGAAGGCATGCGCTAAGAAAGGATTTCTCAAAATTCACCCCCTAAGGGTATGAAATGGAGTCCGATACTTACTTTTATGTAAATCTAGTTTATTTTTAATGCAATAACAAAATTGAAAATGAATAGACTTGAACTTCTGTTTTTTTTTTACTCCTTGGTTTAAGTACCGGATTTACAAGCGTCTGCTTCTGTGTTCTACTTTATTTGATGACGTCATAATGTCTCGGTCAAGAGATTTTAATGTTCTGATTATACGCAGTTATCTACATCAAAAGGATCAAGATCTATTAAAATAGTGCTTCAGGCAGAAAAGATTATTCTATTTTATGGGACTATTTTAAGATGAGTATAAAATGCGATGGATTTTATGTTATCTCGTATCTGCAGTAATATTTAGGTGAAATAATGAGGTTAAGGTAAGCTGTTCCTAGCATCATCAGTCTTCTTCTTTATGGTGTGGGCAGTAAGGTCTTACGACCCTACACACTCTAGTGTCAGAGTTTCTAAACCGCCTCTAGGGCCTCTGACATGGTTTGAGTGGAACAGTAAGTTCTCTCAGTAAGGTTTTCTCACGATGTTTCCCTTAACCGATGTCAGTGATGTCTAAGATAAACTTTAGAAAGTACATATGAATTGAAAAAGTCACATTGGTACTTGCCGGGTTTTAACCCACAAGCTCATGCATGAGAGAGAGGCACTATAACCACTAGGCCATCATGACAGTTCAGTGAGATGACAGATCTCTCAAGGTCACTTCACCTAAATTCACCACTAGAGACTTTTACTCAAAAGATCGGCTGACAGTACTTCTTTCTTCTTCTTCTTTATCGTGTGGGCAGTAAGGTCTTACGACCCCACACACCCTAGTGTCAGTGTTTATAAACCGCCTCAAGGGCCTCTGACATGGTTTGAGTGGAACAGTAAGTCCAGGTTTCCTTACGATACGATGTTTTGCTTTAGTACTAATTTGGGCATTATACTTTACTAGATCTTGCCCGGGACATCGTCCGCTTCAAAATTATATACAGACTGTTAGTGTAAACACCGTTATCACTAAAACCATAGGTACTTGATTTATTATAAAAAATGTTTATCTGAATTTAAAAATAAATAAACAAAGTTGTCTTTCAAAAATTAAAAAAAAATCTGTCCGACACCGTCCTTAAATTCATGAGTGAGTGACCTTTCACTTAGGTATATAATTGTATTTAGACTTCTAGTAGTGTCTTGGAATTATTGGATAATGGTGTCTGCCCAACCCCCTCCCCCCCATTTTATTACCCCTTTTCACAAACAGCGGTTGAATATGATGATGAGGGTTCACATGACTATCACATCTATTATCCCAGAACTTTTAAGTGAATTTAAGGTATGGGTGACACGCTGCCCATTAAACAAGGTACAATGCCCTAAAGTATGGAATTGAAGACGAGGGGGAGTAAGGAACTTTTGTGGGCTAATTGTCGTCACTTTGTAATTAGCACGTGTGTAAAGTTTGCTTTTAAGGTTCGTGTTCTTGCTTTAGATGTGTCCCTTAACGATGTTCAAGGGACGAAAGAGCTGAAAATCTTTATGGATAGCTAGTTATACATTTTCTCTATGTGGGGGCTGTCTGATATCACGTACAAGTTTATGACACAAAAAGTTTATTAAACTTGCCTTAAAATATGTAGAAAAACAGTATTTTTCAGATTTACTTCTTCCTTACGATTTAAAGTCAAAATATTTATTTCAATTAGACCATTTACAGGCACTTTTGAATTGTCAAGGAGTCGGTTAGTCAGAAAGGTGAAGCTGGTTGCTCGTTCCAAAACGGAGGCTGGCCTCTATGGAGAAGAACGAGCAAGAAACTCCACGGCACTCTTTTCAATTAGGTTTTTACAAAATACTAGTTACATTTCGTCAAAATCTTCTAAAGATGTTTCACGTCGATTATTATCAAAGTTCTATTCCTAACTTGGTATTAAAAGAAGAAGGGTCCTGTAAAAAAAAGGTTTTAACCTCGTCTGTGTCGTCTGCCTCGTTGGTCTTATGGTCGCAAAGCGCCTCGGCTAAGAATGAGGTTCTACTGATGATGTCCCAGGTATAGTCCAGAACAAATAGAAAATAACATCACGCCTGTAATCACCGAAGGGTAAGGCAGAGGTGAAGCCATTGGTACACCCACATTTCGCCAGTTATGTTTAAGTCCCATGTTAAAGGGGGCCTATTGCCATCGACCGGGCACAAATCCAGACTCCAAGGCTGCTACTGAGAAATTCCTAATGGAAAAACCCAATAACACAAACATGTAACTTTCAGTTAAATTAAGCGTCTTTTTAAACCCGTTATTTATTAAGTAACTTCCGATGTAATAAAAAGACGAAACTACCCAGTTTTAATCGAGCCACATTATTACAACGCCGGTTCCCCGCAGTAGTTAAAACTCGAAGTGCACCTCAGTACAGTAACGTTAAAAGTGACATTGTAATTCATTGTATTAACACTACATTTTGTAAAGTTACCTACTCCTAGAGCTTTTGTTTGAACTAAAACTTTTTGTGTTAAAGAGAGTTTTGTTACAAAACTTTAAGTTACTGAGAGTATGGAAACTGATACTTTTTACCTACTTTAAATTGCTGCAATAACTTGTTCTTTTTATCGTGTGGGTAGTAAAGCCTTACGACCCTACACACCCTTGTGTCAGAGTTTCTAAACCGCCTCAAGGGCCTCTGACATGGTTTGAGTGGAACAGTAAGTCCAGGTTTCCTCACGATGTTTTTCCTTCACCGATGCCAATGATGTCCAAGATAAACTTTAGAAAGTACATATAAATTGAAAAATTCACATTGGTACTTGCCCGGATTTGAACCCACAACCTCATGCATGAGAGGCGGGCGCCTTAACCACTGGGCCATCACGACACTTCGCTATAACTATCTCGTGGCTAAGTCATAACAGACGCAAGGGTCGATCCGTCAGGTTAAGCTACGCTTGTCAAGGTTTGTCCGTGGATGAGTGACCATTTTTAATACCAAATCTCCTCTGTGCCTCAGAAAGCACGTTAAGCCGTTGGTCCTGGCTGTCATACATGGATCATTCCCATTCGTTACGGGTCGTCGAAAGCCCGAACGTCTGACAACCAGTCTTACCAAGGGGTATCGTAATTCCCCAGTCACTGGGTTGTGGAGGTCAGATAGGCAGTCGCAACATATAAATACTAGCTTTCACCCGTGACTTTGCTCGCAAACTAACTTCAAAATTCGATCATGATTCGATAGACACGTGGCGCCATCTACTGTCATAAGGACGTTATTGTGATTTCCCTCGGGAACAGTACTTTTTCGGGATTAAAGGTACCCTATGTTCGTTCCTGTACACGGCAACGTATATGCAAAATTTCAAGATTATCGGTCGGCTTAGGCGTAAAATGGTAACAAACAAACAAACTTACTTTCGTATTTATAATATTAGTTAGGATAGGATGGTATTTAGCTGCATCCGGTTTGACTCGAAGCCGACTCCAACATTGTCATAGTTGGGAAAAGCATAGGCAGATTGAATTTTTATTGCAATAAACATGCCTATGCCTTGGTGCATATTTTACTAGCTTTTGCATGCGACTTCGTCTGTGTGGAAATGAAAGTCTACAGGAGTCAAGTTTATCTGTAGCAGCCTCGGAATTCTTTAAATAATGATTATTTAATCGTCGACTGCCTCGTTGGTCTAGTGGTCGCAAGCGCGACTACTGTGCATGAGGTCTTGGGTTCGATTCCCAGGTCGGGCAAAATATTATTGGGTTTTTCCATCAAGAATTTCTCAGTAGCAGCCTCCGAGTCTGGAATTGTGCCCGGTTGATGGCAATAGGCTCGCCCCCTATTACATGGGACTAAAAACATAACTGGCGAAATGTGGGTGTACTAATTGGTACACCTCTGCCTAACCTGCCTTCGGGGATTACAGGCGTGATGTTATGTGTTTATGTAATTAATCGTCTTTTCCACTACCGCATCCGCCAGTTTCCCTTACTACAACAATACAATTCAACTAACCATAGTTGTTCCCACTGCTGGGACTTATCTTCCCTGTGTGGGAGTGGGCCGTGGGCCGCAACACGGGCCCCTAGCAATTTGAATTAGCTTTCAGCTTAAGACCCTACTCGGCTGTATTTATCACAAAATAACAACGACAAATTCATGAATAAGTTACATGGCAAAATGTACCCCATCAAGTTAAAGGTTACCGCAATAACTTTACATGAAAAATATATTCTGTTTTTCTTTTTGGATTTTTTTTTAAACTGATTAGCTGTTTTTTTGTTGTTGTTGTTGTATTGTGAATTCAGTATACAAACTATAGTTTTGCAGCTTCTTCACAGGTTTTCATAAAAGATATAAATAATTTTAAAAATTCTTAGTCGATAATTAATTAAAGTATAATGGTTAACTAACGTTTATTTACGTTAAGCTAACGTTACTTTTCTAACGCACTAATTTCTGGAACTGCCAGTCGGGTTCCAAAAAATATATTTTTTATAATGTTGCATAACATCTGCTGTCTGTAACATCTGCTGGCTGTATAACATCACGCTACGATCCACAAGAGCGGAGCCGTAACCAAAGTAAAGAACCATGCGGGTGAAGTCGCGGGCGGAAGCTAGTGACCTATAAAGTCCATATTTCACTTTTATTGGGTAACACATTGACGCAAACAGTCGTCGAGACATAAGGCTTATGGATTATGTCATAACAAAAAAAACTGGAACAAAAATTACGTACACTGCAACAAATGTCGATACCCTTTCAGATTTTTTAATCCTAATTAATGAGCACAAGAAGTCAAAATAAACTCTTACTTATTAATGAACCTGAAATGCTGAAAAAAGCTGCATTGTGTTATTTTGTATCTATTTAAATAATTTTAAAATTAACAGTCAAAGTCAAAGCCAAATCATTTTTTTTTTTCTTTTGCACGTCATACACAAAAAAAAGCATTGAATCTAGTTGCCCCTTCCAAAAGGTAGTTTTGTATGGAGAAGAATGGGCAAGAAACTCCATACGTACTCTTTTAAAATCAATGTTTACAACATTTGTATACAAAATCATACAAGACATGGCACGTGAAAGCAATGTATGTACCCTATATCATAATAATTAAAAGGTACAAATTACATACATAACTTAACAAAACATCACGCCTGTAATCCCCGAAGGGTTAGGCAGAGGTGTACACCAACATTTCGCCAGTTATGTTTTTAGTCCCATGTAATAGGGGGGCGAGCCTATTGTCACACAGGTACAAATTAAGAATTTGAAAGTTAAAATATGTTAAATTTTCAGTGTTTATCAACTTATCGCCGACAATACCAGGGACCTATGGGCATAACAAGGACGGGCAATAACAGGCAATCATGTTAATCCTCTCGCCCAAACAATTGAAACGGAAGCAATAAACTCGTGAAAGTACGTCATTGATGCTGTCAATGACATGTGTTTCATATACGTTCCGACGGCAGGAGACAGGGGCTTAAATGAACACCATATTTAATTGAAACGTGATTATTTTTTTTATTACTCAACCCTCGTAATTTATTGATACGATAATTGGAAATGATGCAATAATAAAATATATTATCATGATATTTCTACACCTATAAAGAGGAAAAATTTGTATTTTTGTTTGTTGGTTTGTTTGTAATGGACAAACTCAAAAAGTACTGGACTTAAAAATTCTTTCACCATTAGAAAGCTACATTATCTACGAGTAACGAAGTCGAAGTCGCGGGCAAAAGCTAGTATTTTATATATTTATTTAATTTTTATATTTACCAATAGGGGCAACGATGTTTTCTATTTTTGCGCACGTAATATATGTAACGTAAATGCCATAATTTTTTTAATTAAAAATACCATTTTCGCACAATATTTATTTAGTTTGATGGCTTTATTCATATCAGTCGTCATCATCATTATCATCATATCAGCCAAACGCCATCCACTGCTGGATATAGGCCTGACTAAAGACGCAATGACCGGTTACGGAGACCACATCCAGGCATTTTGAGTATTCAACTTAAAATAGTCCGATAAAATAGAATATAATATATGTTGTTTTCTTGTCCGAAGCACTATATTAATAGATCTGGATCTCCTGACAGAATTTAACAATAGGTAATAGCAATTGTGGTTATTGTAAAAACATAAAGCAGAATGCCATAGAATAATCGTATTATTTAGTGTTTCATGTCAGCGTGCTCTTGCTAGAGCCTCTGGTCAGATTCCGTACAAAATGGAAAGTGAACGCATGGGGTCGCGAAATATGAAAGGTGTTGATAGCTTTCCCTAGAAGTGGAACGGTGTAGGCTGACAAAAAACTACCAAGTGTAAGTCGTACTTACACACGAGGAGTTCCGTGTTAAATACGTATAACAGGTTTTAATCATTTAATCATTCATTTATTGCATATCATGTTGTTTACAGGTTGTTACATTATGATAGTTCCAAACAATGAACCCTGCTAGGGCATAGCAATGTATAGGCGATAGGTTTTAATTAACATGCTATCGTTATTCATAAAATTTGTTAATATAGATTAATTTAAAAATTATTGATTATAATTATACATTATGTCATTGTCGTTTCATGTATAGGAATCTCCGTAATTTTGACATTATTTTATTTTTGGTTGCTATAGAGTCTATTCACACACACTCTGTTAATAGAGAGGGTCTATTACGACGCTGTCTGTCTGTTCTTTTGTTTTTTGTCTCAAGCTATATCTTATGAACAGACAGAAGTAATACGTAGACATTTATAATATTCACAGAGTGTGTATGTGCTTGGCATATTTTAATACGGTACCATGCAAACGTCTACATAGAATTCTATATCTCCCTTTTCATGCCTTATCACTTATGTACGTCATACGAAAAATATTCAAACATTCAAATCATGATGCATAATCCAACACTGTCATCTCCGGATCTATTCACAGTTCATTTCACCCCACTCCACCCTTCTCAGGTCACAATATGAACGAATGTAAACACGCAACTGCTGACTCACTGTTCCCACTGCATGATTGATGAGGGTGGGGAGGGGAACAATGGCAATGGTTTGTATCGGGAAGGAAATAAGTTGAGCTGGTCTGTATAGTTGCGAGATTTTATTAAGACGACAGCTTGGTTGTTTATGATAAGACTTGTTTATTGAATAAAATAATTCACAACAATACATAAAAAAATATTTGTTGTCTTTTCAAGTACTAAGTTTATGTTTTATTTAAATAATATGTACAATATTTACTGACATAATTATAAAATAAAAAATAATCAGAATAAAAAAAGAAGCAACTAAAACTAAATGGCTTAAAAAAATTCATTCGCATCGCCGTCAACTGGAAAATGTGTTCAAAAGACTGACCGCATTGCCACGTTGGATGGCAATACTTAGCCTCTGACCTAGGTAATGAATAGCCAGCCCTGAAGAACTTTCAAGTACTAAACTGAGACTTCTGAGTGCTGATCGATACCTGGAGTCCATTGCCACTCACAGTACAGTCTTCTTGCATTAAATAAACTAATTCAATCTCTGTCGTGATGGCCCATTGGCCCAGTGACCCGTCTCTCATGCATGAGTTCAATTCATATGTACTTTTTAAAGTTTATCTTGAGGGAACCTAGGCTGACTATCATAATTAAAATAAATTTGTAATCGCCAATCCGCCTTCAGCAAGCGTGGTAATCAATGCTTGTGCCTTCTCTGTATGAGAAGAGGCGTTTTTTCCAGCAGTACGAAAATATTAGGCTGGTATTATCATTAATCTACACCTGTTAACTATTTCAATCCTTTAACCCAAACTGAACATGTTTTATTGACATACACGGGCAATAGTTGTTAAAATGGCCACTGCAGTGTTAATATAACCTATAAACATCTAAAACAATCATGGCATCCACTGCCTTCTATGAAAAAAAGTCTACACGCACCATATGTATGTTCCTCAAATAAAACCGTATCATAATTTTTTTCTCGGCCTTTAAGTAATTACTATATTTATCACTAAGCAAATAACTCTTCACTAAATACAATATCAAACATTAATTAGTAAACATTTCCATAAAAAAAACTAAATTCATAAACCAACCAAATAATTATATAATTGGTTATTTAATAATGTTATCTACAAAAACAACGATTAAGTACTCACAACGTTATCTATTAAATGGCAAAGTTTAAATATTTGTTTATTATAAACATCAGCTGTGATAAATATTTCTTGCTGCAGTGTATCTGTGAGAGCGAATCATGAAGGTCGTGGTAACTGGTGCTGCAGGATTCCTCGGCTCTCGTGTAGCTGATGCCTTGCTCAGGAAACAGCCTTCTTGTCCCCTCGATGTGACGGAGCTGATCCTCACTGATGTCGTCACACCTCCTTCGAGACCTGACGGCCGTGTCAAAGTTCTGGCGCTTGACCTGACAAAGCAATCCGCTGCAGAAGAACTTATTAATAACGGTTGTGATGTCGTCTTCCACCTCGCTGCCGTCGTCAGTGGCCAGGCTGAAGCCGAGTTCGAGTTTGGACTTAAAGCCAACTTGGATGCAACTCGACTACTTCTAGATGTAGTAAGAAGAAAAGCACCTAAAGCAAAATTCGTATTCGCCAGTACCGTCGGTGTTTTTGGAGGAGATCTGCCGCCGGTCGTCGATGACCTGACTGCTGTAATGCCTCAAACTTCCTACGGCACTGCCAAAGCCATGTGTGAGTTACTTGTGAATGATTACTCTCGTCGTGGCTACATAGATGGTCGTGTCGTGAGGTTGCCAACAGTGAGTGTGCGTGCAGGAGTCGCGAATGCTGCAATGACGTCATTCGCTAGTGGAATAGTTCGGGAGCCATTGAATGGGAAGGTGGCTATATGTCCTGTGGGGAAGGAGGTGGAACTGTGGTTGACGAGCCCTGCGACTGTAGTGCGTAACATCGTGCATGCAGCAACGTTAGACGCAAGTGTGTTAGGCAAATGGCGAGCCATCAACCTGCCAGGATTGTGTGTATCTGTAGGGGATATGATAGCAGCTCTACGTTCAGTGGCTGGCGATCAGGTCGCTTCTCTAGTTCGCTTCGAACACAATGAGACCATTCATCGTATGGTGGCATCTTTACCAGTCAATTTCGATAACAGCCGTGCTCTGAAACTCGGGTTTACGGCAGATTTTAACTTTGCGGACGTGATTCGTTCTTATGTGAAGGATGATTTGAATAATGTTATAACAGCACCTACCACGATTACGTAGGTGGTAAAAAATATTAAGTTAAAATTAAATAAAAAGTTGATTTCAAATGTTTTATTTATCTCCTTTGATTTTAGACTAAAAACCAATCCAACTAATTGAAACCTTTCAAAATCTAGTCGCAATCTTATCTCAACAACAATCTATGTTAATAAGTGCCATTTTGACAGACTGAGACTGAAACCAAACGTCTCTAAAATATAGTATCCAATAAGGGTTTCTGTAGCCGCAGCAGCAGTGCCAGAACAGCCTTCCGAACTAGAAAAACGGGATGGCGCAAGAGTATCAACGCACGTAGCGTCCCACACTAAAAGCCTCCCCATCTTCCAAATAAATAGAGACATGTCGTCCGGTCTCTTGCCATCGTTGCGTGCTAAGCCGTTGGGTTCTAAAACAGCCAAACCGCCGACGGTGACGAGAGTATGTCGAATAATGTTGGAAATATTTGCGATGCGCGCTATACGGCCCGCGCTTCGGCTGTACGACAGGTGCGATGTCCGAGACTGGTGACCGCTTCTCCACAGCGACAGCGATGTGGAGAACGACAGTTATGATATGTTATGGTTACTACGTCAGTATTAAAAAAAAATACTAAAAGTTAATAAATAAATCTGTTTGTAATGTCAAAATATCAGCTTTTTACTACATGAATTTACATGGTATCTACCATTTTTTGTTTGTCCGTCTGTCTGTTCGCTACGGCTAATATCCGGAATGGCTCAACCGATTCTAGCGAGACTTTCTCTGGTAGATGGCTTATGTTATAAGAAATATTAAATCTACTTTTATCTTTTTTTTTATAATTGGGATCCTGAGCAAACAAATCATTAAAATCATGCAAATAATTGACATTCGCGCGGAAGGTCGCGGCTATTAGCTAGTTTAGCTCCACGATTAACTACTCACAACGTTATCTATTAAATGGCAAAGTTTAAATAATTATTTATAAAAACATCAGCTGTGATAAGTATTTCTTGCTGCAGTGTATCTGTGAGAGCGAATCATGAAGGTCGTGGTAACTGGTGCTGCAGGATTCCTCGGCTCTCGTGTAGCTGATGCCTTGCTCAGGAAACAGCCTCCTTGTCCTCTCGATGTGACGGAGCTGATCCTCACTGATGTCGTCACACCTCCGGCGAGACCTGACGGCCGTGTCAAAGCTCTGGCGCTTGACCTGACAAAGCCATCCGCTGCAGAAGAACTTATTAATAACGGTTGTGATGTCGTCTTCCACCTCGCTGCCGTCGTCAGTGGCCAGGCTGAAGCCGAATTCGAGTTTGGACTTAAAGCCAACTTTGATGCAACTCGACTACTTCTAGATGTAGTAAGAAGAAAAGCACCTAAAGCAAAATTTGTATTCGCCAGCACCGCCGCTGTATTTGGAGGAGATTTGCCACCGGTCGTCGATGACCTGACTGCTGTGATGCCTCAAACTTCCTACGGCACTGCCAAAGCCATGTGCGAGTTGCTTGTGAATGATTACTCTCGTCGTGGCTACATAGATGGTCGTTTTGTGAGGTTACCAGCAGTGAGTGTGCGTGCAGGACTCGCGAATACTGCAATGACATCATTCGTTAGTGGAATAGTTCGGGAGCCATTGAACGGGAAGGTGGCTATATGTCCTGTGGGGAAGGAGGTGGAACTGTGGTTGACGAGCCCTGCGACTGTAGTGCGTAACATCGTGCATGCAGCGACATTAGACGCAAGTGTGTTAGGCAAATGGCGAGCCATCAACCTGCCAGGATTGTGTGTATCTGTAGGGGATATGATAGCAGCTCTATGTTCAGTGGCTGGTGATCAGGTCGCTTCTCTAGTTCGCTTCGAGCACAATGAGACCATTCATCGCATGGTGGCATCTTTACCGATCAATTTCGATAACAGCCGTGCTCTGAAACTCGGGTTTACGGTAGATTTTAACTTTGCCGACGTGATTCGTTCTTATGTGAAGGATGAATTGAATAATGTTATAACAGCACCTACCACGATTACGTAGGTGTTTCAAACACATTATGTTGAAATTAAATAAAATGTTGATTTTCGATGTTTTACTTTGTTTCGTTTGGTTTGATGTATTATCCTGTTGCTGCTGGCAGCCAAATTGCAAGACGCACTGTACTTGTGCTGTGAAAGCTAAAAGAAATCAAAACTTTTCAACTTAGATATATTGAGGAATTTGGCATCCTTAGGTACTGGCAAAACCTATTACAAAACATAGACAGAATCAGACCTGCTAAAATACTCGAAAAAAACTTGTTTTTTGCTCCCCGTCCTTCTAATTAGGTAGGTGTGATTGAAAAAATGCCCAAACTGACGTCGCCTAGCCAGATATTCATCACAGGACATTAAGAGACAAAAACAGTGAGTCCTAGGGGTATATATCATTCAGTATCCCGGGGATATAATTGAGTATATCACTCAGTTTATATATCAGTGTTATATTCAGTGCTTCATTCCACATTTATCTTGTCCGCACGTGTCTTGTGGGAAGGAAGACGATTCCTCACGTTGACAAGGACGTCGTTACATAAATATTCAAGGGATGTTGGTAAGTTTATGTTTCTTGGAAGAATATTCAAATAAAGTGCATTTTAAATACGTGTTTATTTGCATAGTGTTATTTAGATATTAATGATTAATGCTTTGCAAGTATGCAAGCTAATATATTCTGAATGGATTTCGGTCGATGCGGTCAATATCAATGGAGATTATCCAAGTACACAGATGTTATGTTGCACAAGTGTGTGTGCAAACACAGTTGCAATTCTCTCTTCCCTACGACCGCGCGGTGTACCGTGTGATTATCGCCGCATCACCGCCTACCGCAGCGGTACGCGGTGCCGTGTGTTAATCGCCTTACTCCCAAAATTCGATTGTACGGCAATCTGGCAAAATCGGGGAGATATGAGGTGCAGAAGTCAGTACTAACGGCGTTACGGGCTTTCTGAAGCACGAGGGATGTTAACTCCACCAAGTTACAAACTCAGGCCGCTTCTAAGATATTCCTGATGAAGAAACCCAATAACATTTTTCCCAACTTGTAAATCGAACCCAGGACCTAGACCCCACTCTTAGCAATCATTCTTACGACCATGAGACTAACAGGGTAGTAACCTAAAACGATAACGAAATAATTAATTTTGAAATAAATAACGAAATAATTGTTTTGAATAAAAAATGCTGCTAGTTATATGAAACATGAGATTGCTTTTGTTTTAGAAAAAGTCTTGAATAAAAAACAATGTTCCATAAGATATTAATTTATTTTGTTCTTTATACAAAGGATGGGTGGCTACTTAATTATCTATTAAGGTTGGCGCACACTATAACGGCCAAGGACTTGGCGCGTTAGTTCGTGCATAAATTATTAAAATGTAGAAAATATTCTACCGCTCGTGTATAATTGCTTTAAACTTGGCCGCAAGCCATTCGAGAAATATTAAAGAAAATAGTCGACTATAAAATATTAAACGAGTACTTTGCATAGTAATTATCGGTAAATTAATTGTACGGTGGTTTCAAAGCGGGTAGGTTGAGGTAAACATTTTTAATTATAATATGTCTTAAAATTTTATTTATTATTTAAGTCCAGGTTTACTCGCGATGTTTTCCTTCACCGATGTCAAGATAAACTTAAGAGTAGGTAACTATATATGAAATAAAAATATACACATTGATCTTGAGCATGCCAGTTTAAGAACCTACAACCACGTGCATGAAATGCGGGTGATTGTATCCACTGGGATATTACGACAGTAGTCTAAAATCTCCAATCTGCTTTGAGCAAGCGTGGTGATCAATATCTTCTCTGTATGAGAAGAGGTGTTTGCCCTGCAGAAGACTATAATGAGCCAACATTTGATTACATACCTAACATACTTAATAATATGTATAGGTATTAAAATAAATATAAGAAAAAATCTATCGAAAACAATGAAGTAGGCTTTCAGGAATTTTGACTTTTATGCGAACCTTAGTGCTTTCGAAAAAGATCAAAACTAATAAAATCGTACAAAAAAAAGTATTGTCCAAAAAAGTCCAAAATTGTCGGTAAATGAAATATTCAGTACCTATACTAATATACTTATTTGTACACGTGTGCCTTTGATAAAGGGATTTTGTGTACATCCCAAACATTTAATATTTCCTCAAATTGATGTCAATCGTGTGTGAATACAGGCTCCTTTTCTCCATTGGGTAATTTGGACAAGAGCCCTGGGCCCCAAGAACATTCTAGAACCCCGGTTTGTCCTAAAAAAATCATTATTTGCAGACCGTTTCATTATTAGCACGATTAGTACCTGATTGAAAAAAAAAATGATTTACAGCGCGATTTACGTAAGATAAGTTTTGATTAGCTTATGAAATATTAGTACTATTTTTTATTTATTGATTTTTAGTAATTAAATTAGATACAATTTAACATTAAAATAAAATTCAAAAAACACATCCGTATGTGCCCAGAGCCTATAATAGAATAAGGCCCTTGTGTGTATAACAGTGCGCACCAACCTTAATAAGTATTGACAATAATAAGTAAATAGGTACATCATTATATCGCTATTGGGATCTCTATTTACTGACAATTACAAAAATATCGAATTATACATTAAAAAGCGTGTATTTCTCGTCAAGTATGTGAAATGACATGAAACTTTGGTCAACAGTGTTATACAAATGTATAGAAATGGTGTATAATAATATTATCTTTAAAATGATGTAGATGTAGTATTGACACGTGTTTATTTATGATAATACCAAACAGATAATATATTATTATTGAGTATCACCATCGTCACCGTCACATAGGATTGTAGCAAGATATGTCATTACAAGTTAGGTAGGTGCAGACAGGGACTAAATTTGATCAACATGTTACTTTAACACGTCTCTCTTAATAGACATATCATAAAATCATACGATAATCGCTAAGAGTTTTATGTTTATAAATCGGAAAAATTAAATGGCTTCTTTCGCTGTCAGTACTTAAAACAATTAGGTTCATAATAAAATATTAACAACATAACATAACATTACGCCTGTAATCCCTAAAGGGTTAGGCAGAGGTATACCCATTAGCACACCTACATTTCGACAGCTATGTTTAAATCCCATGTAATAGGCGAGCCTATTGCCATCAACCGGGCACCAATCCAGACTCTGATACTACTACTGAGAAATTCCTGATGGAAAATCCCAATAACACAACAGCAACAAGACCTCATGCTCAGCAGTCGCGGATTTGCAACCACTAGACCAAAGAGGCAGTCAGTTTACTGAGTGCATAAAAAAATTAATTAAAAAGCTTTGTAATACAAAAAACAATAAAACAGTCCATTGGGGCATACTCAAACGTTTCTTATCGTACTAATTTCACAAAGACGCGTCTGCGTTTTTCGAAGATTTGACAGCAAACGTCAAAAATTATGAAAAGGTTAATTGTATAATTATTTTATAGCACAACTTGTGTAAAAAATTTAAAAAATGAGCGTTTAAAAATATTAAGCTTAAATGTTTTTTTTTTTCCTTTAAATTCAAAAATCATTAGCGTATTTCAAGCTTACATCAAAACCTAATACCGCATATTATACGTCAATTAAACGTTCAATTACGCATATTATATTTGACGTCAGATTATTGCTCAAACATAGACGGGGCGAAATGCCTACTAATCATACGTAATTAACTCTGAACTTAACTATGTTAGCTGACTTATTTGTATATTTGTAATACATAGCATGCTATATACTATTATTATTGCGTACTTAGTTATTGGTGTGTGTTATTTAACATTATTTATTAGTGTGCTTATTTTTTTTTTAATGACCGATAGTTTTATGTGTTTACGTAATAAAGAAACATTGATGAAAAATTGCATAATTTATGAATTTAATTAAATTATATAACATAGCATCACACCTGTTATCTCCGAAGGGTTAGACAGAGATGTACCCATTAGTACACCTATATTTTGCCAGTTATGTTTAAGTCCCATGTAATAGGAAGCGAGCCTATTGCTTTTATAATCACTGAATTATATTATTATATTACTGAATTTTATTATTTATTATTTATCACGTCAAAAACTAAAACTAAAATTATATCTATATTTTTTGTGCTGTCATTTAATGAATATAAGATGTAGAAAACGGAAGTATCCTACTACAGGCATTTCTTGCCTAAAAGGATGTTTCTAACAATAGTCGTATAGTACAAAATTTGCTAAAGCAATTTAATAAAACATTTTGTATTTGTTTTGCATAAAATATTGACATGCAGGCTGTTATTTCAAAAGTTTGAAGCCCGAGTGAGTTTTTGCGTCGTACGAATGTACTTAATTGTAAAATTCAAGTTAGCTTTTCTTATAAAAAAAAATGTTTATGGGTACTAAGTACCTAATAGAATATTTTTATTTTTATTTTATTTAATGTTTTGGTGTTGTGTAAGGCAAGATTTTACAAGACGGATTTAATAAAAACTTGTGCAATATATTATAAATTTTATAATGATATTCTAGTACAGGTAGTAAAAATAGTTAGGTAGTTACTACCTAATTATTTTTTAAATCTATACAAATAAATAAAATTGGTTATAGTGTCAAAACAGCAGCTTCTTACTAAATGTATGTGTACACGGTACAATTTTTTATTTTTTTTCTGTGCGTCTGTCTGTTAGTTTCGGCTAATCTCCGAAACTTTTGGACCGATCGAACGGCTGGACTTGTACTGGCACGTAGCTGATGTTGTAAAGAGTAACTTACAACTATTTTGGAGTAAGAAACAGAATTCCGTTCACGCAGACGAATTCACGAATAAAATGAATAATTACTTATTACTAATTATTACATTAGAAATTTTAACTTTAACTACATTTTTGATTTTAAAAATCATGTGCAGCAAAGAAATAATTCAACAAGATGGTACCAAATTATTTGTAACTACTTAATAAATAAATAAAAATGTTCTATAATCTCTACCTATTCTCTCTCTCTCATATTGTAATGAATTATATTAGTTTATTTAGTATTCTGATTGAAGATTCTCATAATAATAATATGTATTTTAGGAACTATAGAATTCCAGCAGCTTTGATTGGCTGAATGATATAGGAAACAGCACTCTGCAAGATATATAAAAGACATCATTTTGAATGCATATACACAACTGAGAACAATGCCGGTTGAATGATTTCCAACCTTATTAATAAGATAGTAAGGATTAAAAGTGGTTCACCACAGTTTAACCTACAATCGGGGAAGTTAATTGTTTAGCAAATTAACATACGTACTCATGTACGTGTCACGTGTAAAACATTTGTCAAAAAATGACGGTTGGGATTTGAATCATAAAAAGTTTTTGAAGTCGGTTGAAAAGCACAGTATAATATAATTTGCGTTGTAAGTATATTAATAGTAGTAATATTCAGATAATATTGACTTGATAGTCAATTTGGTAAGCAATAATTTTCCAGCAGTATTTTTTTATTTCTAGCAATAGTTTTTTTTTCATTGTAGATTGTAAATGTCCTTATTTTTTTAAGAAAATATTAAATGGTGCAGTTTTTTTTACTTATCTTTTACTTAGTGATTTCTAATCAATGTTATAGGATGAAATTCAACTATAAAGCGAAATCAAAATTAAGGAAGTTGCAAACGTGTTTTAATACTGAAAGTAATGTATAATTTTATTGTTTTTAGCAACATTTTTTTTTCTCTTTCTTGTATATGACAATCAAAAGTACATTTTAATGGCCTAATATAAATAAATGATTTGACTTTGACTTTAGTTTTGGAATGATTACTAAGTACCTACGTTTTTAAATGATGAGAATTGCGAAATTAAACCCAAAAACATAATCAATTGAAATCCCTATTTAAATTACTTTTTAATTCAGTCTAAGGATTTTTAAATCAATTTTGGAGTTCATTATGTAATTTTAATAATTAACAGTGTGATAAAAGTATTGCTAGCATCCTTTGAAAAGGAATTAAATGATTAATGTAGCACCCTGTAAAGGTATATCAACATTTGATCCTGCTGTCTGCTAAGCTATTAATTGATTTTCAAAAAATAATCTTTAGTAGGAAATCTTAATTTGTGCTTTAGTAGATATAAAATAAAGTAAAAATTCTAACAACTAACTACGTTACATCTAGTCATATTGCTTAACATTGACTCACATTAACATTTGACACTATATTCTCTAGAATCGCACGCATACTTATTGACAAGTTAAGATAAAAGTTTTATTACACTACACTGAATTTAGGAATCCTAATTAGAAAGAGTTAGGATTCCTAAATTCAGAGAAAGGTTATTAACTCAGAAGAAGAAAATAATTTCTCTACTTACGATATTTTTTTTGTCATATATCAGCATCTGTCACTTTTGACAGTTGTCAATTTTGACAGCTGTCAATTTTCACGTCAGATCTGTTTCGAACTTTGAATATTTAATATATTTTAAATATCAGTCGTTCATGATTAACATGGGATTTGTGCAATACTATACGAATAAGAACATTTTGAAAAACAATTGCTTTACAATACACAAATATTTTAGAAATCCCTGTTTTTATCATTGACATAAATATTTACAAATATATATAATGGTGTTCATATTTTATAAATAACTGCTTGATAAACGTAGCATAAAATCCAATAATCAAGTAGAAACAAACAATTAAAATATGTTGTAATTATAAAACAACAATACAATGAATATTTTATCTACCTAAGACAAAAGTTACAAGAAGTATAACTGTTTCAAAATATTGCTTAATAAATAAAAATCATGTCAAAATATTCATGATTTTTATGTTTTTTTTTTTAACTGAGCCCAATTCAGTTCTTAAACAATATCATATTACGTCAATGTAATCACACCTATATAATTCATAGACACTAAGAAAATTCATAAGATTTAACACGTAAGTTAGACGTTCTTAACGTTATGCTAAATTAAGACTAAAATACAATGGCATAGAGTTCATTCGCGTTAAGAAAATCATAGGTCATCGTTGTCCACTGACACTGATATTGACCAATCACGTCGCAAATTATTTCAAAAATACCAATCACCCTTCCTGTAATCCCCGAAGGGTTAGGCAGAGGTGTACCTATTAGTACACCCACATTTCGCCAGTCATGTTTAAGTCCCATGTAATAGGGAGCAAGATTATCGCACATCCAGACTCCGAGGCTGCTACTGAGAAATTTCTGATGGAAAAACCCAGCAACACTTTGTCTGACCTGGATCGAATCCAAGACCTCATGCTCAGCAGTCGCGTTTTGTGACCAACGAATTTATTAATTTTATTGACACGAATGGACTTTAGCCAGTTGGTGCTCTAATTTTTTTAAGAGATGCTCCAAACCCTAAAATCTATATTTCTACACTTAGCATAACACAAAGAGCGTTATAATTCACACCATTTACAATAATGTGTTTTTTATAAATACAACTTTATTTGATAAGGATTAAAGTCTAAATTACAAACGTGTTTCTTTAGGAACAACAAATAAAAAATCTTTAGTCTAATATATTCTAGAGGACTTACTACAATAAGGCTACGGGTCTAAATATTACTTTAGTACAAATCTCAAGTCAGGTCTTCACAACAAGATCTTAATGTTAAAAGATTCTTAAACCTGCTAATAAATTATACCAGCCTATTACCTACTGTCCCACTGCAGAGCAAAGGCCTCTTCTCATACAGAGAAGGCACGAGCATTGATCATCACGCTCGCTCAAGGTGGATTGGCGATTTTAGTCTTAGATTAATTATAGTTTTCTTTCACCGATGTCAGTGATATCCAAAATAAACTTAGAAAGTACCTACATATGAATTAAAAAAAAACATATTGATGCTTGCCCGGTATTGAATCCACAACCTCATGCATAAGAGGTTAGGCATCAACAACTGGGCCCTCACGACCTTGAAAGAAAATGTGTGAAAATGTTTTTTTTTTTAAGGATGGGACATCATCAATTGCTTTTTTCCACTCTGGGCTGAAAGGAAGGGAGTGTCAGACTCTTACTGACTAAAACCCATCCGTGTTCTTCCTAATGCCCTTTTGCGTTTCAAGGTAGCGGTAACTCTTCTGAACAAAATCCGCAACCCTGGCAGGCACTGGCCCTGGTGAGCCCCGTCTTCTATGCTGACATCTCTCTACAATGCGCCGCCGACACGGGTAGAATCTCCTTACATTACGTTCTTGTTGTTAAGTTCGACCATAATTTCTAAGCAAAATCTAGGGACACCATTGAGGCAGTTTTATAAAGGCATCGGGGATTATTACGAAAACACGAAACTATCAAGTTTTCGTACTTAAGTAAAAGATGTGGCCACATCAAGAATAAAATGTAATAATTGTTTTAAACGAAAATAATCATTATTTGTTATTACCTAAAGGTTAGTCAATTGATAAGCGTAATTCAGTAGTCGATTGTGCAATAGTAAAGATATTTTCAGTAAAAAATAAATTCACTCCAAAAATATCGGGTACTCTTAAATCTATCTACATAGTAGGTATTACAATCTCGTTTCTTTTTCAAAGTTGGGAACGCTTCCATTGTCGCACCTGAGGGAAAACAAGGAATAAATGATCATATTGTCAAGGAAATAGACACCATTATCCTGTCAAAACATAATTATCTTGTTATTCTACGCGAGTCAGCAAAATGTCAATTCCCCTAAGGGTAGTGAATCGGGGAACCTTTGCGGTGTCTAAAACAACAGTCGCTTCTCCACAAAACATTATAATATCATTTTTCTATAATAAGATGTAGAATCAAGGTAAGGAATAATAAAACAGTAGCAAAAAATATTTATGTGAATGAAATGAGAGAGAAAAAAAAACAAAAAGGTCGCGCTAGATTTGCATAATGTCAAAACATTTTGACATTTAATCTTGTTACTATTTACTTCAGACGTAAACAGATGTAGGTTCTAATAGCTTAACAAAGCCCCTAGAATAAGAAAATGCCCGATAAGAATTACGAGTTTGCGAGAAAAAGGTTTAATATGGCAGTTACTAGGGAGAGAATAACCTTTTTTGCCGACGCCCCAGACAAAATTAACAAAAACAAATGCTTACCCGTGACATCAACCGTTAGAATTGACTTTGCGTCGGCGTCCCGTCGAATGACTCCTCGTTAATAAGCCTCAGCTTCACCGACTCCCGTCTAAGGTTATAACTCGTGGAAATATGACAATGTTTTACGTCAACATTCAGTAAATCTTCATTTAATTCCACGCCGCTTTTTTCCACATCAGCGGCCGCGCTAGGCTTCCTTTTATGTCTGAATGATGTCGCCCTCTGGGAACTCGAGCCCAAGTAACTATCAGTCGTCGTGTTCCCATTGAAAGTCTTCTCAGAAGGACCAACTCCTAACTGATCTAATGGAATGTTACCTCTTATGTTAGCAGAAGAATCGATACACGGAATCAGTTGCTTGAACTCCTTACGGAAATTCTCATTCATCCAAGCATAGATGAAAGGATTGTAGCAAGTCGAGGACATCGCTATAACGTGCCCCATAAAGAAAACCAAGTAGTAGTACTTCAAGTGTATAGCGTACATATAGTAGTCATTGCATAGGTTGATAACATTCAGAGGTAACCACGACAATCCGAATATCGTGACCATAGCTATCAACATCTGGTTGGTCCGTCGCTTTCTATTTTTGTCTAGCTCCTCTTTGCGAGAATTTTTGCTGGCAGCCTTCGCTTTGGCTCTGTCATTCAATTTAAAACTGACGCACGTGTAACAGAAAGCAATCACAATAAAAGGCAGCACGAATTGCAATACAGATGTCACCGAGCCGAACACTCGCCGCAACCGTTCAGACGGCCACGTCTCTTCACAAAACCTGCCTATATCTAGATCATAGTACGTCATGAAAATAGCGTACGGCATAGTCACGGTTACAGAGAAGGTCCAAATCATGACAATGACGATCAAGCAAGTCTCAATCTTCATCCGTGGTCTGAATGGGTAAATTATTACAAAGAACCTATCGATAGCTATAGACATAAGCGTCAACGTGGATATGTATACACTGCATCCTTGTGCGAAAGGCATTATGTGACATAAGAGGGAACCCCAACTCCAAGCACCGCGAAAAGTGTAGAGCGGTGTGAAGGGGACAGCGAATACGCATAGCAAGATGTCAGAGAGAGCCAAGTTGCTAATGAAAAGGTTGGTGACAGTCTGCATGGCTTTGTTTCTGATGACCACGAAGCATACTAGAATGTTGCCGAGCAGTCCAAGAACGAAGATCACGGTGTAGATGACGCAGAATGAAGACTGGATCCATTTGTTATCGATGATGTTCTCATATCCGCTGTGCATAGGAGGCAGACCGTCTGGCGTCAAATTGTGAGATTTATCCGTAATATACAATTCTGTATAATTTACTACTGTTCCGTTCATCGTACCGTGTTTCCCTCCGTTGTAAAGTGCGGATACCAATTTATTTTGGCTTTAAAACGTCAATTTTATGGCATCGACGCTCCGTATTTTATCTGTGCCAAAACCTGTAACAAAATAAAATGTTTGTTTAACATCTTTGTCTAAATGTACATTGAGGAGACTGTAAACAATTATAGTTTTTCCGATAATGGCCCCAAAAACATTTGTTGATTTCTTTTTAATGGTGCCATCCAGTAAAAGTCTGAGGATTTACAGTCCTTTTAAGATGTCTTTCTCATAACAAGGCAATTATTTGATCGTATAGCCTATACTTTAGTAATGTATTTATTTTAGGTATGAGGGGTCTTAATGTTTTACGTGCGTTACCATAACAGTTATTAGGAAATCACAAAATCTTAACAGAGGTTGACGAATCTCGTAGTTTGATTTGTTAGGTGACAATTTAGGGGGACGCTAGTGCAGCGGTATAGCTTGGCTGTTTCGTTACTTACTTCAGAAACTAAATATTCGCATCACCTCCACGACGGTAGCGAAACGGCGAAGCTATACATTTTTACTGATATGTAGAATTTGTGAAGTTAAGGTCGGTAGATTCAGAAGCTTGGTTCTACATGAGATCTGATATCTTTTTCTCACAGGGCAAGCCTTGTGTGGTCTTGGCAACATTTTACATGAAATGTTTTTGGTAGGTTGATATTGCTCATACACTCTTTAACTCGTTTAATAATAATTTATAATAATATTGAATTGCTTGAATTATTACTTAGCCCTCTTCCTCAACTTTGCTGTGCCTATCAGGGACCAAATTGATTTCTTTTACTCATCCTAAATATTGTAATAGGTTTATGGGAATGCAATAAAAATTGAGTATTTAGTATTGACATCATCATCATTCATACTGTATAATCAATAGGATAACGTAGTATCAAAATTAAAAATAATTGAATAGTCAATCTCACAACAATAACTATAGTAGATATACAATTAAAATCATTACTGCCGTGTAATCTCTTTTAAATTACTCAAAAGAACATGAAATCGCGTGTATACCTCTTTGATTGCGTAAATAACAAGCCTGAAAGGAAATCTAAAGCTTCCCGAAATTAGATTTGAAAACCAAAAGTTATAGCGAAGACACAATGCAAACGACACAGACGAATATTATATTGTTAGAAGTTTCGTGTACCGACAAAAGGCTTCTGTTAGCTTATTTGGTACACTCAACAAAATAAATAGGTATCCAGGGACACCTAATATAGTTAAAGTTTTCTTAGAAACCCTTGGATGTTTTCAAATGTAATTTAATTTAAAAAGTTGATAATAAACAGTTCATTAATTAAGTTGAGTTTCAATGAAGACATTAATCGGTTTCTAAGAAAACTTCAACTATATGTGACAACCCTATATACCTATCTCTTTTGTAGACTGTAAATTCACAAACACAGGAATTTTATTAGGAGGCACTCGTGGATAAGCAATAACAGCCTTAGTAATAAGGTCCTGTTTATCACCGTCAAAATGTAACTCTTTAAAATTTTCTTTTGAGCAAAATCGTTTTCATTTTCCTAGAAAATCTTGTCTGCTTAAAATAACAACAACTTTACAAGTATTTTAAGCATAATCTACCTATAATGTTCCCATGTTACCACTTCTGGGACAAAGACCTTTCTATAAAATAGTGTGGGCTGTAATCCACCACACGAGTCGCGAGCAAAAATTTATTATTCTACAAAAATAGTACAATACAATTCTGAATAAACAGCCTTACTTTCTTTGTACAATAAAGAAGAATACAAGATAATCCCGGCAGTAGAGGTTAGAATTGTACCCACTAATCCGACCCGAACAAATTGGCTGGGTGCCAACAACCCCGGGCTTTGAGGGCGATAGGGGTTACTTAGTACCCAAAGAGAAATTATACGGGTTATTTTTGTTTGAGTCTCGATCTTGCAATTTAACGGGTTTGGTTCCTTACTCCGAAGATGAATGAATCTATATTTTATTTTCAATGCTATAAAGCTGAAGAGTTTGTTTGAACGCGATAATCTCAGAAAGTACTGGTCCGATTTCAAAAAACGAACGATGTAAGTTTAATGGATACATATCAGAATGTCGAAAATCAAAATGTTGAAGACAAAAATATCGAAAATCAAAATATGGAAGATTTATATTTTAATTTTATATTTTAATTTTCGATATTCTGATATGTACCCAAGTTAAATATATGTAGTCAAGGTTTGCAAAGTTGTACATAAAAACAAATGCGTTCTATTTTAATTTGGTCATTGACATCACCAATCAATGGACATTACGCAAATGAGCTGTCAAAACGTGACGATGTAATAGAGTTTGTATTATAGTTTAAATCGAACTTTGAAATATTAGAATATTCGATATTGGTGCCGATTCTCTTGGTCACAAACTAAACTAAAATTAGACTATTTCCATCTTTTTCTGTCCAATAAAACAAGAAAGAGAGTAATGTAAATAAGAGCTGTCAAAATTTAGTCTATCTGACACATCCATACAATTATAGTTGACAACTAAAACATATGGATTAAAAATACGGAAAAATTCAAGGCAAAACTAATTTGACATCGCTAACTTAGTTCTTTTATGTCACCGTCCTTTCCGTTCGCTGTATGTTAGTAAGAGATGTCAATTCTCGTAATTTAGTCTAGTTTGTGAACAAGGGAATCGGCACCAGTATCTAGTAATATGGTTATAGAGGTCAGATCCGGAGTCAAACAATGAAAGCCGCGATGCATTCCATCCATCGCACAGTAATTCGCACGGTAATCCATTTATTTGCTCATATGTGTCCATGTTATGTGAGACTAGAAAATAACGTCAGGAAATTGTATTCCTATCTCTAAGTTCTCTGGAGAGCAATTAATCGATCTGTCTGAATAACTTAAGTGGATGTAAACCGAGATGCGGTTAGAGCGTCGAATCTTCTCAGATTCTAGTTAAGTAAAACCACACTGTGTTTTGTTCTTTATGTTTTTATTTTCTATTTAAGAGAATTGAGAACATAGTCTAATCGTATATTGATGAACTAGCTTCATAGCTTCTTCTCGCGACATTGTTCACGTTAAAGTTAATATATTATCCCATGGAAACCGTTCATTTTTTCGGGATAAAAAGCCTGTGTACTAGGCTATAATTTATCTCTGTGCCAAATTTAATCCAAACCCTTTCAGCCGTTCTGGCATAATTGATACTACTATCAAAATGCGAAAGTTTGTTACTCAATCAAGCTAAAACGGCTGAACAGATCTAGATGAAAAGCACAGAGTAAGATTATGGTTTAAAATAGCAAATAGCTTACTTAATTTTTATCCTGGACAAAATGTACGTTTCCCATTCCCGTGGGATAATTTATTAGGATGTCATGTTTGATGCAGACGAAGTCGCGGGCAGAAGCAAGCTAAAAAATATATGACAAGGGAACGGGTGTATGGAGCGTGGGTCGAAATTGGGCTTGTAAATTTATATATTAGGACATCATTAGATTTTAATTTTAGTAGTCAATGAAATGAGTCATGGGGACTTTGGGCTACTTTTAGCAAGGATATTATTTTTAGGGCCATCTGACATTTAACAATGAGAACAAAGTAGGTATTTTAGGGTTAAGTTTAAATAGATATTTTAACATGCACCCTAAAATATCTACATCACACCTTATTATTTTAATCTTTCTGATAATATTTTTTATCCATTAAGGTATTTACACCGTCCTTTTTATAACACCTTAATTATAAAAGAGATAATTCTGTTCGCTGTTATATTTATGATTTTATTCACGTGTATTTTGAGAACATCAGCCTCCTCCTTTCTTTTATATTAATTGTACATACATAAGTTTTGTGCATTAATACACTGCATTATTTATTTTATTGCATTTTGTACTTATCATACATTGTATTTATTTTTTTTAAGGAAAAGCTAACAGTAGCACATTAAGAGATAGTCATAAGATCTTAAAAAATACAATATTAAACAATTATGCTATCCATTACGTTCTCCACAGATTACAATTAAAAGTAATGAAACTAGCTAGTAACACAGATGGAATATAATGATAACATAGTATAACACAGTACCTGTGCCACAGTCACTGTCCCACAGAACCAATATTGGGTTTTAAACGTTTAAAAGAAAGAGAAAAAATTAACCAAAAAGATAAATAATGAGAAATAGTAGTGCGCGTACAATTACAATCCTTTAATTTTATAATCATGTTATGAATCCTTTCCTGATCCTTTAGTGTAGCTTGGATTTGCGTTTTAAATGCATTTTTACTAAGAAAAAGAATGTCGCATAATTTAAAGGTGTATAAGTATTGTAGATATTTTTGAAATTAAAAAACAAACGTCCCAGTGATTTTGTATACAATTCAAAAGTACCTACGCATTTTTTAAATAATTGGTTGTAAAAACGAATAACAAACTCTCGATTAATTATAATTAATACGTCACCGCTTCAAACCAAACATTGAACAAGTGTCATATCAATCATTACAAAATAAACAGAGTACCTACCATAAAAAAAAATAGAAAATGCGACAAAATAAAAACAGGGATAGACAATACCCCACGTATCAATCAATCACTTAAAAACTTTCAAATAGACGTTTCTTGTTTTAACGTTATGCAAAGTTAAAGGCGAACAGTTTTATTACAGATAGGTAACGACCTCGGAACCTATCAAATGCTCAAACGGATCTCAAACTCAAGTTTATGGGCACATAAATTAAAAATGGCGACGTAGATGACATAACTGTTGGCTATGCATCATGTAATGGGCCCGTGTGGAATGAAAAACGTGAATGGTCCATCTATTCACGTTAGATGCTTTACAGGATACGTTTTATGTATGTGCTGATGCGTTTGTCATTTGTTTTTTTTCTGACTGCCCTGTTAGGCCCGGCGCCCATTATCGGCATCGGCAAGGAAAAGGATCCTTCGGCATCCTACATGCAAGCGCACACTATCGGCAATTATGCTTTGGCATGCTGCAACGTTCTTAGGGATGACGAAGCGTCCTTAAGGATGCCGCACCGTCCTGTAGCTTGCCGAAGCGTCTCAATATCCCCGCAGGGCAAACTATCCCCCGAGTGTTGCCTCGGCGCCGGCGGCGTACCGAAGGTTGCCGAAGGATGCCGAAGCATCCCGAAGCATTCTCAAGGCTGCCGATACACCAGCCTCAAGCATACCGAAGCGGTATTTTTGTTATTACGACCACATATCACGGAAATTTCTACTTTATTGCTATTATGTTATAGTATATTGCTATTTGCCACCTAAGGTCCTCAGTCGTACCGATGCCGATAACAGGCGCCGGGCCTAAGTCTACTGGTGGCGAGCGTGATAGCCCGGGAGGTGGCATTGCATATGACTAACATAGCGGTAAATAATATTGTTACTAACACGAATGAGTCATGTTACTTGATAAATAAATATATTTTTATTATTATATGTAAAAGTCATAGTAAGCCAGCTGATGTTGACATCAATAGTTGATCTTATATGCCTAACTAGCTTCCGCCCACGACTTCGTCCGCGTAGAGGGTGGTACAATATCTCCAGCGTACTAGGTCAGTCTCCATTGAGTTTGGCTACCGTGACCGAAAATAATAATAAATAAATAATAATAATAAATATCTTGGGACAACTCACACACGGCTATCTGATCCCAAGCTAAGCAGAGCTTGTGTTATGATAACCAGACAACTGATATACATACTTATATAATTTATAAATACATACATATTATAGATAAATCACACCCAGACACAGAACTAACAATCATGCTCATCACACAAAGTTTGTCCTGGGTGGGAATCGAACCCACGACCTCCGGCTTAGCAGTCAGGGCCGCTAACCACTAGACCAACAGGCCCGTCAAAATCCATCGGGAGTTCTTTTCTTTGTATCGTCATCTCGCATGTCAACCTACGAGGTTGATGGCTTCTTACGTTTAGTCCCATGGGTGTGTCATAAGGGTATTTTTAACGGTCTACGCCGACAGTAAATCCTGTACATGGATATTTATTTATTTATTCTATGCAAAAAGTACAAAGGCGGACTTACGTTCAGCCGGGTGTTGGAAATCCAGAACGCGGAAAATATATCTAAGTTAAAAAATTGCCCGTGGAAACAAGAGCTTAACCCGACTTTCTTGTTGGGCCTTAATAAAAAATTAAGGCCTCAGGCTAGGCCATGAAGTAGGCGATTATATTATGTCTTTTCGCAATTTTAACCTTAATTAATTGTTGAACAAAATTGACCGTTGAGTTGCTTGAGATTTTCCTTCGTACTATATCAAACCTTTAAAATGAACGTCTTTCTTTCTGAGTTACTGTTTTTTTTTTTATTTTTTCTGTCCATCAATTAATAAATATACTCGTGATAACTCAGTGATGCCCTGCAGTGGGACGATAATAGGCTGGTATCATTGTTATTTAATTAACATAACGTCGTGATTGTAATCCTCGAAGGGTTAGGCAGAGGTGTACCCATTAATACACCCACATTTGGCCAGTAATATTTAAGTCCCATGCAATAGGGGGCGACCCTATTGCCATCAACCGGGCACAAATCCAAACTCCGAGGCTGCTACTGAGAAATTCCTGATAGAAAAACCCAATAACAAAAAATATTTCAAAATAAATTAATTCTTAAGTAAATCAATTGAAAAGACAATCGAGGCGGTTCTTAACCTTTCAAGATTTTTACAATCATTTCCAATAATTTCCGTTCATCTACATTTTTAATTTGAGTACTACTTGATGGGTTCCCCGAAGTGAGTAAAGACGTACTCAAGCAGCAATTATTTTAAGTGATGACTACATTGAATGTTTGTCGGTACTAATTGATGAAGAGTTGTCCATGGTTTTGGTGAAGAGCATTGTTGGACTGATCCTTCTATTTTAAAAATGGTATAATTGTCCCACTGTTTTGTGCCTGGTTTATGGCAATAGGCTCGCCCGCTGTTACATAAGATTTAAACATAACTGGCAAAATGTATGTGTGCAAATGGGTACTCCTCTGCCTAATCCTTCGAGGATTACAGGCGTTATGTTATGTTATGTATTAACTGTTCAAGATAAACTTAGATAGAGAAAAATCACATAGGTACCAGCCCGTGCCGGGGGCCTTAACCACTGAGCTTTCACATGATAACCGACAAAAAATATTAAAAGTTCATGTTACCTGATAGGCATGAATATGAAACCTGACGTGTTCCGAGTGCAAAACTATAACGCAGACTCAAAGTAATAAAGCCAGTCTTTTCCTCTACAGTTTTACGATAAAAGTATGAACGTCATCAAAAACGGCAACGCCGGGAGGGGTCGCCCTAGGAAGACCTACACTGACCTTATTGGTGAGGTCCTTCAGAAAGGTCAGGTGCGGAGTACTCGTAACTGGCGTGCTTGTATGAACGTAGATGAGGCGAAAAGACTATGTAAGGATCCTAGCAGATGGCGATCTGTGGTTTCTGCCTACCCCCGTGGGAGAAAGGCGTGAGTTTATGTATGTATGTCATCAAAAACTGCCCGGGACTCATTCCCGGATTTCTTTGCAGCTGTATATACCTCCTATGTACAGTTGTGACGTCACACGAACTGATTGGGGTGCCTGTGGGGGAAACTGAGTGATGTATGTAGGCATTTGTGGGTGTAATGTTGGGAGAAAATTTGAGGGAGATTTTTTGGGGGTGTAAATGAAAATTCTGTTTCCAAGTGTGTTGGAGTTGACTATGTAAGCTTTATTGTCTTCTAATCTTATTTACTATAATAAATATTAAAGTTAAGATGGATGTTTGTTACTCAATTACATCAGAACGTCAAAAGGTATCTAGATGAAAAGAGATGGCCAAGAATTATATGAGCCTGTACCCCAGACTCTCTGCCTAACCCTTCGGGGATTACAGGCGTGATGTTATGTCATGTTACAACGAAGTCGCGGGTAGAAGCTAGTCAATATTATAATACATACAAGTACATCCTCCGATAGTCCAAATCTTTTACATTTGTTCGAAGGTCAAAGTACGCTAGCTTCAGTGAGCTTATTGCATCTTTCGGGCTGTCTCAAGCAAGCTTATTTTGACCTTGAAAATAATCTCTTTCCACGTGGAACAGACTTAGTTTCTCAATCCTTGATCAACACAAAAATCTGCAAACAGACTGTCAAAGTCATTGAAACAAAATCGAGTGACAAGACAGTGTTAGTTAGTTTTTGTACTGATTATGGTGGATTCACATCTGACGGAAGATACGTCGAACATATCGCGTTTAGTATGGTCGACGCACTAACGCATCATCGGTTGTGTGTATAGTTCATATAGTTGGTTGTTTTATTATCTATTTTTCTGTTCTGGAGTTACGCAACCGATTACAGCGGCGCATTTTCCGTCAGATATGTAACAAACTTAATTAAAACCAGCTGCAAGTCTTCAACAGTAATTTCTATTAATAGGTACCTACCCCATTCTATTCTAATATCACCCTAACGCTGTATACTAATAGGGTATAATATCTATGCATATACGATATACATCTCATCTCATCGCCGCTTCGCTTTTAAATGTCAAGACACTCAATAAATTAACATGTACCGCCTTCGACGTAGATGTTTACATGACCTTGACGATGTTTAAATTTACGTAAATGATAATGAAAACATTGCCATGTACACAATGGGCGATAGTGGACACGCTTCGACGCCCACTGATGGCTTGACAACTATAGCTTTTATAGTAAGGCGGTTTGGAAACTAGTGTTACCCACGTGGACCAATATCACAACAAACAATCGGAGTTTACTAGCAAAAAGGTTCGATTAAAAACTGTTTTATTTACACGAGATTATTATTCTTTTTTTAAACTTAGGAACATGTACGTTTCATTTTGTTTATAAATATTAATCTATGCTGAAAAAAAGGCACGCGATTTGTTGTAGGAGAGTTTTCAGAACATTTCATTAAGGTAATTGCAGTCTATAATCGACATCAATAGACAAAGAAGTGCCATTATGTTGACCTCTATCTATTTTCATAGACAAAACCACCACAATGAACTCTTCGCCCGCTTCATTAACGTTTGATGACACGTGCAGGAGATACTTCATTACGGCTTTAAAACACAGGTTTTATACAGAAATCTCATTAAAGATCCTAATATAATAAAACAGACTTCTAAAAAGCTTTTTTCTCATAAAGGATTAAATTAGAATAACGAAATCAATTACGGATTGACAGTAACCAAAAATTTTAAGGTTATTTTCACGCTACGTAAAGGTCAAACGGGTATTTACTTACGAAAATCGAACACGAACGCCCACACAAGCACAGACAAGCTAGGTGTTAACAAAAAAAGAAAAAAGAACAACGTTTGAATTTATAAATACGAAAAAGGAACACTTGAAATGCATTTGTTTTTGGCAGGATTGAGAGGTTCACTCGACATGATGACATGCGCGGGTTTGCTTCGCGCCTGCGCGGTTGAGCTCAACTCAGTAATACAGACAAGGCAATTATTTCAGTGAAATTTCCGTTTCACCCTGTATCGGAAATTTTTAGGGCTTGCCGTGTCGGTCTCGTCAAAGCGAAGTTTTGACAGGTAATCGTGACTGTCATTTTTTCAGTAAAATGGCATGGTTTGATTAATAGATGTTTAGTTAACACATTGGGGTGCGTCAGGGGAAAAATTGGAAATAAACGTTTTTGCGTAAAAATAAATCTAGTTCTGTCAAACTTAACTCGATAGTAGTTTTACTTACACAATTATAATGATGTAAGTTTTGGAGGTCTACAGTGCTGACCTTTTTTAAAAAATTTTGGCCATAAGTACTGAGACTCCTAAACGCGGTTACGTAGCAGACGATTTAATGTACAAGAATTATATTATCATAGATAATATTATATTTCTGAACCCATCTTTTTCCCCCCATCTTGTCTCCAACACTCGCCCTTAGGTTGTGGCAGATTGTCAAGTCTTGCAAATAAAAAATAAATAAATATAAATCGTAATCAAATAAGGTTAGAAATGGTTTAACCAGCCAGTATCAACAGACCATTTCAAATTCACAATTTCAAAATTAGAACCTCACCAAGAAGACCAAGAAGCTACCGACCTACTTTCCCAACACACAAATGCAACACAAACTAAGACAGGCAAACTTGGAGAAACGATAATTAAATAAGTCTTACGACTATTCGCAAAAGTTTTCGCTATCGAAGTTCGACTCGAGCCCGCTAGGCACATGCCGCGGCATTCTATTGTACGAGTTGACGGGAGTTCCGTCCTCAACGGATATGGCGACAAACTGCTTCCCCTGTAGATATTGCAAAATGAATTGCGCGTGCAAAGTGTATTGTGGTGGGAGAATTTGATTTATGAAAGATTCCGTTATTTACAGACACGTTATTTATTTATTTGTATACAATATACTGGGACTAGATTTTTTTCATGCTCTCTTTTTTTGAGTTAGTGTAGCTGTGTAATCTTGCACCTGATGATGATATCGATCTGTTCGATCCGATTCTTCATTAGATATGCTAAGCACATGCAAAAATCTGGTTTTATAATGACACGCCCCGGCTTCGCACGGGTGCAATGTAGACACATAAACTTTTGTCTTGATTCACTCTATCTATTGATGGAAACCACATTAAAATCCGTTGCGTATTTTAAAAGATCTTAAGCGTACAGATGGCGGACAGCGACTTTATTTTATACTGTAGAGATAAGAATTAATTTTTCAATAGTCGGATAACTTTTATGTAAAGAATAAATATGACAGTTTGACACATTCTTTATACATAACATAACATAACATCACGCCTGTAATCCCCGAAGGGTTAGGCAGAGGTGTACCACATCAGTACACCCACATTTCGCCAGTTATGTTATTTTTTTAGTCCCATGTAATAGGGGGCGAGCCTTTTGCCATCAACCGGGCACAAATCCAGACTCCGAGGCTGCTACTGAGAAATTCCTGATGGAAAAACCCAATAACACAGCAGTCGCGCTTGCAACCACTAGACCAACGAGGCAGTCCGTTCTTTATACAAAAGTTGTCAAACCGCCATATTTATTCCTCCGGAGTTATGTGATGATTGAAAAATTTGCCCGTAATAGAAAGAAGAAAACGAATTCCTTCTCTAAATACAGACGATAGAAGCTGCCATCGCAAATGGTCGAGGAGTAAATCGTGTCGTTTCTCCTCTACTTAAAAATAAACATGTTTTTCTTGTACAAGCAGCCCAGGTTTATCCTCAGTCCTAATCAATACGACCATGTTACCGATACCTCGCTAAGCTGTCTCACATATCAATAAAAGATATTTCTTAGCGAAGTTTTTGGCGTGAGAAAGTAGCAGATGATGTTGAAATATTAATATTTTTCTCATTTGCACTTGTGTGTATATATTTTTTTTAACCTTGAAGTAGATATTAAGTAGGTACCTACTAAAAAAACTTACTTAAGTAAGTAGTGTCATGATATTTTTGTTAAAAAATCTTGGGAGAAAATACAGAAAATAAGAATCTTCCTAAAATAGTCTAGTCTTGGCGAAGAGTCCTGTCGGCGAAGTGTCCTGTCGGCGTTTAATCGTACACTGGATGTATACAGTACAGCCGAAGTTTTCCTTCTTTATTTTTTAAGCAAGTTTCCAATTCACCGCGTTGGACTTTTACGTGTTACTTGAACCGAATAAAACAGAGGTATGTAAGGTCTCAAGTGTAAGCTATAGCTAGAGTGAAGCGGCAACGGGACGGCAGAGGATTTTAAATTCATATTTTATCCAATGGAAATATGGCATATATTTCAATGCTCGGAAATTCCGCTCGGATACTCGAAGGTCGATATCCGAGCAATGAAATATTTACCTTATCTCGATTGGATAAGTCTAAAATATGAATTGATTAAATAAAAACCCTCTGCCAATCCGTTCGACGGATTTGTGCTGGCTCTTAAACGGAAATTATATCTACACTAGCATTTGCCTGCGACCTCGCCCACGTGATTTTTTCAGCCGCGTTAAGTTACGCCTTTGGTTACTGATGCGTTCCTATGGATGGCATTAGGATATTATACTATCTCACGAATCTGGCTTTTATTTTTTTGTTTTTGCTTATCGGACTAGTAGTTCCAGTGATTATCGCGTTTAAACAAACAAACAAAAAATTTAGCTTTATTATAATATATTAGTATCTATTTAGTAAATAAATATAGCAAATAGTGAATTTAAAGCAGGTACAAAAAGTAAGACTAGTAAGTATCCTATGATCTTAAAAGGTATGTTATGGACTATAATATACCTTTTAAGATCATAGGTATTGATCACTAGCATAAGGAGCATATACAATAGAAAAAAGTAACTTAAATTTCAATACAAAGAAATGTGTTTTACCCTCTCCTCTTTAAAATCAAGTTATTTTACCAACTAGCGTATGCCTTACATTCATATTTATTATAATAAAGAACTGTTATTTTGAAATTACAAACAGACACTTGGGTTTTATTTATTTATATAGATACATCAACCAACCCAATATAGACCTACTCCACTCCTGAAAATCAACTTGACGGAAACCTGGCCTTGAAAGGTAATAATCTCCTCGACATGTACTTGATTGATAATCGCAGCATGAGGCAGCATCCCGCTGTGGTTCTAATGCCTATGCTCCGTATTAGAATCCTTGAGATCAAATACAGCCTAACTCGAGCGCGGTGACGTAAAACTTTCCACTTTTACGTCAGCGCGTTCAGGTTAGGCTGTATTTGAATACAGCCTTCAAACTAAATGAATAAATATTATGTGCGACTTTATTTTACGACTAGCTTTTGTCCACAACTTCGTCTGCGTAGATTTAAAAATTAAAGCCAAAGTTTTAAATTCAATCAGGAACACAAAAACATGATAAAAAACCATCAATTCAAATTTACGCATTAATAATAGTAGTAAGATTAATCCGCTCGCTCATGTTAGGCCCACTGTTTATTGGTATCAGGGCCTTAAGGAAATTCGGGTCAATGAAGGTGTAAGCTTTATCGTTTGTGATTTTAATGGAAAATGTTTATATTTTAATTACAACGAAAGTGTTTTTGTGAAGTAACATATTTTGTACCTAAAGCTGTAAAAGGCTTAATTAAAAATGTCGTAGTTTGCGATTTCATTTTCTATCTAGCTGTAGCTAGCTGCTTTGTTTTATGTGGTCTAGTGGTCGCAAAGCACGAATGCTGAGCATGAGGTCTTGGGTTCGATTCCCAGGTCGGGCAAATTGTTATTGGGTTTTTACTTCAGGAATTTCTCAGTAGCACGCCTCGGAGTTTAGATTTGTGCCCGGTTGATGGCAATAGGCTCTCCCTTTATTACATGGGACTTAAACATAACTGGCGAAATGTGGGCGTATTAATGGGTACACCTCTGCCTAACCCTTTGGAGATTCAGGCGTGACGTTATGTTATATAATCAAATGGTAAAAAAAAAACATTACGATTTCTACTCGTTAAATATAGAATAATTTTTTGTTTTTTTAGTTAATTTTATTATTTACTTAGCCGCGACACAAAAAGCCATTAGTTACGTAAACCATCATTAGGATCTTCGGATGTACACAGAAGGAAATGGGAGGGACTGCTGCCCACCTGTATTTGTATTTGGATGTGTCTCTTCCTATAGCTATATATTTGTCAATAGTTACTAAGATTGATGGGCAGTACCTAGGCAAAGGTAACGGCAACGTGGTCTCTTCTTGTAATAGTAATTCTGGTATTCGGGGCGAAGACATTCGGACAAATCAAAGATTACAATAATCCCAATAACCAATAACCTTATTGGTGAGGTCCTTCAGAAAGGTCAGGTGCGGAGTACTCGTAACCGGCGTGCTTGTATGACGATATGTATGAACGTAGATAAGGCGAAAGGAGTATGCAAGGATCGTAGCAGGTGGCGTTCTGTAGTTTCTGCTTACCCCCATGGGGAAAAGGCGTGAGTTTATGTAAGTATGTATGTACAATAATCGGTCTAGACATTCTTGAGTTTAAATGGTGTAATTAATCCAACATATTTTATCTAAACTACTTAATATTATAAATACAAAATATTTGTATTTTTGTTTGTAATTGATAAACTCAAAAACTGCTCTACAGAATTTAAAAATACTTTCACACATGGAAAACTACTTTATTAGCAAGAAACATAGGTAATGTTTTATTTAAAAAAAAAATAGAGATCCGTAAGAAAATTCTCGTAGACAAACTCGTGGGCAAAAGCGAATGAAATAATTTATTTAAAAATAACTGTAGTAGTTTTTTAGTTTTCAAATCAAACAAAAAAAATATAACTAACCATGCCAATGTTAAGTCAATCCATGTTAAGTCCTAAAATACACTATACTATTACGAAAACAAAACTCATTTCATCTTAATAATAGCATTGCAGAAACTTCTAGACGTTCTTTATGAAACAATACCTGTCTCACTTTCTCGGCGCCTTTTAGACCATCTGGCTGTCGTAGTGGAGTAAAATAGTTCCCGCGAGCATTGTGCAATAAACAGTAGAACAAGTACAAAAAAACTTCCAAATTACGGCTTTCTTGTTGATACCATAGACACTAGCTTGTTTTCCAATAAAGTTAATCGGTGGTTGACGAATCGACGTCAACTACTACCAGTCATAATCTATATCTATGACTTTAAATACAGATTTATAGTCTAAACAATAGTGACTGACTGATCTATCAACACACAGCTAAAACTACTGAACGGATTGCGCTGAAAGGCTCGCAGGTAGTAATTATGACGTAGGCATGTGCTAAGAAGGGATTTTCAAGTTTTTTCTATGGGATTAGTACACCAATGACCAACATTTACGCGGACAAAGTCGGCGGCAAACGCCTCAAAAGAGATCCCTCATTCACTTGACTTAACAAGCTGGTAGGTGTAGTAGCTATAGGTATAGGTAGGAGACATCAGCTCAGCATCAGTATCAACATCTTCGACTTCCACGCGAGAAAAAGTTAGTCTTTACGGGAAAGGGTTAGGCAGAGGTGTACCCATTAGTACACTCACATTTCGCCAGTTATGTTTATGTCCCATGTAATAGGAGGCGAGCCTATTGCCTTCTATTACAATATCCTACCCTACAGTTAGTACCCTAAAGATGGTCTTCTTTTAAATTAATTATTTATTTCATAGCATGCTTGATACATAACAACCCATAAAATTATTCTTACTACCCCAGTAACGCCCCGTTTGAGTTAGGTAATTATTACAAAAATACCCTAGTTGATATTCTGCTTAAGTCGCTACTGTGCCCCGAGGTTCCATTAGAGGCCATTGTTCCTACTTCTATAGCTATTGTCCTGAAAAATTCACAAATGGAAATTGGTGTTTCCCGGTTTGTTCAACTGCAACTGTTGAAATGGCTGCAGTTAGTAGAAAATTGTTTAGAGGAGAATCGTTTTGTTATTTTCTGTTTACATACATACACAAACTCACGCCTTTTTACCCATTAGGGTAGGCTGAAACCACAGAACACTACCTGCTACGATTCTTACGTACTCCTTTCGCCTCGTCCACATTCATACATCTGGTCATCAACCCGCTTAAGAGTACTGCGCACCCGACCTTTCTGAAAAACCCACCAAAAAGATCAGTGTAGGTCTTTCTAGGGCGTATAAATTCCTTTTGTTAATTACCTTTCACTCATCCTCTCAACATGACCGAATCATCTATATCCCGTTTGTAAGTAATACCAGCCTATTATTATCCCACTGTAGGTCAAAGGCCTCTTCTCATACAGAGAAGACACAAGCATTAATCACCACGCTTGCTCAAGGCGAACCTGGGCCATCTCGACATTGTTTGTCTTTTAGTTTCTTTTATTTTATTTATTCTTTTACCAACAAACTTTGGTGACGGCTAAAAATAAATTGTCAGTTTATTTAAATTGACGAAGGCTAGCGCAAATAAACACCATTGTCCTTTTTCTGTCGTCAAGTTCCCTATTCCCAAAACAATTTCACGTAAACAAAAACAAAGTTCTTGAAAATACGCAAAAAGAAAACTAAAAGAGAATAAGGAAAAAATAATACCTTCCGACAGACGTCATTATTAATAATAAGAATAAAAACAATTCGTAAAACAAAAACAATATTTTCTCAAAAATTTAGCGAAAAGACGGTTTAATTTTCACACTAATTGAAAAGTTAATCCGGTTTAAATAAAAAGACTGTGACTTTTATAAGCAAAATAAATATTACAGAAATTTTCATTATCCACATTATAAGTCAAACTAGCATTTGCGTGCGACTTCGTCCATTTTTTTTTAAAGTATTATTTAGCCTATGTTAATCGCTGAAAATTGAGCTATTTTCCATAGCTGATAGAATTTTTAAAATCGGTTAAGAAGTTTTTTTTTGTTACAAACAAAATTTCAAATCTTTTCTCTTTTTAATATTTTATATAAGTTGAACTCGAGCGACGGCATAAACTAACTCCCGTTATTATACGAGACGTCTTTTCTAGCGTACCCTCTAAATTTCTGTTGAACACTAAAAAGCTTATCCGAGTCCCATTTTCCGTGTAAGTCAAAATTAATGGTCCAAAAATCTTCAAATAAAACGCAAAAGATAACACGAAATGCTTAAAAAAAGTACATGGAGCTTGAAAAAGAGCTCAAAAAATCGTTTTAGTAAAAAAATTGATACGGCCGCGCACCCATTTAAAAGTTAATGAGAAAAATCTGCATACCAAGATCTAAATTTACATAGCTTATGTGGAATTTCCTTTATTGCAGTCGAAATTCTAGTTATGGAACGTGCTGGCTGAATTAGTCGACTTGAAAAATATATTCCATTTTTAAATTCTGTGGACAATGCCACAGAATTGGCTCAAGCTTTTTATAAGAATTCTTTGTCTATGGTTTGTCTATTTATTGTAGCAGCTTTGTATTTATTCGTATTTTCTATGATTTTTTTTTTAATTCTATTCAACCAATTAAATTTATCGATAGTTTTGTAAGTTTTAAATGATAAACTTTCCAAGCTTATACATTTAAAGACTTCTTATGAACCAAACCAGAAAATAAAGAATAATAGATTTTGGCAGACGGCATTTGATTATAAAATTACAAATAATGTGTCTAGTATGTAACATATCCTCCGGTTATTATGACGTCAGGCCTTCAACCCTCGTCTCACACGACAACAGATAAGCCAGACAGTCTGACAGCGTAATTACATTGTGCGGTAGCCATCTTGAATACGCTAATTATTATTAGATGTGGCAACACTTACAAATGATTGTCAAAACTGCTAAAGAAAGATATAAGAGGTCGTCGCACACTTTCAATTATTTACTTTAACATTACGAATCATGGATTTCTTCCTTGAAAAGTTTATAACAGCGGCCATTTTGTAACTAATGGACGACAAAAAATCACAGCCATTACTACGCATACTGTCCATGAAACTGAAAATCGACTATTATTTTTGACTAGCTTGTGACCGCGACTTCGTCCATGTGAATGTCGTTTTTCTGCGAGGTTTTATTCCCTAATTCTTTTTTCTTATTACATCAGCTATCTGTCAGTGAAAGTGCCGTCAAAATCGGTCCAGCTATTCCAAAGATTTGCCGGAACAAACAGACAGACAGACAAAATTTGTAAAAAATGATATTTTGGTATGTACCATATTATACATTCATTCATAGGCATGTAGTAAAAAACGGTTATTTTAATATTAGAAACAGACACTTTAATTTTATTTATTTGCATATGTAAAATGTAAAAAGTAAATGTAATAAGCCACAATTGTGTTACTTTTTGGATACGGACCCCAAAAAATACCATTCAAAAAGATTCAGTTACACCTAAAGTCCTACATTTGCGTTACAAGCATTATAACTCACGATCAATCATTTAATTTGTCGGTGTCATCGTCATAAATCTATGTCATTGTGGACGACGCGAATTGTTTCAGTTTTCCTTGTCCTCTACGTGGGCTTCAATTTTATATGACTGTTTGTTGTTCAAGATGTAGGTTATATGCCTCGATGGTTGACTGCCTCGTTGATCTAGTGGCCGCAAGCGCGACTGCTGTGTTTGAGGTCTTGGGTTCGATTCCCAGGTCGGGCAGTGTTATTTGATTTTTCAATCAGGAATTTCTCAGTAGCAGCCTCGGAGTCTGGCCATAGGCTTGCCCCCTATTACATGGGATTAAAAAAAAACATAACTGGCGAAATGCGGGTATACTAATGGGTACACTCTGCCTAACCCTTCGGGGATTACAGGCGTGATGCTATGTTATGTTATGTTATGTAGGTTATATTTTTAGGACTCTGTACCAGAAAGGTGTGATTGGGACCTTATCACTAAACCCCTGCTGCCCACCCGTCTGTCCATCAGCGGGCTGGTTCACATAAACCGTAATAGCTTTGGGAGAGGGTTGAAATTGTCGCAGTGTGTATTACTTATATGACTGATTTATTACAACAAATGTACATAAAAATAAAATTGCTTTAAATTTTTATTTTTGATTTTAATTACCTAATTACTTTATGCAACAAAAGTACAAAGGCGGACTAAATGCCTTAGGCATTCTCGAAGAGTTTTTTGGAGACTAACACACGTCTCCTGTCAGTCCTAAGAACTGGCTTCAAAGTCCTAATTTTTCCATTTGCAACAGTATTTATGTATTTATGGCACAATTTTTAAACAGTAACTATTAAAAGGAGGTAGAATATTTTTTTACTCAGCCAGTACGTACCATAGGTCTATCCTACACGTGTTCCTCCGCTCTAACAAGCAAAGTCAGAAACCTTATCTACGCCATAGACAAACTTGGCTCACGTTCAAAAAACATTCATTCAACTTCGATGACTATCTTTCTTTTGTTATCGCTGGATGTTTGAATTAGGAACATCCATTAATATGAGCAAAATTTCGTGCTATCATCATAATTACGTGGTATCCAGGGGCGTAGCTGCCGTTGTATCAGCCGGGGCCCGCTAGCTACAGGGGCCCCAAACCAGTGCATGAAAAAAATACGTCAAAAAAGGAATCTCTTTATTCCCGGATTAAGCCGTTGCTTAAAAGGTGTTCTGCAACATAACATAACATCACGCCCGTAATCCCCGAAGGGTTGGGCAAAGATAAACCCATTAGTACAACATTTCGCCAGCTATGTTTTAGGGCCCATGTAATAGGGGCGAGCCTATTGCCATCAACCGGGTACAAATCCAGTTTCCGAGGCTGCTACTGAGAAATTCCTAATGAAAAACCCAGTAACACTTTGCCCGACTTTTGAATAGAACTAGGACCTCATGCTCAGCACTCGTACTTTGCGAGACTACTACCACTAGACCAAAGAAGCAGTCCCGAGTCGAGCTTTTCTATCTTTTGTGAAATTCTTCACCCTTAATTTGGGCTTCACCACGGTTAAGTAGAAGGGCCCTTCAATAAATTTTAATACAGGGCCCGTCTAGGTCAAGCAACGCCTCTGGCGGTATCGATAATAACTAACTATAGATGAACACAAGACAAAATTGATGATGGTTTCAACTCAAGTACCTACAATGATAAATTAGTTGGAACCTGGACTCGTGTTTAGATGATTCCACGAAAATATGGCGATAGTACTAAATTACTTATTATCTATAAATACGAGTACATATACTGTTTGGTCGGTTTGCTCCATCTAAACTTTTAAATGACAGCCTAGGCTAGTTTTATTTTAAAACAAGGGGGCCTGATGGGTTTCTAAGAGGGGGTCTTAGGGGAAATTTCAGGGGCCCGTCAACATGTTATACATAATACTTATTTTAACAAATTATTACTCTAGTGTCCTATAAAAACTTTTCGAAAAAACCTTTTAAAATATTCCTATTCCCGCTAAAACTCAACCATTTCTTTTCACAGCACTGAATGCTGGCCAACGAGCCAAATAAAAAATCGAACATGAAAAAGCAAACAGAAAAAAAATATTTAAAGCTTTTCGTTTCAATCCATTCACTATGATTTTCCGTTTGACACGCGTGTTGAAAACAAAAACATTTGGTTTTGTACAGTATGGCCGTAGGAAAAACATTTGGTCACGATTTAACGTGAAACGTGATGCGGTCACGAATCACGTATCATCGGTATCACTCCGACAATATCATCATTTCACCAAAATAGGTACAGTCAAGAGCAAAAACAAGTATACAGTTAGCAAAATTCAAAAGTGATTTTATTGTGAAATAACGGTTGCAATTTGGATGTAAGTCCGCCCCACCCAGGGTGAAAGGATTCATTTGATGATTTTTACCAACTTAAAAAAAATACCTATTTCATAGTAGTATTGTATTTAAATACTATATTCCTAACAACATAATATTTCAATCAATATATTGGAATAAAATCGCTTCGTGATGTTGCTAAGGGTGTACTTGTTTTTGCTCGTGACTGTACATTTTTAGTTGAAAGTTACGACCACGGCTTTGGGTTCGTACTTCTCTGTGATAAAAATGTTTATTTTGTGTCCTATGTTGGTACCTTTTATGGTTTTATTTTTCCTATTTTATCTATTTCAAGACTCACAATTTTACACAATGTACGCAGTCAACAAACCGATGGATGTTTTCAAATTTAATTTAATTCAAAAAGTAAATAATAAACAGTTCGTTGATTAAATTAAATATCAATCGAATACATCTATTGGTTTCTAAAAAAAACTTCAACTATATCTGACGTTCCTGGATACCTATCTCTTTTGCTGACTGTACAAAATCAGCGGGAAATAAAAAATACTTGTCCGACGCAACTTCAATAATTTCTCCTTCATACCAAGTATAGGTACAAAAATCTTTCCTAGTAATTCAACATTGAGCAGTAGTTCCCAAAGCGTGAAACGCGAGCGAATATTGGGTGAGCCCTGAGCAGCCCTTAGTCCATATGGTTACTTCCCTTTTTCCTTCGTGAAAACCAAGGAATGAGTCCCGTAATCCAGTCAACTTTGAGAACCACTGGCCCAGAGAATTCTCTGTACTGTTATGCATTGTAACACGCCCCATAAATACAAATTATGCAAAATCTCCGTGTATAAACATAACATAACAATTAACATTACGTTATTGCGTCTCAGAATTATGCATAATTGTTAGTCCTAACGTGCTTCGGGCCTATTAACATAATTCACCGTTCTTGGGGGAGTTCAAGTGTGAATAGTTAGATCTTGAAATGCTTCTTCATCCGTGAATGTATGACTTGTAAGTGGAGCGACTTGCAAGGCTGAAATCGCCAATGTGACTTGGCCTTCTCTTTATAAATAAAGGCCTAAAATTAATGTACGTACTTATCCAGTGGGACAATAATAAGCTGGTTTACAAAATTTCATACCCAAAGGGTGCATACAGGACAGCAGTCTGTCTGTCCGTCCATCTGTCAGCGGGCTATATCTCATGAACCATAATAGTTAAAGAGTACACATAATAAAACTAAATTTTTTTAGCGTTTTTGGCTCAATACTATAATGGCAATCCTGTTGTATTTTTTACGATGGTACGGAACCCTTCGTGTGCGAGTCCGACTCGCACTTGACTGGTTTATTTTATTTTGATGAGATGCTGTAAGTCCAGCTTTTTTCCTCATATTTTTGTCATCAAGGTAAAATAAAATATTTTGTCATCTCCTGTACTCCTCCGTACTGAAATTAAATATTGCTCTCTTGTAAAATGCTATTACATTTAACATGACAGAGTCGGTCCAAACACAATTTGGTAGAAGCAAAGAAAACCTGCCTAACAATCACCAATTACACCAGTTGAGAACTAAATGGTCAATTTTATTACCTTCCAAATGCTTTCCACAAACGTTATCCGATGTTTGCAGCACATAATTTAACGAAATGTTGATAAATAGCCGCCATTTCCGATAAAAACCAATTATTTGTGAACAAACAAGGCTATTGTGTCAAATGCAGACGGTTTTTTGTTGTCGCATGCGTATTTGTACAACAACAACAACATCACGCCTGTAATCCCCCAAGCGTTAGGCAGAGGTGTACCCATTAGTACACCCACATTTCGCCAGTTATGTTAAGTCCCATATAATAAGGGGCAAGCCTATTGCCATTAACCGGACACAAACCTAGACTCCGAGACCAAGAAATTCCTGATGGAAAAGCTCAATAACACTTTGCCCGATCTGGAAATCAAACCTAAGACGTATTACGCCACGGAGGCGTATTTATATTTTGCACAATTTTACTTACCTATACACCATTTATTCTTTCGCGTAAATGTCGGTTATTGGCGTATTAATCTTATTGCTCCGCACAAACTTTGAACCCCCGTTTCATCCCATTGGGGGTGAATTTTGGAAAATTCTTTCTTAGTGCATGTCTACGTTATAATAACTACCTGCGTTCCGAATTTCAGCGCAATCCGTTCAGTGGTTTGAGCTGTGTGTTAATGGATCAGTCAGTCAGTAACGTTGCCTTTTTAAAATATAAATTAGAAAAACAACGAAAATTATTTCAACGCGGACGAAGTCAGGGACAAAAACTACTACAAAAAAAATAACAAGCCAAGCTTTGCTTATAAAACAGCGCCTGCATATTTACATCGCAAATGTCCCATGCTGGGCGCCACCACAAGTAAGATTGACAAATTTATTATTTCCTGGTACTGCCTTGATTAAACGACGCCTGCATTTACTGCTGTTTAGCAGCAAATTTATACTGCCACAAGCCTGTTTCACACCATACTGTAGCAGCCCTAAGACGTGGAGTTACTTCTATACCGGGATTAATATCGACGTACTGTGATTGAAACGCTTTAATTCTTGCTAATTTTTATATTTAATAAAATATATTATGTGACTAGTTTTATACTAAATTAGCCGTCAGACATAGTGACAGTCTGTTATGACCTTCTTATTTTGGAATAGCATGTAGCTGAAGGGTTTGCTTATTTTTCTGAACGCGCTTATCTAGTTTTAAAAAATCTTTGCTCATTTGTTTAGGATGATTATAGGCTATATAACATTGCGTTATGGCCGATGCAAGATAGTTACAATCGATTTTTAAATAAGAAATAACCGTTATAAATTTAAACAAAACACTACTTATAATAATATATTGATCCTCATATCTCCAATTCAAAAATCGAGTAAGTAGGTACTCTTACAGTCAGCGCACTCATACTGCCCTCTGTACCGACCTTTAGAGTACAATGTCAAACGATATCTATACTATAAATATATCCCGGGTACCGTCATCGTATTTATGGCCACGTAGCCTCGTATTCCACCATCATTTATTCCCGTATCTACGTTTTGTGGCACGGTAGGCTGCACTGAATAATTTATTATCACCTAAAACTGTGTCGACAAATTCTGCGTACGAGTGTGTGTCAGTTATATATGTAAAGTATTATTGCTTCGCGGCAAGAAAAAAAATGTCTGCAAAATATACATATTATGTTTGGAGTCGTTCTGCCGGGGTCATGATTATTGGAAGTGTATTTATTCTAAATACTTACTTACTTATGTCTACCAAAACGAGCCAATCCATAATCTCTGAATATTAAGTTTCTTAAACATGTTTAATTTCATTATTTAATTTAACTTATTAAAATTAATTAAACAAGCCAAATGTGTTACATTACTATTCAGTATCCAGCAATAACATCGTAAACTTATGCTTAGAATCGATATTAAATTATGTATATCTAAAAACATTACAATTCGAAAAAGAAAATACTATTTTAATTATAAAAAATAAACAATCAGAATGGAAATAAAATAACATAGGTTAAATCGCTTTGACAGAATTAAACCTAAACCGTGCCTTCTCTGTATGAAAAGTGGCCTTTGCGCTGCAGTGGGACAGTAATAAACTGGTATTATTATTTTTTATTATAACAAAATCTCGTAAAGTAATTACTTGCAATACTGCAACTAAGGCTAAGAACACCACAGTTTTGACTTCGCGTGCAACACCGCAGGCGCAAGGTAGCGTGTAATTAATTATTATTCTATATTAGATACTGTCTTGCACGTACGTGTAAATGGCAGGTGTGTGAACCTCCCATTATAACGTTATAGATTCTAATTTGAATATTCACGTGAGAGGTTTCACATCTACCGGGCATCCCATGAAGGCCATTTTTGTTTTTTAAATTTTAACTCTGATTGTTTAGAATCATGTATTGAGTCAATGGTTTTTATTTATATAGGTATTGCACAGTGTTTAACCGCTCATTTTTTACGATATCCCATACATCTAAATCGGTGCAGGCGATTAAAAGTTATGGTGGAATAAAGAAACTCACATACATACATACCTACCATCTCTGAATACATAACACTCCTTTTTTGGGGCAGTCGTATAAAAAAAACACTGGCAATAGTATTAAATATTACTTTAAAATAATTCACAGACCAGCACTGTTTCCAAGTTAAATAATCAAGAGACCCTGAGAGCAAGATTACTTGGAAATCTTCGAAACAATACCAGCTTTCATTTGCAGTTTTATTTTAATATTTTCAACACAATAGAGAGTCGAAGATTCCACTGATTATATTTTAGCCAGATGAATCTGTTGCTTGTTTTTGTAGATTAAGAATAAACAAGCTTTGTTTCTTATTTGCTGTGGAAAGTTGACTCAAACAATACATAATTATCAACGTTGGAAAGGGAAAATTTACTAAGCGACATTTTAGTTGTGTTGTAGGTATGTATGTCAAACAAATTGTCGCTTGGCAAAATTAAAGTTATGATTTGTAACTTAACCTTAGGTTGGATAATTATTTTCTGTATCTGTGCACCTACTATGTTTTGTCTCTGCATCAGCCTAAGATAGACTGGTAGAAAATGCCTAAGCGATATGTGATTTTTCACATGTGCATAAAGTTTAAATAAATAAATATATAATTATAACCTAAGGTTAAGTACAAACACAACTAATAGGGTTGGATAGAACACGACCAAATTGTCGCTTGGTCGTTTTTTTTCCTTTCTATGAATTGTTACAAGACCCATTTGTATCAATTTATATCGACGATGGAAAGGATTTTACGAGTCAACTGCGAATTTTACAATGGGTTCGACAGATTTGTTTAGATAAAAACTTCAAAACAAAAAATATGAAAAAAAAACTGCGAATTATGCTCATTCCGCCATCCAAGTTTGTAATTTTGTTTGGGATGGGATTGGATGCATATCTAAAGTTCATATTTTGCTAAGAAAGCATGGATATGACTTCTAAAATAATTGTTTTGAAGAAAGATATCGATTCATATTTACCCAAACTTTCTTGCTTTGTCTTAAATCTATTCTTGCCCCACACTAGGAATTTCTGATGGATCCTGGATGCGTTCACAAATACATAAACTCATCTACACAAACAGCCAGACCCGGAACAACTACCTGTACAAACAAATATTCGTTCAGTGCGAGAATCGTACTCGTGACAGGCTACACCCAATCACTCAGCCATCGTCTTCCACAAGTCTATCGATTAAATCTTAGTCCCAACTAGCAAACTATCGGACATTAAACTAACAAACCACTAACGAGAACGAAGTCACACTCCGATCATAAATACTTATTGACTTGCAGTTCACTAACAATTTCCAATATCCTGTCTCAGTACTGGCGAGGTTGTATTACGTATGCTGATAGAGTTTGTTTAAGGAAATTGCTGATGTTTAAGTTCTTTGTTTCTCTATTTCTTCCGATGGTGTAGCGACACTCATGATTTTAAAGGGTCCAAATTGAGCCTTATTCATCATCTGCCTAGCCTTTTCCCAACTACGTTGGGGCCGGCTTCCAGTCTAACCGGATGCAGCTGAATACCAGTATTTTACATGGAGCGACTGCCTATCTGACCTCCACAACCCAGTAACTGGGTAATATGATACCTCTAGGTAAGACTGGTTGTCAGACTTTCGGGCTTCTGACGACCCGTAACGACTGTCAAAGATCCACGTATGACAGCCGGGACCAACGGCTTAACATGCTTTCCGAGGCACGGAGGAGTCTCGGTATGTAAAGATGGTCACCCATCCACGGACCAACCCCGGCAAGCGTTGCTTAACCTGACGGATCGACCCGTGCGGCTGTTATTACTTAGCCACGAGCTCCTCCAAATTGAGCCTTATTGCTTTCGCTTATCCACTTATCCGTTAGTCCGTCTGTTACAGGGCTGTATCGTTTAAACTGTAATAGGTCGCAAATAAAATAAAGATTAAAATTAAAAGGGCCTCCATTACATGCGATCTTAATATCGTACTGTGGTACGGGTTTATGAGTACGATTCGTACTTGGCCGATCAGTAATTGTAGACCAATATCTTATCTGTTAGAAGAAACCTTTTGTTAGTAATTCCAACATTAGCCAGACCCCATAATTTTGACAGTTTCCTAACTGACCAATGCTACTATTATGTCACCTTCTTGAATCACTTTTTATTACATCTATGTTTACTTTCCTTATTTTTTTTTTTAATCCTTCTGCCTATATCTGTATCTGAAATATTTCCTACTTGTATAATATTGCTCTACCTATGACTGATTAAACAGTCGAGAATTCAGAAGACCTCAACCACTGTCAATACAATCTGAGAGAGACAAAGACATACTTTCATACTATCTCTCTCTCTCTCTCTCGCAACTTACAGACTAAACCGTTTTGCTACTAACAGTATTATGCAATCTCTTTGTCACGTAATAATGTAATAACTGTTCTACAGAGATTGCAATAAATGTCTTCGACTCAGCGACACTTGCAGACAACTTGCTGTATCAACAAGCTGACTCTTAAGTGATTCAACTCAGTATTAAGTTATATTATTTGACATCAGTGAAGAGAATCGTGAGGAAACCTGGACCTATAACTTATCTTCTATCTAAATATAAAAAAGCGAAAGGTCACTCACTCACTCACTCACTCACTCACTCATCACAAAATATAGAAAACCGCTTGACGTATAAAGATGAAATTTGGTAGTTTATAATTATTAGACGACCGCTAAGAACAGATTTTCCAAAATTCAGCCCATAAGGGGATGAAACGTCTCCAAAGTTTGTAAATAGAGAAATCGACTTAAACGCGGACGAAGTCGCGGAAGAAGCTAGTAATTAATATAATTACCGTCACCGTCTTGAGCAGGCGTGGTCGCTTTGCTCACGGTTGAGTAGTGAAGCCCTCTTCTTATACAGTTGTATGAGAAAAGGCCTTTGCCCTGCAGTGACTGTCGAACGATTACTAGCTATAATGGGTTAATTGCTTAAATTGTTTGCTAATAATGCCTTCATTTAGGCATGAAATGAATGCTGGGATGCACTATACACTTATTCAGCTCGGTTCAGCTGTTGTCCATAGAAAACGCCAATTTAGTATACGATGCGTGCTCGTCCGTTCAGTTTTCCTCGTCTGAATGCATGGGATACAAAACTGGTGTTTTGTATGGGCTGAATTAAGCTAAATAGGTGTAGTTAGTCCCTAAAAGAGATGTATGGAATAGTGGCTCTAATGAATTGGGTTAAGGGGAGGATATGAAGTTAAAGAAGTCAATGAACCAATAGGTACATTTACATAAAACTATTAAAATTCAAATTAACCATCTCAATGCTCAATTTCTTTGATTTTATAATTAGAGCAACCAAAATCATGTGAACATTTTCTAGAACACATAGTACCACATGTGCACTGCTGTTTCCAAATAAATGGAATAAGAAAGCATATTCCCACACGCCATTGTTTTCCAACAAAACTTTCAAGTAAATTCGACTGCAATCAGAATCTTGATAGCTTTGACTGTGAGCTTATTTCTTTCGAAATTCGAAAATCGACAGCACTTTGGACCCGTTCCAAAGAGGTTGCTTCCAAGCACAGATAATATAATACTCTTCCAAGTAACAAATGTACCTATCTAATGTTGCCGCCAAAGAATTGAAAAATGGCGTCATGCATGAAGTTCCATGTTTTTAAGAGCATGAAAACATTTTGTCTTCGAGATTGATTATGTCTATCTATTGGTTTTGTTTTGGTAAATAAAATCTTGTAGACGATTCTAAAAGCTTTAGTCTATAACTATAGTTACTTAATTATATAATAAAACTAAAGAATTGCTTGTTTTTTTGTATAAACACGCTAATATCCGAAATAAGGAACTGCTCTGATTCTGAACTCTGACGTTAATAGGAAGCTACCTATTTGTCTCTGAGTGCTATTATTTTATTATCAAACAAAATACGGATCCGTAACAAAATTCAACGGACAAAGTCGTGGGCAGAAGTTAGTAAGAGAAACTTTAACTTGATATAAATGTAATATGACGTATTCTTCGCTAAAAGACCAAGGTTTATTTGAGTCGAGAATAACAAAACGTTTTTGGCAACGCAAGTGACAGATTACAGACGTTTTATTGTTTTTTTATTCGAGTTTTGTTTAGTTATTTTAAATCTCTTTTATTTTTTGAGATTTTCTTGTTTTGACAGCGAATAAAGATCGCTATGTTAGTATGCTTTTGGAAAAGTCGGATTTATTCTGCCAAAACGAACCAAGTCACGTTCAATTTTTTTTACTTTTTATAGTTATAACGATTTTAAATATTTAAAAAGCTGTTTAATTTATAAAATCAAAATAATTACTTCGAAAAAAGTAAAATATTTGAACGTGGGTTGGTTCGTTTTAGTCAAAACAGCAAAATCTCAAAAAACTAAAGAGAATTATTGTCACGTAAAATAACTAAACAATACTCGAATATAAAAAAATAAAACGTTTCTAAATATTATTATATTATAAATATTTAACGCTTATTAATTTAAATTGTATTGTAAAAATAAGTTTGGGACGTATTTATGTTAAACTGTTATTACTGAATAGTAATTGTAAAACAATCGGTATATTAGTTTGACGTTTTTGATGAGTTTGGGTTAGCTCGTTTTAGCTGAAACTCAGTTTTTAAAATTAAACCTTTTTCTAGGGAATCCCATACTAGAATAAATACGATAATGTTATTCAAAATCCTTAATTTAATCATTCATCTTTCTTACATAATAACGAGTTCAAACAAAGATTATTCAGAAAGTCAAAGATAAAAAACCATTTATCTTTATTAGATAAAAAATTACGAAAGTTTTCCCAAGTTTAAAGAATCTAACCTCTGAATAATATTTTTTTATCACTTACAAAAGCAAAGGCACTCTGTCATAAAGCCAACTTGAAATTAATTATCTTTTTTTTATAAAACTTTTATTTGCAGCCAGTTAATTTCTTTATCCATTCTTACTAGTAAATCACTGAGTACCTATTTTGTTAAAATACAACTATTTGACCGCGACTTCGTCCGCGTCAAAGTTGATATATTATTCCACGAGGACTGGACATTTTTCCGGGATAATAAGTAGCCTAATAATAACGACTGCTGTGCATGAGGTCTTGGGTTCAATTCCCAGGTCGGGCAAAGTGTTATTGGGTTTTTCCATCAGGAATTTCTCAGTAGCGGCCTCGGAGTCTGGATTTGCGCCCGGTTGATGGCAATAGGCCCGCCCCCTATTACATGGAACTAAAAACATAACTGGCGAATTGTGGGTGTACTAATGGGTACACCTCTGCCTAACCCTTTGGGGATTACAGGCGTGATGTTATGTATATATGTCGTATTGTTTTAAGATTTCTTTCTCTGGATCCGTGACCACTGGTAGCCCTTGAACCGTGTTCCCGATGTTGGTAGGCTACTATTTTAATATATCTATAAAAAAACATATTTTTTATGAATATTACAAAAAATATTTTATATACCTCGCTTGCATATGTACTGTGACACCCAGATGTGGGTTGTTACTGGTACCGGGATATATATATCAATCTACTTGATTAAAACTGGTATTGATTATTATACTTCGTATAGGTATTGTTCACTTTAAATTATTATTATATTTTATTCTAGTTCTTATTTAGCTGTTGGCTTGACAGCCGTTGACACACGGTCTGCTTCTATTCTAATTATAAAAGGTAAGATTTATCTCTTATTATGAAATAGGTTGTATTTTGCTAAATCAGCCAGGATGTTTATGGTACTTATTAAAAAAACACATATTGACTTCTAAAACATTCTTTTTTTTTGGTTATTTTCTTTTTGTTATTTTTTGATCGACTCTGTATGTCATATGATGGTTTTATCATTGTATTGCGTTGTTAACCTTTTCCTTTATTTATTTTTTAGTAGACGCCTCTCTCGTGTCCCCGCCATAATTACTTTTTACCCTTTAGCGTGAGTTGGACCGAATTAACACGCTTCAATGTGACTCTTTATTGCGCCGGAGCTTAATTTATGTTCAAATATTTTGATGATGATATTTAAAAAAAACGGTGACCACTTAAAACCATTTTGGAAGTTTTTAATCTTGACTAGTTAATAGTATAAATGCGAAAGTAACTGTCTATCTGTTACCTACGCTTTCACGACTAAACCATTGAAGCGATTTTTATCAAATTTGATACGGGATAAGTTTGTGCCCTAAGGAATGACAAAGGCTTCTTTTTATTCTGTGACTTCGTCTGTGTCCACGACATAGAAATGCGGACGAAGTCGCGGACAAAAGCTAGTTCGAACATGAATGTATAGTTCTTCAAAAACCAAAAGATAAGTGAGAAACATTAATAATCTCATCAATTTAAAAAAAATATGATAAATAAAAAAATGAGTATGTAAAAATAATTTATTAATTATCATAGTGTAACGTAAATGTAATTTTTATTTTAAGATGGTTACCAAAGTTGAATTATGTTTTGAGAAAAAAATATTATTTAGAATAAATAACATTTTGATGACTCTTCAAAAAATAAAAGTATGACAGTGACAAATAACTATTACGATTTAAATATTAATAAATTAAAAGAAAAATAAAAAAAATTGTTACAAACACACACATACACATATATGCACACATTGTTGTTAGTGTTAAAACATTAGATAAAATCTGTAAAATATCACGAAAGAGTCACTTTATAACAAATATAATTAAAATTGAAAATTGTCATTCAGAATATTAAAATTTCTCAATTTTAATATTCTGAATGACAATCTGATATCTCGTTTGTAAAGAATAAAGGTCATTTACACAAGGAATGAATGTTGCCCATCGAGAGGCGAAAATGGCGAAAAATCAAAAGGAATATTTTTCCTGCAATATTTTTTAGTCAAAGTTCCTTAGTTAGATGAGCTGTAGGCGTAGTTAACGGCTATACGATGAAATAAAAGAGAAAGAAGAAAAAAACGCGTTTATTAGCAATACATCAAAATCAAAAATTCTTAAAAACTATAAAAAAATGTGTCTTGTTGCACCCAATAAATAGGTGCATACTGTTTACACGCGTCAACATTTCTATTTCCTTTCTATACTAGAAACTCTCCTCATGTAAATGACCCTTACGTTTATAGTACAAGTAGTGTCAGGGTTCATTAGCAATTCTAAGTGCGCCAGCAAGACAATTATACAGATTTCTTGTTAAATATGAATGACTTGAATTATTCATGGCGGAAAAATGCAATGCCAACTTTAAATAAACTGCGACTTTTTTCTGTAGGCTTGAGACTTTTGTAGGGTTGCCCAAAGCTAGATAAAAGCCCTTATAAAGTGTTAATTTAAAAATACTATCTTGACACCCTTATATAACAGAGAAAAGGAGAGCGAAGGTCTGAAGCGGGCATAACGATTTTTCTTTACGTGACGATTTCTGCCAGTTACTGGAAGTCGCGTTAATGAACTTGTTACTGAACACGCTAAGAAACAATGTCCTTTGATAGAGGTTAAAGTATTCAAAACACAGTAAAAAAAAAAGGTCGCTAGAAGAGGTAGGTACATAAAAAAAAATTACTTTACACCGAAATAGTTTGCTAAAATCCCAATCATTGATGTAAAAATTAAGTAAATCTACCTCTAATTAATAAATCCCAAGTGTCAACCCTAAACCTCTGTTTGCGCATGACAAGAAGCCAATTTCACATGAGAAAAGTGTTTTTATATTTCACAATCTTGTCTCTGTTTGTAACCGGATAACTTGTGACATCTGTTCAAATTTATTTAAACCAGAGAAAGGTATAAATAAATATGAACAGGTATGATATGAACAGATCTTAATATCTGTGTTTGTGGAATAAAACTATTCCATGACTACCTGATGTTGAGGCCTTGACAAAATGGGAACATTCATTCGTAACGTCAGTGGCGTGCACAGAGTTTTTAGACAGGGTAGGCAGAACAGTTAAAAGCTATTTAAGCTAGGTAGGTATCTTACCAAACATGTACCTATCATGGTTTTGGTTCGTCGTCTTGTCGACTTAAATAATAATGTAGGTAATTGCCACCTTAAATAGCCTAGATTGACTGATTTTGTAGACATATTTTACGGATACCTATATGTTCTGATGTTTCATATTAATTTGAAAATTAAATAATAGCAGTCAAATTAAATAAAATCCGGTGTCATTGACCTTTCACGATCACGTCTTTTTGTCATCGATAGTTTTAAAAACACATACCTATTTTCTCTATACACACACAGGAACAACACTCACAGTCAATATTATCCATTTTTTCAGACTAATAACATCGTTAAATCTTAAATATCTGATAAAAAAGCACGATCACGTCTTTTTGTCACCGATAGTTTTAAAAACGCATATTTTTTATTTCCTCTATACACACACCACATGAACGTCTTTTACAGTGAATATTATCCATTTTTTCACACTAATAACATCGTTAAATCTTAAATATCTGATAACAAAGCTCACGACCAAATCAAAACAAACAAACGACTAATGGCCGCTCAAACTACTTGTTTATAAAATACGACAAAAAAAATGGTGCTTTATTTAGAGAAAGTTGAATGAAATTATGTTATTTTTTAAAATAGTCGCATAATACAGCTAGCTTCCGATCGGAACACTTCGGTAAGTCTCGTGATTCGTCGTGTATCAAGTCATGCAGTGTCTATTTGGTGCGTTTGTGTGCGTTATTTGTGACATGTGTGCCTCGTATCTATACAAACGCACACCCATTTAATCCGTATGACCACGACAGCACACATATACACATCGAGGCACCAATAGTTTGTGTCTATTCCGCGGCAGTCAGCGGCGTTAGCGTAGCGCAATGTGAAATCGCGTCAAATTATACGAACGAGCTGACTATTTTGTATCGATGTTAATGTTATTTATACGACACTCGAAAGATGGCGCTGAATTACGATTTAGGATTTTTTTGTTTATTGATAAATACTCGTTTATAAAATAATATTATATATCAGAACAACATTATAAATATTTATCTGAGTTACGTAGGGTCGGCAGTGTCTTTCTGCCTCTATGGTATGCACGCCACTGCGTAACGTACGTAACTTTTGTACGTGACAACGTACGAGATTTGTATGAAAATTCGCACATAAGGAGATTATTTTCCAGATTACACATAGGATTTTTAATTCGCGGGAGAAGCCACGGACAGAAGCTAGTATCTTATAAACATGTTCTTCAAGGCTAGATATTTGGTTATCCTATGAAATAATTTAAACATAACATACGTTGGTACGCGAGTTTATACGAAACATACAGGGCCGTAGCTACCGCTGTATCAAGGATACGGGCCCCCTGCTGACAGGGGCCCAATTCAGTGGAAGAAAAATTTGACAAATATTATCCACTATCTCATTAACTAAACTTCCCGGGAGAAATTAACATATTATCTCTTTTGTGATAAAACTTTCCCCTCCATTTGGGTTTCGTCGCAGTGAGGTAGGTATATAGGCCCCCAATAAATTTTGATAAGTCCAGGGCCCATCTAGAGCAAGCTACGCCACTGTAAACATGTTTCACCAAAATACAGGGAATTGCGCTTATTGTTATTTTGATTAGCTCGTTTGCTTATAAACACGAGTTCAGGCAGGAATGATGGTAATATTTCATTTTAAGGCTCAATTCACACCACACTGCGGAATTCGTCGGAACAGAATTTTGTGCATAATGAACTTTTCATTACACTTGGTCGTAAGTCGCTCTTATTGCACCGTTATGTAGCGTATTACGCACACGTACTTTTTACACAGAACTATAGTGGTAGGTAATGGATTTTTAAATTTTTGGCAAAAAAAAATATTGTTTTATGCCTAAATACATCGTGAATGATTACTGCTAGATGACCGGTCACTGTGGCTATCTTTAGGGGAGATGTATGTCCAGCAGTGGACGCCATTAACCCCTCATCTGTGGATCGAGCTCCTGGAGCTTGACGTTTAAAATGCTCGTCTGTGTACCGCGCTCCTAGAGCTCGATTTTTTATACGATTTTTATTTTTACCACAGATGTGTCGTAAACTGGCCAAACTCAGTCGCCACAGTTGAGCTTTTAAGCTGATATGATGATGATGGTATCGTAGATAATTAAACTACGAATTACCTAATGAAAAATAATCAATAAACATTATATACTCGTAATATTTTACGGAGAATTAATACGATATACCTAGTCCGAATTCGCGCACAACGAGACTGGTGTTCCGCAGCGGTGTGAATTGAGCCCAACGTCGACTATAATCATAACAGTACGTTGTGTGGTGTGAGAATGGGTGGAATTTGAAGCATATTGCAATATAGTTCAAGATCCCAGTGTCGTAATTCCCACGTCATTACAGTATAGCTGAAATTTAGAGAATACGTAAAGAAGTATGTCGTTAAGAAAGGGTAACACAGTAAAATGTAACACCGAATATCATGAGCCCGAATTACCCCTGTTTACTAACTAATCATTTAAAAACGAATGCATGAAAAACTTAGCAATGAGATCTCGTCACCATAGCATATAGGCATAAGCCATTTTAGAGGCCCTTGAGGCGGTTTAGAAACTCTGACTAGGGTGTGTGGCACCCTAGTGTCGTAAGACCTTACTGCCCACACGATAAAGAAGAAGAAGCATAAAGATATGCTATAGCTACCAGATAATCATCATCATTAGTTTATCGTGAAAGCGTGCATTCGTTGTTAAACACTCAACAACTAAAGCACGCTTCAAAAAAAAAAATACATACATTTATGCTGTGTTATAATAGCTACCTATTTGTTATCGCTATTTGTACCCTATAGCTAACAATCCTCCATAAAAAAAAAAATATTTTTACGGGCACAAAAACACAGAAAATACCTAGTAAACCCCTTAAGAACATAAATACCACTATCTATATTTCAAAAATAGAAAAATAAACTCACTTGCCTACTTATCTTTGTAACGCAAAAATTAATTGAAACGGAATAATCCTAAAAGTAGAGCTAATCCCCTTGTAACAAAATTGAACAATAGGGGTAGCTACATACCTTTCAAAAATCCGTCAATATTTAGGTACTAGCCACGAATCTTCTTAAATAAAATTATATTGCGGTTCCTGTGGCTTAAACGCGTACTTCGCTTAAAGCAGCTTTAAGCAGCTTTTATGTAAAACTTCAAAAAGATATGAAAAAATAGTATCTAGATGATGCGGCGAGTATAAAGCGATTGTGGGGAATATTAACGGTCCTCAGCGGTTATTAGGTGGAATAAAGTCTGTGTGGTCGTTATTATGAATAGAATGTCCTGTGATGAAACGTGTATCAAGAGTTTTAGGATAAGCATAACATCACGCCTGTAAACGCCGCAGGGTTAGGCAGAGGAGTACCCATTAGTACAATCACATTTCGCCTATTATTTTTAAGTCCCATGTAGGTAATAGGGGGTGACCCTATTGCCATCAACCGAACACAAATTCGGACTCCGAAGCTGCTACTGAGAAACTGATGAAAAAACCCAATAACATAGGAAACAAACCCAAGACCTCATGCTCAGCAGTCGCGCTTAGCGACCACTAGACCAACGAGGATAAACGAGTCAAAAATAAACTAGCTATGGTCCTAAATTAAATCACCTTGCACTCTGTTAGTTTTGAAGACTTAAAGCATCAAAAATAATTTATTATATAGTCAAAGAAAAAGTTTTTAGGTATGCAGTTTTGACACCCACATACTGGCCATTATTAGTGTCATCATGGTTCCAAATTTGAATTCATAATATTTTAAAAAGGTTTCTATTAGCTAAAAACGCAAGGATCAAGAATGTAACTCATAAAATTAAAAAAAGGTCTTAGGAATCGCTACTCGCTAGTATGCTTTGAACTCTGGTGATCATGGTTGGATACCTATCATTTTAACTAAGAACGATTGGTAGGAAACAGGCAAAGATGAGCAAAAATAATGTCTCCGACACAGTTGAATCCGATGAAATCTATTAGAGAAAATCTTTTTCCCTCTTATGAAGTCATTCCACGTCCAATGCAAACGAATCTCAACTTTATTGTGTAAAGTTTAAGATATATTTCACCTTACACTTCAAGATGAGAAATGTAACGGATAGTACGTGCGTGCGATTTTTATCGCGATTTTAGACTTTTATTTAAGTTTGGAATTTAAGAGGATTTCCTTTCTTGAATGTTGATGATCGTATCGCGTGGAAAGCTATTCTAATTCTAATTAAACGTTATTGCGACTAATCGCTCGACTATGCCACGTTTTAATTAGTACTAGGACCGTTTTTTGTGATGGCCTAATGGTTACGGCGCCCGTCTCTGTTCTAACCAGAAACGTGCAAGTACCGGTATGACATTTTACAAGACTGCCCCAAAAAAAGGAGTGTTATGTGTTCAGGGTTAATGAATGTATGTGAGATTCTTTATTCCACCATAACTTTTAAACGCCTGAACCGATTTAGATGTATGGGGTATCGTTACAATCCTTGCATCGTTCCGAGTAACATAGGCTAGAAAAAAACAAAGGCTAAAAATAAAAAGAATCCTGTGTGGTCACTTTGAAACGTAAATTAATACCAGCCTCAATTATTTTTTTTAATGAATCAGGTCGTGTCTATATTTATCGTCTAGAATTGACAAGTAGATTTAAAAATTATATAACACTGTAAATAAAAAACGTCGTAAAAAAAAACTGACGAGTAAACAAAGTACAAATAGGTGCAATTTTTGCAGTCGTGTATTTTTTTTTATCAAAGTAACTTGTTCTATTTAACTTTCCAAGTTTATCTACTTTCTACGTTTTAGTACCCAGAATTATTTATTAAAAAAAGCTTTGTCGTAAAAAAAATAGTCGTTCGTTTACACCATTTCCTAAGAGGTGGCGTTGACAAATAACCGTCTTCCGCTCATCTGTGAGCCGAAAGACAGTCGATATTTCACGCGTCTAACGCACGCACGACAAACTACTCACATGAAAGGAGATATAATTTCAACATCGTTCCAATCCGTGACTTGAATATTTTCTAGCTTAACTTGTCTTCTACATCCATACTAATATGATGAAGCTGAAGAGCTATTTTATTTTTTTTGTTCGAACGCGCTCATCTCTGAAACTGCTAGTCTGATTTGGTAAATTCTTTTTGTATATGATAGCTAGATATATGAGGAATAGTATAGCGAGACCCACGGGAGCGGAGCAGAAACTAAAGGCATAACTTAACACTAGTGAAAAAATGCACAGAAAGTCGCAAGCAGAAGCTATTATAGTCTACACTAATATTATAAAGTGGAAAAAATGTATTTTTGTTTGTTTGTAATAGATAAACTAAAAAACTACCTACTGGACCGATTTAAAAAAATCTTTCACTATTAGAAAGCTACATTATCTGCGAGTAACATACAGGCAAAAGCTACCAAAGTAATATTTTAGTGAAAACACTCATTATTTAGAAACAAAGGCTACAAGATTAATGTTAGCTTGAGTAAATAGAAAGATGCTAAGTACTTACATATTTTACTACGGCTTTATTGCCGTTGGGTTTTCATCTCTCGACTCAGCTCGGAGAGTTGAAAATTCCACAGAGATATTTAGGCATTACATTTAAGTGTCAACTAGTGTTAAAGGGTCTTAGTTTCAATTTTTTTTTAAGATTCATCTCCATTTATTATAGTTTTAGAATAATTACCGCCAAATATCAGTAGATACTATGTTATATTGTTAAAATGACATAATGGCTTACACTGCTATAAGTTATTTACATTGTAAAATCGGTACCGTTATAACGTTATTTTTTAAATTGTCTATTGAATAGAGTATAATTTTTAAAAAAACTTCCAATTTGACATTTTTTAATATATTCCTGATAATAATGCACGTTCGCTACACATTTAAAAAATAAATGATAGATTGAACTGAAGTTTTCGGCAACGCTTGTTTTCGTTCATATCTGTATTTTCTCAACCATGTGATTGTTTTCTAGTAAAACAAATGGCGGCGCTATGTTTATGTCAAAATGGAATGTATTGATCAATAATGGTGCTAGCTATACCCCATTGCCCTACTTTGGCTGTTTATTATTTGTATTTCAAATAGAGAAAAAGTCGGATAACACAGAGTTTCTGCTACCGACGCTTCTGTCTATGGTCTTGGAACGCAAAGGGCATTAGGGGGAACAGGAAGGGGTTTTAGTCACTTCGTTCCGCTCTACCCAGATCGGATGTAACCATTTGATGATTTCCCATACTTAAAAAAAAAAACTCAAACAAAATAGCTTCTTCTCTTAGTTATTTTTATCATTTCGGTTATATTCAAATAAACCTACGCAAACCCTAATGAAATTGATATGAATAAAAACTAAATTTAAATATTATATGGGGAACGAGTCGGTATTTCGAATTTAAAAATCGAACCTTAAAAAAACGAAAATCAACAACGCGGTGACGTCGTGTCTAAATTAATTCGTATCTAGTGATCTGATTGGCTACCTATTTGTAATTCTATCAGCCAATCACAACACTGTAGGTACACAATCCTTTCGATAGTTCTACATAAACGGCTTGACCTACACGGCCTTTGAAAGTACAAACAACAAGCGCTACACAAAATATTTCAGGTTTATTAAAAATTCAATTTATACAAAGAATTCAGCTGTATGTGTTGTACAGTCGAAAAATATATTAGATACATAGGCAGCTATTTACTAGAACTACTTATAAACAATATTGGTAATGTGGTGAGTACTTAATTGGGTATTTGACTGCCTCGTTGGTCTAGTGGTCGCATGAGGTCTTGAGTTCGATCCCCGTGTCGGGCAAAGTGTTATTGGGTTTTTCCATCAGGAATTTCTCAACTGCAACCTCGGATTCTGGATTTGATGTGAGATCTTATGTGCCTGAACTAGAGTAAAGATTTGTTATTTAAACCAACAGTAAATAAACTATTGTATGCTCTGTATTTGTAATAGTTGAGATATGACCGTGTGCTTTGCATAGCAGTAGGACATAGCAGGCTACTTCAAGCTAGTAAAAAGATAAACATACTAAATTGTTTGTTCGACTGTACCTACCTGATTATAAATTTAAAATGCACTGCACTATTACCTAGCCACAAAAGAACTTCACAAAACCAATCGTGCTTTTGTACTCGATATTACCTACATTTAAACATTGTTTGATCAGTTAACTTAGATTGTATTCCTAGCCAATTCCCCTTTGTACAATAAGGCTCCTCGCACACTACGCGGCCATGACCACGATTGTTTGTCGTTGTTGTTGTAGGTGTACTAATGGATACACCTCTTCTGCCTAACCCTTCAGGGATGACAGACGTGATGTTATGTATGTATGTAAAAAAAAATTCAGACTGTCCACAGAAGTTAAAAATTAAAGTAACATTTGCGTCAGCGAGGCCGCGACGCCGTTACATTAGCATAATCTCGGTGACGGGAACCCATAAGTTTGGCCCCTACCAAAAATCACTCAATCCTGTTAAAGAAGTTTCCATTAACAAAAAACAACATTGTTTCAAGATCTTTCGAGTTTTATTTACAAAATTGCTAATCAATCATTTTTTATCAGAATAAAAAAACAATGTCAATCGATTATAGAATAATAGGTAGGTACTTACCACAACAAAATCGATAAAAAAATAGATGATAAAAACCATTATTTACGGTGTATTTATGATAGGCATATTATTTGTGGTTTTTTTTTTTTAGGTTGTATAAATCGTCAAATTACTCCTTCCGCCCTGTGTGGGAAGGGACTGTCAGACTTTTACTGACTAAAAACCCACCCTGTTCCTTCTGTTGCCCTTTACGTTCCGGGGCCACGGTATCCTGTTAAGACCCCGGCAGGCGTTGGCCCCGTTGGGGGCCCCGTCCCTGTGTTGACAGCTCTTTGAGGCGCGCGAACAGAACGCGCCGTCGACCCGGGCTTGATCCTTGATCCGACCAATTCCGCGCCTACGGTGGCCGGATGTCGCCTCGCGACGTCATTATTTGTGGCATTAAAATTTATTTGTAATTTAAACTCATGTTAGCAACTAACTCCGAGTTAGTTTTTGTGCAAGTGGGCGAACGATATTTAATCTTTCACATTTATTTTGACATACAAACGGACACACTCACAGGCGAACCATTTGGCAAAGTAACCCGAAAGACATGATATCACAGAAGGCTTACAGTGCATATAACATAGGTAGGTACGTAGTACGCCTACAGACCCTGCAGTCGACTGTTCTGCTTGTAAAGTAATTGAACTCTCAAATGTAGGTAGAGACTCTTTCGAGAGCCTGGCACAAATGCGCTAACGCTAAACTATTCTATTTTCAAATATGTTATTAGGCAACATAGGTACCAATAATCAATTGACAATCTTTCTAAGTGCTGTTAGATCGTGAATCCTGATAGATTTTGTATAGCATTAGCAATTTGCGACGTCACTTATTTGTGGATTAAAGCGACTCATTATTTAGGTATTGACTTCAAATTAACTAAAAATCTTATTTTACAATTAATTGAAAATTAATGGAGTTTTCGGCAATTTATATTAAACTAGCTGACTCGGCCACGCGTTGCTGCGGCTTGAAGTAGGTAAGTAAAGATATTGAGGTCAATAATCGAGATAAAAAAAATCCTATCTTTTATGTTTGACTACATTACACACAGTAAGCCATATTTAAAAGAAAATGGTTAAGTAATTTAGGAGTCCATCGCGGAAAAACAAAGTGACGCGTAGGTATTTTAGTAATTGCAATTTAAAAATCGATCGAATTTACGTTCCGTATACTCCGCGCGTTCGTGCTAGGCCAATTGAACCCATAGAGACTGCAAGCGAAACGGTAAATGGATTCGAACCGAATACCTGCCTACTTTTGAAAAAAAAAACCAATTCTAACAGCTGTTGCTTATATTTTCTGTTGATTTATGTAGTGCCTAATATGACACGACATCTTTATGTACGTACCTAATCCATCAGCACTTACCTTAAGTACCTACCTAAATAAATTATGTACGAACTATCTATCTTCTTTTAAAAACAGCTGCACACTCAGCTAAAAGTATAGTAGATTTTTACCTAGGTAGGTACATAAAAAAGGTTTGACATAGGTAAGCCTCGAGCTTTGAAATAAGCCACTTTCATCCTAGATCTATTTTATGAGCTGACCCAGACCATAATATTTCAAAGAGCTCGCGTGTAAAGCCGAGGTCGGATAGAATTCCAAATTAATTTATTTATACCTTTTCCGTACGACACACCAAAAACAATGCACGTAACAGAGTGCTGCTGTCGTTAAAATTATACCTAAACAAAGTTATTTTGACTGCGGTTATGAATAACGGAACGTTATAACATATACCGTTCCACGTTCCACACTCCAACTCAGTTTCCAGTTATTTTTCAATAATACTGTTGATAAATTTATAGAAACATGCAAATCATTTATTATCAACAACAAATTAATTTTAATGCACAAACTGTAATAAATAATCAATTTTCAGTGAGACTTTTTGATTTTATTTTAAAAACGTTATTTGTTCCGAAAACGGAACACGTTTGGTTAATGCGTAACGGAACGTGACAGTCAATTTCAAAAAAGTTCTACCAGAAACGGTTTTGTTTGTTTGCGTTAGATCATGAAAGTTTGTTTTGTTTTCTTGTGATTATTTGAAAATAATGACAAATACTATTATATTTACATTAATTTTAATACTATATGTGTGCCACATTACTTTAGAAGGTGGGCTACGTTTTTTCTTTGTTATATTTGTAAAATTGTTTATCAATGTGTGCGTCACTTTTCCAAATTAGTTTTTAAATGTCCTAAATTCTTGATCACTATACTTAACAACACTATACTTACAAGATAATTAACACTGCTATATTTTGAGGAACCGCAAATTGTCAATTTGTGACATATTGAGGCACGAATTTACTACATCACTTCTGTGTACAACCACTATAGCCTAGCTCCTCACCCGCCCTCACACGCCCAAGTCTATCCCTTGTAAATTCACTCCTCTGCATATTATAACATACCAAACTCAAATTAAACTTGTAATTGACAGTTTCAGGTCAAAAAAACTAATAAAAATGCCAAAAGCGAAGGCCACTTCCCCTGCTCGTTCCCAGGGTGGTAATATCACGCCTAAACGCAAGACAACGCGCGGCAGCCGCAGTCTATGTTCCCCAGCCTTGTCTACGGCGTCTGGGAGGCTCACATCGCTCATAGACCAGTTTAAAGACAAGAACATGGAGTCATTTGCACTGTCCCCGTTGAACGGCAGATCTGTGTTGAATGACAATACTGAAATTGAGGAACCTAGGCGTGAGTATATTTTTATATAAAAATCTCGAGTCATACTGTCTGTCTTGGATAAACTCCGAAATTACTAAACTCTAAAATTAGCGTTACTATGTGTCAAAATTTCAATCCTGGTGAGCATAGTTCTCCCATAAAGGAGACTTCACACAATTATAACGAACTGTATCATTGGGAAAAGATTTCTTAAAAATACTCTTTGCAAATGCAATCTGTATTATGTTTTTTAAATTAAAATTAATTTATTTAGATATCCAACACTGATACACAATATAATATACTAGCTTTTTCCTGTGTCTTTGTCAAAGTTGCAAAATAAAAAGTAGCTAGTCCTTTATTAGGGTTCAAACTTACCCTGTACCCCAAAATCGGTTGACTGGTCATGAAAGAGTAACAGATGAACATATTGAGTACTAATTTGCATTACAGTTTGCGTAACAGTTTTCAATGTGGTTTTCATCAATAGATAGAGTGATTCAGGAGGAAGGCTTTCTACATTGCACCTGTGCGAAGCTAGGGCGGGTCGCTAATGACTAATATTGTGGGATTCCCTGTTTTTACTACAATAAGTACAAAACATGCAAACAGACTACTAACAAATATTAAAATAAGGTTTTATAAAATTATAAAACCTTATAAGAGCCTACCGTATAGGAACTTAACTTGAGATTTTTTTTTTGTTATTTCTTTTATCCTTGACATGAAACTATTAAGTTATTGTACTATGTCAATTTCAGGTAAAAGTTGGTGGAAGAAACTGGGGGAGAACTCCCAAGATGTGATGGAAGTGTTAGAAGACAATCAATTGACAGATGTCAATGATATAATTGAGGAATTCATTGACATTGAAGTATTGAGGTAACATAATATGACTTACGTACACACAAATGCAAGGTGTTAATTAGCTACTTTAACTTATCATTTTGCTATTTACAGCCAAGAGCGGAAGAACTACACTCTTGATCTACCAGAGAGCAGTGACAATGAATCAATCAACAGCATAGTACTCCCACAAAGGAGACTCTTCACACAAAAAGAGAACCAACCTCAAAAAAAGTATGGCCACCTAATTGATAATAGAGAATCATTGGCCAAACTCCATAAGACCAACACAACAAATATTGAGAAGACTGTAAATGTTGGAACAAGAGAACTGTTTCAAAACACAAAAAGGTCCAAACCGATTTTCCCAGCTGCATTACTTCATTTATCACCGAATAAAACAAAAGAAAATCTGTTAGTGGAACCCAAGCCTCAAGTAAGAAACATCTTTGGTAACAGACCAGCAAACAAGAGAAAGAATATGTTTACCGACTTTATTGTATCAGAAAGTGAGGATGAAATACCAGATATTCAACCCAAAATATTCGGTTTTCAAAAGAAAATTGAACAGAGACGAATCAGTTCAATATCTAGAGGGAGAGAGACATCCCCTGCATCAAGCATTACTACTGATATAGAAATGGATTTTAGGATGCTCCTACCATCCTCAACAATGGTTGAGAATCAACTAGAAGATAACATGTTACCAGGTACACCTATAAAACGAGCTAGACTCAGTAAACTATCTGAAGCTAAGGAATCTGAAGCAGGAACTAATACTATACAAACAAATACAACAGGTGATAAAACAAAGCAATCCAATAAGTCTGTTTCTTCTAAGAATAAGTCTAAAGCTTCACCAGAAGTAAGAGACAAATCATTGAATAGTTCTAGGACTACAAGAAGTATGTTGAAGAATGCCTCGAAACGTGACGAAAGCATTAATATTTCGATCAATACCAAGAGCAATAAGTCTCTTGGTAATAATTCTCGTAAAGGTATTGAAATAGATATAAGTGTGTCTAAGTCAGGCACAGATAATCAAAATGTCACAATAAATAAATCTCAGAAACGCAATAAGGCAATAAACAGTCCGAAAGCAGTTGAAAACGAAATAGAAACTGAAGAGGAGGTAGTAAATGCTATAAACAATGCAACACGGGTCATTAACAAGACTACAAACAGAAGTGTGAATGAAAAAGAACGTACAGTTACTATTAAAGTGCACAAGACTACTTCTAAAGATGCAGAACAAAAAGAAGAAGAAGATGATGAAAATAACTTCACGTTGCAATATGAAAACGACGACAATGAAAATGTTGAAGGAGCTGAAGTCCATAATGAAGTAAATGAAAAACAGAAGTGTAATATCCAGATGCATATTACAAATGTCTTAGAAAAAGAGATTCAGGAAACTGACATTAATAATTCAAAGAGTAAAAAATCAATGGGGAAAGAACCAAAACCAGCAAAGACTGTTGAAGAATCTGTAGAATCACAAACTGAACAATATTCTGCAGATGACAATATAGATGGTAATGTAGAACAGAAAAAAGAAATGTATGATGATAGCGTTGAACAGATTGAACATGACTATGAGAATAAAATGAACATAAGTCGAGAAAATGAAAATGAAGGGGAAGAAAGCGAACCTGATGATACCCAAAGCGAGAAATCGGAAGACGATCTACAAGCAGACAGTGCTGAGGCAGGAGCTATTGAAAGAGACGAAAACGATGAGCAAACTAACGATAGCCAAGATATCGAAAATGATGAAGAAGAAAGTGAAGCTGATGTTAACCAAAGCCATAAAATGGCAGACGATCTACAAATAGACAGTGCAAAGGCAGAAGCCATTCAAAGAGAAAACGATGATCAACATATCAAAATCCAAGAAGATGGAGCTCATGTTAACCAAAGCATTAAAATGGCAGACGAACTACAAATAGACAATGCAAAGGCAAAAGCCATTCTTAGAGAGAATGATGATCAACCTATCAAAATCCAAAAAAATAAAGTTCACGTTCACCAAAGCCATAAAATGGCAGACGATTTACAAATAGACAGTGCAAAGGCAAAAGCCATTGAAAAAGACAATGATGATCAACCTATCAAATTCCAAGAAGATGGAGTTCATGTTAACCAAACCATTAAAATGGCAGACGATCTACAAATAGACAGTGCAAAGGCAGAAGCCATTCTAAGAGAAAACGATGATCAACCTGACGAAAGCGAAGAAAGTGAAGCTGATGTTAACGAAAGCATGAAAATGGACGACGAACTAGAAATAGACAGTGCTGAGGCAGAAGCTATTGAAAAAAATCAAGCTAACGAAAGCCAAGAAAGTGAAGCGGAAGTTAACCAAAGCCAAAAAATGGACGACGATCTAGAAATAGACAGTGCTGAGGCAGAAGCAAGAGATCAAAACGATGATCAATCTGACGAAAACCAAGATTCTGAAAGTGAAGGAGAAGAAAGTGAAGCTGATGTTAACCAAAGCCATAAAATGGATGACGATCTACAAATAGACAGCTCTGAGGCGGATAAAGCGATGGCTAGTAATCCAGAGACATCTGATACCGATGACAACGAAGCTGATGAAATGGAAATTGACGATGACGAAGAACAAGAACACACAGATGAAAGTGATCAAAGTCAAAATAGCTGTCAAGAAACACACAATGAAGCACAAAACACACCAAGCACAGAGGAAATTGAACAATCATCAAATATAACACATGACACTACTGGCCGATACAGGAAGAAGGACTTTAACAAATCTCCAGAGGTCATCTTACACGATAAGACCAATCAAATGGACTCTTTCACAGCCAAAGGCCGCAATACCAGTGTTAGAAAAACTAAAAGTATGATCAAGAACCTGAATATACGGCCAAGCTTGGCCCCGCCAAGAAATAGTACAGGCTTCTCCGACGGTACTACAAATTCTAGCGCAGAGGGATCCGGCTGGGACTCCCACAGAACCACCCGCAAAACTCTAAGACAAACATTTGGCAAAGACTTTACTCCTAGAAAGTCCTTACGCGCCTTAGTTATGGAGAAATCAGCGAAAAGGCAAACGGAACATACGGCGATGCATTCGGAAACTGTGAAATTCCCTCTAGCTAATTCTACGGAGATGGCCGAAGATTCTAATCATTATGTTGAAGATATTGTGGAGTCAGACCATGAATTGTCGAGAAGAACGCGGCAGACTACCTTGGAAATGTATTTGGATAAAATTAAGGAACAGAATATTGAGAAAAAACTTAAAATGGTAAGTTAAAAACAAAAATGTCTTCTGTCACAAATTCTACTTCTTCTCTCGTTTTGACATTAATGAATAAGAATATCTTATGTCATGGTAAATTTATTAACTACTAGTTATCAGTGCTTACTACTATGACAATAACCAATATTCCCAGCCTTCGCTGTCCTACTACAGAGCAAAGGCCATTATGCCATTATGATTTTTTACTTTATGCTAGCTTCTGCCCGCGACTTCATCCGCGTCCAGGTTCATACACTATTCCAGATGTTCATCAATCTCTATGCCGAATTTAATCCAGATCCTTTCGGCAGTTCTGGCGTGATTGCGTGACAAACTTCCATCCAAACTTTCGCATAAGATTACTTTTACAATCAAACTGATTATTTCTTTATTCTTTACAGGAGCAAGCAGTAAGAAACTCCTTGAAAGTACCTGTGAGGGACTCGTTAAGTCTATTCAAAGTACCAAACAAGCCGGCCCCACGTCGCCCAAAGCCCGCGCAGACCAAACCTAAGAAACAGATCAAGTCTATCAATCCCTTCGACGAGTTGCCTTCAGAGGTGATTGAAGACATGAAATATAAACCTCCGAAGCGGTTCCAACCGACCAACGCGTCCTGGATTACTAAGAGACTGTATAATTTCTTGGAGAATAAGTTGGAGCCCAAGTAAGTTGTCCTGACAGGATATATATTTTGTCAAGTCAAAGTCAAATCATTAATTTCACTCAGAGCATTAAAAGGCACTTTGAAACGTCATTTACAAGTGATAATGAAATTTAATTATATTGAATCTAGTTGCCCATTCAGAGCTGTAGCTAGAGTCGAATTTGAGGTAAGGCAGCATTGGTTACAGATAGGTCGGAAGTAAAAAAAAAAACATAATTGATCTGCCCTCGAAACACGGGCTCCTAATCAATTACCATGTATATCTGACGAAACTATGAATAAACAATTTAATTATAATAATTTATCATAAGATAAATTAATTAGTGGATTTAGTGGATTTTTAAGGGCATTCTGATTTCAAGGTAGGGCACCCCAGCTACGGCCCTGTGCCCATTCCAAAAGCTAGCTTCGTATGTAAAAGTTATTAAAGACAACGAAATAAGAAAAGAAATACAGTTGTTCTATACAATTTGATCGTAATATAATGCATTTTTGTATGAAACACCTGGTTTTTTTTTTCCTTTTTCGTACTTTCCCGTAATAAAAGTTGTTCTTACAGGTACGACTACAAAGCCCGCGTTCGAGCCGAGAAGCTAGTAGAGACGATATACCACTTCGCAAAAGACCTGCGTCGTCACGACACAGCGCCTGCAGACGCCGTCGAGGTTCTGAAGCACGAACTCGCCCGGCTAGATGTTGTGCGCACACACTTTGACTTCTACGAATTCTTCCACGAGTTTATGCCGAGGGAGATTCGAGTGAAGGTGGGTTTAATATGGTTCTTTTTGAATCAAGATCCTACGACTACGATGCTGTATCTACACTAATTTTATAGAGCTGAAATCTCCGCAATTACTGATCCGATTCTGAAAATTCTTTCAATGAAACAAAATTGTAATAAGGATTCTCCATTATCCCTGTGCTGGCAGTATTTTCTGATTATGTATGGTTGCCTCCGTATATCAATGGTTTACAAACTAATATGTACAATAAAGATTTACAAACATATAAAAGTAAATACCTAGTTATGTTATAAGCCTGGCTTGGAATCTACCTTTTCCATTCTTTGTTTGTCTTGTCGACAAGCGTTTGCCACAATGAACGCTTAAAAAAACAGATTTTGTTTTAGGTTGTTCCGGACATCGTAAACAAAATACCTCTTCCACGGCACGGAGTATTCTCTGATATCCTGAGAGGAAACACAGTACAAGGGTAACAGTATTTTGATTTAAGTTTTTGTTAATTATGAATTGATATTATTAGATATTACATGTTTGAAGATAATATTCACTTGTCTTTTTATTTCTATCTAATGGGAATTCATAATGTAGGCAGCTCATGATCGGCCATTAGGGCGATTTGGAACAATATATTTGGAATAAAAATTAAAAACTTTAAAATGATCACAACACTCTGGGACAAACGGTTCTGATGTACCAAATAAGGGGTGATTTTATTAAGTCAGATTTTGACATACAAAACTGACTTATAACAGTTTTTGTATGTGTGGAAAACTTATAAATTCAAAATTTATTTGCAGGTGAAGACTAATAAAACAAAGTAGGGTTAGTTACATTACACTATTTTTATAACTAAAGATCATTGAAATTGGTGAAGCCGTTCTTAGCTTCACCAATTTCAATGATCTTTGATCTGTTAAATTTGAGTGTGCTCCGAATAGCAGAATAGCTATATAAAACATTGAAAAAATACACGAAAAAAAAATACAAATATTGATTCTGAGGATGCACGAAGTTCGCCGGATCTACTAGTAATAAAAGTTAATTGAAATTCTCCCTTTGTATAATAGAAACAAAACTTTCTTTTAAAACACTTAATAAAACAACAGTCAATAGCTAGGTATACAAAAATAAAAAACAAATAATCCGGAATCTAGGACAATCGGTTTATTTTGAAAATATTAGGATACAAATGTAAACCTATGTTACAAAATTACAATACAATGGAGCACCATACAAATAAAATTATATTGCAATAATATAGGTACATACAGAGAACATGTTTTAACGTAATACAAAAAATACATCTCACTTACATATATGACTTACGACTATTATGTATAGAAGGAGAAAGGCGAAGCTTAGTCTTAGTTATATCCTAATTTGGGGCACATTGACTCTAACATTACTAAATACATATCTATTGCAAGGCTATAAGGCTGAATATTCATTGGTAAAAATAATTTTAAACTCTTAAAATAATACGTACGGTTTATGTATACAGGTATATAGATCAAAACATGAATACAATTAGAGTTTGATTACAGTTATGTGGAGGTCAAGTTAATTTTGATATAATTATAATTTGCGATTTCGTAAGATTACATCAATGTCAAATCTATAATGTAAGTGAAGCTTCAGTGGACACCACAGAGCAGAATTAATGCTTGACCAATATTCATCGATAATGAACTAAAAGACATCACAAATTACGGTTGAAAATCGTGTGCAAGATGTAATTTGTTAACTTGCACGCATTAATTTTCAAGTGTGTCCTGCCGCCAAGTAATGATTAAAGACTTCACCCTATTTTGAACCAACTACTGTTATTAAACCTCTCCCATACCTACGGGTAGGTAGGTAAGCAGTCAAATAATTATTCAATGTGTGATACTAATACATTATCTTTTGCTACTTAGTGTTGTAAGTATGGTCGCCCTCAGAAAAATGTATTTAACATCTACATCCACAGCACCAGAGTTTATCTAGTGACTAACTAATAAACATGTTTTTTTTTTTGTGGTAAAGTACATACATTGTAAAACAGCTAGGATTACATATAAAACTGATATGTAGGTACAAAAACTTGTAAATTAGATGAAAACATTATTCTGGTGCAATTAATGTACATTTTGAAGCAACTTTTGAAGGCGACTGTACAATAAAAATGATTTTGTTCCATGTCAAAAAAGCACCAGCAGTGCAATTGTGTAAAAATCTCCTTTGGTGAATTTACGTGCAGTGAGCTTGAGGTTAGAAGCACCCTAGCGGCTGTACATTTGAACAAACTAATTGGTATACAGACAAAAAATATGCATCTTTCTACTACACAAACACCTACTGATAAAATTATTATTTGTGTGCACAGTAACTTTTTAGCCTTAAATAGTAACTAAGAGAGTGATATACAAGAATAAACTACTCATTACACTCACAACATTGTAGAAATAGCTGCAAATAAAATCCCTATATACTAAATAGTTTGTTCAACTGTACATTTTAATACTTTTGTGATTTTGTAAAGCATAAAGTAATAAGACGCTTACAGACAAACGAAACTTTACATAAATCGATGAGTGATCAATTATGAATTTAGTCGTGAGTCTGTAAGTGGCATAAGTTTTACAAACATTATTAAAGCTAAACAAAGAATACTTGCATATTGTGACAGAATTACATATCTAAGAAGGAACCTTTGCAAATATAAATACTAATATTATATCATTAAGGGTGAATTTCACCAGACTTTTATAACTAGTATAAATCTTTCGTCTTTGTAATTAAAGGTACGTCTTATACTAGAGCTGCTATCACCCAAATTTCACGAACAAAAACTCTAAAAATCCCGAACATTTGGTTGAAATTGATCTTTGTCCCTGACGCCGTTGAAAAATATTTTTACATTACACAAATAAATAAAGTCGTTTGCATTAAATTTTTTTTATTTTTTATTGTTGCTTATCTTTCAGTTAATCGTGACACTTTTTGCGAGACCCTTTTGGACGTGTCCAGACAGATGGCAGCCCTAACTAATACTAGGTATAAAAGTTTGCTAAAATTCGCTCTATGTAGTGAACATTTATTTGTGACGGAGTAACTTTGTGTTCTGAAGACGATTTGGCACTACTTCTATGATTTGTACCTAAAAGATTCCAAAATACATAATTTCTTTTTTTTTTTGTCAATAATATTAATGTCATTAAAATTAAAATTACAATTCAATATTCACTAGCACGGCTGTTCTCACAAGACGTATAACATTCTAAGTACAGCTAAAAAGCTTTAATAAAAATGCAGTCAAAGGTATAATTAAAGCAGTCAAATTAAATTGAAGCCTACATTAAACACTAGTACGTAACAAGGAGTACATCAAAATATTTATTTATTCTTCACTTTGGCCGAAATGTTGGCGACTCCGATTTTTGTGTTGCCAATTAATAAACAAGAATGCTTTATAAAATACAAAATGCAGAAATAGTCTTTATTCAAATAATATTAAAATGTCTAAAATATAATTTTTCATAAATAAATGGCAGTCTAAATGACTCATTAATAAGTCTAATTAATGAACTTAAAAACTAAGCTAGAAAATTACTAACGCAGTTCATTATAAGCTCTTTAAAAATTAATAACTTAATTACATAAATTCAAATATTGCTTCATATTCAAACAAACGATCGATATAGCGATAATAACAATATTTTCAAATTAATCAGTTTTCACTGAACACTATATACTAAAGCGAACCAACTTTCAAAATGTTTCTTTCCCTCATTACCTCATTAAATACTTGAATCAATGAAATTATTTGATTTATTTTTGGGCCATAAAAGTTATTACATAAGCGATAAGACAATTTTTGTGCCCGTTAGGCCACATTCATTTTTATATCGAAATTCTCTCTGAATATTAATCTTTATCCTTATCTTAACAAGAAGGAAAATGCTTTCTTAATTTTGAAAAGGCAACGACTATAAAATTTTTGATTTACAATGAAATGTGTGTATTTTCTTTCGTAAGTCGACTACTGTTTTTTTTTATAATTTCATGAGACGGCACTATACGTGCTAAATCTAAAAGTCGTTTCTTTTTATATAAAAAAATCTAAATCTATAAAATTCATTCGATCAAAAATTTTGAAAAATCGAAGTCGACTAAAAGTTCTTTCACATCACAGTCTAAATTACTTCCAAATCTACTATTTAATGTTGCCATTGTAAAAAACTTTAGTATCTGAAGTTAGAAAATGGACTATTTGAAAGCACTAATTTACATGATTTATTTGATGTAAATTCTATTGAAAATGTTTATTACGGTTTTGAATTCGAATCGAAATAATTGTTAATGGAATCTATCATTACTTTATTGAATGCTATGTTAGACTTTAATATTCTTTAAAAAAGTTTATTTTTTGACAATACTCCATCTTGTTAATACGGCCCAAAGACACTTATACAAGAGTTTTATGCCCAGTCCCAGAAATATGCAAAAAAACAACACAAATTAAGGTTTGATCGCGATCAAAGAGGTTTCCTCAAAAGTTAAAATTAATCAAAACTCAAAAATTAAAATTAGTTAAAATTCGATTCAATCAATTTGATTGGTTGTCAATTTTTGATGCTTGATTTGAATAAGGTTCTGTAATACGGGACTTGTCACTTCATAAAAGTTAAAATAATCTGACCAAATCAATATCATGCAAGACGTGTAAGTTTACGTCCCATTTCATCGATACTTTGTAGCAATGCGGGAAGTTAGCTCGGCTGGCAGAGACAATGAAGTCTAGACTTTAAAACCCCGCATCGCTATTCACCGTAAACGTTTCGTCTATGCTTATTTAAACTATGTGTTTATGTTAGCGAGTGTAAAACTTATCATTTTCCTATCTGGGACCGCATTCTTTTTTTTTAAGATAGAAAGATAGCATCGTAAAGTGAGTATAGCATCAGTCCACGTTAATGTTAAGTCAGTAACACTCTCACATCATTTAACTCGCATTTTATAGCATACACTTATTATTAGAATTATCGTTTTGTATTGTACACATGTGTAGGTAGTGGGGTGTTGTAGTATGGTAATTTTTTTTAGACAATGATAATAGTAATATTCTCTTTTATGAGGCTACTTTAACCTGTAGATAAATATACAGGCTGATTTTTTATACGCCGTGCAACTTTCTGTGAGTGAAAGTACCTACTCATAAATATGAACAATTTTCAAAATAGGATCAATGCCGAAAAATAAAAAAAAGTACTGTTTTTTTTTTTATATCTTAGCAAAAGTTAAACATAACAAAAGTTATGTGAGAATTTTCGCATTAGCATTTAAAGTCAACCTGTACGAGACCTGTCGTTTTTGTAAATAAGTAGTTATAACATTCTGCGCTAAACATCCTAATTGTATCATAACATTCAGGAATTATGAAGTACCAGTCACTACACACACATGTGTCTACTTTCCACATATACATTACAGAAAGTCTTAGGGTCACTAAACACAAAAGCGGTTCGGCAATTCCGGTTCGGCATGAACCGAATGCCGATGAAAATGCCGAACGGAATGTATCGACCCGCTTATGTGTAAGTACCCCAAACCGCCAACATTTAATACCATCTAAGCATGTTATACTTATTATGGATTTTGTTCGTCTTGTAAGAAAATCTCTAGAGCTGTTACTGGATGGTAATAAAAGTTACTAATATCTATACTACACACACTACTTGGTGGAAATATCTGCAAACATTAACTTTATCTCTTTGTTCTGTACCCCGGGAGCACCAAATCAGGTGCCATTTGGTACCCTTGTAGTTACAGGTAATACTCCGCTGTCTGTTTGTATGCCACAGAGCTGTATCTTTTAAACCGTAATATGTAGACACTTGAAACTTTCACAGTGTGTATTACTATGACTACTATGACAACAAATAATAGAAGTAAATGAAAATTAAAAGTAGCAGGGGTACTAGAGATTTGTTTTAATGGGTTTTTGGCTTGATACTATAATGTTATATTTTCTACTATAGTCCGGAACCCTTCATGCGAGAGTCCGATTTAAATAACCGTTATTTTATTTCCTGCAGTGTTAAAAATTATACCATGGAACGGAACCAGTCGGTCTTGGCCGGTTTTTTCACTAGTCTACAGATACTCGCACCAAGTTACATAAACCTCACGCCATCTTAGCGTGGTTGGCACGGCAGAAGCTCCACATAGTTCGCCGGGAACAGTCCGAACACGCCCTGAGGACCAAGGCCCTGCCACCAGCCGGCGTCGATCTGTTCTATGTGGGTTATTATGTCGCCAGGATCGAATGTGATCTCGGATTCATCGGCTGAAAGAGATAAGAGATTATATTTTAGTATAAAAACTAATTCCGCATTTTTTTTCCTTCTCAGGTAAGTCTATACAACATTATAAATAAGTATAGTTTATTAAATACATAATTGAATACCGATAATAAAATTAAAACTGAAATTTAATCAGTTTTTGTAGCTAAAAAGTGTTTATCATTTAAAAAGGTGGGGTCTTAGATTTATTTATTAATGGTGTTTACTACCTCCTATTAATATTACCTAAAAATATGAATAAAGCCTTCAAATTAACATAAATAAATAATTTAAAAACCGACAGAATTTACGTTATATTTATTTTTTCTTTTCTTTCTAGATAAATCGTAATAAAATCAAAATACCCACAAAAATTATAAAAATATGACAATGCTTCTTTCATCGCATACCAATAATAAACATACGCTTATACACGTCAATATTTATATTTCTATGTTGACATGATGCAGGGTTATTTAAATATACAATAAACTATTATGCAGTGAATAGCATAAACAAACAAACTCACCGGCTTGGTAGTCATATAACGCGCGCGCGGTCAGACCCGGGTCGTCATCCAGATCTTCGTATATCGCGCCTTCATCTTCCAAGCCTTCTGGTGATACATCTGAAATGTAGTATATAAAGGGTCAAATAAAAACATACATACAACACCACGCTTAAAATCTCCGAAGGGTTAGGCAGAGGTGTAGCCATTAGTAAACCCACATTTCGCCAGTTATGTTCAAATCCCATGTAACAGAGGTGAAACCAGACTCCGAGGCTGATACTGGGAAATTTCTGATAGATAAACCCAGTGTTATTACTCTGCCCGACCGCGGAATCGAACCCAAAACCTCATGTTTAGCAGTCGCGCTTTGGCTTTAGGCATTTTCTACCAGTCAACCAAAGGTGGTGAAGAGATAACATGGCAGGTTCAAATTATTGTTCTTAAAATTTTCTGGAGAACCTTCAAAGCCAAAGCATTTATTTTAATTAAACCATTTACAGGCACTTTGGTATCGTCAAGGTCGTCTCTATGGAGAAGAACGAGCAAGAAATATTTATAATATTCAAAACATGATGGGTATCGATAAAAAAAATACTTTTTTTTAAATTAAATGATTCGAGATACTCAACACTGATTAATTTGAAATCTTAATTTTTTGAAAGCTTAATTTCTGGACGTACATTGAACTGTTTTTGCTAGATATGGCATATTAAACTTAGTTTCACCAAATTAGTTTATTTTTTGTGTGGGTTAGTTCATTTTGCCAGAACCAAGCTCTATAATTCCAAACAAATAAATTCTCACCGTCAAGCGTAGTTCCATTCGTCTCCTTCTTAAAATTAACATTCTCTATTACAGTATTCTGCCTCGTCAGCTCCGTCCTGTCATTTTCATCGGCAATATTATTCTTACTGTACGGCGACCGCTTGATGGTACTAAACTTGTTATCACTATCATCATCATCATTCTCATTTGAACTAGAATAAGACGCGTCAAACATATCATTTTCTAGAATATTCTGTTTGATCATCGGCTCACTTTGCTTCAGAGGTTCAATATCTCTGTAAGAATTCTCTTGTTGTGTCTCTGCGTAGTTAATGGCGCTGAACGAGCGTGCTTCCGTTTCCGTTGAAGGACTCAAGTCTGCCGGATCTATGATCGGTTCATATTGTATCTGTGACGGACTTTCTAGACTCATTTTTATCTTGTCTATGTTCTTTAGCGGGCTTGTCTTTGGCTGTTCTTCGGCCTCTGGTATTGGTATCGGTTTCGGTTCTAGTTTCGTCGGTGATTTGATTGGTGATTGTGGGGATTGCGCTTGAGTGAACGTGTTTATACGCTGCGCTATCACTGAACTGCGGACTGGTTTTTCCGGTGTGTTCGAGTTTGTTCTGTGGAGGTAAAGGTTTGAGTTAATGAGGATTTATAAGACATATTTAATATAGATAATATTTTTTGAGATTGATCTACCTGAAATAACCACAGACATTTCTTAATCAAGTTTGAGGTGTGCTAGTCATGAAAAAAATTGTCTATACATAAAAGAGTTTTCTGTTACCTGCGAAAATTCCTAAATTCCAAATTTAACTGATTTAACAGTGTAGATCTAATGTAAGTGCTCTAAGTAATCTATGGTTAACTTGCGCTATTAGATGGTAGTTTATATCCTACATGTAAGACTACATCATCATATCAGCCAGACAACGTCCATTGCTGGACATAGGCCTCCCCTACAGATCGCCACAATGACTGGTCCTGGATAGGAAATCATCAAATTACTTCTTCCGCTCTGGACGGAGCGAAAGGTACTGTGAGACTCTTATTGACTAAAACCCATCCGCGTTCCTATAAATGCGCTTTGCGTTCAAGGGCCACGGTAACTCTTTCAGACAAAATCAGGATCAGCAATATTTCTCTAATTTATTCTTACCTGGTAACACCAATTTGTCCTTGTGCCAAGTTCTGCTGGAACAGAGCCCTGGCGGCAGCGGTAGAGGCTCCGATGAGCTGCCTCGCCTCCGCCGAGCGTTGTCGTCGGAGCGCCTCGCTTGCACTCACACCCCCGCCCGACGTAGGGGCCTCCGGGCTAAGGGGCCTGGAGAAATAGAAGATACTAAAATAAAGATGTAATTTTGCGGCATCATTAAAGAAAATTGTCTTATACATTGTTTGTCTAGTGGTCCCTACTACTCTCGACTACTGAGCAAGAGGTTCGATTGCCAAGTCGGGCAAAGTGTTATTGGGTTTATCCATCAGGAATTTTTCAGTAGCAGCCTCGGAGTCTGGATTTATACCCGGTTAAATGGGTACACCTCTGCCTAACCCTTCTGGGATTACAGGTGTGATGTTATGTTATTTACACAAGAACAAGTGTAAACAGTTAACTTACTTCTCTTTTTCGGCTTTCGCTCTTCTCTCTGCTTCGAGTTCATCTCTTCTCCTGGCGAGTTCCTCTGCTCTCCTCTTCTCCTGAAACCAATAGTACCAAGTTTTACCAAGAGAATGACTGAATATGTAATAATGTATGTGGTTCTTTAGTTTAGTTATGATGAATACCCACATTAATTAGATTTTTTTTTTCAAAATTAACTTCGCTTTCAGTCTTGTTTTCTTTTTTTTAATATTCACGCTGTATACACATATTTAGGTAAACAGCCTCGACCTCAGCGATTCTATTTTGTGTTCCATAAATAAATAATAACCTGCCTTTTCACTTTTGTTCATTACAATTCTTTATGATAAAAAGGGATGGAGATAGATCGACAACAAACCTCGTCCCTGCGCTTCCTCTCAGCTTCCACTCTCTTCTTTTCTTCTTGTTCTTCTTTCAACCAGAACTGATCTCTTTCTTTAGAGTTTATTTCTTGCACTGAAATATTAAAATATAGTAATTTATTATACTAAATTATTTGTCATACATTCTTCCAAGCATTTTGCTGAAATATTATAAATTACCTAGTAATGGTCAGAATATTATAATATGTATATTGTAGGTAAAGTGGAGGAGCACATGGCTAAGTAATAACACCCACAAGGGTTCGATCCATCAGGTTAGTCCGTGGATGGGTGATCAATACACACTGACACTCCTCTATGCCTCGGAACGCACGTTAAGCCGTTGGTTCCGACTGTCATACGTGGATCTTTGTCAGTCGTTGCGGGTCGTCAGAAGCCCGAAAAGTCTGACAACCAGTCTTACGAAGTGGTATCGTATTACTGTCCGTACACTGTCATGGTCCGATGGGACGGCAATCTGACACGAGCGGGGAGAGACCAGGCGCTGGACAGCGCTTCTTGAGGCACGGGGGTGTCATACCATAAACTTCCAAACTTTGGGCTGCTAATGAGAAATTCCTAATGGAAAACCTAATCATACAGAAAATTCCGACGTCACTCCAATTAGTAGTCACTAACTTTTCTAAATAAATTAAACATCAGAGGTTAGGCTGAAGTGTACCCATAAGCACACCCACATTTCGCCAGTTATATTTAAGTCCCATGTAAAAAATAAATTATTGTGCCTTTAAATAAATTATTATTATTTTTCCTCATAACGTAAATACCTCTTCGCAAACTATTTTTCCGTTTTATAATTTCCTCGGCGCCCTTCCTTGTCATTTTCATGAAATATCCACTTTATAAAAACCACTATAGTGTTAAGTAACCACTCATCTTGCGTACGCGCACACCGCACTGTTACAAATGCAAGGCGTTTTTTTGTTTATGTTTACAATTTTAAAACTGGCGCAGGATGGTAAATAAAACCTTTGTTGTGAGATATTGTTATTGAAGTTGTCGTAAACATGAGTTCCATTTATGATGTTATGTCAAGACAGTTTTATTATAATAACAGGAATTTTCTAATTGAGGCGCAATGGGGTAATAACAGGAACCGGGTATATTGCGATTTATTTTATATAACATAAAATCACGTCTGTAATCCCAGAAGGGTTAGGCAGAAATGTACCCATAGTACACCCTCTTTTTGCCAGTTATGTTTAAGTCCCATGTAATAGGGGCCGAGCCTATTGCCATCAACCGGGCACAAATCCAGACTCCGAGGCACGACATCAGAAATTTGTCAGTAGCAACTGACAAATCCCTGATGGAAAAACCCAATAACACTTTGCCCGACATGGGAATTGAGCCCAAGCCCTCCTGCTCAGCAGTGGCGCTTTGCGACCACTAGACATAAATAATGATAATTCACACACAATGATGAAAGGCCTAATCTAGAAGCTCGGTGCGGAGACAGCACGGCCAAATTAAATTAAGCCTCTAGCACTCAGGGGTAATGTAGCTTTCTACAGCAAACCAGTATTTCCGGAGATTAGCGCGTAGTGCATGAATAACAGAGGTCGAGGATCGAGTTAAATGGAAAACATTTGAGAGCCGTAATTCTAGCAGTGAATTACTTTAAGCCAACCTTTCTCAAAGGGGCCGTTGTGTAGAGGCTTGAAGAGCGATTCGTAATTTCATCTACTTGGTGGTTTTTAAGTAGGTGATAAAATGGGGCCACTAGAAAATAATTTATTCTAGAAGTGGGCAGCATACAAAAGAAGTTTGGTAAGCTGATGCATCACATAATATCTCCTGCTAGGATTGCGGAATTTGTTAGAGAGTCACCGCGGCCTTGGAACGCAAAGGGCATTAACAGTAACACGGATGGGTTTTTAGTAAGAGTCTGACACTTCCTTCCGCTCCGCCCAGAGTGGAAAAAATCTGATGATTTCCCATCCAAAGCGATCTAATGGTATTTATATGGCACTATTCTACAATCCTACCTGGATTGACCTTGTGGTAGACAGTTCCAACAGGTCCACTTGGGGGCAATTCCTCTGGCCGACTGGTCTTGAAGTTGAACGCCGACCCAGCCTTCGCCAGCTTGTCCTGGATGACTTTCTCGTCCAAATCATCCTCGGTCCTCGCGTGCATGGTCAGGTGGAACCCAGTAAAGAAGTTCGCTACATGTTTTATGTGATTCGCGCATGTGCCTTTACGTACTGTTGGCGCGCCTTCTCCCTGAAAAGATCAAGGTGTTTGGTGAGTGGGGTCTTTGGTGTTTGTGTAAAAGGTCTAAAAAAACACTATAAAAAGAACATGTAGCATTAGCAGCAATAAATGCCCCCGACCCTCTCTCGAAAAAGCCCGCGCCGCAGAGCTTGAAGATTTTTTCATAAGATGGGGTTTCTCTCGACTCTGGTCGAGCTTTAAATACGCCCATAAATATAAGAGAACCGCCTGTACCCTTACTGACCTCCAGCAGCGACGCCCTAAGCCGAGCACTGTCACAAGGAAAACACGCCACAAGGGATGCCCTTACCGTGTACTTACTAGTTAAAAAGTTTTAAGCCCTTTTTTATCGTGGGGAAATCCTCAAGAACTATCCTACATGGACTGTATCCTAACCTAACCGTCTGAGGAAGGCGGGGGAGCGTGCCGACTCTTAACGGCGAAAACCCCCACGGTGTTCCTCGACAGACCTTAGAGCGGGGGTACGGGATTACGCCTCCGCCAGGCTATGTGCCAGTGATGTAAGCGGGTCCCGTCAACGTTGGCGGTCGGAACGCCGCCGAATCCTCGAACGTGCGCCGCCTACACAGGCCTGCATCTTTTCGGGTGATGGTCTGAAGTTAAGCCCAGGCTGGAGGCACTTTTAAGTCATCATAGGAAAATCCGGTTAAGCAGCTGATACCCTCATATGTTGACTTACGAGAACCTATCCAAACCGGCCGAACTAAACTATCTACCCATGCCTTCGTGCAAGGACCACGGCATTATGCTGAGCGTCAGCCGTTTCGCGGGGTAGTGGAGCATATTTCTTATTTGTATTTAGAATTTTATTTTGCTTTTGTGTACAATTTTTCTTTTTATGTAATGTGCGTCATTTTCACGTGAATAAATAGATTTTCTTTCTTTCTTTCTACCCGACACAATCCTCTTACGCAAGTGATGTCAGTAATAATGTGTATATTTGAGCCATTAAGCTAACGTAAATGAAAACTATCTTCATTACTTATTATCGTGCTGTTGTTTGTCATAATGTCAGTAACTTTATTTATCGGTGCGTTCATCCCTAATGATGAACGGAAGTGTTTGCGATACTGACTGGAGGTCAATAGCAGCTCTGTATACGTACAGTCAGCAAAAAAGATAAGTAACTAGGGTCGTGAGAAACAGTTGAAGTTTTCTTAGAAACAAATGGATATTTTTAATTTTAATTTCATTTAGAAAGTAGATAACAAACAGTTAATTCATTAAATTAAGTTTCAACCCAAGACATCGATCGATTTCTAAGAAAACTTCAACTACCCTGCATATTTATCTCTTTTGTTGACTGTACCTATAACATTGATATACGGTATGATAGAACCAAGCCAATAATCAAATAACATAACATCACGCCTGTTATCCCCGAAGGGTTAGGCAGAGCTGTACCCATTAGTACACCCACATTTCGCCAATTATGTTTTTAGTCCCATGTAATAGGGGGTGCGCCTATTGCCATCAACCGGGCACAAATCCAGACTCCGAGGCTGCTACTAAGAAATTCCTGATGGAAAAACCAATAACACTTTGCCCGACCTGGGAATTGAACCCAATAATAAAATAGTAAAGTATAAATAAGTATGTAGTAATAAATAAACTACCCGTTCAATTTACTTTTATTTATCGATATTTTTCATGCTTTCCGAGCACAGAGGCACATCAAAAATTTTGAAACATGGAACTGCTACTAGGAATTTTCTAACGGAAAAATCCCAATAACATCGGGGACACCTGGGAATCGAACCCAAGACCCCACGAGCCCAGAAAACAACGACACGTTCAAGCGATGCCAGTCACAGACACAGCTTACATTCGCCAGTCAGCTCAATACTTTCGAGCAGTTTACAGTTATAAATTATATAATAACAAACTAAAAACATCACAAATAGAATTGAAAATTGCGTGCAAGATATAATTCCGAGCGGCATTTACTATTCTGCACGCAATTACGCAATTTTCGACTCAATTTCTAAACCCTAAACCTGTTTTGATACAAACTATTTATTGGCAAATTGTGGTTTTCGATTATACTTTGTATCATTAAACAGCTGCTAGGCGTTATTGCCAAACAAGGTCGCAGGGCACACCCAGCCCGCCACACTGTTCCCACCTACTGCAACTCCTGAAAGCCAGAATCAACAGTGGAGGCCACCAGAGAAGCATCGAGGCTATGAAGCTCGACGAGTGCCAGAGAAGCGATTAACTGTCTTGGATCCCGCAACGTAATGAATCAGAAAATAATAGCGGAGGAGTAATAAAAAAGGGCACACCAGTTAACTTTTGTAAAAGTAACTATGTACATACTTATCATAACTATTTCCTGTATAGTTAATAATAGATTCGTTTTCCTTTATAAACCCGTATCATTTATTGTGGATGCAATTATTATTATTTTCCTGTACCAATACAGTTATATGTGCTTGTTCCTTGTTACAGTGGTTGTACCCTGTACAACATAACATAACATCACGCCTGTAATCCCCGAAGGGTTAGGCAGAGGAGTACCCATAAGTACACCAACATTTCGTCAGTTATGTTTGTAATCCCATGTAATAGGGGGCGAGCCTATTGTCATCAACCGGCCACAAATCCAGACTCCGAGGCTGCTACTGAGAAATTCCTGATGGAAAAACCCAATAACACTTTGCCCGACCTGGGAATCGAACCCAAGACCTCATGCACAGCACTCTGTACAAATAGTAATCTAAAACTAAATATATAAAAGCGAAAGGTCGCTCACTCATTCACTAACTCACTAATCACAAAATGTCGAAAACTGCGTGACATATAAGGATAAAATTTGGCAGGGAGGTAGTCTGTAATTAGTAGACGTCCGCCAAGAAAGGATTTTCCAAAATTCACTCCTTAAGGGGAAGAAACGGGGGTACAAAGTGAGGAGAAATCAACTTTGACGCGGACGAAGTCGCGAGCAGAACCTAGTAACTAATAATAGCAGCCTATTATCGTCCCAATGCAGGACAAAGACCTCTTTTCATACTGACAAGGCACAACAAGGTGGATTGGTGATTTCAGACTTATATTAATACTAGCTTTTGCCCGCGACTTCGTCCGCGTAAATTTCGGTTATCGCAGACATGTCCTGTCATTTCAATTATTTAGTTAAAATCATGATTCGAAACAACACGTGGAGCCATCTATGATCATAAGAGCTTCATTGTGATTTCTCTCGGAAACAGTACTTTTTTTCGGGATTAGGCACCCTATGTTCGTTCCTGTACACCTGGCAACGTATATGCAAAATTTCAGGATGATCAGTTCTGTGGCTTAGGCGTAAAATGGTAACAAACAAACTTACTTTCGCATTAATAATATTAGTTAGGATAAGTCCAGGTTTCCTCACTATGTTATCCTTTACCAATGTCAGTGTTGTCCAAGAAAAACTTTCCTTCAAGTTTAAAAAAAAAAGTACTCATGCATTGGTGGCGGGCAGCTTAACCACTGGGCCATCACGACACGCTGCAACAGTGCTATTCTCTCTATCTTCCTCCTTGAATTTAAGTGAATTAAGCTCGATATTTAAAATCTAGTTGCATTCTCATATCGGCAACCGTCAATGTCTAAAAGAGTAGGTAAATCACGAGGCATTTTTGACAGATTGACACTGAGATTGCAATCATCATTCCTAAAGTTAGTAGAATCGCCTCTCTGATGTCCCACGAAGACTAGTAATAATGTATTATTTATAAATAACAATTGTTATCATTCTATTTATAATCATTTATTTTATGTGGTTACAATTATATTTGATTTATTGAGCATTTTCCTTAGCAAAACTGTTGCGATTTTATGATGTAGGTATAAATAAATGAAATGAGTTATCCATACTAATATTATGAATGCGAAAGTGTCTGTCTGTATGTCTATTACCTCTTCACGCTTAAACCACTGAATCGATTTTGATGAAATTTGGCATGGAGATAGTTTAAGACCCGGGGAAGGACATAGAATAGTTTTTATCCCGGAAAACACCCCCTAAGCCGGTGAAAAGAGGGGTGGAAGTTTGTATGCAAGTACAATATAAACAAGTTCCACGCGGACGTAGTCGCGGGCAAAAGCTAGTTTACTATATAATCATGACTCGCATATTTAAATACATAAAACTTAAGTTACCTAAAGTGTAATATGTTAAATAATAGTAATTAAACTTTCTCTTTTCTAAATAGCATAAATTAAACAAAGTCGTTTCCCGCCGTCTGTATGCTTAGATCTTTTAATCTATGCAACAGATTTAATTACTCAAGTCCCAAGTAATGAGACACAATTGATTTTCTATTGTTCTGTCATACCGGTAAGTCAGCCAGGACTTAACCGGTTAAATATGGTTTTAAATAGATAGAGTGTTTCAAGACGGTTTATGTATCTACATTGCACCCATGCGACGCCGGGGTGGGTCGCTAGTATGTAATAATAGTAAAAAACATTGCATAGCATACATTGTGAGAAAATGTTAAGAACATAAATGAAATTGGAAGAGATATATTGGATACTAAAAGACTAGATTATTAATAACCCTCTTTCTGGTGCAAGCCTTAGTATTAATCATACCATTAAGTAGTATTCAAAAACTACCCTGATTACTAGACTGTAACAGACTACTTTTGTAGTAAAGAATTCCAAACTACCTACATTAGTCATGAAACCATTGATACACCATTTATCATTTCATTAGAAAATCGCCACACCTATCTAAGATATGTAAATAAAACATGTTATTCAGACAAAACACAAGGCTTATATTAAAATAACATGCTTTATCTGAAGAAAACAAAACACTACTATAGACCTTACAACTTACAGGCACAAATCTCATATGACTCTTATATCACTGTACTAAGGTATAAATTGCATTGATTGAGATGCATTCGTAAATTGTAACAAACATATCAGTATCTTATCTACTTACTTGCCAGTTGATAAGCACGTATTTAGATATGCTTCCATTTGTCTGGTCCACTTTAAGGAATGCATACTGAATTTTGCCACTGTTAAACTCATTTAAAAGTTCATCGATGCCTCCGTCACCTTTGTCGACAAATTTCAAGTCATTTGATTGTCCTTCATAGCCAAATAAGGCCCTGGAAAGAGAAAAAAAGTTATACTGACGACTTCTAAATCTTTGTGTAGACATTTTTTTGGTATTTTATAAGTAGAGTGATATTGACTGGCAACACTGAGCTCACTCTTGGAAGTCAAACACTGAAGTCTACCAACGTTGCAGCCTAACTAATTATTTTACCAGATCATACCTACCTACAACAATTAATTACACAGTACATGCCAAAACAAATGAACAAGACTATCCAAATTGTAATGTTTATAAAAGCAGCGTTAGATACAAGTGCTACCAGAAATTATATAATGTTTTGTAATTATCTCAGTTTTCATTCATCATAATATTGAATGTTTTGAATATGAGTCACAATATCTGTGTTTAATATACCCAAAGGATTATGTCATGATTAGATAATCTTGGTAAAAATAGGATGCTTGAGCTGAGGCTTAAGATATGTACTGATTCTATTTATCTTTATGTACATACATACATAATGTCACACCTTTTTCCAATGGGGGTAGGCAGAAACTACAGAACGCCATCTGCTACAATCCTTACATACTCCTTTCGCCTCATCTACATTCATACATCTCGTCATACAAGCACAGCGGTTACAAGTACTCTGCACCTGACCTTTCTGAATAAGGTCAGTGTAGGTCTTCCTAGGACGACCCCTCCCTGCATTGCCACATTTATCTTCATGTAACCACACAAAATTCATATTAACGTGTTTTTGAGGAAGGAAGATATGAAAATATTTTATCTTGCACCCTGATAGTACAATTTACAAGTTATTTACGCAGTGAATGATACAATGACTACATTAATATTCTTATAGTATACAATCTATAAATGTTTAACAGACTTGTTCAGATCTAAATTTAAATTACAAGCTCTAGCCCTATTTAGGTGTAAGATAATTTCATTGCATAAAATTTACATCAAAAACTCGATTACAAATAAAGGAGTGGTACCAGCAGGCAGGTAGGGTTTCGTGCTAATTGAAAAAATCAGGGCAACAACCAAACTAACAACTTTTTCGACTTGAGTTTTCACAAACGTAGTTTCATTACATCCACATTTGGTAAATGGAATGCAAGCAAGTGTATGGCCTGCTTATTACTCCATTCTATTGTCATCACTTAAAAGGACCACTGTAAACGCCACGCTAATTAATTCAATTCATAATTTTAATCAACGGCGGCTGTTTATTTAATTTCCCTAGCAAGTAGGTCGACGATACGAAGATTTGGACTTACCAGTTGGTATCAGTTTTCTCGTCTAATACGTCTTTCCACCCAGCGATTAACGCTTGCTTGTGTTTATCTAAATTAATGGCCATTTTACATTATTTGTACTAACTCCTACGCGAAATAAAGAAGCCGAATTGTAGGAAAAAAGCAAAATAAAACGCCGATATATCGCCTGACTCACAACAATTTTTGTCACAGATTAATAATCTGAAAAGGTTTTTGAACTCTATGACAGCAAGATGAAAGTGTTGCCATATCCAAAAAACATAATTGATTCGGAAACTAAAATAGAAAAAAGTTTTTTATCAAGTTTTTTGACTGCAAAAATAAAAGATTGGATGTCACTGCCATATCTTTGTTTTATAAAAAAAAATCTCAGTTGAAATAATACGTAACAAAAGACTTGTAATCAGAAGGAAAACATAAGAATGTGATAAAACGCCTAGCAAAAATGTGATCCAATTTACTTCCACACGAAACAATCCATCTTGCTCATAAATTATTCACAGGCATCCTCGAGTTTCCCCTCCCATATTTTTAACGTAAGCTTAAGATTTATTTGCCATTACGGTTTGCCGTTTCCACCTACTTCAACTATCTTGGGCTTCCCCTTGCGCGCGCATTCTATTTCACAAGCAAACCCTTAACACCGTGGGTACCGTACAAACTTTCATTCATAACACGCGGCACTCGCTAGTCACGACAGAGATCGCTTGGTGGACAAACGCCGCGACAAAGTCGCCATGGCTTATTTTCATCAAACATAAATAAACAAAATCAAAAATGTGGGTAGACGTGAGTGCGCGCGAAAAACAAAATTACACCACACAAACCAACGGATCTTTTATACCCGGGTAAGTGAATGTTCCTAGTAAAAGTTTTGTTTAATAAGGAAAATATTGGAGGGAAAGTAGGTACCTACCCAGCTGCTCATTCGTTCTCTAGTAAAGTCAGTAACATAAAAATATTATCGTGTGTAGTAAAAATTAATTCTGACGTCAACTTTTTTATTGTTGGAGCCTTCAAGGCTGGTATTTCAGTATGTTCGGTTCGAATTTTAAGTATATTTTACGAGTATTTTCTTAACAGTATCTAGGCAACATAGCTGAAACATAAATATTAAGTTACGTATTTTTGGCGTATTATGTTCAATGCTTTCGAATAATAGACCATTAGCTGTAAGTACCTACCTAATATAATTTTATTAATAACTATTAACAAAATATCAAACATACCAAAGACAAAAATATTGACGGATAGGATCTATTGTATACCAAAAAAATGAATGGCGGGAAGTTTACGATTATTTTCTTCTGTTTACGACAACGACTTATATATTATATCGTAGATACTTTAGACATATATATGAATACTAATGAGGTAAGTACTTAATATTAATCTATACGTACTCTCCTTGTATTTTATTTCTTTCTTTTGAATTTTTATGTCTAATATACTTTGTTCGTAATAGAATATAGTAGTTTTTTGCCTATTCATCTCCGTACAATACAAAACTACATTTTGAAAGTGGTTGATAGATTTAATTTTTTTTCGACAACGATCATACTGCGAATGTCTAAAAAAAATATTTGAATTTAACTTCCCCACAAAAATTAAAATAAATTATTGAATTCTATGTATTTACCTACTTACGTTCTATACGCCCTTATGTGTGATATTTCCTGATGGCTGATAGTTCCGGAAAATGCGAAATAAAAATACCGCATAGGCACCGCAGTTTCTCGGAAATCACAAACAGGGATAATTTTCCGAAGGGTATTATTACTTATTTCCCCTCCCTACAATCAGTAGTTCTGAGAAGCAACGAGGGGAAGCGGCTGGATGGTGGTTCCTGATTTGATGTGAGTACTTATTTAAGTACGTGTTAGCTTCTGTCCACGACTTCATCCGCGTGTTTTTTTTTTACATATGTATGTTACGTCTTTAGTTATTGCTCCACTTCCCTGGGTCGTGCCGTGATGTTAATAGCTTAGACTATTCCTATTGAATCTGGCTATCAAATCCACAAAGGTTTTTTCCAATCGAACTGGGTAGTTCTAGAGATTTAGCGCGTTTAAACAAACAAACGAAAAAACCCTTCAGCTATAATATTTTAGTACAGATTGACAAATATAGGTACCATCTGTTCTATACTAGTTTCTACATGCCATTAAATCCATGTTTTCCTAGACTGGTTCTTTTTTGTACGATGTCAAAAGATCAAATTCGGTTGTAGAAAAAACAACCTTGTTTCAACAGACCGAGAGTTAAACATTTCTAGTCCTGATTGTTTATAGACCTAGGTACCAGTTACCCAAAAGCTCCGCATTTTATACGTGCCTAATTTATGGGCGGGTTCGGGTAGTCTTCTTTATGACTTCCTGATAATATTCGCTGTATTTGGTAGATGAACTGGATATACTAAACCAGCTGTTTCTCACGACTTCGACTGCGTAATTTTTCTTATTGATGTCTAATTTCTTTAATTATAATCATAATACCCATAGCCTCAAGGGTCACGTAGTTTCCGGTTAGAGAAATAATTTTCAGAATCGGACTAAGAATTCCAGAGTGCGTTCAAACCAAAAAAACAAACTATCTCTTTAGCTTTATAATATTAATACCTACCTATAGATGGATGATTGTGCATCATCAGTAGCGCCCATTCTAAGAGGCTGAACGCCCCTCCAAAAGTATCCGAGTTCTTCTGTGATTATGGGAAATCGCTGGATGCGGGCAGAGCAAGACCAGTAATTGTGACTGTCTTTAGACAGGCCTATGTCCAACTGTTACCATCGATCGATTGATATGATGATGATGAGCACTGCTGGTAGGATGACAGCTCACCTCAAGCTTACTTCACCTAAATTCACCGAGTAAGTTTCAACAACTTCACTGATTCCACCGGTGTCTTTATAGGATTTCGCAGCAAAGTAGGTTAGATGTAGGATTACTGATTAGGCCTTTCAATGTAGCAGCATTTTATTAGGATGTTCATATTGAGCTGGAGGCTAGATGGTTAGATACGGGGCCGGGCTAATAACGACGATAAAATTCAACAATACTCGGGATTGCCGCCCACGCCTCTCGGAGTGTACGTACTACGAGAGGCCGACAAATGGTAGCGCGATTCGTTTGTGCGACAGTACTGGGATGTCGCTATAGGGATGCCAACCGTACTATAATATAGTATAGTATTGTACTGTACTTCGGGTCTGCATGCATGCTATACAAGGTTGAATTTTTTACCCACACCTCGAGTTACTTAAAGAAAACAGCATTTAAAGAATTACGAAAATTCGCTTCCCACACTCGAGGATCGAACCGAAAAATTTGAAAATGAACGTCCTGTGCGCTTATGGCATTATTCTAATTAGCATGCATTTAAATGAAAGGAATCGTCGGTCCACGTTTGCCATAACGTGGTTTCCACTTTTGACCGTCTGTCTTCCTGCAGACATAACCAGCCCCCTAATTTTGCGAGAATGTCGGTGACTTTAGTTCTCTGGCAGATTCCATTGCGAATTCTGTCATTTATATCTACATATCAGAGAAACTGCGAGCATATCCCTGACTCCCTGTCCATTACTTATTAATAAAGTTATAAATCATGAGAGATAAGTGATAATTATTGTCGCACAGTGGAACAAGTCGATCTACTGTCGCACAGTCGTTTCACACATCCATTTGTCGACCTCACGTAGTACACTCGTTAAAAAGGCAACAACTCTCAGGACAGCCGCCCACGCGAGTCGCGCCGCGCGCCTTGCTATGATGAATTTTCAACAATGTACAAGCTTTGCTACATAAAATATCTCTCGGAAGGAACAAACAAAACGAAATTGTAAGTTTTGTTCCAACATTTTTTATAGACTGTTGCGTGCCTAGAATGTCTTTAAATAAAAAAAACGATAAAATTCTTTACAAATGCCTTTCTAAGTTGTTTCGCTAAAATATGGAAGCGAATTAGGTAGGTAACTAATAAATAGTTTGCGTAACTTGAATGTATGGCTACATTAGGGGAAATGTGACGTAGTCTATATAGTAAGTAGATACCTAGTAGGGTTTCCTTTGTAAAAGTTATAATAATATGGTCAACCAACTTAATATTATTGTGTAAGTAGATGAATAGCCCATCTAGGAGTATGTTTAATATGTTTTTTAGGCTAGTTAGGTATTTAATGGATATGTAGTGACACAATGTTGCAATTATGCGAACGCAGCAGCGGCCGCGCGGCCACGCGCTCGGAGTGCTAGTGCGCCCAGAGACTTGCCTTTGAAACGTCGTCCCATATTAATTGTAAACTAGTCTAAGTACTTTGGGAAGAAATAAACACACAAAGTTTTACCTCCCACATCTTTTATTTACTCTGCCTACATAGCGAGAAATAACACAAAAGATAGATAGGTACTAAAAAATAAACAATATTAACACAGTAATATATCAAGGGTAGCCAACTTGATTAGGATTAGATTCAAGATTCACCTACTGTTTATTAACTAGATTTTATTAGTTCTACCAATTATGTACAAAATCAGTAGCTCTTCATCAACTCAACTCGATGTTGATTTGATGAAGAACTACTAAATACTACTGATTTTACTGACATAATAATTAAGGTAGGTATGGATTTACAGGATAAATGAAACAGTATACCAGTAGGTTGTATGTTTTATTTTATGAAGACGGGAAACACAACAAAATTGAAGGTTATTCTTAGTAGGTAACTCGTATGATAAGCATTGCATCTAGGATCGATTCAACTCACAGACTCCATCTACCGGTTCGCCAGCCCTGCTACAGATTGTTCAATCTTGCTATTTCCTTAAGAAAAAATAGGTAGGGCTGTACCTAGCTACTACCTAGTAGATTAACTCTTGTATACGGAAATCTAGATAGGTACCTAGCGAAAGAACCTTTTTAATCGCTTACGGTCGAAATTCAAAGGTCATGCAAATCGTTAGGATTCGTGTCTTGTCATGATAATATAATACATAATAGGCCAGCGTGACAGGCTGGTCGGTAAATGTGACTTTCGCAACTCTAAGTTCTTCGTTATCTATTCGGTATAACTTTTACTAACGATCGCAGTCTAATGTCAGTCTCAATTTGTCAAAAATGCCTGTAAGTTATCTGCCTGCAGTTTTTAACATTACTTGTCACGGAGATGAGATTGTGACTAAGTACATTATCAACGTTTTTAATTAGAAATTGGCTTCATGGAAATGATCCTGCAGTCCGGAATTTCTGGAAACATAATAGGCATTCCGGTTTTCATTTTACTAATCTACTTAGATGACAAATGAATAATGGTTTTCTGTCTTGTTGCGTAAGGTTCACAATGCTTGGAATCACCGTACTTTTGACAAATTCTTTGAAGGAAATTAGGTAGAAAAGGAAGGGAAGAATGTGGACCCAATGGAGGACTAATGAACGTCAAACGCCGGTGACACTGTCACGTGTAGAGTGTCTCAATTTTTTTTTTTAAAGTCTGCCCACTATAATGTACCTGCCTTTTGTTCGTACACACACATGTTCCTAGCACGGTCATTGTATGAAACAGTAAAGCGGGCAGACAGAGTGCCTACCTAAATAATTTCGAATAATTCTTGTCTTACTAAAGAAAAATTTCTAATTCATCTGGCATATCAAAACTTGTTTAGTTCTACATTATACAACAGAGTAATAAAAACTTTACATTTTGCTATTCTCCAACTATACAATGGCTAGGAAGGTGTCGTATTTTCTTAAATAAAAGAGGCATCTATTTTAAGTCACGCTATATATTCATGACAAGAGTTAGATAATTAATTCAAAGAACTGTGTTAATCGCTGTGGGAGATAAAATTACAAGATAAAATAAAGGCCTATTCAAATCTTAGCGGTATCCGCTACCGGCGTCCGTGGGTAGTCGTAATATTCGAGAGGTATTCCGCCGGGTGTTTGGTACGGGATTACCAGCGATATCAGCAGCACCTGGAATTTAAAGAAGATATAGCCATTAATGCACAGTAACAATTATATATACAGTCAGCAAAGTAGATAGGTATGTAGGGTCGTCAGATATAATTGCGGTTTTCTTAGAAACCAATAGATGTCTTCGATTGAAACTTAACTTAATTAATGAACTGTTTATTATCTACTTTTTGAAATAAATTACATTTGTTTATATCCACCGGTTTCTAAGACAATTACAACTATATTTGACGAACACCTACACACTGTAAGTACCTAGTGCACAATTACAAGTGTTATTGGGTTTTTGAAAATGGCATTTCAGTAGGAGGAGGATACCTACTAGAGCCCAGCATCACGACCGTAACTAATCTAGCATGTGAAGGTCGGTACTTCCCAAAGTGGACGTTTCGAAGATAAGCCAACACAAACAGACTGACAAACATTTTAAAAATTGGTGGTTTATTTTAAGTACCTACCTTGTAATAAAAAAGCTATTATTTGACATTTTAAACAGACACTTCTATTTTATTTATTTATACATATATCTAGATTCCAGTCAACATTTTCTAACATTTACATCACAAACGCTCAGCCTATCAGAGAATAGCGTTGATCTCATTGTATTGATCAGGAAATGTTTTCTCAACTGAGAAAGTAGATACATTACTCGTATAATTCTGCCGTCACGGGTGTTTACCAACGCGACATACTGATGAGCCGAGCTGGCTAAACATGGTAATTCGAATTCTTACACTGTGATCGGATGTTTTATTTGACGGAGAAATCGAAGCTGATTGAAGCTACGATCGATATGTATGGCTTTTTTTTTTAAGGATGGGATATCATCAAATGACTTCTTCCACTCTGGGCGGAGCGAAAGGAAGTGTCAGACTCTTACTGACTAAAACCCGTGCTCCTCCTAATGCCCTTTGTGTTCCAGGAGTCCACTAAAGCGGAAACGAGAGGAGATGACTCGTAATTAACCAATAGCATATTGGATTGTGCTGAAGCTAAGCGCTGAGCTGTCTAAATGACGCAAGCTGATTGGTTGTGAGACACATCTCTTTTCGTCTCCGCTTTGGTGGAGGCTCGCCCTAATTCTCTAGTCTAGTTATGTATGGCTATGATGGATTCGTATAATAGGCAGGGCCGTCTTTAGCCTATTGTAGGCCCTGGCACATAGACATGAATGAATGACGTAAGTATTTTGATAGTTGACAAATTGAATTTATTACAATAAAACGTTCAATGAAGCATGGATCCACCGCTGGTTGGCAAGTTTCATTAAAATCGGTTCAGAGTCTAGGTGCAACAATGCGTAATGCGTGATTGAGTCTAACTCTAATTTGGCCTCAAGCTCACAAGGGATTTTTTACAGAATAGCACACTGAAGGACAATTTTTGTCTAGGGAAATGTCCACATGCTCTTCTAACTGCAAAACATGCTTGTGGTGGCTGTAGTGGTCCTAGTGGATTACTTTTGATCTTTATGTGAATAGTTGGGCTGGCTATGAAATATCAGGATCTGCTTTTCATTGTAGATTTTCCGCTATGCTCGAACTGGATTTTTGGCATCCTTAGTTAGTAGACATGTTCAACCTGTGTTTTGGAATAAAACCTTCAAAGGAGAACGTAAGTATAAGTAGGTACCTGTTGTTAAAAGTGTTATTTCGAGTTTTTTAACTTATTTAACATGGGAATATTCATGACCCTCTAGCTGATATATCGTTGGCACTCCATACTTAACTGAGTAGAGAACACGAAAAGTTTAGATGGCAATCTAAACGATTTCGTTCACGAGTTGACAAAGTTGAAAAGTTACGGATTTACATACGGACGGAGTGGGTCGGTACTTACCTAAGTTCCCTTAAAAGTTAGGAAGATTTTGGAATAGCAGGACGTCATAGTAGTTGTTGCGTAGACTTCCAATATTCTTCCGTTGACGGTGACGCATGACGCTATACTGCAGATACTATAGAATAGGTTCCCACCTATATTATAATTGAATTGTTTTTTACCAATTAAGACCCAGGCAATCCGCACTAAGTAGGTCTAAGTGCTTACCTATTACCTAAGTAGGTCTATTTGGTCATTTTCACAGATAAAGAGATGAATATATTTTTTTAAAGGTAGGTATTTTTTTTACCTGGTTTATGGAATTGGTTTTTCTTTATTTAAAAATGTAACAAAAAGTACAAAAACGTACTATGAATTATAAAATAAATCTTTTAAAAAAAGCTTTTTGATTGCAGAAATTTTAAATTTGAGCTACCAGATTCAGACATCGGTTAAAATAGCTGTCGTGACAGTTTGCAAGAAATGCTAAAAAAATACTAGGTTTTATTTGCATTACGAAACGCCTAGAATTTTCTACAATCTTCAGCCACCTACGCCACGCCGCCGCGTTCTGGTGGAATAGCTGGCTAATCTCCAAAACTACTTAGCGGATTTAGGTAAACCACTATCTAATCTAGTTAAACCTATTTTTTAGGAAGGTTGCTGTCTACTGTTAATTACACGTGCCACTATGGCGTAGTGCGGATTCATTTGTTTTCAGGCTCGCTCGTAGGTAGGTAGGTACCTATTCGTTGAGGAACATTGTTACAAGACGTTGTTGCAGAATTTTCATGCTGTATGCATACTGCAACAATGCTTGAAAAACTTTTGTTTATAATGAACTAAATGACCCACTGAACTTCGTGCCACCAATTTTATTTTCTTATTTTCTGACTGCTAAGCATGAGGTCTAGGGTTCAATTCCCAGGTCGGGTAAAGTGTCATTGGGTTTCTCCATCAGGAATTTCTCAGTAGCAGCCTCGGAGTCTGAATTTGTGCCCGGTTGATGGCAATAGGCTCGCCTCCTATTACATGGGACTTAAACTGGCGAAATGTAGTTGTACTAATGGGTACGCTTCTGCCTAATCTTTCGGAGATTACAGGCGTGGTGTTATTTTTTTTTCCAACCACTCTAGCATCTATCTACTGAGGGGAATAAAAAAAAACATATCGGTGGAGCCGCACGCAATAACTAGAAATTGTTTTTACGTGTCTAACGTACCTTGGGCAATTGATTTTCATTTTATACTTACATAGAGGAATATCAGATAATAATATGACGTGACGTAAAAGTCTACTTGTACTATTCTATAAAACTCCCCTCGCCTTAAGTGTAGTGAGCATTTCGTGAATTCTCATTCAACTGATGATAACTTTGCAAATGTCTGACAAGTCACTTCAAACTCACTTTACCAGAATTTACTGTAAAAGCTGTTTACAAAATAGACCTATTCACGATTCGAGGCAATTATGCTTTGGTAAAAGTTCTCTATAACTTAGATCATTAATTAACATAGTTATCAAGAAATTATAAAATGAACTTCAGAAACTTGTTTTAGAATTTATTATCGTTTCCTACAATAACTTCTCACTTTTATTATAAGCGACTAGTTACTGCCCGCAACTTCACCCGATTTAAGTTACGTCTTTGGTTACTGCTCCGCTTCCGATGGTCATAGCGTGACGTTGTTATAGCTTTTGCCCGGAGTTCGTCCGCATAAAGTTCGGTTATCGCGGAATAAAAAGTAGCCTATGTCCTTTCTTGGGGTTCAAGCTGACTCCATACCATATTTTATCAAAATCGGTTCAGTGGTTTAATCGTGAAAGCTGATCAGACAAACAGACAGGCAAAGTAATTTTCGCAATTATAATATTAGTATGATAGTATGGATGAATAAAATAGAGGCACTTCAACATCGTCTAACTATCAAAGATTTAATTTCTTGGTTATAAAGTTATGATTAACGACCGAATTTACTTACTCAAGTTATTACAGACAACAAAAACAAGGCATTTAAGTTAATAGGCTCGCTTAGCTCCGCTTCGCTCATTTCCGGCATCGCTGCTTAGTAAGCGGAAAATGGAAATGTCCGATGCGAAAATATGATAGTGGTATCGAGTTTCGCGTCGATTCCACTTAATTTTCGTATGTGGTAACACAGTATCTGCTTGATTTTTGTGCTGGCAATATTTTATTACGAGTACCAACAAAATATTTTGCCCTCTATTACTTGCCTATTCAATTTGTATTTCCCAGAGCGCCAACTTATTATTATGTATTCAGTAAGTACACCTACGCACATAGGTATTTGAAAAGCTCCTTATACTTAGGTACCTATATTATTTATGAACTCGCGAATTTGAGAACTCGTAGTAATAAGACCTTTTGTTTTATTTTGAAGGCAAAAGTAACTTATCACACAACATAACATCACGTGCGTAATCCCCGGGCCTATGTACTTATTACTCCTATTAGTACACCCAGACTAAATTAGCATCAACCGGGCACAAATTCAGAGTCAGAGGCTGCTACTGAGAGATTTCTGATGGAAAAACCCAATAACACTTTCCCCGACCTGGGAAACGAACCCAAGACCTCATGCTCAGCAGCCGCACTTTGCGATCACTAGACCAACCTAGCATTGTTTTTTTCCTAATGTCTTTTTTTATACCATGCATTTTCAAATACAATATATTATTGTTCATGAATAAATTAGTAATGACTATATCTATACTAATATTATAAAGAAGAAAGGTTTGATTTTTTGTTTGTTTGCATTGAATAGGCTCCGAAACTACTGAACCGATTTGAAAAATTTTTTTCACTGTTTGGAAGCTAGACTATCCCCGGATGACATAGGCTATATTTTATTGTAAAAAATAGAGATCTGTAACAAGCATGACGCAACAATATTTTACTTGGTCGATACTTTTCAATGATAGTGAAAACTCAATTGTTCTCAGAGTTGATTCCCACGACACTTCAAACACGACTCTTCTATGAATGTAGCACAAAGTATTGCAAGTAATTATCCGTCTTACGTTTATGGGAACAAGGTTTAATTAAGCTTGATATTGGATTATTGGTTAGAACGCTGGTTTAATGAAACGTTAGCCAATTAACTGTTTACATAGTACCTAGGTACTTACAGTGATTGAAGGCTTTTGCTTAGGTAGGTACACTAAGGCGCTATAGTATGCACACGGAGCAACTTATGTTGAGGCAACTGGCAACTCTTTAAAAGTTTCCTGTAAAAGTTGATAGTTGCTATGACGTTGCCGGTTGCTGCAACTTTTTGGCAATTTTTGAGCAACTTTCATAGCCGAATTGCCGTATGCTGTTCCCGTAGCGACACTGGTATTGCCGGGCACACGGAGAGGTAGGGGAGGGTGTGAAATCGCCCGAAGCGTTGCGATTGACGGTTGAGGAAACCGGCAGAAAAAACCGGTACAATATTTAAAAGTTGCTAGTTGCGGCAACTAACAGTTTAGTCATCGATTGCAGCAACTGAAAACTGTTGACGATTGCCGCAACTCGAAACTCGAGTTGCTCTGTGTGCGCAGTCCAATTGAAATGTATGTAAACAGCTAGTTGCCAGTTGCTGCTATAGTTGTTTGGTGTGCAAAGCGCCTTATGGTAAATATAAGGTGGGTGGACCATGGAAGGCCATGCTCCTTCGAAGGCCAATTATTAAAATTTCGTAGTTATTGCCATGTGATGACAAATTCCTTCTATTTACATAAACACCCATCGAACTTGAAATCACAGACGCGGCAGTGAATCGTTTGCGCTACTATTTTGGCCGAACGGTCCCTCGTGTCATTGATATCGGAAATCGGCGACGTTAAAATAAGGTGGGTGTACCATAGAAGGCCATTCTAACAAATAAACAGTTATTATTCGTTTATTTACTGGATAAATGAAACTAACAAATATTTAAGTAATACTTTGTTTTATTACGTAACATATAAACTATTTCTTTTTATTGTAGATTTAATCGCTATTTATTAATTTTTAGTGTTAAATGACTGATTTATTATAATGGCCTTCTAAGGAGCCTTGTTCCTAGCAAGGCCATTTGGAAGAGTTCCATGAAACTTAAGTTTAATCAATATTGATCAAATCTGGAATTCAAAAAAGTGGTTTATATGTTACGTAATAAAACAAAGTATTACTTAAATATTTGTTAGTTTTATTTATCCAGTAAATAAACGACTAATATCTGTTTATTTGTTAGAGTGGCCTTCCATGGTACACCCACCTTAGTAAATAAGGCCTTTTGTCTTTTGAGCATAAATATATGCAACTCTTCCCGCGATGTTTCTTACGGATCCCAAATATTAAAAAAAAAATTGCCTGTAATATAGTGTAAGTCACCCCGGGATAATGTAGCTTCTAACAGTGAAAGAATTTTTCAAATCGGTTCAGTAGTTTCGGAGCCTATTCAATGCAAACAAACAAAGTAACAATCAGTCACATTTTTTCTCTTTGTAATATTAGTATAACGATGGGGTATTGTAAGTTTGACGTGTCTGTATATGTGTTTATGGCATCGTAGCTCATAAACGGATGAACTGATTTTGATTTAGTTTTTTTTTTGTTTGAAAGGTGAAAAGTCGGAAGTGTTCTTAGCTATGTTTGATGAAAACCGGTCCAAGATGGCCGCCACCACAAAATGGCGGATAACATATTTTTTCACAACTCCCTCCTCTATTAATAAAGTGTCGTGTTCACAAGGTAGAAGTTTCCAAGCAACAGATTTCAAGGACACTCGGTTCCCTGTGGTAAGCCCTACGTGCCGAGACTAGATTGAACCAATCTATACTATAACTAGCTTTCACCCGCGGCTTCGCTCGCAAACTAATTTCAAAATTCGACCATGATTCGATTGACACGTGGCGCCAACTACTGTCATACGGACGTTATTGTGATATCCCTCGGGAACAGTACTTTTTTTCGGGATTAAAGGTACCCTATGTTCGTTCCTGTACACCTGGCAACGTGTATACAAAATTTTGGGTTGATCGGTTCAGTGGCTTAGGCGTAAAATTACAAACAATTATTAACAAACAGCAAACAAACTTACTTTCGCATTTATAATTAGTTAGGAGGATTAGAATTACAATAGTTAGGATAGGATATTATAATAAAATACTAGCTGACTCGGCCACGCATTGCTGTGGCTTGAAGTAAGTAAAGACATTGAGGTCAATAATCGAGATCGAAACTATCCTATTTTTTTAAGTTTGACCAAATTACACACAGTAATGAATAAGCCATATTTCATAAAAAATGGTTGAGCAGTATAGGAGTCCATCGTCCATCCCGGACAAACAACGTGACGCGTAATCTATAGATTATAAAGCTGAAGAGTTTTTCTGTTTATTTGTTTGTTTGTTAACCTCAGAGATAATTGAAAAAATACTTATTTTTGTATTATGTCGTTCGTTAATTGAGGATGGTTATCTTACTACTATTATAAATGCGAAAGTTTGGATGTATGGATGTTTGTTACTCAATCAGGCTAGAACGGCTGAACGGATCTGAATGAAATTTTGAACGGAGATAAATTATAGTTTTGAATAGTAAATAAGCTACTTTACATACCGGAGAAAGGTACGGCTCCCGCGGTTTGACGCGGACAAAGTCGCGGGCGGACGCTAGTACGCTATACCTATAACATCACGCTACGACCCAAACGAGCGGAGTAGTAACGAACAACGTAATTAAATGCGGGTGAAACCGCAGGGCATTGCTATCAGATATATAAATGAAAAATAAGAAAATTCATTTTCCACGAAAAACATTTCTGAAAGCAATACCTTTTTCCTAGGAATACCAATATTACTCTCTACCTTGTCCTACGAGTAGGTACGTCTAGAGCTCGATATTGTGAAAATGATTTTTTTACTACTTACTTTACTACTTGGCATTTTGTTTCTGACTAGGTACAGTCAACAAAAGAAATAGGTGTGCAGGGTCGTCAGATATAGTTGAAGTGTTCTTAGAAACCGATGGATAGATTATATAGAATGACTGACTGACGGATCAACGCACAGCCTAAACCGCTGATCGTAGAGACCTAAAACTTGGAGGGTGTATTCTCAGTATGACGTAGGCATCCGATAAGAAAGGATTTTCCACAATTCACTCCCTAAGAGGATGAAATAGGGGTCCTAAGTTGATTTCTCCATACAAATATGGAGAAACTAACTTTGATAGTTACTATAATGAAAATCTTACTGCTATAATATCCATTTTTTAGCTGTTTACTTTTGCTAATCATTGAAGAACTGCTACTATTTCTATTCATCGACTAACAAAACATCAGCGACCAGCCCTTTCTTTAATGTTTAAAGTGGCAAATCAAGGCGAAGCGTAAACACGTATAATAATGCGGTCAGACCACAAACCCCAATGCTTTCATCATAACTACCATAGGGTAGAATTCGGGTCAGGGTCACTTAACCTGACCTAGGTTTGACCTGACCAACCCTGCCTCACCACAGACCAGCTGACAGCTACTCATGCATGTCAAAGCTCATTTATAACAAAACTTATTTAATCCACCCTAAAAATAAAAAGTTCCGATTTCGCTTTCATCAAATTATAATAGTTAATCGAATCGACCTTGAAAACAATCGAATCGGGAAATCGATTATCCACGATTGTACACCTCTACGTCATGTATGTGAATTATGAAAATTATTACGTAATAAGTTCATTTAGAACTTCCATTTCAAAGCACGCTAAGGGAAAACCCATAACAAAAATTCTCTAATTTTATGTGGCGAACGGCATGAGCTTCAGAATGAAAGAATTTTAACAAATTCAAACCTATAGAGATACAGGGTGGCCCAGATAATAAACGTAATAGGCTCGCCCCCTATTACATGGGACTTAAACATATCTGGCAAAATGTGGGTGTACTAATAGGTATATAGATAAGCGTAATGTTATGTGAAAACCATGTTCACAAATCTCAACTTCACCTTAATGTCCGTGGTTTTTGAAGTTGCTACCCGAGGTCGACAATTTAGATGATTGCAGCCCTAATCTAAATAAGCAACAGCGGAATCACGGAAGCCACTCATAGTACAAAACTACCCATCGAATAATCAATTTATATGGCACTGTGCCATGCCAGAGTTAGTTACTTTGTTAAGTAAATGGTGCTTCATTTACCAAAGTAACTAACTCCGCTGCTGTCTCAAAAATCAATAATAATAAAGGCCTCTTCTTAGACAGAGAAGGTATGGGCATTGATCACCACGTTTGCTCAAGGCGAATTGGCGATTCCAGTCTTATATTAATTACAAGTCCAAGTTTCAGTCTCACGATGTTTTCCTACACCGATGTCAGTAATGTCCAAGATAAACTTTAGAAAGTAGGTACATATTAATTGAAATGTCACATTGGTACTTGCTAGGATTCGGACCCACAACCCCATGCATGAGAGGCGGGCCATCACTACATAACATCACGCCTGTAATCCCCGAAGGGTTAAGCAGAGGTATACCTGTCAGTACACAAGTCCCATATAATAGGAGGCGAGCCTATTGCCATCAACAACACAAATCTAGACTCCCGAGGCTGCTACTGTGAAATTCCTAATGAAAAACCCAATAACACCACAACACGCACAAAAATCAATATTCTTCTTTATTCATGATACAATCAAAGAGTAATTAGGCGAAATTATCACGATATCAGCTTACAAAAACGTTTATTGTACCTGTTACGGTGTTATCAGTGTGTTCGACGTAGGAAGGCCGCACGCCGCTCGCCTCGTACCAGGCACACTCCTGATATCTTGACTACTTGGTGGTATATTTACGTAGATACTGTAACTACCTACTCACCTATATTTTGCAGCGCTAAACGGGTCATAGATTCGTGATCAAAGCTCGTTTGTTAGGATTTGCTAACAGCTGTTTTCCTTTGATACCACTTTACTGGGAAAGTTTTAATAAACACTTACAAGTTTGCTTCTAAAGTACTGTCTGAACGTGCTATCAATTTGATTGATACTGTTTCAGGTAAGGCTACGATTAAACCTATTCGAAAATGCATTTAGAGAATTGGCACAGTTTTCTTTAATTGCGCGTTTAGTATTGATTTTAGTACATTGCAGTATGAGGAAATCTAAAAATTCAATGACATAAGACACTAGCTACTGCCCGCGACTTCGTCAGCTTCAAGGTTGATATATTAACCCACGAGAACCGTATATTCTTCCGGAATAAAAAGTAGCCAATTTTTTTTTTGGGTCATGTCCTCCCCTCTGTTTCGATCTACTGCAACTCCTGAAAGGCAGAATCTACAGTGGTTACCGCGAGGAAAGTGCCGAGGCAATGAAGCTCGACGAGTCCCGGAGAAACGATTCAACCGTAGCCTCAATTAGCCTACGTCCTATTCCTGACTATAGTCTATCTCTGTGTCAAATTTCACCCAGATTCGTTCAGCCGTTCTGGCGTAATTGGGTAACAAACATCCACACATCCAAACTTTCACATTTATAATAGTAATAATGATAAAACCAACCTGCACTAGGCCCACGTGAACGATTCCCTCGCACAAACGCTATTGGAAATGGTCAAGTGTCCTCCTTGACGAATCCCAGCAGTGACTGTTGTACTATACGGCAGCTCAATCAAAATAAATAAAAACATTAATAAACGGCTAACAATAATAACAATAAAAGAACAATCGGAACACCTCTGAAAATACCATATGGAGCACACAACACAGCGACGACTGCAAAGAACACAAACGCGAAATCAACGCAATGGAGGAAAACATAAACAAAACTAAGCGTGAGATAATTTATAGTTTTATGACTCCGTCGTAATATTTCCAAAACATTGGGGTATTGGGGCTAGAGTGAGCGAGAAAGTGTAAACAAGTGGCGATAAAAGTGGACGTTTTATGTGAGAACACAGTTCTTCCGGCTCATTGGTCGGTATTATGTTCAGCCAGCAATGAGAGTCTCCGTACTTATTCTACTTTTGATAGTGTGCGTTGTGGGTGCCTTCAATCAGCGGCGATGTCTCTACTACTCGAAAGCATGTAAGTACTTATTTATCTTATAATTTTATGCTTGGTAAGAATCTGCGAAATAATTGATAATGAATTAAATAACAACACAGATAGAGTTCAAAACCATGTGGTAATAATTATTTTGATGTCATTCAGTTCTTTATAGTCTGTTTCTATACGACCAGAAACAGTATTTCTAGTCGTTAATGTAGACTTTTGAAATGAACAAGGAAACTAAATAGCGCATATTTTTCATTTTTGGGTACTTTTTATGGATAATTTGTTTATTCGTGGCTTACTATTAATTGGAGCTTTAACGAATAATCTTATTAAAGATGGGTCATATTTTTTTTATTTTGATGTTCATTTTAAAGTCTCTCTTTCTTTTGTGCCACGCTTTTTCTCATTAATTAAGAAATGTTATCTTATTTAATGAGAATATGGCGAATGAGAATATGAAAATATGGCGTCCCGCAGGGCAACGACTGGCCCCGCCAGGTACAAAGAATCTAATCATTTAATACCCTGAGGACCATTTTGGTAGATGATTGGGGCTGGCTGGCGTATGTAATTTGAAGATAATGAGAAAGAGGCATGCCACCAAGACTAGAACGGTTTGAACCTACCTATCGCTTGTTTCAGGTGTCGAACACTGTCCAAAAGGCATGCATCCCTACCACATGCGGTGCGATGGAATGTCCAAATCCCAACGTACTTGCAGCAGTCCCAGCAGAATGATTATAGGTATCTAATTACTTAATCATAATTAGGGGTTTCAGGTACTAGTTACTTATATCGCGGGTTGACTTCAAGCCTCCGCCCGTCAGAGCAAAGGGCAGTTACGAACGTTATCAATTTAAAATTGTTTCTTCGTACCAAATATTTGGGTCAGAGGCCCTTGAGGCGGTTTAGAAACTCTGACATTAGCGTGTGTTGGGTTTTAAGGTTGTTGGCGTGCCCACACGATAAAGAAGAAAGAAGAGCCTTGAAAACCACATTTATTTTCAATCAACTGTAAAATTTGATTTTTAATTGCTTTCAAATAAATAGTTAGTCAATTGATTCGACACAAAATTGACGTCACAGTCTTTTTTTGCCATTCAAAATCTTTAGAGAATCGCGTTTTGACAGGTCATAAAAAGTACGTCAATTGATTGGTAGTGTCATTTACCCTAATAAGTTAATGTGTTGTTTCAATTTAGATTCACTAGTAAGTTAATTATGTAAGTACCAATCAGACTATGTCCTTTATGCTGGAGTATCCCAATTGCCTGTTCACCTGCACTGCCGGCAATCATAACGATATATTGGGCCCAAACAATCAAAGTTACTAAAGATGTATCATCGATACGTAAAGATGACCTATAATAGGCCTTCATCACTTGAGGACGCATTGTCTAAGCCTATCGGCTAGCGTATTTCTGAGAATACAGATCAGATACACTGGGCACTCAGCCACTCACATGGATAGTAATCAGCTTAAACAAGATACAAGCCGAAATCACGAAATTGTTGGGCAAAGGACGCGGCATACGAACCTTTAACAACTGTATAAAGAAAAATTAGAAAAAAAGCATTATTAGATAATTTTGACAGTGATTTGATAAATAGGCCGACCTACAATATACGAAATTTAAATAAATGTTTGAATTACCTCTAGTTTTTCGTTAAGAATATTTTCAACTACATAGATATAATAAAGAGAAAATAATAAGAGAGAATAAAGAGAAAATTAAGATAAGAGAGAGAGAAAGAAGATTAGAGCAGGTCTTTACGAGAATAATTTAGAGGTTACCACCAGCTTAAACTAAAATAAATGCAGTTAACTTATTTTTATTTCAAAATTCGACGATTATAAACCAAGCAATATTTAATTACTTCCAGTGTTTTATTTATTTTGTAATTTTGTACAACCCTAGAGGGTAGAGTCGGTCGAGCCGCAGCTGGACGACGACGCAAGCATAAGTCGCGTCGTCGCCGTCGGCGAAACGGCTCCAAAATCAAAAAACCGAAAGAAGGTATTTTCCTGCTTGCAGCTGAATCTTGAAGTTGTTATTAATTTGTAGGCTACTATAGTGTAGTTATTTTCGCTTTTGTAATGAGAGTAATGTATCTGTTAGGTAGCAACTAATTTATTTTAAATTATTTGTCATTTTAATCTGTGCCTAGACTTTAGGCAATCCATTTATTACTGACTCTTCTATATTCGCTCTGTTAGACTACTCTTCCGACTTTTAACGACCTAGTAGTAGAAATTCCAGTGATATAAATAATAATAATATTGTGTTCAAAACGAGACACAAGTAAAATTGCTAGCTGTGAACGCGGTCATGCTTTATAAATAAAAGCGCTTATTACATTACCCTAGTAGGGAACCCTACCAATAGGGTAGGGCCTGATTACTTATAATGAATGCAGGTGAATTTGACATCCGCATCTGCAATGATCATCGTATGCAAATATAGCACAGGTCACGAAGAAAAAAAAGTTGGACGGGGCCGGCGACTCTTATATCACCAATTTATTATTTCTAGCATGATGGATGATGCAGATTTTTATCGACACCACGAGCCAGTGTTCTTAGCGAACATTGTTCAGGAGCTAGCGTGGGTTTCATTTACACACCTCTGCGTAACGGACTTGACTCCGAGAAGGGGGCAATATTACTTAAAATTTATAATTTTAACTAATTACTAAAAAAAATTAACCTTCCTATTATTTAATTTCTGTCTTATAGTTTTGATAAAAGATCTTAAGATCCGCATGAGCACTGTGAGCCATAAACAACCCGCATCTGCGGATGTGCTTAAATCTGCCTCCGCAACAGCCCTATTGTTGCGGATGTGCTTCAATATGCATTCGCAACAGCCTTATTGTTGCGGATGTGCTTAAATCTGCATTCGCAACAGCCCTATTGTTGCGGATGTGCTTAAATCTGCATCCGCAACAACCCTAATGTTGCGGATGCAGATTGCATGATGATGCATTCTGTACATCTCTCAATACATTACAGGATACACATGCGGTTGGTCACGCTGCGACTGCAATGGCGATTTACTACTCGATGAAGACTCCGGTTTGTGTATGGAATACGTGGAGTGCCCCTTACCAAGACTTCGCAGTCGATCGGGGAAAAGGAGGGCAAAGCCATGGCGTGTGCCCTCAGTTCGACGTCAAGACTTGGATGACCCAAGAGTCTAAAAACATGGATGGTTTTATCGTTAAGCAGACTTAATTGTAATGATTAAATAACTAGTTATTAAAAATAAATTAAAAAACAAGCTAAGTACCGACTTAATTTTTTGTTTCGTTTTATTTAGTTAGCCTGAAAATTATGAACAAATCCAATTTTGTTTTGACAAAACCAGGTCATTTCCGGTTTTGTAAATACAAAAAGTACTGTAGCTATACAGTCATCATTCTCTTTCATTAAATGACCCTTAAGAAGAAAAAGAGGACCCCAAAGGGGTCAGATAATAGAGAGCACTGATAAACCCCTACTTAATCTTACTACTATTATGCGAAATGTGAAAAACTGGATAGATGTTCGTTATGTACTCAATTAAGTCAGAACGGGCGAACTGACCCAATGATATTTAGTACAGGAAAAGATTATATTCTGGAATAGGACATGGCTACTTTTTATCCCAAAAAAAAGTACAGTTCCCGTGGGATAACTATCAACAACGCAGACGAAGTCGCGGGAACAAGTTACTTTATATTAATGATATAAAGAGAAAAGATTTTTATTTTTGAAAACCGAATTAGCTTGAAAACTACTGGACTAATTTCAAAATTGCCTTTAGAATGCTCTGTATCCTTGAGCAACATAGACTTCATTTATTATTAGAAAAAAGGAGGGATTAAAGAACCACTGGATTGGACTACATTATTTTATTACAATGTAATTTAAGTAGTTCTTATCTGAACGGCCGGTCTAACAAAATGGCAAGGCGCTGAGGAGCGCTGCGCACGGCCTTTGTGACGCGATGAAGCGGCTAATTACACCGACATTTAGAGAAGCTTATCACACTAAAAGGCCGCTAAAAATCTCATCACCTCCTCGGCCTCTTTCCTCAATGCTCAGGGTGTGTGACCGACCAAAAACTGGTCCCCATGAATCATTTTTCGCGGAAAATTTTGAGTCGTGTTTCGATCATCTGCGGACTGAATATCATCCTAAAATGTGATGAAAATATTTTGATCCGACCAACGTATTATCCAATACGTTATGGTCCAGTCTACGGCTTCGTTGTCTTTTCCATCCACCTGGCCTGGACAATTGTTTTTTCAAGACCTGCCACTTATTCTCCTAAGTTTACAAAAATATTGCATTGTACGCTAACCCAATCAATCGCATTGCGGAAGGTGGTAAAACAAACAATAGGTCCGCGTTCATTTTCTCTAAAGGCGGTCAGTGGTGCAGACGCAATGCATCAAGTTTTCATCATTCTTTGTGTTTTTCTACATGCCATAGAGACATTATACTACGGAAAAGTTGGGTTGGCGGAGTGTTTGACATTCAATGGGACTTGTAAGTAGCATTATTTTTATTTTATGGCTTTTACTTCAATGTAGCTGACCGGAGAAAAAACTAAACAATACGATTCTTTGTTCAACATTCTTACGAGTTACTCTATCGATTTATCTTCCCCTGTTCCGCCTCAATTGAGTGTCAGCCTAACCATCAGCATCACCTATCTACGTTCCTAGAGCTTGTGCAAAGAGTTTAAATGTGTAAAAAGGCAGACTTCAAAAACTTGATTAACTGTGGCATTATGGCTAGGAAGGAAGTAACACTGCTGACGTAGAGATATTGAGTAAGAAAATGAGCCCAAATAAATTGGGATAAGGACAGGAGTCGAATGATGATTGCGAAATAGGTTCTTGTACTTACTATTATTTTTTTTCTTTTACCCATTTTCCAGGTGTCGCCCAATGCCCAGATTCCATGCACAGAATAAACAGTGAGTGCAGGCCGACACCGTCGCAGCGCACTTGCGACGAACCAGTCGCAGTATCCATGGGCATCATTTGCGGCTGGTCGCGGTGCGATTGCGACTTCCCCCTCGTCCTACACCTGGCGTCAGGCTATTGCTTCCTATATGAAGATTGTCCGTGATTCGATCTCAACCGTTATTGGAATGGAAAATTAGAATTTATGCTGGAATTGATTTGATATGAGAAATAAATTGTGATGTATTTTTGTAGATTGATTTTTTATTTACCCTGTTTGATATTGAAACGTAGGATCCCCTAGGATACTAGGGGATATTAATGCGTAGTAACAATCTTGTCTGGGATTTAAATTGAAAATAGTGAGAGGTCTAAAGTAATTTGATAAGAATGTAGGGAGGATAGGTAATACAATTTACTTTTTCTGGTCAAACAACTATGGTAGCAACCTGTGTGGTGTGCTAAGTGTAACTAAAAGGATAGAAGGTGTTGATATTTTCGCGCAGTAAAGACAATATTGAATAAATAAATTAAGCAACCAGGACTTTGGTATTAAGTGACCTTTCAGATCACACATGTGATATGACGCCAATCACATCATCGAAGGCTATATTTTAAAAGACATCTGCTTACCTGACTTCGTTATATTTCAGGTACACTGGGCACTGTCCGATGCTAAAGTTCCGTTTCGGAAAATGCTATGGCGACAACACGAGGCAGATACTTCGGGAGATCCGCTCTAAAGGACTGTTCAAGTAAGTTGCGAAGCTTGTAAATCGTGATAATAATATGCCCTTTTGGAAGATAAAAGAGAAATCAAAAAGAGGTATAGACAGCATAATTATTCTTAATTAGCTTATTTGCTAAACAGACGTGTTTAAGAATCTTAGCATCAATCACGCACTCGTAAGGTTCTGACGCAGAATGCCAACTTCTCAAAATGTCAACTCGACGCAAAACGCCAACTTCGCAGAACGCCAACTTCGCAGAATGCCAACTTCGCATTATGCCAACTTCTCAAAACGTCAACTTCGCAGAACGTCAACTTCGCAGAATGCCAACTTCTCATAATGACAACTTTTCAAAAAAGTCAAATGTTCGTGTAATAGAAAATATATAGAATTTTTAGTATTTTCTAATAAAAATAAATATTACTTTATAATATGCCGTCTGTATTAATTAACATAAAAACACAAATACGCAAACAATTACAAATTAAAAACAAATAAAATCAAAATACGGTGAAATATATTAATCTAAATTCACAAAATATTAAAAACTAAACAGTTTTAGTCACTATTTTAAAGAAAAAAAACGATCTAAAAAAAAAACTCATAAGAACTCTAAATCGTAGAATATAATTTCTGCCGAACCACGCATACAGTACCTTCGTATCGAATTATTGTAATTGATAATTTACCCGCAAGTTTCCTTGTGTGACAAATAATTTACGGATTTACTTTTTAAATCTACCCACTTAGGAAAAATAATTGTTCTATGTGTTGCAAGTGTATTAAAAAAAGGTTTTTTTTCTATAAAATAGTGACTAAAACTGTTTACTTTTTAATATTTTGTGAATTTAGATTAATATATTTCACCGTATTTTGATTTTATTTGTTGATTACGTAATTGTTTGCGTATTTGTGTTTTTATGTTAATTAATACAGACGGCATATTATAAAGTAATGTTTATTTTTATTAGAAAATACTAAAAATTCTATATATTTTCTATTACACGAACATTTGACTTTTTTGAAAAGTTGTCATTATGAGAAGTTGGCATTCTGCGAAGTTGACGTTCTGCGAAGTTGACGTTTTGAGAAGTTGGCATAATGCGAAGTTGGCATTCTGCGAAGTTGGCGTTCTGCGAAGTTGGCGTTTTGCGTCGAGTTGACATTTTGAGAAGTTGGCATTCTGCGTCAGAACCACTCGTAATAAGGCCTCACCCTTGATACCTTACGAGTGTGTGGTTACACTCCATACGAAGGTATCGTGAATCGCGTAATTTATTTACTTAAACCTTATGCAACAAAAGTACAAAGGCGGACCTAAGGCATTAGTCTTAGGCGTTCTCTAACAGTCAACCAAAGGTGGTGAAGAGATTACATGGTAGGTGCAAATTAATGTATGAGCGTAAAAACAGCACGTTTAGAGATAAACACAAAAAAAATCACATATAAAATGAAGTGTACATAAGTACAAAATTGTACATACTTACAATAAAAATAATACGTAATAATACAATAATACGTAATTGATTTTTCACTGAGACAGACAACTCATTTTGCGTCGCCGTGTGGCATAAGCAGGAGAGCATCGCAATAATTCCTCAATTTCAATTTGTCAAAAATGCCTCTAATTTTCCTTTTTTTTTTGCAAGGAATAATTTTCATAAAAGCGCCTGAATAATTTAAGCCGATATTCAAAATCCATAACATAACATAACATAACATCACGCCTGTAATCCCCGAAGGGTTATGCAGAGGTGTACCCATTAGTACACCCACATTTCGCCAGTTATGTTTTTAGTCCCATGTAATAGGGGGCGAGCCTATTGCCATCAACCGGGCACAAATCCAGACTCTGAGGCTGCTACTGAGAAATTCCTGATGGAAAAACCCAATAACACTTTGCCCGACCTGGGAATCGAACCCAAGACCTCATGCACAGCAGTCGCGCTTGCGACCACTAGACCAACGAGGTAGTCCCCAACAGACAGTTTTTTATGGAAAATCCCCGGATTATATTTTAAATACCTACTCAAAGCTTTACGTAAGTAGATATTCAAAGGCGTCAGTCTCCAGCCCCGACGCCCCCACATAATCCTATGAAAACAACAAGTAAAAATAACTCGACCTTTACATCAGTGATTTGAACTTGTTTATGTATTGTATTTACATTGAATAAGGAATTTCCTCGCAATTACCTGTATTGGCACTGACGGGACCTCATGGTGTTTAAATGGGCAATACGGAATTTAACTTTTTTTTGCTGTATAAATTGGAAAAAATATTAATTAATTAAATAAATGAGTTAACTCTGATATCTCGGTAACACCAAGTAATTTACAGTAATTTCAAGAATGTACAGAAATTGCAATTGAACACTATTAGACTTCTGTGTAAGAGCATGTTTAGGTCTTGATATTTTGACACTGGGGCATGAGGTCTTAGATTCGATTCTTAGGTCAAGCAAAGTTTTATTGGATTTTTCTATCATGTATTATGGGGCAAGCCATCAACCGGACACAAATCCAGACTCCGCTGCTGCAACCAAAAACTCCTGATGGAAAACCCAATAACACTTTTCCCGACCTGGGAATCGAAACCAAGATCTCATGTTCAGGAGTCGCGCTTTGCGACCAACAAGGCAGTTATATACATTTCCTTTCTTTCTTACTTCCAGCAAGCCACTGGAATACCGTCCTCGAGACAACTACGAGCTGAACAACCTCCCGCGCTTCGAGGCGCCCCAGCGCGACATATACGACGGCATCAGGAACAAGCCCCCCGCACACATGACGGGATACACGGGCTATGTACCCGGGATGAACTTCAGGTGCGTTGTATGGGGGTAGAGTTAGGATATATTTTTTTAAGTTGTAAGGGATACTAAGTACAGTAGCACGCTAATGTTTGAATTGCTGTGAACAGGCGGTACAGGCCGTACCTACATCTGTGCGTATAAGTGGTTATACATTTTAAATAAACCTACAGTTACAAAATGTGTACAGTAAAGAATTATATTTCTTTTTCAAACATGTGTCTATGACGTCATTTTGAAATGGTCCTCGAAGTGAACGGCTATATTCCTCACGCTCTAGGATTGTGCCGATAGTACGGGGATTAACAATCATGATTTTTTTTAACTGTACACTTATATCACAGTAGTAAAATACGGAAACTGTAATAAGTAGTCTGTAATCTGTAGTAACTAGTAAGTTAAATAATGTCACTGACTTAGTTATGCGATTCTGACATCCATAGATGAATTGTTGACATGTGTCACCCGCACCATCATAGAACGTATGGAATATAGTATGTTGTATTACACTGCTCATGTTATTCTAAAGGTTTGTCTTCCTACTGACATTCTAATCTTGTTACAATTTACATCCTGCTTAACCACCCTGAATCCAATAAAACAGCTGTACACCCTAAAGTTAAAACGAACAAAACATGCAAAATCAATCGTTAGGTACGGAATGCCAAGGATTATTTTGCATTTAAGATTTACGAGCGCCATAAAAGGGTCGCATTGAGAATCAAGTTCAACGCAAGAGCGTGATAGTGAAACGTTAACACAATGATTGGTCGTACTTTACTGTATTTGCGTCATACCCAGGGAAGATGAAAAAAAATATCATGACTGCGTAGTTTACCTCAAAACCAATATCATATCATCGAGCGAGTCTCGAGCGATCACGACTAGGTACATGACAGACTTCAAATACGCAAGCTCGCTTGACCTTTATTCACCGAGAGAAATTGTTACGGAATAGTATTGTAGATGTATAATAGTGGGTCTGTCATTCGGACTTTTAAAGACGTTTAATACCGATGATAACGAGAGAAATAATCTTACGTTAAGTATTGAAAAGCAGAGAAATACAGAAATATTCATCACAAACTATGCCAATTCCACCTGGAAATTCAAATTGATATCGCATCTTATCATATTATTATAAATGGATCTGATATGAATAATGACACTCAAATACTAATAGAAGATAACACTACTAGTAATTAAAAACTAACGATCTGATGAAGATAATAATCACAATTCTTTTATTAATTATGTTTTTCAGTTACGGAAAATCTTACGGACGAACCGCGGACGACTGCATGGCGGATTTCACAGACAGACAAAGGGAATTAAGACGTAAAGCGGATCTGAATAGAAGCTATATTCGATCACGAAGCGCGCCTAAGATGGAAACAGTGCACTCCCGAGATGAAATTCGACGGGACTTAAACAGATTTAGAGAGATTAACAAGTATAAAGGTAAGCTAATAGAATTTACAAAAGCCTTTGATAGTGTGAGCTTAGCACAAGGGATAAAGTTGAAAAATCAAACGAGGAAAGAAGCACTATTTTCCATCATTTAAAAAAATAAGTAGATCCCCAACCTTTTTATTTACTTAATTTCAAAGTAGGCGTTCCTCAGGGATGTAACTTAGGAACTATGTTACAATTCCTCGTTTTTATTTTACAGAAAACACAATATCGCCAGAGTTTCCACCGATAGCGGGCTACACCGGCCACATACCACGAATCAAAGGATCTGAAGCATCGCTCAGTCAACGATATCATTGTGCAGCAAAACGAGGTCTCGAGCTAATCAAACTGGAAAGGGAAAATCGCAAAGAGCTACAAAACGCCGATTCTAATATCAAAGCAATATTGAAAGAAAATGGGAAGAAGTATTCATACTGGAATTGGGGATAGCATACAGGTAGAAGGATGTTCTTCACCAAGCGACGGTGAACATTCTTCTATAAAACGGAACGAACAGTATTTTCTTAGAAGAGCTAAAAGGAACTTGAGTCAGTATACTAGATATAAACGTCCATGTCATAGTCATTGTCCATAGGCCTATTTTTAATGAATGCGTGATTTGGGAAAAATATATTTTATTAGTAATTCTAAATGTTGATGATTTTGCTACGTTCTGTGCTGTGTGAGAATTCCCGAGAAAATGTGATATGTTTTAGAATCAAAATTTGGAAGTCATGATCGACGGAATAATCCTTTTTCAACTGCATAACATTTGGTGCACAAATAGAGAAAATGCATTCAAAGAGTATTTTGATCATACTCCGAATTTGATAATGCGTAAAGTACAAACACTAAAAATAGTTTTGTTAAGTCTACTGTATATTTTAAAAATAAAGTAAATAGTAATTGAGTACTAATTTGTTTTATTAATATCATAGTTTTAATAAAAATAAACATATAATTCGGTGAAGTATCTCGAGTAACAATATACAAAAATATGTATAATATAATATATTATTTTATTAGATATAAAAATAGTTACTTTTGTTTTTTGGCTTTAGTACAACTGGCCGAAAATATTCAACCTTTTTATAATACATAGTATGTTTTAATTTTAGTACTTTGTCATGTTCTACACGACTATTAAATAACTTAGATAATACTCTAAAACTAAGTCATGTTTGAGCTGTACTTTGGTAATTCTAGTCACAGATAAAAACATTCTTAATCATTTTTATATAGCTACCGAGTCATGACAAAAATTGAGAGAAGCTAGCTACCAAAGAACATTTTCGAAGAATCGTGTTACGGTTAAATTCGACCGATTTAAATTTTTCCATAGAAACAAAGATTACCAACTTTCTTTTTTTAAATCTGACATTTTTTTTTTTTCTGATTACTTTTTAGACCTATGTATCCGGCTCATGCGAAGGAAGGTATATAAAAATTGGTTCATTCATTCCGCAAAAGAAGGACTTGAAAGTTTATATAATATGCCGTATAGTGAAAACGGTCCTAACCGATAAAATCTAGATTTATCATCATTTCTAAAGTACCCAAAGTACAGCACCAACACATAAAAGGTACATAAACATAAGGCACATACAATCTTATTTTAGGAATTACTTTCATACTTAGTTGCCTACGTTTAAAAATTCGTTGCCATACAGCTACAACAAGTACTAAGAAATATATTATTCAGTTTGTTATTTTATTTCTACTGACAGCGGCGGATCTAGGATTACGGCTTGGGGGGGGGGGCTAGACCCCGCTGTGGGTAGGTTTATGGCAAAGTAACACTAAAAAGGCACACAACATTTTATTTGAAAATACTTTAGGTTGTGGAACGCTAGCAAACAAAAATTAATTGGAATAATATCAAGTTCACTTTAAGATATGTCACAAGAACTCAAATGCTTTTGAGGGGGGGGCTTCAACCCCTTAGTCCTCCTTATACCCCCCCTTCCCCAGATCCGCTACTGTCTTCCGACGTATTATAATAAGTTAGTAAAAATTTACTATTTTTCTAAATTATAAATGTATTATGACAAGGAAACTATGCTTAGTTAAATTATAAAGACAGCATTACAGTCTATAAGGATATTCTAACAATTAAATGCACCAGTATTAATGTCCATGTTTTTTTTTTTGTAATAGACGAAAATGTAAACCAGGTACGTAGCGTGACTGCCGACTGGTGATTAGTAGGGATGTTCGATTCCGATAAGTCGAAACTTCCGATTCTAATTTCGATTCCGATACTTTTAAATCGCAGGCCGTATTCTTTTATTAAAACGAATTACAATGTAGACTGAATAATGTGTTAAAAACAACTTTCCCAAAGAAACGATACTTTTTACGATTTTTCAGATGTCACAATTGATTGTGATAAGAAGAAATTGTAAGTACATTTTCCTACCTTATTATTAGGTACAATTTAACTTCAACGATTCAGGAAAGTGCAGTGAAATTTGAGCCTTAAATCCACTAGATAATTAACTTAGCCGTTGGTAATATTAGTTTGGACTTGTAGGTGCTAATTTTGAGCAAAAAGTGGTTCTGACATGGAACCTATGCCCGATTTTACTCAGATATACAAATTTGAACTAAAAAGCCTTGAAAACAGTTGAAAACCCTTCCACCCATTTCCATACGAGTACCTACCTCGTTTACATTTTCATCTATACAAGAAAAAAATTGTGCTAAATTAAATTAACTTTCAGGTGTCATTTCAACAATCTTACCAGTTCTTTCATCAACACCATCAACTATCACTGGTTTATCATCACCAACTGGCTTCACATCAAACCCTTCTATTTCTTTTTTCTTATCAGTAGCGAGTTCTAACATTAACGTTTCTAACTTCTGCGCTTTCCTAGTCTCGTTGTGAGTGATAAGAGCACACAGATGTTCTGTTAGTAATTCTTTTTTCTCCTTCTCTTTTTGTAGGTGAATTTTTGCTTGTAGGAATTCCTTTTCTACTTTTAGGTAGTGTTTTCTGGAAATTGAAATGTTTTTGATTAGTTTTATTACAGGAAGAATACACTGGTTAAAGACCCTGGTCTTACGGGATTTTGGGAGCAACGATTCAAAAATTTCACGCCCATTTTGCTCGCAGAATTATTACGCTGAAGTGGAAGTGGGCTGGTCATGTCTGCAGACTGCTTACGACTTCTTAATTAGTATAAAACAAATTCATTTACCGCCATCTGTACGCTTAGGTCTTTTAAACTACGCAACAGATTTTAATGCGGTATTTATCAATATACAGAGTGGCTCAAAAGGCAGATTTATGTATCTACATTGCACCCGTGAGAAGCCGGGACGGGTCGCCAGTAATTATAAAAAGGTATTTGTGGATTATATTTTTTTTGTTTGTAAGACGTAATCTCTGGAAGTACTGACCCGATTACAAAAAAATATTTCCCTGATAGAAAGCTACACTATTTCCGAGAGTTTATTATATAGGCTACATATAGTCTATGGTATTTTTGACTTCCACACGGACGAAGTCGCATGCAGAAGCTAGTTTATAACGGTATTAGTAAGGAAATGTGTACCTATATACATAAAGGTTAAAGTCGTGCCTAACTTCCATACAACTCTAACTATGTTAATTGGAAAATAAATAGAGTACACAATATATAATATTTTACCGTATACATTTCACACCAAGGTAACAAAACTATGTATAGTTCCATGAGTAATCTTTTCCTTATAGTTTGAGATAATATTTTTGGAGTTAAAAAACTGTACTGCAATATTATACCGTGGCAAAAAAGTACAATATTAATGACCAGCCAGCACTTGTTTACACTGATATTTTTATAAAATTATATTCTACGATAATTCAAGCTTGCTGTGATAATTTATTACAAAATGCTAGCTCACATAATGGTACCTAATAATTGTACCACAAGCGCAATACTACAAAATTAACCGATTCATTGCCACCTTCATTTTCACCAACACATTAGCCAGGCCCCATACGATTTGTCTATGACGCGCCAGGTGCGTCGTGGGCCTCTTTAAAGGATGACGCGCCTGGTGCGTCACGGGCCCCTTGTGATGTTTTGTACGTATTTCTCCGTTATCTTGTGTCTGTTTGAGGAGGAAACAGTTGTTTGGTGTTCTTAGATTCGTATTCGTTGATATTACGAAGGAAATATGACGTTTCAAGGTAGGATTTATTGATTTTACTAAAATGCTACAGGGGTAGTAAACATATTGGAAACTTTTGTTGTATAGGTCATTTATTTGTATTGATAAAAGTGTTTTTTGTAGATAATCAGCAAGAAGACAAGATATTTTCTGAATGTAGCCAGGCATTGTTTACTGACGAGTATAAACATTGTGAGCAAGATAATAATAAAGAGAACGAAAGTTTTTCTGAATGTAGTCAATCTATTTTGCAAAATATTTCAAAAAAGGTTAAATTAGCAAGTTCTTCTTATAGTCAAGATAAAAGTTATGAGTATGATACAGACACCAGCATTGAGGAAATCATGGACAAATGGAAATCTTGAGGATTCGCCGCGGGCGCAGCGGCGTGCACTGCCACGCGTCTCTATGAACAACGTCTTATATTGCCATACGTTTGTGTTTACGCGTGCGATGATAAGTGCCGCTTGACGCGCCGCTGCTCCGTAAACAGAAAAATCGTATGACGCGCCGCGTGACGCCACGCTGCACGCGACGCGTGACGCCCCGCGTCTCCGTAAATGAGGCCTTAGTATTATGAAGCAGGTATTTTATAATATTACTACTCCTACCATGGGTAGAAAACTTAAAAGTCTGTTGGGGCAGTATTTCCACTGATTTAATTCAGTTACGCCCCTAATAAGAATACCAAGACGCAATATTTCCGCAGCTCACCTTATTGAAATTCTGTATGTATACATATGTAATATAACTCTATTATAAATTAAGTTTTTATATTGTTACCAAAGGTTTGCTATCCCTGATTGGTAAATTAAATATTAAAACTTAATTGCCAGGCGCACTTACTACTTTAATGTTCAATGTAGGATAAACAATGGTGGTTTTCGTAATCTCATAATTTTTAAGCTTGTTTTAAGTTAATTTAAAAATGACGCACCACGCGCGTCATGGGCCACCCGAGATGTTTACTTATGACGCACCACGCGCGTCATTGGCCATGAATTGGTTAACCAAATAGCTTACCATGTCATTATTCTGACCACTAAGCTAGTCTAGAATATTTCAACAAGGACATACACCCAATATTTTTTTTACTTTTAAAAGCTCTTTATAAAAAAACAACAATAAAATATTAAGTGACTTTTCCTGTTCAAAAAACAAGTACATCTGGCCTTGGAGCCGTGTACCTACATCGATAAGCAGATATTTTACATTAAACTAAAATAATTAACTTGTTACTTACTCAGCATCCGCATAGCTCAAACACGCCTGATCGATCTTCTGTCTTAACACTGAGACATCTTGTGAGAACTGAGTGTCCAACACTTGTAGTTCCTTCTTGATTTTCTCCAGCCTCATCACCTCCTCCGAGGTTTGTTTCGTCCTGGAACGTTAAATGTTTTATTATTGTTTATTTATTTATTAAAATCAATCTTGGGTTTAATTTGCAAGTCAGGAAAAGTGTTATTGGGTCAGGAATTTCTCAGTAGCAGCCTCAGAGTCTGATTTGTGCCCGGTTGATAGCAATAAGGTCGTCCCCTCTTATATGGGACTAAATCATAACTGGCAAAATGTGGGTGTACTAATGGGTACACCTCTGCTTAACCCTTTGGGAATTACAGGCGTGATGCTATGTTATGCATTAATTCGTTGGATGTTTTCAATTTAACTGCTCTGGTGTAACGCGACGCGACTGACCATGCGCAGTGCATTTATTCTTCTGACACATAAGAATATAGAAGAATAATTATATGGAGTTTCTTGCCCATTCTTCTCCATTTAAAACTAAATATTAAAACGGGCAACTGGATTCAATCTTTATTTATGCAGGTAAATGGCGTTATTTTTTTTTAATACTGGTCTAATTTTTACTTTGCTTTGAAAAATAAGTACACCAGCCTCGGGTATTTTATAGATGGCTCTAAAGGAGGAAAAGGGAGGGGGAGTGGACATTTTCTTACAGCAAGAGATGCGGTAACAAAAACAACATTGGGTGACTTTAACATCCACATGTTTTCCATACAAAAATTCTTGTCATAAACATCACATAAAAACAAACACCAAACACTAACCATATAGTCTTAGTGATGAGATTATAAAACTTATTCATATTAACCATTTTTAAAAATAAATTTATTTGTAAACCACAAATAAATATCACTACAGGACATTTGAACTGAATACAGAATACTGAATCATTTAGAGATAACAACATGAAACCACTTGAGTTGATAGTGGGTATTGATAACACGAGATACAGTAGGCTGCAATGGCCAGTCTATTCCTATAGTATCACAATTTCCAATAGCTTATCACATCTTCGTTTAGTTGGAATATGAAAATGTAACTATCCTCTAGTAAAAGAGAATGCTTAGAAGGTTTGGTCATGCTGAAAGGATGAGTGGAAGACTATTAACAAAAGGTATTTATATGGCAGAGGTGAGCGGCAACGCAGGGAGGGATTGCCCTAGGAAGACTTACACTGACCTTGTTGGTGAGGTCCTTCAGAAAGGTGCGCAGTGACGAGACGAGACGAGTGACGAGATGTATGAACGTAGATGAGGCGAAAGGAGTATGAAGGATCGTAGCAGATGGCGTTTTGTGGTTTTTGCCTACCCCCATGGGAAAAAGACGTAAGATTATGTATGTATGTAGTGATGGTCGATCTCAATGGAGTCTAGCCAAATACGCAGGATATATTATAGTGCACAAGTGTGTGCGCAGACATAGGTGCAGTCAATATTCCCCACTCTCAACCTCCGATGGAACGGCGACGGCAATCCGACACGATCGGGGAGAGATCAGAGACATTAAGAGAGACTATGCAGTACGGCATTTCATACTTCAAGTCCTTATTTTTTTTAAATTAATGAACTAATTTTAATGAAACTATCTACGCATAAGCAGGATATTAGAATAGAAGAAAGGAAGGAGGAAGGGCTGTTGTCTATTAATGATACGACGGCTTAGTTATCTGATAACTAGCATTATTTTGCTTAGAGTAGGTACCGATTTCCAAGGACGCTCGAAGCATAAATTAATAATGAAAAGATTATGCTGTCGATTGCCACAGATTTATATAGCTGTAGCTATCTAAATTATAAATCCGTTCTGCCGTTAACAAAGCAATAAAATTATAACAATAAAAAACATTTTTTGTTATTGACTGGAATGACTGGCGATATGAGATTGAGTGAGGTCTATCAAGAACCTATAAGGGCCAAAACTGCGTTAAGCGGACACCAGCGCGGTACCATACAAAAGGGCTCAGTTGTGGGGATGCGGGCACCGCGCCCGCACAACGGTGCCCGCCTCCGTGCGACGAACGTCCGCGTAGTGGCACGCGCTGGTCCCGTTAGCGCTAACACGCGACGGGAGCTCGTTGCGAGCGCCCCTTTAACGCAATTTCGGCCCTAAAGGTTCCGTATTTTCCTTTTGAGGTACCGAACCTTAATTACGGTTCAACAGTTACAAGGTATTGAAGAAAAAATGGTAATCAGTTCACCAGTACAAGTTCTATTCTAAAAACTATGTAAATGTAAAATCATTAATAAACGTCTATTTAAACCTTATAAAATAAAACAAAATCATTGAAGAAGTCTGAACCGCAAATCCCACAAAGATATCCGGCAAATAGCTGATGATGATTTTGGTATTACACAATCTTAAATATCAATTAGCTATAATATGTAAGTACATGATAAATATGATGTCGATGCAAAAGATTTAAATATTACCGAGTTTTCGACGTGGCAATTAAACGTTTAGAACACGTGACCAAACAACTGTTGGCCTAGTTCTTATGCTGTTCCAGTTTATTCATCATTGTATCATTAATCAACTTACTTATTTGTATGGGAAAAACACATTGTGTGCGCAATTCATTGTGAGGTCAAAAATATTTGTAGAAAATTGGTACACAGTTGTCAATTCTTTAGCTAATTAGGTACCTACACAATTTTCTTGCTAAGATTTTTTCGTTGGGACTCTCGGCACTCACGTTTTACTACACCGATATATGTCTAACACATACTTAACATCATGCCTGTAATCTCAGAAGAGTTAGGCAGAGGTATACCCATTAGAACACCCACATTTTGCCAGTTAGGTTTAAGCATAAATTAAACGCAAAAAAATAATTATTATGAATGAAGGAATGACGAATGTTGAAAGAATGATGAATGAATGTTGAATGAATGATAAAATAAAAATCATACCTATCAGCCAGAGCCTTTGCTAGCATCTCCTTCCTCTTCTTATTCTGCTCCTCCATCAATTTCTGTCTCAGCTGCAATTCATGTAACTTCACCCTATGATTTTCCAGTTCATCTTCTGAATAATTATCGACACCCCTAACAATGTCCGGCGCTTCATTGATACTGTTCTTCCTATCAAGAACAGGTGTTTCTATTTCTTTAAAACTTTTATAAGTATTTTCTGTATCCATTTCACCGTTTTTAACAACTGTGTTATCATTATCATTTTTATCAACATTCTCTTTGTTGTTTTCTGCGGTCATGTCGCGGATTGGCGTGGTTGGTGATCTTATGCTAAGTTTACATTTGTCGAATTCGATGTTGTCTATAGCATCATCTGAATTGTTTTTCTGTAGTATTGGCAGTTTATACTGGTTTGTGACTCTTTTTGGCTTGACACCTAGTTTGTCCAGTTTCTTTAGATTTGTGGCATTTATTTGAGGGGCTGTAACATGAGAAAAAAGTACGATTAGGTAGGTACTGTAGAGACCCTGGCTGGTTGAGCCATATACAAACTATTTAATATGAGATAAATATAACTTTAATTTTAGAATAGAGACAGACCGGGTGTCAGCGGCTGTCAAGCCCAGACATAGATTTAGTTTTAACAAATATAATTTAATTTAAAGTGAATATACAGAAGTTTAAATGATAATAAGAGTTTCAATCAAGTAAATAGATAATATAAACATATATCCCGGTACCAGGTCACGCCAAGTGACTACAATGGCAGTCGTGTTCCAGGGAGAACACAAAGAAGAATATGATAAATCGGGTCAGTCCGGTCCATTTATTTTAATTAATAGTGATTTTTCAGAACATGATGATGAGTTTTCATCAAAAGAAGACAATATTTGTCATAATGAAATATATAAAAATAACATTGGAGTTCAAGAGAATTGTGAAGTCAATTTGTCTTCAATTGAGGTGAATGGCACTTTGACAGAAGTACAACAGAACAGTCATGACATTTTGTTGTCAAAGGAAATAAATACTGGTTTCTTAAAGTCTGATTTTGTTAAAGACCGTGAAGTCTTTAATGCTGTCCAAAAGAACTATCCAAAAATTCATAATAAGTTATTACGACATGCCAAATTAGCACAAATTAGGAAAAAGATCACATTAGGTAAAAGAAAGATTAAATTTAAGATTTTTATTCACAAACGTTTAGGAATTTTCCACTCATTAAATCCAAAAACCAAGAAATATGTACAGTTACACAAATATACATTTTCTTATTATTATAATTTTATAAAAAACAGTTCAATTTTACAAAATAGATTTTACACATTTAATAAAGTAAAATTTAAAAATTTATTTTTAAAAGTAAATGATTGGAAACTTTTTATTTGGAGAATTTTATAAATATACTTGTAATTTTTCTTTATTATTTATCAAGTCACTGCATTATTTTTGTACAAACGGCAGGACATGTCATATTAATAATAATATTTTTGTTTCATAACCACTTCAATTGAGAGGAAGAAGAACAGAAGATCGTCGGCAACAACGACGATTGCGTATATAGTATTTTTGTATGTAGTCTGTTAGTACGAACACGCTCCATAGATAACGAAATTTAAAAAAAAAAGGGGGAGAGAAGAGTTGTTCCTTTTGTTCATTGATAAAACCAACTTTGCTAATGGGGCATAGCCTTTGCAAAGTTGGTTCCTTTTGTTCATTGATAAAACCAACTTTGCTAATGGGGCATAGCCTTTGCAAAGAGTGTTTGGTTGACACTGCTGGTTTATTTTGTGATCAAGAGTTAACATTGATTTTCTTTAGGATTTTTTTTTAGATTTCGTTTTGGATCGAGTTCATAATATTGTGATGTAAATTGTTTATTTCAAACTACCATGACTTTTTCTTCTTCATACTCAATAACATACAATGACGTTAAAGCCATGGATGTTGAGTTTATTTAGCATGCGTCTGTGCATGTTCTTTTTTATATTTAAGCTTATAATTGTTATAACCCCTAAGGTAGATGTGGACTTGCCATATCATAAGTTATGGGAATGCGTAGCGGACTTTTAGGAAGTTTTGACGTTACGAAGCTTGGGCATGGAAGCGTTATTGCGTTTTGAGTGAGTGCATGATGGCACATTAATAGTAAAATTAAATAATGACTTATGAAATGATAACGCATTACGTCATGTGTTAAGCTATCTCTCCAGAGACATTCCCTTACAATTCTTCCTATGAGGTAGGGACCTCGCAATAGGTTTAGGTAGGGTTTTGATATTTATCTCATAGTTGATTAGTTCTATCACTACGTTCAAACTAATCCTTTGGAGGCGTAGCTAATGTAGAGACCCTGGCTGGTTGAGCCATATACAAACTATTTAATATGAGATAAATATAACTTTAATTTTAGAATAGAGACAGACCGGGTGTCAGCGGCTGTCAAGCCCAGACATAGATTTAGTTTTAACAAATATAATTTAATTACAAGTGAATTACAAGAATATAAATTAATAACAAGTCTTTCAATAATAATTAATATCCCGGTACCAGGTCACGCCAAGTGACTACAGTACCTAGTTAATTAATGGTGGGATATGAAAGAAGTAATATTCATATATTTTTTTAAGTAGTCTTTTTAGAACGCCCTAGAAAGACCTACTCTGACCATATTGATGAGGTTCTTCAGAAAGGTTGGGTGCATAGTACTTGTAACTGGCGTGCTTGTATGACCAGATGCAGGAACGTGGACGAGGCGAAAGGAGTATATACTGATCGTAGCAGGTGGGTTTTGTGGTTTCTGCCCACCCATGTGTGTTAATAGCTGGTTTAAGTAAACTTACCCAACATAATCTCAGTAAGACATGAAATAATAGGAGTGAGTTTATGTATGTAAATTGCTGGCTTAAGTAATACTTACTCCATATAACCTCAGTAAGGCATGAAATTATAAATAAAGTGGTACAGAATCATTCATAATGGCAAGGGCAAAGAGGCTTTTATATGCCAATCAGTAAATCTTAATATTATGCTGTATCCAATTAAATTTTTATTTCTTAATTTTATTATTGTTTTTATTAAAGAAGTAGTGAACCTCCCTGGCTTCTCATGAGTGCAAAATTTCGACTTTTCGCTTGGCAACACCTTTAGCTATTTATTATTATTTATATTTAAATAGATGGATAGATGGATAGATAAAGAGACCAGGGGGCCATCCACCACCTCTTAGAACTATATTATTTTAATATTACTTTGCCCACTAGCACTAGCACTGTTGGATTTTCAACGCTTGGCTCAGCACCGAGAGTTGAAAATGAAACAACAGAAATTACAAAGTACTATCAAAAATATTGTAATAAGAGATGGCGCCCAGGGGTGGACAGCCAGTTGATTGTGGCTATTAGTCTAGTTGATCCTAGATGCAATGTTTACTGTGTTTTCTTATTATTTGTTTCTATTTTTCTTATTATTATAATTTTTGTGTGCACATGTTCTGTGTCAATAAACATTTATTCTTTCTTCTTTCTAAATTAATAAATATCATCACAGTTTTTATTAAATACATCATACATAAATGTATTTGACACAGACACATAATTTGTCTATCTATGTCCTATGTAATAATGACTTAACTCGTTGACTGCGGGAAAACACACACGTTGTGTTTCGACAAAAAAACGCAAGTGCGGCGCACACACAAACGTGTGTGTTTTTCTATGGCGAACACGCGAACATTGGTAGCTAGCCGCACTGGCGTTTGGCGCAGCAAATGTTCGTCCGCAGTCAAAGGGTTAACCGCAGGGTATAGATATTAACATATTATAATATACATAGATTCCATCACCCAACAACCTTGATGATCAGATTCTGACTCACAATTGTTTTTTTTTTTTGTTTTGAAGACTTGTTTTTGACGTCTATCTCACCAAATAGTTTAAAGCGTTGTTGGTTGATGATGGAGTGTAACCAGCATGAACAACATTTTTTTTTCTTACCTGTGTTCTGCAACAAAGCAGTTTAAAATAAAATTGCTTTTTTTGATTCTAAACTTTTAATTACATCACAATATGAGATCATCAGCTTGAAGAATGGTACAGGGCAAATTTAGTTTAACAGTACACTATTATCTGATTTTGTTATCAAAACATTTTCATTCGAGTAGTTTTCTATTTTGAGTATCATATTTTTAAGTCTTAATATTGAGTGACTAGTTATTCCTTGCCTCTCGGTGATTTTTCTATCGAGAAATCTGTTTTCTGTGGTCCTAACATATTTAACCATACATTCGAAGTCATGGTATAAACTATTTCAGCTAAAATTAGTTACGGATAGGATAGCATGTATTTACCGCTGTTTGAGCCAGTTTCACCGGATTTTATTCGTTTCAGTTCTTCTTCACTAAAACCCGAGAAAGTCGACATCGTACAAGTATATTATGTTTACGTTTTCTCATTAAAGTTAATTGCCTAGATTGTAATACACAACATACGAAATAATAACTTAGAACTGTATCAGTTTTTTGAAGAAAACTGCGACCGCAATTTGTGATAATGACAATCGCTACGTACACGACACAACTATGAAGTGAGTGACGTTTTAGACGTAATGTCTACGTCAAGCAAGTTGGAAAATATGACATTGACACATTATTTTTGTTGGCGTATCTTCAACGTTTAATTTTTGCTAAATAGATAAATTTACGCTGTAATAATATTGTCTGTGGTTTTGATAATGCTACACTAGTAACTGTCAGTCAACTATTTTCGAACGGCGGCTAGCGGCATCGTGTTTAGGTTATATTTTTCACTTTTTAACGTAAAAAGGTATACATTCTAGATTAACAAACCTGTCTTTGAGTTTATAATAATTTGTGTTTAGTGTAAAACTATAGAATAATTTCCTCTTTCAGAAAATCCTGCTAAAATGGCGGCGGCTATGCCAATAAACCCTAAACCTTTCCTCAATAGTTTAACGGGCAAATCCGTGCTAGTTAAACTAAAGTGGGGCCATGAATACAAAGGTTTACTTGTGTCTGCTGACGGTTACATGAACTTGCAACTAGCTAATACCGAGGAAATCGTCGATGGCTCATGTACAGGTTAGTTTGTTTGTGATGGTGAAACAACAACAAGGAATGATGCATTGTGAATTAATAAGGGTAGGTGTGCTCTAGAGCGGGTTTGTCTATTCAGTTCGGCATTTTCAAAACAACACGGCAACGTTATCCAAGGTTCTATTGAGAATGCTAAGCTGACTTAGCTTGCTCGTTCAAGTGTATAGCGATTCCAGGTTCTGAGTTGTGGTAGGTTTAAGGGTTCTAGACGTTAAATATCTACCTGTTTCTCAAACCAGCAAATCATTCATTATCACAAGTCATCGGAATTACGACCTTTTCAGCATCCATAAACTACAAGTTTCATTGCTTAACCCGTTGACTGTGGGCGAACATTCTCTACACCAAGCCTGTACTGCGGCTGGTTACACAGTTCGTGTGGTCGCCATAGAAAAACACATATATAAGGTTGTGTGTGCGCCACTTATGTTTTTTAGTAGAAACAACTAGTGTTTTCCCGCAGTCAACAGGATAACATATTTTGTCATTGTCTCCAATGATACAAGCCAGTTCTTTTCATTTGAGTTCCAAAAGTATAACTTCAAACAATAGAAAAAGTTTACCTAATATTAATTCTTATAATTTTTTTATTGATTATTGTTTTGGAATGAGCAACTTTTTGAATCGACTCCTAGACAGTTCAAAGTGCCTGTAAGCGGTCTAATTAAAATAAATGTTTGACTTTGACATTCGACTTTATCCCTAATGAAGTATCTGAACACTTTTATTTTTGTTTCATTTGATTTAACTATGCTAGTGTAAAACTTAGATTCATTTTTTTTAAGGAAACCTTGGTGAAGTCCTCATCAGATGTAATAATGTTCTGTACGTTAGAGGTGCAGAAGAAGAAGACGAAGAAGGAGAAATGAAAGAATAATTAAGTCTAATCTAATTTAGATGTAAGGATTACATTAAGTTCCGCAACAGCCATTGTACAGGTATCCATATCACATTTACAAAAATTAAAAAAAAAAACAAGAACACTCATGTCTCAACTCTACTCTTCCATAAATCTTTTCAATGGGTAATAAATAAAGTATTTTTATAAATAAGAGTGTATGTTATATTTAAAATGTCACATTCCCAGATGTCTGATTATAAAACCTAATAAAAAGGTGTTAATGTTTTCTTTTGTTTCATATTTGTGCCAATATCCCATAGACATATTTTTTTCTCATCCATCTCAACTCTAATGCCATACTTTGGTAGGGAATGGGCCACACAGTAGTTAAATGTTAACACATTATATTAATTATCATGTTCTTTTTATTAATTAACAAATATTTACAGAAATCACAACATTTATACCTTCCAGTGTACATTTAAAGGATTTATTGTTGTGCTAAAATACAGTACAATAAGAACCATAATTTAGAAGTTGTCCTATTTATACCAGTTTTTCTCTTTTGACAAGTACATGAACGCTATAAGAATATATGGAAATCATAATAAATGCTCAAATCTATTATTTTAATAGGTATTCCAACTCCATAAGGATGCATTTCCACTGTAGCTCAATCATTCACAAGACAAGTCATAATGTGGATTTCAACCTATAAAATAATAGGCAATAAGACTATGCTGTGAATTTAAATATGCCAAAGCTATAAGGACGATGACGTCAGCGGATAGTGTTATGGTAGCTGAATACTGGGCCAAACAAAAAGTTTAAAAAAAAATTACATATATCTATATTTGCCATCAATATGCTAAGAAGGATGATTAAGGATAAGAAAGAAGGATAGTATTTACTTATGTCAAGCAGCTTTTGATGATTCCAAAACAAAAGTCTGTTCGTTTTTTTAAGCATAAATGTCACAACGTTTTTCATAAGAAAGAAATTAGCAGGCCTGAATAACTACGTACATTATTTTCAAAGGCATTTTCCATTAAGCATTTTAGCCAAAGCTACAACATAAAATTTTCTTAAAATTCTTTACATTTTTAACATTTAGGTTTATTTTAAGCAGGTGCTTATTATATTCAAACTTGTAAATAACAGTACAACATCGAAAGTTGGCACTATTTGCTTTTTGAATATGATTAAAAGTACACGAATATATGTTTCCAAACAGTATTTTCGATTAAAATGACACTAAAAACAATAGAGAATTGTTACAAATGTCTCGGCTTCCGCAAACGGCTCGTATGCAATAGGATCTGACAAGAATAACATAATGCCTGTGTTAAGCAGAGGTGTGTGTAATATTGGGCGAGCCTATTGCCATCAACTGGGCACAAGTCCAGACTCCGAGATTGCTACTGAGAGATGATGGAAAAACCTAATAACACTCCTCAACCTGGGAATCGAATGCAAGACCTCATGCTCAGCAGTCATTGCAACCACTAGACCAACAAAGCAGTCCACAAGAAAAACAGGCAATTAAAAAAAAAGTAATCATTCCCTTTCTTCTTTTGAATGACAGAAATATTTAAAGTAAAAAAGAGGTGCTGTCATAAGTGAAGCAAGCGTAATGACAGCATGACCAAGATAAGAGAATTAAAACAATTTTTACCTTAAAATTATTAACCTTGAGCTGATTTCTTAAATTGTACTTAATTTATTGCTATAGGTATACAATAATATTGTATAGTAAACAATAATGTTTACATAATCACAATACTATAATAATAGTTATGATAAATATCGTCTATTCTGAATAAAGAGGCTAACACTTTATTCTACTCACACTAATTAATGGAATTGCACATAACATGCTAAAGGATATCACTTATAAATTACAATTGTCAGCACTTGTAAGGTTTTAGCGTAGTGGGGGTAATTTTGCGTGTACTAAATGTACATGAGCAAACTTATCCCCCACTTGCCGGGGCTGCGGGTTGTTCGAAAGAGATACCGCGCCCCCGGAACGCAAAGGGCACAAGAAGGAACATGGATGGGTTTTAGTCAGTAAAAGTCTGACACTCCCTTCAGCCCCGCCCAGGGCGGGGGAAGTCATTCGATGATTTCCCATTGGTAAAAAAAAAATAAAAAAATCTCCCACTACGCCAAAACGTTGTCCATGTTACGTGCTGGCAACTGCACACCAGGTTTTTGAAACGAAAAATTTACACGACCAATTGTCAAGCGCGCGTGTTGTGATTGGTCGACTGAGTTATTAACGACCAATCACAATAGCTTAGGCGCTTGACAATTTCGAGTCTGGCCAACGAAAGCTGACAATATGGAGGGAGGCTGTTTAAAAAAATTGCAGCTGAAAACTCCCGACTTTTACTCCAATAAACTGAATCGATACTGTTTCATTTTGCAAAGATGTGTAATGACTTTTTCTAGTCCCAACTTCCGTTATTCAGTGCGTTGTCTATGTTATTTATTTGTTACCAAAAACTTTTTTTAATCGCTACTCTTCATCTTTCGTTGGCCAGACTCTTTCACATTAATTTTTCGAACGAGAAACCGGTGGTTACGGTGATTATAGGTTGATTAATAATGTGTTTGATAACTATATACAGTACACAGCAGTAGCCAGAAGCGTGCTTTTGGTAGAGACCTGTCGCATTAAGTACCGACGCTCTAAAAAAACCCAACTTTTCCTAAACTCAAAATACGTTACCGCGCACAGGCGTAGCGTCCGGCCGCCACACGGCAAGTGTGTGCAGCCGCACTCTCACCTTGTTTATGAAAAGCGTTTTGACTGGGCGGTCAACACACGAACTGTGTACCTATCAAACCGCACTTGGCGTAACGAATATTTGCCTGCAGTCAACTTCTTAAAAAAGCTAAACCTGTGTACTGTATGTTCTACTACTTCTTACACCATACAGCAAAAGTGTGGGGTCAATTTTAGTAACGAGGGAAGTCAAAACAAAATTGCTTAATTCTTTTAGGTAAAACATTTATGAACTTAACACAATCTATTGTTAAACTAAAAGACAACAAAATCGAACACTGTGGTTGGCATCCATGAAGAAATCGTCACAAAAAAAAAAGCCATATCTTTAAAGACATATAGGGCTATCGCGTTGTGTTACTACTATATTAATGTCCTAAAACACGAATGCATTTTTTAACAGAACGCGACAGCCCTATTGATGTGTCCCGAACTGCAGCAGGCTGCCTCGGGATTTCAACACTCCATTTTCTTTTTATAAATGCTCTATTAAAAGGCTTTAGCTATCTGACTGTATGGAGTAAGAAGGTCTTGCCATGTGTTATTAAATAAGTTTATCGATTTACTTACAAATTATGGCCCATACGGCGTAAATTAAAACAATTTTTTTATGGCATTTTCACCAACAAATTCTAGTCTTTGCTAAAAGTATCTAAAAGTAATTCAACTGGATTCTAAATCAATTTTGAAATATATTATAAAATAATCTGTATTCATAGGATATCAAAATGGAAATTATTATTAAATGGATAGCTTTAAAAAAATTCTTAACACCATGTTTTTAAAGCATTAAAATCCCTTACTTCTAAGAATTTGTTGGTGAATTACCTACGACATATTTTAAATGACGTTTCTCGAGTTACACCTAATCTAGATATATCTTGGCTTACACATAATAAAATTATTTATCGAGTACCAATGTTTAATGAATACAATAAGACAGATGAACATACATAATTGTATATGTAGAATTTGCTTATTCTAGTACAGGCGACAATTGCACAGACAATAGTTATACGGAGTAGGTAACAAATGGAGTGTTCAGTTCAAATTGAGAAAGCGGAGACCACAAAAGGAATTGAAAATGTCATCACATTGAATACAGAATCAATGAATACAATTTTCCTTTTAAACTTTGCAATTGAGTGCATGAGACCAATAGAAATTTATCGTCAATTGTAAAAGACAGCTATTCCACATTAAAGTACATTACGCCTGTAATCCCCGAAGGGTGAGGCAGAGGTCATCGGAGTTGTACCATTAGTACACTCACATTTCGCCTGTTATGTTTAAGTTCCATGTAATTGGGGGCGAGTCTTTTGTCATCAACCGACTACAAATCTAGAGTCCGAAGCTGCTATTGAGTTATTCTTAATGGAAAAATCCAATAACACTGTCCGAGCTAGGAATTAAATCCAAGACCTCATGCTCAGCAGTCGCGCTTTGCGACCACTAGACCAACGAGAAAGTGCACTTTTCATTGATTAGTGTAATGTTCTAATGTAAGGTTCCTTTTCATTTTATTCAAAGGAAATAAATGTTTAGAGGAACAGCTGTTTTTTTAATTAGCGAAAGATTTCAACCCTGTGGGCTCTAGAATCGTGTACTGAATCCAAGGCAACATGGTTGTGCGTCCCACCTTGTAACCTCCATTTATTAATTACTCCGAGGTATCATGAAATTCTTACCAGTAACCATAGTGATTGCAAGTCACGATAAAAATAACACACTAATTCGTCACATTCAGATTATTCAATGATGATAATAATATATATGCTAATTAGTAGAAATATGCTGTTATCGCCACAAATCTTCTATCGAGGAAGCTTTGTTCGATCTCCACTGAGCCGCCTACTTCTTTCGCTAGAGATAGTATCTGAAAAAATTGAAAATTTGGATCATCGCAAATGAGCAGCATTACTCAGAAATCAAAGTTACAAAAAACATAAAAATAAACAGGAATAAAGTCGTATGAATTAAAAAGAAAAATAAGTTTTAGTAACACATGTTTAGAATTCAGGCTATACAGCTGGCCGCGCACAATGCTTGCTGCTCTAATCTGAATACTCACACACGTACACCCTCACACGGTATATAATAAAAAGAGACAGAGAGGGAAGATCGCCCGTGGCGGGCATAACGCTTTTTTCTTACGTAACGATTTCTGTAATTTCCAAAATATAGTATTTTAAGTTACTATCTTACCTGATCTGGTCTGGAGTTCCTCGGAACGTAGAACTCTATAGTTGACGATATTGTTCTTGCTACCCTCATCAGTTCGGAAGCTGGTTTAGGTTCCAACATCGTTTCTAAGTCATATTCCTGATTCTGTGAAGCAAAACAATTTGACATTTAAAGTTTGTTAATAATTATTCGTTGCCAAAACGTAGAGAAGTTACGTCTTGGACTTATTGGTTAATTAGCAAAGGCCCGCGGCTTCGGTCGCAAATTCAATTTAATCATGATTCGAAAGACATGTGGCGCCATATATCATCATAACATAAGAACGTTATTGTGATTTCCCTCGGGAACAGTACTTTTTTTCGGAAAGAAAGGTACCCTATGTCCGTTTCTGTACACCTCACAACGTATATGCAAAACAGGATGATCGGTTTAGTTTTTTAAGCGTGGAAAGGTAACAAACAAACTTACTTTCGCATTTATAATATTAGTATCTACTCACATCACTATAATTAGGTCCGCCCCAAGGTGGACTAAGGAACACCATATCAGCCTTAAGTGTGGGCGCCAGCTCGAAGAAGTCTCCCACGATGAACTCGATGCGGTCAGCGACGCCGTACACCCCCGCGTTGTGCTTCGCCATCGATATCTTTTCAGGATCGATGTCAATTGCTATTACTGTAAGAAAAAATGATATCATTACTAGCTGACTCGGCCACGCATTGCTGTGTCTTGAAGTAAAAATATTGAGGTCAATAAACGAGATAAAATTTTTAAGTCTGACCAACTTACAGAGCAAGCCGTATTTCATAAAAATAATGGTTGAGTAGTTTAGGAGTCCATTCCGGATAAACAACGTGACGCGTAACTTATATATTTTAAGATATCAGTCTCAAAATTGAAGGAGTTCATGGTCAAGTTATAATAGCCGCACGGGTCGATTCCATGAGATTAAGCTACGCTTGCCGGGGTTGGTCCGTGGATGGGTGACCATCTTTACAGACTCCTCCGTGGTTAGGAAAGCACAGCCGGTGGTCTCGGCTGTCACACGTGGATCTTTGACAATCTTTCCACCTCGGAACAAAAAAAAAGGCTAAAACCTCATCATCTGCCTAGCCTTTGCCCAATTATGTTGGGGTCGGCTTCCAGTCTCACCGGATGCAGCTGGATATCAGTATTTAACATGGAGCGACTGCTTATCTGACCTCCACAATCCAGTGACTAGATAATAGGATACCCCTTGGTAAGACCGGTTGTCAGACTTTCGGGTTTCTGACGACCCGTAACGAGTGTCAAAGATCCACGTATGATAGCCGAGACCAACGGTTTTACGTGCTTTTTGAGGCACGGAACGATGTCAGTGATGTCTAAGACCTGAAGTATAGATAAATTATTCATATCTCTAGTTATAACACAGCACCCGTCTGGTCGAAGACACCATCCTTATCACTAGAATGAAGAAACATCTCTGCAGAACCCTCATTGAATCTGTTGGAGCTTACCTTTCTTACAGGTATGCGCAAACTGTATGGTATTCCCGCCGGCGCCACAGAAGGCGTCCAGCACCACGTCATACACGTACTTGTTGGCGATGTGCCACGCAACGTTCTCTGGCGTCACACTGAACCAACTCTCGCGGTCAAGCTTTATGCCCTCGTCGAATCTGTTGGATAGTCGTCCATTAACATAAAAATATATACACACACTTAGAATTTGTCCTGAATCGTTGGTGTGTTTATAAACATATAAACACACACACACAAACAACTAGAGCCGAAACAATTTTCAATCATTATTAGATACAATTAAGATCCACTACGCACTGTCTACTAGTCGCCGGTAGTCGCTTGTACATCGGCCACTGCAACGGCGAGTCGTCGAGTCGCTCGAGTGGCCGGCGACCAAGTGCGTAAACACTCATTTGAACTAATGACAGTCAGCGACAGTTGGCGATCAGTCGACAGTGCGTAATGGCTCTAACAGTAACATTAGATTTTTAGTTGCTTTAAAATCGATAGAGCTAACAAATAAGTGACGTCACAATTTGCTATTGCTATACCAAATCTATGGGAGAAGCACATTTTGCTGGCGTGAAAATTATACCTACCTATATGTTACTTACGCAAGTGTGCCTATTCTACGTGGTAAGCTTTTACTAGTAAACTACAAAACTGATTTTAACTATATTAAGTAGAGGTAGGCTGTCATGTACAACAAAATAATGAATTAACTGACCTGTGGAACAGTGAATGCCTCTTCTTCCAATACTTGTACATTTTAGGGTCATCCCTCAGCTCGACCGGCATGCCTGATGTATCAAAGTCATCCTCCAACTTAGAATACCTTTTAGCTCTCTTTCTACGCTTCGTCGACTCCAGCTGCTGAGTCACTGCAGACCAGATATTGGAGAGGTTTTTGCTCAATATACCCATTTTAAATACACTTCAAAATAAGATGTTATGTTAACTAAAAGTGCTTTTATATATAAATATTGTATATAATTAACTAATATTACATTAACATTGACTTTATTAGTACTTAACGCAAAATGAATTATTTTCATTATTGATAGCCAATTTTATACTACCATGGTTCACTTAGTGACTAGAGTACAGTAATTAGCGTAAGAATCGCATTAACAAAAGATTTAATGAAGTATTTGACAATGAGTGAAGGCAATTAATTAGCACTTTTGAGAATATTAAAATTGGCCACTTAAGCCGCAATATACGTGGCCACATTATAGGGGTCAGAAATTATAAGAATTTCTTGTACGATAGACTCTAAAAAGAAGTAGATTTGCGAATTTTATTTGACCTTAAAGCTAATTTTGGCGATGCGAGAAATATCGTGCAAGTTGTGGTACATTTCCGTCGATGATCGGTCACATGTGACACGACAGCCGCGCGGTCCCGCAATGTACGACAAATCGCACGATATTTCTCACATCGTCTAAAACACCTTTTGAGACCCAAGGATCATACAATTCAATGCTTGTGCCATCTCTGTATGAGTAGAGACCTTTACCTTGCAGAGGGACAATTATAGGCTCATTTATTTATTATTTATTTATTTAAACTTTGTGCAACAAAAAGGTACAAAGGCGGACTTAATGCCTTAGGCATTCTCTACCAGTCAACCAAAGGTGGCGAAGAGATAACATGGCAGGTGCAAAAAATTGTACATGAAAAATAATCAAATAAGAGATTTAAAAATCAATCATATTAGATTAGAAGCCATATTGAATTTTCTGTTAGCATACCTGCAACTTCTCCAGATTCTTCAGTTTTACTCTCCTTATGCTCTTCTTCATTCAAATCTTCAGCATCGCAAGGCAAAGGCACCGCCGCCGCTTCAGCCAGTTTACTACTCTCGTCATCGAAACTTGTGTCTTGGGATGTAAGATGATGGGTTCGTGGAGTGCCTGAAGGAGTGTCTGTGGCCCGCTCCGTGTCTGACTTCACTTCGGTGCAGTCATCGTCTGTCTGCATTTCTCTTTCATCGGGTGAATCTTGGGACTGTTTTGGTAAAATTATAATAGCTATGATTTTTATGCAACAAAAGACAAGGCTACTTAAAGACTCCTACACACAGTGCCGGCGGCACGCTTTGCCGCACAAAGGAGCCGCCGGCATGGCCGCACGGATATATAGTACTGCGCGGTTTGCAAGAACAGTTCACTATGGACAAAACAACTGAAACAATGCTCCGCAGCTTTGTGAAAGTTTCTGCGGCATAAATGTCCGGTAAAAGCCGCCAGCACTGTGTGTAGGAACCTTAACCGGTTAAGCCCCGGCTGACTTACTAGTCAGTCAGAACAATAGAAAATCAATTGTGTCTCATTATGTGAGACTCGAGTATTTAATAACACCTATATGAATATGATATAAGGCATAGTTTTATCATAGAATTAGTTAACCCATTTTACACATGCTACCTTGTTAAGTCAAATTTTATTTTGCATTAATTAATAATAACAATAGAGGATCACGGACATTTTTGTATTTACCTGGGGCCCATTTTTCAACTTTGCCTAACAGTGATGAAACCCATGAAGATGAAAGCTCATGATGGTACCAATTCTCTTGGTCACAAACTAAACTAAAATTAGACTATTTCCATCTTTTTCTGTCCAATAAAACAAGAGAGAAACTAATGTAAATAAGAGCTGTCAAATTTAGTCAATCTGACACATCCATACAATTATAGTTGACATCTTTAAATGTGTGGATTAAAAATACGGAAAAGTTCAAGGCAAAACTAATTTGACTTTGCTAACTTAGTTCTTTAATTGTCACGGAATGTCACCGTCCTTTCCTTTCGCTGTATGTTAGTAAGAGATGTCAATTCTCTAAATTTAGTCTAGTTTGTGAACAAGGGAATCGGCACCAAGGTGTACTTTAATTTATTTTATGACAGCTAAGTTCAAATCTAGCACAAAAATGGTATTGTACTCTCTAAGAAACATTTCCACATTATAATGCATTGGTCTGTACAATTATTATTACATTTTATTTGAGGCCCACACCAACCTAACAATACAATTCAACAGTATGCCTGCAAGAACATGAAGAATATAATATCAAACCTATCAACTTAGCTCACCTGATCCAAAGTATATGGATTGCCATCGTCATCAAAATAAGTCTTCCTGCTACTCAAATTCTTCCTGAACCTAGGCGGTCGCAGCCTAGCAGGACGTTTCCGGTAGATCAGCTCTCCTTTCGGCAGCTTCTCAGGGTGGACACAAAATCCCATCATTTGGAAAGTGCTTTTTATCTTGGCGTGTGCTATATCTTCATCTGTACCTTCAATTTCATGGCTGTAAAGAAATATTTAGGATTTGAAAAGAAATGAAAGAAAGTAAACATGTTTATTGGCACAAATCATGATTTGTAATTTGTAAAAATTATCCAAAGAGTGTTTAGAATTTTCAACTATGGTGTATGTAAGTTAATTACTCAAATCCAACGTAATGAGACACAATTGATTTTCTATTGTTCTGTCATACCGATAAGACCCTACAACAGTTTCATCGCAATCAGATCAATTTTTTAACAAAAGCTTTGAGGAAGTCACTCTGTCTGTTACGCTTACACAACTAAATCACTGAACCTATTTCAATGAAATTTAGTAAGGGGTAAGTTTTAACTTCAAGAAAGGACATAGGCTACTTTGATTCCGCGACTACGTCTGTCCTTTTACAGACATTTACGCCGACAAAGTCGGGGGCAAAAGGTAGTAAAAAAATAGACACAACATACTTTATTTTATGTTTCAGCAGCCGTAAATAATCCCGACGTTTATTTGAGATGCTCTTACGTTGAGGCTTTCGCCTTATCACTGACGACGTAGAAGCTTGTGAGTCTCGACCTTGTGACCTTGGGACCAGTGGACCCTGTGACCTTGGGACCAATGGACCCTGTGGTACAAGACTGGACTTGTTCAGTTCAGGGTGAACCTTATTGTAATGTAACCACATACCGGTGGAATTTGGGGATACCACAACTGTACCACATATTTTGCAATTTTTATACCAAGAAGCTATGTCCTTATTGCTAGAACGGCGCGGGCGCCAGTTTCTGTGTGTTTGATTCTGCATTTTAAAAGATTAGGTACTATGATTGGTATCGAAAGTCGTATGAAAATGACCTCTTGACACACTGAGCTAACTAAAAAGCGTTTTACAGCTAGCAGCACGGAGTGCTTCGTTTATAATTGGATGAACAGTGAACAACACAAAGTACTAAGAACAAAGCATCATTAATAACAATATCCTGGAAATTTTATAAGATATTGTATTGTTCTGCCGGCGAGACAAAGACAACCATTGACGACTAATTTCGTTAGCGTTACGCAAGTCTTTAAAGTCCTACTAAATTGAATACTACACTAAAATAATAAGCAACAGAATAAGTTAAACCTCTTTAATTTTGTGGGATTATAAAGGGCGGGAAGTCATTGGTATAGACTAAATTGTAGAGTAGCGCGTTTAAGATGCGTTCATAAACGCAGACTGAAGTTATTTTGATAGTCGATTTTTAACATTTTGTTGAAAATTTTGTGCTTTCTGACAAATTAAATAATTATCAATCAATAGTTTAATAAGCCGCGGCGACCTTACCTACTTAATTAGCATAAAACTTATTACTGGCTTAGAAACCTACTTAATTAGTAAAAAAAAATAATTGGAAAGGATAGTAATAACATATTTCAAGAATTAAAAAATGTATCCTACCTCCTTTTTAACATCACAGGAGTTTCTTCAGGCGGTTCGTCTTCACCATTACAGCTATAGGCATTTACAGCTGAATTTAAACTATTATTGTTTACAGGTTGGGTATTGGTTGACTCAGTAGTACTATCAACTACATCCATGTCTGGTTTCTGTGTACTTTCAGACTTATTGGAGCTATCATTCTCTCCTGCACCAACAGGCTCTACATCTTTTTTCGCTTGTTCTTCTTTCAACAAATTCTGTAACAGTACTCCAACAGAAGTTATGTACCGCCTAGTATTTGTTTTCTTATTCTTCTTCTTTGTTCTGCTTTTATCTTCTAATGTGATCTGATCAACTTGATTCTGGATTTCTATAACAGTTGGTGTTTCTTGGGAATTTCCTTCACTGTTCTCACATTCAATATCCAATGGCTTTTCTTCCGTTTTAACTGGTTCTGGTACTGCAACTGGAATTACTTCAATTTTTATTTCAGGAACATCTTTTTCTGGTACGTGATGGTGTTCAGCAAAGTTTGCGAAATGTAACGCATACTGCTCCCCAAAATGTTTTTTCCATAGAAACTGCCAGTACTGTTCTGAATCCACCTCCTCAGATGGAATTTCTGTATTTTCAAACCTATCATCTAAATTAACTATTCTCGTTTGATCATTGGATGGGTCATCAGATGAGGATGATGATACGCTGTAGTCTGTGTCGGTAGGTGTAGATTCAGACGTGACATGGCTAGAGGTGACGTCATAACTTGAAAGAGTGAGTTTGGTTACATTAGTCATAGAATCTGTGCCAGCTACTGTTCTGGGACTTAGTATTCTATCATGTTCAGAACAAGACCGCCTCCTAGCTATCGGTAGCCATGCCTCATCTTTATTTATCTCATTATTTCTATCAACTTTCTCTGTTTGATTTTGAATAGTGTTGCGTTTCTTATACGGATTCACTTTAGAATCATATGAAAATTTCCTTTCCCTCATCTCTTCATCTACTGCCTTAGGGCTTGCATCTATCTGTTTCTTATAAATCTGATCTACTGAATGCTGTTTCGGTATATTATTTTCATCCATAGCTAGGCCATTATTTTCATCAAGGTAGGCTGGATTGATGTAGTCACTGTACTTTTTAATCCAGGATGCCCAAATGAGCCTTTCTCCATGGATAGCCCAAAACTTATCCCAGGTTTCTTCTGTCATATAGTTTTCAAGCGAATCTGGGAAGTCTTGGTCCATGCGTTCGATTTTTTCATGAGTGTCAGAGTGGTAATCTTGATACGTGAGATCGGCCCCACTGTCACTGGGTTGCAAGGCATGGGAAACTGTGCCGTGAGTGTGGGCTGCATCATGTTCATCAGTGGAGCAACAATTATCTGTGTGGGAAGCACTGCAGTAGCAGCTTGCGCCCTCATCTCTCTGAGGAATTAAAATATAAATACTGTATAAGGCATGATTATGAGCAAATATGAACCTTATGGACAAAGAAATAAATATTTTTCGTAATACCAGGTGGTTATTTCCATCTTGACAGACTTGATTTTTGTTATGAATTAAAAAACATGTGTCATTATTTTCCCTATTGTTCATTTTCATGTCTCTTATTACTTACACAAATACTTAAAGAAAAATCACTAACCTCACATTTATTTTTATATGATGTGTCTAAGGAAAAGTGAACATGAGAATGGTCCTCCAAATCCTGAGACTGTGAGTCACGGAGGACCTCCACATCACTTTCACTTGCATCCTCCTTCTCTGCATAATATGTTTTGACTCCATCTCTATGAAAAAGAAAAACAAAGATAGATACTATTATGGTTGCAATGACAAAAAACCTGACTAGCAGTTTTTCCCTAGATTTCGCAGCCAACTATGACCTATTAGCATGCACTTGTATACTATGTAGTACATGCTACTTCCATGCCTTTAAGTTCTATAATAACATAGGAAAATGTAAAAAAAAATATTGATCTTACAAAGTAAACTGGACTTGCAATGATTTTTTGAAAATTAACAGCACATCATTATTTCTTTTCTATAAAAGGCTTGTTTGTTTGTAGTGAGGCAGTTTCAGTGTGGTATGCTTGTACAAGAACTTGTTAAAAAGCAATACACACAACCCTCAGCTGTACAGCACAAAAATAGAGATGTTATTATTATTATGTGATGATTAAAATCATATTACTGAAAATCTTATTCATGCATGAAATTGATAACCATTTGACATGGGCGTTGATCCAGCTGTCTACTGAGATAGCAATAGTAACTAATTGTAATCAGAGGATTTCTTGTATACTAACTATAATATAATTTTTATTTCAGGCTCACAATCTCCCTCCAAATTTCATTAGTAAGCATGATAATTATAAACGTTTTTATCAAAACCTTAAACGAATACTTACTTTATAAAGACTCTGCTGCAGTAACAGTAAATATAATTGTCTTCATCATCAATTTCTTCTTCAGTATCATCACCAAAATAGAAATTAAATTCAGCAAGAGTCTCACATCGATGATAGTGCTCAAAGTAATCAGACATCATTTTTAAAAGCACTTGCTTATCCACTTTATATACCCAAATAGATTATATGTCAATTTCAATGGATATATTCATTTTTTAACTCAGTTTTTCAATAAAACAAATTAATATTTTGTAACCTTCCCAGAAAATCGAAGTCTCGCTCGCTTTGCTTACGTTCCATTACATAGAAAGTAAAAGCTCGACATGATTTTATGAAATATCATGATCAGCCAGTTCCTGAACTTTCTATGATAATTTGCTTGCACCGGAACGTTAAAAAGAAACGTTCATCACAGTATTTTATTTAGGTTTTTGTCGACTACAATAATTATATTATTATTTGCACATTAATACGTGTAATTAATTATTCCTACACGTATAATATTAGTTTGTTATGCTTGCTTTTATGTTATAAAAATAATTTTAGACTTTGTATAGCTTCGAGCTACGTTTTCGGCTTCTTCTTCTTATCGTGTGGGTTAAGGCCTTACGACCCTACACACCCTAGTGTCAGAGTTTCTAAACCGCCTCAAGGGCCTCTGACATGGTTTGAGTGGAACAGTAAGTCCAGGTTTCCTCACGATGTTTTCCTTCACCGATGCCAGTGATGTCCAAGATAAACTTTAGAAAGTACATATGAATTGAAAAATTCACATTGGTACTTGCCCGGATTTGAACCCACAACCTCATGCATGAGAGGCGGGCGCCTTAACCACTGAGCGGCACCTGGCCGTTGCCTCGACCGGTAGCTTTGCCGTGCCATGTACACGCTTGCACGTTTTATTAGCCGCACGGCGAATAAAACGTTTGTGGACAAGAGGCCTGACGCGGCCATTGTGGCTAACAAAGTTATGCTACAGGCAATGGTACTAGATCGTAAGTACAAAAAAGTGTGTCATTTTTTGCGAGGTGACATACAAACACACTTTCTCAATGGCCCACACAAAAGAAATCGTCTGTCGCTACGAAACTTACACTTAAACATAATAATAACTATCACTAATAATAACAATACGCTATATGGGACGGACACATTTTGTGTGATTGTCTCTGTTTATCTGTCAGCTCAGGTATGTCATTAGTGTCATTTCTGTCAGTTTGTCACAGTGCGCGGTATTCGCACGCTTGTTCATCCAAATTCTAATGCTGACTGTTCCCGATTGTTTGTATTAATTTAACGTAATACTGCATAAAATTCCACAAAATGGGAAAGAAAAATAAAGAATCTTTAGGACGGGCCCTCATCAAGGACAGATTTGCGAAAAATCGTCACCGAAAACATGTCGAAGATAACACCATGGTTAGTATTTGTTTTTATAATATTTTTACATCAAGTAAACGTTTAAAGGTGGCAAATATTCTTTATTAAACCTTTTGATCGTATGTGTATTTAACTGTGAATTTAGTTCTACTTCCCGATTTTGCAAAAAATAAAACAAATATTTAGATAACCTTGATTAGCAACAACTCAAATCCAGATAAATTGAGTTAAAACGTTGCACATCGTGTTGAAACATTCACAGTTGTACATTACACAGTTACGGTACATTGTACAGTTGAAATATTCAAAATGGGTGAAAAAAAAACTTTTTTCTTAATAGAACAACAGTTGACATCTACCCCCATCACAGTTCATCAATGTTTACAGAAAATTTTAATATGAATCTTATAAGGTTTTTCTCTTATTTATGGGTAAAACGGCACTGAAATTTTTTTAATGAACTAGAATAATTAGCACAACATCAATAAAATCTACGTCTTTCTACTTTTCAGCTGCACACAACAGAAGTCAATGATGGCTATGACTGGGGTCGCCTCAACCTTCAGTCAGTCACTGCAGAGTCTTCACTCCAAGAGTTTCTCTCCACTGCAGAATTAGCACAAAGAGAGTTTACAGCTGAAAAAATGAACTATCAGTATGTAAGGTCTGTGCCTTATGAAGTGGACATGGTTACTTCACAACCCAACTTTGATGAGCCACTGACAGTGCCAAGGAGGTGAGTTTTTATTTTTCTAGTTAAAACTAATTAGAAATGCTTGTAATTTCTTTTAAAAAAAAAACTGCCCCACACCTGAATTTATCCTGTATTGTAAGTGCATTTACAAACATAAATTATTTTACATACACATATAACTAGACCCAGAAAAACTCTGTAAGCCATACAGATATTTGTTTTGTGTGGGAATTGAACCAGCTACACACACTGCAGCAGCTTAATGCTCAGCCACTGTGCCAGGCATGTTGTTTCAGTATATAAATTCAATTTAACAAGTTTTAAAACTTGTTTTTCAAGGGAGACACTCGAAATTGACCACTTTGAAATTCAAAAGAATAGATTATAGAGAAAGTTTTTATATTTTTTAATTCTAGTAAACTTGACTTAGTATGGAGTCCATTTTAGAAAGAATTACAAGTTATTGCAATAGTAAGATATGTAATATGGTTAAAAAAAAAAATGAATATTTAATATGGTTTTTAAGTATGGCAATAACTCGAAAATTTTGTTTGTTTTTGCCTTGATTGTTAGTTTACAGTGTAGTGCTGACAAAGCTTACTAGATTCAATATTATAATTTTACTTTTCTCTTGTAAATGACATTCAAAAGTGCCTTTTAATGGTCTAATTGAAATAAATGATTTGACTTTGACTTTGACTTTGAAGGACTCAAAAATCTAACTAAGAATTTTCAACCTAGAAGCCCGTTCAAAAACCTCAATGCTTTTATTCCAGACCACAATGGCAACCAGGTATATCAGCCGAAGACCAGATAACGCGTGAACGTGAAGCTTTCCTAGACTGGAGACGTCATCTGAACGAGCTCCAAGCCAAGCTTGGGGCTGCTGTCACCCCATATGAAAGGAACCTGGAGCTTTGGAAACAGCTGTGGAGGACCTTGGAGAAATCTGATGTTGTACTTATCCTGTTAGATGCTAGGAATCCTTTGCTGTTCAGGTATTGTATTTCATTTGACACATAAACATTAACTGCCTCATTGGTCTAGTGGTCGCAAAACGCGACTGCTGAGCATGAGGTCTTGGGTTCGATTCCCAGGTTGGGCAGTGTTGTTAGGTTTTTCCATCAGGAATTTTTCACTTGATGGCAATAGGCTCGCCCCCTATTACATGGGACCTAAACATAACTGAAGAAATGAGGGTTGTGTATTAATGGGTACACCTCTGCCTAACCCTTCAGGGATTATAGGCGTGATGTTACGTTATGTTGAGACATCAAGTTTTGTAATGTAAAGGGTACCTTCTTGAAGCAAGGGATTTGTTGAGCACTAAATATGAAGTTACTAAATCCTTTCCGCGACTTCTATGTTACGTTTTTTTTCACCCGCGTTTTTACGTCTCTGTTTACTGCTCTGCTCCCGTGGGTAGTAACGTGATGTTATATCTATACTTCTATACTAACATAATAAATGCGAAAGATTGTCTGTCTGTCTATTACGCTTTCACGACTAAACCACTTAACTAATTTTAGGCTTTTCTAAATTTAGATTATATTAATTTCAGATGTGCCGACTTAGAGAAATATGCTCGGGAACAGAACTGCAAATGTATACTATTGTTGAACAAAGCAGATTTAATTAAAGAGTATGAAAGGAAATGTTGGGCGGAGTATTTTACTAAAGAGGTAAGTTAGCATTCTCAAGTTGTCGAACATCAAAGCGTACAAGTCATATTCCGGAACTTAAATTTAAAAAAATCACGTTTACAGTTGAGGTTGAACAACTGGCCGCGCACAATGTTTGCTGCTTGAATCTCGATACTCGCAAACATAACAGACATGTTCCATCTTTAAAAGCAGAAATATATGAATAAAGATCTTTTATTGTTCCAGAATGTTTCCATAATATTCTTCTCAGCAGCTAAAGAAACAAATAAAGATAAAATATCAGAAGAAAATGAAGAAGAACTGATCAATGAAGAAACAGACTCGGAAACAGATTCAGCAATTTCCGACAATGAAATCGACGAATTAGATGAAGATAGCAATGAAAAAGATGCCTTAATTTGTGCAGAGGAAGACATTAAATTGTTTAAGAAGCAATTAGGAGATCTTGACAAGGCTGTGTGTAATACTGCTGATAAAATAGATAGGATTCAGGAAATTCTAGATAAGGTTGTTGAGAATTTAAGACTAGGTAAGCCTATTGAAGACTATCCTGCTCCAAAAAGTTCTGAAAACAAAGAAGATACATTAGAAAAAGAGAAGGAAGATAATGTAAAACAAAATTCGCCAGAAAATGAAGAAAAAGAAGCGAATTCGTCAGAAAGAGTCGAAAATGAGAGTAAAATAGAAAATTCACATGAAATATTTGACCGGGAGAAACTTCTGGCAGTTTTGAAAAAAGAATATGTGGATAGGTTAAAGAATCCACCCAGGTTGACTGTAGGCATGATTGGTTATCCTAATGTAGGAAAATCTAGTACTGTCAATGTTTTAATGCAGATTAAAAAGGTGAGTTATCTTATGGCCTTTTTCATGAAGTTTGTTTCAGTTGTTTTTGAATATTGTCTATGGTTTAGTAATGGAACTGTTTGAATAAGGCTTACTCTAGGTAATGCTTATAGTTACGTAAAAAAAAATAAGCTTGTAATATCAATTGCATGGTTTCTAACTTGCATAATAAATGTTAGTCTAAAATCACCAATCCGCCTTGAGTAATCAAAGTGATCAACGCTCGTGCCTTCTCTGTATGAGAAGAGGCCTTTGCCCTGCAGTGGGGCAATAATAGGCTGTCATTATTATTATATTGTTGAATACTTCTTCATGCATACTTCATATAATTTCTTTCAGGTCAGTGTAAGCTCAATGCCGGGTCACACACGACACATACAGTCCCTGATCTTAGACGAAGACATCGAGTTGTTGGACTGTCCCGGCTTAGTGTTGCCAGCTTACGCCGTCACACCGGACCTGCTACTAACTGCTGTGTTGCCAATTGATCAGGTTCGTATAGCTTGGTAGTTTTTTGTATAACCTAGTTCCTTAAAAATATAGGAGTTATAGAAAAATATAGACATAGAGGATTGAATGAACAATACCTTAAATAAAACAACTCTTTTTATTAAAGCATTTATTTTACAATTTTCTCCGTAGATGCGCGCCCATGAAGCAGCGATGGCGCGTCTCTGTCAACTGGTCAGCAAACACACGTTCGCAGATAAATACGGACTGTTATTACCGGACGACGGTTCCAACGATCCTGATTACAGGCAGATACTTACTGCGCATGCTTGTCAGTATAAATTATTTGAAAGTAATGTTATTAATTTAGATTCTTTAGAAGAATCATGTGTAAGAAGCCCCCCCCCCCCACGTAGTGGACCGCCGACCTGGTGAAGATCACGAGAAATGCTGTAAATAAAATTCCATTTCAAAGGCCTCTCATACAGAGAAGGCACAAGCATTGCACACTTTGATTGAGGAACTTAGGAATTTCATATGAGCTAAATAATTTGTTTACCGAACCCTCATCCTCATGCATGATAGGCGGGTGTCTTAAGGTACGATTCCGAACCGCGCTGCACGCAGCAGTGCTGCCGCAACAGTGCTGTCGCGGCACTACTGGTCCCCATACAATCTCTCTAAGAGATAACATTCCGAGCTGGGCAGCAACTGCAGGCAGCACTGCTGCGCGACATTGTGCAGTGCAGCGTGGTTCGGAATCAAACCTTTAAGCACATTACGATATACATTATTTATTTCTCCAGTCAACAGAGGCTTCATGACGGCTGCCGGTCAGCCAGATCAGTCCCGATCAGCTCGTATCATGCTCAAGCAAGCGGCCAGCGGAGTCCTACACTGGGCTCAACTTCCACCCGGCTGTGCCCCGCAGCCCCTCGAGGATATGTTGCAGGAGAGGAAGAAGAATGAGAAGAGGAAACCTACTCCTAGAGAAGCGAGAATGGTTGAGGTTAGTTGAACTGTAAATCCATGTTAAGATTTCCATGTAGATTACTAGATAAACTACCAAGCGATACGAATCCAAATATTTTATGTAATCTACAATCTTTTATCTATACATGTAAAATGCTTTATCCTGAATGACTGACTGACTGACGGATCAACGCACAGCCTAAACCGCTGATCGTAGCGATCTGTAACTTGGAGGGTGTGTTCTTTGCATGACGTAGGCATCCGATAAGAAAGGATATTGCGAAATTTTACCCATTAGGGAGTGAAAAAGAGGGGCAAACTTAAAACAAAAATAAAAACAATAAAAAATCATGCCTCGTTGGTCTAGTGGTCGCAAGCGCGACTGCTGTGCATGAGGTCTTGGGTTCAATTCCCAGGTCGGGCAAAGTGTTATTGGGTTTTTCCATCAAAAATTTCTCAGTAGCAGCCTCGGAGTCTGGATTTGTGCCCGGTTGATGGCAATAGGCTCGCCCCCTATTACATGGGACTAAAAACATAACTGGCGAAATGTGGGTGTAATGTAATGTAATGTATAATGGGTACACCTCTGCCTAACCCTTCGGGGATTACAGGCGTGATGTTATGTTATGTGTTATCCTATTAGAACCATTTTCGACTTCTACGCAGACGAAGTCTCTAGTAAAAGCTAGTAATATTATAAAGAATTTGTTTGTTTTATCGCTCTAATCTCAAGAACTTCTGAGACGACTGAGACAATTGGTAACAATCTCTTTGCGTTCTTTTTAATGCTAGTTGTTAGTATAAAGTAAGACGAGAAAAGGATACGGTGCGGTGGGGGGTAACTAAATCCTAATGGTCAGTTCTATAAAGCGCGTAGGAAGGTAAAACATTTTCTAAAACACATGTAACAGTTTACAAGAATACGCCCACTTAGCGATGCCGCTATTCATCAGCAGACATTTACGAGCTGACATCAGTGATTAACTCCAGAACAGATATAGTTCAAACTGCCCATTCACTTAAACAACTCTTCACTTTTGAAACTAATGCTCCGTTTAATGTACACTCAAGTGCATGAATATGTACCGGGTAAATGCGGGTTACTTTAAACCTGTATGGATACTTTAGCTTAATACTGAAAAAAACATTTGACCAGAACTTCCCGCATGTGTATGAATAACGATATTCTTTTTTAATTCGAGATTCATTTTCAATTCCAATTATATTAATTTTTCTGTTATTTTTTAAGAGATCAGAAGGTTAAAACGTTTTTCGTTTCGAGACAAAATTTCCGTACAGGGTTAAAGTAACCCACATTTACGGTATACACTTTACAAAATTCGATTTTTTCTTTGGGCTAATTTTTCAACCGTCAGATAAATTTTATCCAAAGAATGACAGTTTGACATATTTTTCTATATACCTATCCCTTAGTAAAGTAACTAAACGAATGCAACTTTGGCATAAAACGTTTGCGTTCTGTACAAGGTTTTAATTTGCTGCGCATCTTTTAGTAGGTGCAATTGTTAATGAACTAGCTGTTGTTCGCGGCTTCGCTCGCGTTAAATTTGATCAACTTAGTTTACTCCTACGTTTTTCCTGTAAACTTTGGACCCCCGCTTCATACCATAAGGGGGTGAATTCATTTGAAAAAAGTCCTTTCTTAGCGTACGTTTACCCCTTAACTCCTCTTTTACCCCCTAAACCTGCTTAGTGACGACCTGGGGTTGTGACAAAGCAGTTGTCCACAGCACAAAGCTGTGGTTAAACGACGGTAACGACGGTGGTTTACACATTGGGTCGGATCGGCAGCTACTAGTGTGAACAGCTACATCGACAGTCAGTTAACGGTAAAACTGTCGGTCCGTCTTAATTTGAACCAGCTTTAAAAGATGCGTAGTGAACTAAAAGACAGCTTGTATTCTTAATTCTCTTCTCTTCTTGTATTCTTATTCTTATTTCAATAAAAATATTAGGAAATAAAAAAACAACCGCCCTATAAAAACTACAAAATAAAAAATAACTTTAGCTTCGAAGTCGGCGGCTTCGGTTTTGTTTCTTGTTATGTAGGTATTTTTCACTTTTTAGTGCTTGTGTTTTAATGTTTGAAATCCTTACAAAAGGCCCTTTCAAACAATACCTCACAAGATATATTTAATTTTGGAAAGTGATAGGAGGGGGGTTGACTTACCCCCTCCCCACTTCCTTCTGTCAGTCATCGACTACACGTATAAACAAAGCAATTTTTATCGTTGCGACGGTTCTGCTGTGATCCTATAATGAGTTCCATATCTCCGAAGTTCAGCATCAGATCATGACAATATAATATTTCTATGGGACCAATTTGGAAGTATACTCTTTCAAACAAAAAAAGAAATCATCCAAATCTATTCATAATTGGCGGAGTAATCGTAGAACATATATACAAAAAAAAAAACATACGCGCCGAATTGAGAATCTCCTCCTTTTTGAAGTCGGTTGGAAATTGCTTAAAAATGATGTTTATGTTGATGACTGTACTGCCCTCATTATCTCCCATACAGTGCAGTTAACCTCAATAACGGTTATTATAACTCATGATGGATTCATAAACAGCCCATTTGCACGTCGATATCCAATAGAAAGTGTTTAAAGATGTTGATAGAATCTATAAACTCATTTTAAATTAAACCCATCTCGAAACTGATTTAAGTAGTTGAGTCGGTTGGGTAAGAAGTAAGGAGTGGTAGTAGTCTATGAAGGAGCGTCTGAGATGTACCACCAACACATACATACATAACATCACGCCTGTAATCCCTGAAGGGTTAGGCAGAAGTATACCCATCAGTAAACTCACATTTCGCCATGTATGTTTAAGTCCTATGTAATAGGGGGCGAGTTTATTGCCACCAACCGGCACAAATCCAGACTCCAAAAGTGGTATTGAGAAATTTCTTATGGAAAATCCCAATAACACTTTGCCCGACCTGGGAATCGAACCCAAGACCTGGAAATTGTTTTCCTTACTCCTCCGCTGTTCTTTTCTGATTAATTTTGTTGCGGGATCTAAGACAGTTGAATTGTATCTCCGGCACTCTTCGAGCGTTGTCTCGGCGCTTTTCTGGTGTTTGCCACTGTTAATTCTGGCTTTCTGTAGTTGCAGAGGCTGGAAAGTGTGGCGGGCTTATCCTTAAAAATAAGAAAGCGTTTAGTCTCCACAATTTTTATAACAATTTCATAATTTCAGGGCTGGCTGAACAAGTCCAACGAAATCGACAAGGCGTTCTTTGCGATGCAGAAAAGTGCAGCTCACGTAAAAGGAAAGCCTGTCTTTGGGTATGAAACTGTATAAAATATTATATCCTTTAATTTAATTGTATTTTTAGCTATAAATTAAATTATCAATTAAAACGGAGAAATAAAAACAGACAAATAAAAAAAACACAAATGCGAAAAATAAAATAAAACTTGATCTTAATAACTAAGCTCAATTCTTTATTAAACAAGTTCAGTCTATTTGAAAATTTTTCTTGTAATTTTAACACCTTATTAATCTTTGTTTTTAATATATATTTTATATTAGGTATATTATTTTTCTAGTGCCTATAAAATGTTGTATAGAAATTCTATGTATACTGTCTGATTCAAAATTCCTATTCGTTTTGTTTATTGACAGCAGTGTGAATAATGATGTGCTTACATTCCTGTCTCTCTAGTTGAGCTTAAATCAATATTATCTTACTGTGTGCCAAATCAAAATGAAACATCGCACAAGAATTTCAATGTATCGTTGCCTTAGCAAGCAACATTGCTCGTGCACGAGGTGTTCATGGCTAAGTCGCACGCGTCGATCTATCAGGTTAAGCTACGCTTGCTGGGGTTGGTCCGTGGATGGGTGACCATCTTTATACATCGAGACTCCTCCGTGCCTCAAAATGCACGATAAGCCGTTGGTCCCGGCTGTCATACGTTGATCTTTGACAGTCGTTACGGTTCGACAAAATCTCGAAAGTCTTACCAAGGGATATCGTGTTATCCAATTTCAGGGCTGTGGAGGTCAGATAGGCAGTCATACATGTAAAATACTGGTATTTAGCTGCATTCGGTTAGACTGAAAGCCGACCCCAACATAGTTGGGAAAAGGCTAGGCAGATTGATTGTTGCCATAGCAACATGACTAAGCCACTCTTGCAGTAAACGTTCTGACCTCCAAAACAGAAAGGTGCATTATAAAAATGTATCCCAGTTATAGTTGGCAGAGATGAAAGATATCTACGTTATTATCAATTAGAGTCGAAGGAAACCTAAATAAACTTCGCGAAAACGAAATGGCCAGCCTGGATGCACGCCAAGTGTTAATTCATAAAGTTTGAGCATCTTTATGATCAGCGTTAACTGTCGCGAAAATTGGTATCTAACCTCGTAAGACCCGGCCTTTTCGAAACCAAATAAACTATGTACAGTCAGCAAAAGAGATAGTTATGCAGGGTCAAGAGATTTGGGAGCGGTGAGTGCTTATGCTAATCCCGCATCCTTGGCCATAGGCAGAGGTGGAAAACTGCGGTGGTTTTAGCCGGTAAGAGTACGGCATGCCCCTCTGTCACCCCCACGACGGAGGAAGTCCATGAGGATTTCCACACCATGAGGTTTTCCGACCCTGGATATCTATTTCATTTGTCGACTGTACAGTCGCAAACAAAATTAAAAGGACAAAATAAACAAGCGCTACTTTGAACTAGTCAGACGGCTTAATTAACTAAAGACAATATTTATGAGACTGTTCAACTGTGTTCATTTATACATACATTTAATTAAATACGCTTTCAGTTTTCACTTGCGTAGTTGACTGTACAATACGCGTCACGAAAGATGAGTCTTGACGCACCACACAAACTTTATTATTTCGTAATCAATATTATAATACTAGCTTTTGCCCGTGACTACGTCCGCGTGGAACTTGTTTATATCGTACTTGCATACAAACTTCCACCCCCCTTTTTACGCCTTTGGGGGTTATTTCCGGGATAAAAACTATTCTATGTCCTTCCCCCGGTCTTAAACTATCTCAATAAAAAATTACTCCTAAATCGGTTTAGCAGTTTAAGCGTGAAGAGGTAACAGACAGACTCACTTTCGCATTTATAATATTAGTATGGATTGTTAAAATTTTTAATCTAAATGTTATCGAAATATCCCTGAATAGACACAAATTATGGATAAGTATTTCGTACATCGATACCTGCGCAAACTCCCCTTTACTGACGCTTGTCAAGTCTCATCTTTCGTACCGCGTATTAAACTTATCCGAAAGTTTATTATAATATTACGACAGCGCGGAATCCGCGTGGGCATAAAAAATGTTGCTGTTATGAAAGCCTAATGATGATTTATTTCTTAGCCGAAATAAACTTCCTACTTGTCTTAAAATAGTTCCAATTAATTATTATTGAAAATGAGTCTTATGTCCTAAGATACATGGTGTATTTTGTTACAGCCTTGTTGGAGCGCAGACAGCGGAGAATCAACTCAGCAAACCCTGGAAGCAAGAGAAGAAACACGCAAATAAAAATAAGAGAGAAAAGTTGAGGCGGAAGTATGCACACTTAGATGAGCACTGATGAAAGAATGAGACGGAAATATGCGATGTTCCTGTGAGTGAGAGGGATGTCAGTATATTCGTGTATTGTGGACGAAGTCTTGTTAGTTGTTTTAAGCTGTCATAAGCCTGGTATTCCATCTAAACCAGGCTATAATACTTTTCGCATATTGTTGTTGGTAATATATGTAAAGTTTGCCTTGTATCTTGAAAAATGCGAACAAAAATAAAGGAAAAAAATGCATTTAATGTGAAAGCGGTTGTTTTTTTTCTTCAATCTTTAGTTTTGACAGCTGGAAGATAAATTTTGTGCATTTGCCAAAAGGGATGTACATACTTTAGTTTTTTTTTTTCGAATCCATTATAGTGAAGGAATTTGTTTGTTTTTTTGTTTGAATGCGCTAATCTCCGGAACTGCTGGTGTGATTATAGAAATTTTACCTAGCTAGGTTCATTATCTATGAGTGCTACAAGTCAATCATCATCTTCCTGCCCTAGCCCCATGTTACTTAGGGTCGGCGCAACACGTTTTCTTCTTCCATTCTGTCTTGTCAGCCGTCATGCTATCGCTGACTCCCTTTTCTTTCAATCATTGTTCACATAATCCATCCATTTTCTTCGGTCTTCCTCTTCATCAGGACAATATCTTATTGTTTAAAAAATTTGGGATCCGTAAGAAAAATTAGAAGGCCTAAATAAGTATGTGTGTGGGTCAGTCGTGATTTTCATGTGTAGCTCTTGACTTAATATGTTGCTGTAATGAGAGCTGTTCTGTAAAATGCATCAATTAATTTATTTTATTTTCACAACAAAACTATTATTACAGGTTAGGTTAGGTAATTTCTGTTGTTGGAGTTTTAACTCTCGGCCAAGCGCCAAGCGTTGAAAATCTAATAGGGGGCAGGACAAAGTAATATTCAAATGATACTTTTTTATGAGACCCTCTGATGACACTTATGTTAGGGTTTGACAGCTGTCAAACACGATGACAGCTAACCTCAAGGTCACTTAAATTCTTCCAGGACGAATTTTATAGAATATATTGGATCAAATTGCGCCATCATACCTAGATTTGCGCCATAAAACCCATTCACTTGCAGTCTTTATTCCTTCTACCTGCACCAGATGGAGGAATCGCTTTTCGTCTATTTCATCGTTCGATTTGGAATTTTTCGCGCGTTTGCATGTGATAGGCAACAGTAGAGTTTTAAATTCTAGAATACCTTTGTGTAGACTAAACATGAAGTCAGTTAAAGATTGACAGATCTATATCAGTACCTAGTGATCCAAGATTACAAATAACAAGGTTATTCTTGCGGCGCTGCTTGCTTTTGCCATTTTATTTTTCAAATGTTCACATCGTGTGCATTATTATGACCGCAATAACGAGAAATAATTAAAGTTACAGGGGGTCTCAGCAATGGGGGTAATAGCAAACTGACAAGGCCACTGATTTGACCAACTCAATTGACTATTTCCTTGATTTCAAAGCTTCTAAAAATCTAATTTTACAGTAGGTAAATTAAAATTTTCACGGGTTTTGAGAGCTAAATTAAAGTGTTATTTTTTTTTTAATAATCTTTGAATTATTAGCTAATGGAGTCTTCTTTGAAAATGCACTATAGGACCTCGAAGTATCCACCTACCATAATTTCGTACCAATATTCCTTCACCAAAGCGTGTGTTTAAGTCAATATTTAACAAAATTATTAATAGTTTCATTACACATTGACGGCTGCATCTGGCGTTCGCGTCACAACATGTAAATGCAGCTTTTTGGGTAATTCTAAGTAATAGTCGTTGCAATTACACGACGTGCCAGCGTAACTCATAATGAGTACACTATGTACTAGGTACTTATAATAAACACGTAGTTTCACAAATATGTGAAGCATTCTTATGGCGTAACTCTGGCCCAAATCCCTTGATTTACTGCGCCCGAGCTAATTTAAGACAAGTGCTCGATTTTGCGTTGGGCTGTAACGTGACGACATCAATCACGGCACCCCCACGTGGGGTTCCTTCCTGACAGATTGTAGGAAATACGATAAATTGTTTTATGAACGGTCGAACGTTTAGTTGCTATAGTTTGACCAAAACCGCTCTGTACCGTTACCTTAGGTATAGTTTGACCGGAACCGCTGTACCGCGCGTTAGGTGTGCGCGGAGAGACGGGGGGAGTATCGGCCGCTTACTGAAATAAAAAGTATCCTATGTTATCCAGAAAATGGGCTATCTACATCTAAACATCTTCACGAACTTTCACATTTATAATATTAGTAGGATTACTTATGCATTTAGGTGTCCTTGTAGTTCGTGACTCTTTGGTCTCGGCTGATACGGTTCGCGGCTCGGTTGGTAACAGGCAATTTCAAACGGAGAATAGAAGTAAAAAACCTGGAAATATAAATTACAAAAGTAACAGTATTTTTTTTTTAATATTTCTATACAAATAAAATGCTTTGTCCTGAATGACGGATCAACGCACAGCCTAAACCGCTGATCATAGAGACCTGCAACTTGGAGGGTGTGTTCTTTGTATGACGTAGGCATCCGATAAGAAAGGATTTTCCGAATATATGTAGGTACCTATAGATAATACCTACCCAGATTATTCCAACAGAATACAAACTATAATATTTTTTTTTAACTATCCTCTCAGTAACTAGTTTAAGAAACATAATGCGTATTCATAAAATAAAGATAACTTCTTTATTCACAAATTCATCCTAATAAAATATCTTCAAGCTATTTCGCTTTACATATTCCAATAACATGCACACTATTATTTTACATGTCTCATAATGTGTTCCGAATACAAACTGAAATAAATCTATCAATACTGAATATTCCACACTTAAAATGAATCACTCGATAAGCGCTCTGACTGAAGTTGTGTAGTTATAAATCATGTACGTTCAGAAAGAAATTCGCGAAATTCCAACGTTAGCTAAATAAAAAAAAAAACACTGGAATCTGTGGTGTGAATCTCTATGGTTTTTTGGATTGATAGAAAAGTAGTAGAATCTGGCCAACAAAAGCTGACTTAAAAGGGCGGCAATTTCAAAAATCGTAGCGAAAAAACAAAGACGATGCAAAATGAAGTTGATATTAAGTTTTTATACCTACTATTAAAAAGTAGAACAGTTATAGGTATACCTACAATTCAGTTTATTCGGTAATGGGCAAATTTTTCAGTCGTCAGTTAACGGAGGGATAAATATGGCGATTTGACAGCTTTTGTATAGAAAATATGTCAAACTGTCATATTTATTTTTTTAATAAAAGTTATCTGGCTATTGAAAAATCAGTCCTAAAAGTGGCAGTTCTCAGCTGTATTTTTTTTAAAACAGCTGCCGTTTCTTGTGACCAGCTTTTGTTGACCAAACTCTAGTAGTGTTTTTATGAAAATGGAATAGATAATCTTGGACATTTAACATAAAAAAAACCGGTAAAGAGCTTGTACTTTCTTCCCTTTGGTACTTCTTCCGAAGAGTAGTGACTCGTTGCGATGGCTCGGAGGAAGTTCTCATAAAGGAGACCTTTTCGCTTTGCTGTTGACGTACTCTTAATAATCAGCAGCAAAGCGGAAAAAGACAAATTTATGGAGAACTGTTGCTTCTTTCTTCTGCTTCTTCTTGCTTGACGCTTCTGTTCGTCGCCTCCTTGTGATACATGTGTCGAGTTGCTTTGGACAGGTTAGTAAGGACATAATAAATAACAACAGTGCGATATGTCTATAGCCGCTATAACAACGTACATAACCTCACCTAACCCACACCTTCCACACCTCTGCCTAACCTTTCAGGGAATACAGGCGTGAGCCTGGCGGAATGGTCAAAGCCGATGTACCCACCAGTACTAGAGTCTAGAAAATCTAGACTCTGAGGCTGCTACTGAGAAATTCCTGATGGAAAACCTCATGCTTAGCAGTAGCGCTTTGCGACCACTAGACCAACGACTGCTGTATGACAAGTAATAAAATAGATTTTTTTGTTCGGTTTGTGATAAAGTACGGTGAAACTGCCCGCATACCCAGTCACCTGCACACGTGAGGACCTAATGACTGCGTCAGCGGATGGTGTTAAGGGAGCTGAATACTGGGCCAAACAAAAAATTTAACAAACATTATAGGTACGTATCCATATTTGCCATCGATACGCCAAGAAGAAGACTAAAACCCTTTGCGTACGAGTCCGAATTGCACTTGGCCGGTTATTTTTTCATCTACCTCCGTAATACTCAAAGAATTTTTCACCGGCAAACCCAAATAAAACCGTATGTTAAACATTATTACCGAGAAAATAGTTCTTGGCTAACGCACGTAGGTACCCTATTTATAGCGTGTTGTATATCATTGCACGGAAAATGTAAACAAAATTACTGTTTGTGTAAATATATACGAGTTTAACGCGAAGGCCGGACGATGCGGACTGAAGTGGGATTCAAAAGATGGGAGGTGAGTACCGGTTACTTTATTGCGGTAGAATTTTGGAAACTGGATGTTGGGAATTTAGCTGACATTTCTTAATTTTTTGTAATCTTGTGTACCGATTCAAGTTAGTTGTTTTAATATTTGAATATTTATATGTTTGCTTTAGTTGTTTTAATATTTCAAGCCCCACATAATGAGACATAATTGATTATATCTATTGTTTTGTCATACCGGTGTGAAAGCCGGGCCTTTAAACGTCAAAAAGTAAACGGTAAACCGAAACCCCAATTTCTCAATGTTCAAAATCTAATATAAGTACTTATAAAGTTTTATTTGATCGATATCCTATAAACAAAACATTTACATTACCTACATGTCGAGTTGACTTTTAGAAGAATAAAACAATAGCTGCTCTGTCCAAATCAGTCCATTATTTTAGGTGTCTGTAGGCGGTAAAATACATTGGCGGTGACCAACACACATTAAAGTGAAAATTATTATCGTAATTTTAGCTTATCTTAAATACTGATTTTGTCAATTTATCATAAATTATTACCTACTTTCAGGCCTATTTTTGGATTTATTTATATAAGAAATCCTTCTTTTATGTCATCACATTATCCCTAATGTCATCATTCCGAACGGCCATTTTTAAAAAGAAAACGTTTAAATGGCGGAATGGTGGTAAAGAATTAAATGTTTATTTGATGAAAAGGCAAAAACATGCAATCAGTCTTGTAGTGCCATTACAGAAGACACTTTTACGATCGGATAAAACAAAAGCTGTATATTTCAGGGATGCCCTATGCCTACAGTTATAAAGAAATCGTAAAATTGTCAAGAAACTAAAGAGTATTTGTTCGAATAATGAATGCTGCCATTTGAAAAATTGTTTTGATATTGGTAGTAGGTATTAACTTAGTGTAATTACTGCTATGTCGTACCTATTACTCCCAGAATCGAAAGTTTTGGTAGTCTACGCGGGTGGTCGCCCGCGACTTTGTCTGTGTCAAAGTTGATATAATTATGTATTATCCTACGGGAACGAAAAGAAGCGTATGTGGTAATCCATCTATCTGTATGCCTTTTATGCAGATCCGTTTAGCCGTTCTGGCGGGATTGACTAACAAACATCCACTCATCCAAACTTTCGCATTTATAACAGTAGTTAAAGTGATACCTAGGAATAACAAAATGAAACGGGTAACAGTAAACTTACGTAAATTTTATCCTAGTAATGTAACCGCATTTTTAAATACATGCCCAAAATAACCCAAAGATATAACCCTTATTACTTATTTGCATTTTGCATTTATTCATAAAAGTGAGAAAAAAATCGTCAATCCTGAAGGAATTTTGCGGCACTCGATATGACAGAGTTAAAAATCTGTCTTCCCATAGAACTATGGGATACTTTAGTCATAAAAAGTTTCTAGCGAGTAGAACCACGATCATCTAGTAAAATAATAATTTCTTCGTGTAATATTATAATTCCTAACTTTGTTATTAAACTGGCTTGTTTCCAACGTAACAAATCCAGGTGTTCTGAATTTGACCGTTTTATTCCAACATTTTATATTACAAATGTATTTTTATACAGTCTGGCTTGATCGAAGATCGAAATAGTACAAGGTTGATCTCTAAATAATCAAAAGCTTCGAAGGAAAGCGTAGGATTGGAGTACAGATGAATTTATAATCTGTCCAGACCAGATTGTAGGTAACGAATGTATTCGTAAATTACATTTTCTCTTGATAAACAATGGATATTGCCGTTGGCGCAGTGGCTGAACGATTGGCTGTTAAGCTGCGTGTCGCTGGATCGTTTCCCGTATCTACGAAACGAATATTTGGCCTACAGATAGTCGTTCCGGGTCTGGCTGTCTATATGTGAGTTTATATGTTTTTGTAAACGCACCCACGACACTAGAAAATATCATAGTGTTCTTTGTAATGGTGATCGTAAAAAAATACAATTTTTTAACGTTTATTAATCACAATAAAAACAGTGTACAATATTTTTTTAAGTCCTAACTTCAACCATCGCGGGTTTAACAGCGGTATGGCCATATACACATATGTGTATTTTTTAACAATATTTACCTAGTTAGAATAATATTTTTTTAACCTACCCGATATAGTTTAATACATAATAATTATATTACTATAGCTATCTGCCCGCCAGTCGCATGAAATATTCTTTGTGACCTATTCTCATATTGACCACATATTACTCGGAAACGAGCTACTGACCGACTCGCATATGACACAGTAATTTACAAAATGCACACGCTGCGAGTAGCTTCACTGCCGTAAGTACCTTTTTTTTTTAGGTGATAAAAATAATCAAATGACTCCTTCCGCCCTGGGTGGGGCGGAACGGACTGTCAGACTTTTACTGACTAAAAAAACCACCCTGTTCCTTCTGTTGCCCTTTACGTTCCGGGGCCATGGTATCCTGTTAAGACGTCCCTCAACCTTGGCACGTCCCTCAACCCCGGCTGCCGTAAGTACCTGGGCCTCAGCTTGCAAACTAGCTGGAACTGTGTAACCAAGTCCTAAGGTTTACTACTGGTAGCCAGCGGTTTCACTCGCATCCTAGAGGAACGTCTAGTAGAAAAATATTCTGTGTTTTGATCCATTCATGATATTGTCTATCTGTATGCCAGACTACATTCCTATCTGTTCAGCCGTTTTATGCGTGATGGAGTAGTAAAACATCTGAACATTTTCACGACCTTCACCATTTATAATATACACATACATATAATATTACGCCTGTAATCCCCGAAGGGTTAGGCAGAGCTGTACCCATTAGTACACCCACATTTTGCCAGTTATGTTTAAGTCAACAACCGGGCTCAAATATAGACTCCGAAGCTGCTACTGAGAAATTCCTAATAGAAAACCCCAATAATACTTTTGCAGACTGGGAATTGAACCCAAGGCCTCATGCTCAGCAGTCGGACTTTGCGACCACTAGTCCAACGAGGCAGTATATTTAAATTAAAATAAAACAGGAGCCATATCCATCTTTTATAAGCTTTTGCTTCTCAAATTTAAGCCATTATAGGTAGGGACAGTTAAAATTTACCAAAATCAGATACTTAGTGATAAAACGACCGTTTTTAGAAAGTTAGAAGCGAGTTTTCAATTGATTTAAAAGTGATTGTATGTTGCTAAGCCCCGAATTTTCAAACGACACTCAAACAAGTCATTTTTAAGTATAATATTTCAGACAGAAATAAACTTAAAAATGACTGGCACTTTAGGGTGTACCCTAAAGTGCCAGAGATAGCAAAAGACTTAAAGGTGACTTAAGATTGAGTTGCGTTTGAGAATTAAGCCGTAAATCTCCTTGGTCACTCCAAATGAAAATTAACTTTATTGAAACCTTACTTAGAATTTTGAATCTAACGGCAACAGTACCTAGCTAGTAACCTACCCACATTCACATTCATTCATTTCTATTAACCAACTCTGAATTACTGAATCACTGAGACACCGCGATTTTTGACGTCACAGCTGGAATCTGATGATAATTTCATCTCGATGACACCAGAGACAGGTCAAGTAAAATTTAAAATTTTGATAAACCCTTGACGGCGGCCATCTTGTACCGATTTTTATCAAACATAGCAAAGAACACTCTCCACTAATACACTTTTCAAATAATAAAAAAAAAAACAAAATTCATAATCAGTTCATCCGTACGGGTGGTCGGGAGGTACGATGCCACAGACAGACATACACACAGACACGTAAAACTTATAAATCGCCCCGTCGTTTTTGCTTCGGGGGTTAAAAATTTAATGAATCCTTACAGAACCTCTTAACATTTTTATCACTGATCACCGAATTACTCTGTCTTACGCTGGTTAAAAGAGCAAGACAATTAAAAGTATAAAACTAATTGCAATTTTATGTACCGAACGCGATAATTAACGAAGTGCACTTTACACAAATTTTTCGCATTGTGAATATTTCGGAACGTTTCCGATGTGGGTTATTCGGGCTATTACTTCGGCAATGCGCAAACGCAAGCGTTAAAATGTGCGCCCGCGCCGCCCGCCTCCAACAGATCTACTAATACATTTTTCTTTTGGAATTCATGGAGTCATTGAACGTCGAGAATTTTGTGTTTGACGGGAAAATATCTTCCTACACGTGCTTGAGAACAAAAGAATAACTTTTATGTGGGTTTTTTTTACAAAGATTTTGACTATCTTTGTAAGATTTACATTATCTACACACTTGTATTTCTAGTCTAGTTTTAAAATACCTCACTCAAAAGTTAATGTAAATAATCAACGGAACTTTCCTTGAAGTAAAAGCGTTCTTCAGAATTTGTTCTCTGTAGCATGATAGCATCAGTGATTTATTGAGAAAATACGAAGATCTAGGTACATTCCGTTGCGTTTTTTCTAGACTCTATACTTTATAGCTTTCATTATTCTGTAAGAAAGCATACTGGCAATTCACCAATCACTATGTTTTATTGTTAACACAATTGATCAGGTACAAAGTAGGCTAATTCTTGGATTCTTGAAATATTTTATCTTGTGTTTTTTTTTTCTAGACAGGAATTGATATTCTGTTTGTACTATTAGCTTGTTGATTTAATACTGTGTTAATAGAACCCACTTAATTGTTGAATAAAAAGTAAAACATACTCAGAGCATAATAAGAAACATAGCACATTTAAATTTATTTAATCAACGTTTAAATGCAAGGATGATAGTGTTTTAAACATATTGCCAACGAACTCCTAGCACTTAAACTATAAAAAAATGATAATTAAAAAATAATAAAAAATAATACTGAAGATCTCAAACCAAAATTATATTATATGGCTGACTTATTTCAGAATTTTTAGGTTTCCAATGGAAAGCCACGGTGGCCCTTTAATAGACAGACGTTATCGTCATCGAAATGAGATGGAAAGAAAACGGTCAAAGGTAACTGACTAAGGTCGAAATTCACCCGGTGTACGTATTTTATCTGTGGAATAAATTTGACGTCTGTCACTTTTTGTACAGAGTAACTGTTGCAAATTAAAAATTTGTTTACAGGATATCTTTTCAATAAAAGTTTGGCGAAAGCTCTAAAAATGTCTAAAAGAAGTAACGTAACGAAGTCTTTTTAAAAAAAATTTCACCACACTAGATCCTACGACAATGATGTTGACATGAGTGACCAAAAATATGACAACATCATTAGACATTGACGTTTTACAATTACATAGTGTAAATATTTTAAGAGTAGGCGTAAAAAAAAAGAGTAATTTTACTCGGACAGAAATAGCACGATACTAAATTAAAATAACACCACTACACAGATGTGTCACCGTGGGTATGTTAAAAAATAAGTCTTTTGACGTCATTGGTGAACTCTCGAACTAGACTTTTTACTGGTAGAACATTGGACACATGACATAACATCACGCCTGTTATCCCCGAAGGGTTAGGCGTTTAACCCATTAGTACGGTATGCTTTAGGGAAATCTCACCCCCTAGAGGCGCTTTTATACATTTCTAGGGGGTGAGATTTCTCTGAAGCGGTGTGTACACCCACATTTCGCCATTCATGTTTTAGTCCCATATAATAGGGGACTGCCTCGATGGTCTAGTGGTCGCAAGCGCGACTGCTGTGCATGAGGTCTTGGGTTCGATTCCCAGGTCGGGCAAAGTGTTATTGGGTTTTTCCATCAGGAATTTCTCAGTAGCAGCCTCGGAGTCTGGATTTGTGCCCGGTTGATGGCGATAGGCTCGTCCCCTATTACATGGGACTAAAAACATAACTGGCGTAATGTGGGTGTACTAATGGGTACACCTCTGCCTAACCCTTCGGGGATTACAGGCGTGATGTTATGTTTATGTATGTAATAGGGGACGAGCCTATTGCCCTCAACCGGGCACAAATCATTGAATAGAAGAGATAAACATGGCAAAGCATTTCTGCATTTTATATATCAGTCATGCAATATGTGTACACCATGATTGTTTATATAACCTATGTAGGAACCCCACTTACTTCTGATACGTATCCTAGGTTGCATCTTTTTGCGTTATTGTAAAATTCTGTTTTTAAAAGTGCACTTATGGAGTTTCTTGCCCTGTCTTCTCCATACAAAACTACCTTTTGTAAGGGGCAGCTAGTTTCAATCTTTTTTCTTCTATTTGACGTTCAAAAGTGCGTTTTTATGGCCTTATTGAAATAAATGATTTGACTTTGTTATATAAACCGTTTGTCGAGAAAGGTACACGCTACCTACGGGAGTAAGCAGTAACTAAAGATGCAACCTAACGCGGTGTACAGCTAGTTATACCAGAATACATATGACACAAATGTTAGAACGAAACGTAGTAAGTAATTAATTAATCGAAACAAATTGCTGAATCGATATAGCTTCCGCCTCTTCCCCAAAAGATTTGGCATCCTCGCAACGGAAGCACAAATGACGCAAACTGTAGTTTAGTCTCGATATTATTAGAACATGATATTTCTGTGATTTTCTGTAAATTCCGTGAGTGGGTCGTACATATCGGAGTATCGGAAACGTCATAGATCGATATTTTTTCTGTATTGAGGGCAGGGGCGTACTTACTGCCATATGAAAATTACTGGGCCCCTCAGCGACAGGAGCCCAGATCCGTGCAAGCAAAAAATCGTAAAATATTAGATTACTAAAAAAAAAAAATTGAAAATTATTATTTTTACGATTTTTTAATCTACTATCAAACTCTCACTCAAACTCTTAGGCTGTACGCTAAACTTCCCGGGAAAAACAAAAACATATTCTTCTTTTGTGAAAAATAAATACCCTCCACTTGGACTTCGCCGCAGTTAGGTAAAACTTAGAAGCCCGCAAGAAATAATTCAGGTCCCGTTTTGGGCACGCTACGCCACTGATCGTAGATGTTTATTTTTAATCGGTCCTAAGGAAATCCGTAGTCGATAAACTATTTCAGGCGAATTTAGGTTTGTTGACAAATTCGATAACTCCCATGCCGTTCACAGTTAGGAAACGGTTCAGTAATAGCTGGACGACGAGTTATGAGCCTGACGTGTTTCGGAAGAAGCCGTTTCATAGCAATCGTCGACTGCCATTTGTGAATTATAATTTCACGTAGGTATTTACTTTTTAGGAGCTATAAGATATACGGGATGTTAAGTTTTAACTTTCAAAATATATTTTTGTAAAGGTACGTAAAAAAAGTTGGAACTTTAACCTTCAACATCTCCGTAATAAAGTTTCTTTTCATATGTACCTACTAGCTGCCCGGCCCATGCGTTGCTGTGGCTCAGGTATGCAATCAAAAAATATTAAGACCAATAATTAAGATAAAAACTATCCTATCTCTCAAGTTGGATCGAACTGCACATGGTGTGCAAATTTTATTATAATCGGTTAAGTGGTTTAGGAGTCCATTGAGGACAAACATTGTGACACGAGATTTATATATATTATTAAGATTTATCGGGTGTCCCTTTAGATAGGTACATATTATGGGAAGTAATTTATCCTGTAGCTGCAGAAAACTGACAGGCTTTAAATACTACACGTTTCAAAATCCATTTAAAGACTTTTTCTCAGAAATCATCTGTCATTCTTCACATTTACAATAACGGTGTTCTCCCAAAAATAAGCGAACAGTTCAAAGATCAGTTAGGAGACTAGTCAAATTAGAAACGACTTACGGCCACGTGGATACAGATTGGTCCCGACGTTCCCTTTGACTGTGATGCAAGCAGACAGCTGTCGAGCCAAGGGAGACCCCACACTAAGCGCTGGCCCAGGGATAGCAAACCTTTATTTATTGATGAACGTGCCGTCACCCGTGTCAAAGTAAATATATTATGCCACGAGAATCGTAATTTTTTTAGAGAAATAAAGTACCCTTTATGCTATTCCAGACAATAATCTATCTCTGTGCCAAATTTCATTCATATCTGTTCAGCTGTTTTGGCGTGATTGAGTAACAAACATCTATGCACCCAAACTTTTGCATATAATTATGTAATAAGAGAAAAAAGGGCAATGAAGGGCCATCAAAGAATCTTGACTTAGTGATTTAATGGAGATCAATAAAACCTATGTCATGTGCTATTCTAAACAATAATCTATCTCTGTGCCAAATTTCATTCATATCCGTTCAGCTGTTTTGGCTTGATTGAGTGACGTACATCCATCCTTTCAAACTTTTGCATATTATTATGCAATAAAATAATAATATGGCATTGAAGTGCCATTGAATAATTTTGATTTACTGAGTGATATAAAGGAGAAAAATAAAACTAAGTAGATGCTATTTATTTGCAACTCGAAATGTGTATAATAATCGTAATGATAACTATTTTATGAACATTTCAAAAAAGAAAACTTAAGTGCGATTTCTGCTGTCGTTAATTATCGTATAAGATTGGATCAAATACCTATGCAAGTTATTTTTTTTTGTCGCGTGGCATTGGTTTGCCATCCCTGCATCGCTAACCCATTCATATAACCCGCATCTATTTCAGAAACCCAGAAAAATGTTTAGATATCCATGTCACCTATTTCGATCGCGACATTTTGATTTGATAGGTGCCACAGAAAGCTTGTAAAACTGATATTATAACGAGTTTTATTATTATTTATGTTGCGGTTTTCAACAGTTTTATGCTTCCGTCGATAGTGCAGATAAAGAAAATGGTTACGTGGATTTAGAGATAGACATTAAAAAGTCAGGTGTTATTTATGTTGTGGACAATTATGTCTAAAATAACGGATATAACATAACATAATGGATTACATTGTTACGATTTTTTTTTGAATGAATGATTGGGTTATTTCAGTACTAGCTAGACCCCCAACGATGAAATATTTCGCTACTACTAGCTACTATTTCACTAAAACAGTAAACCTACACGGTCAAAATGTAGATAGAACAGCTGTTCTTTTTTTGAATAACAGACTAAAAATGCTAACGCAGAGTAGTCTAAAAGAACTAAATAAAGACGTTCTGTTATAAAAAACAGTTCCAGAAATCTGTTACGAAACATGGTTATTTTAAAATATGTTACATTAGGTATATACATATACATGTTATATTATTTGTATTTTATACTTTTTTCCCATTATTCTCCATAAAAAACTAAAAAAAAAATTGAATCAAACAACTACATTCAAATAATTTTTCTTGTATAATGAAGTTAAAAAGATGGCTTAACTAAATATAAATGATTTGCCTTTGTCTTTGAATTACATTTGCATCAACGTAGGTTTAAACACAACGAAAAAAGTATTTCAGAAAACATTCATCTACAGTGGAATAAACAATGTTATGATAAACGGCTTTTGTTCGAAAGTGAGTTTTTGTGTGCATCTAAACAAGACATTATTAATCGCTTGTACCTACACAGACGTCCCGAATCACCCCTGTGAGAGAGCAAAAATATTTTAGCTGACGTCACCAAAAATTTTCCGTTTTATCTCAGCCAAGTTTGATTTTTACGAGAATATCTTTTGTATTGTCAGCTGTTTTTAACGTTGCAATGAAAGCAAAAGCTGTCATTTCCAACTGCAGCTTCAGGCAGGGACGGACTGTGAATTAGTGGGGCACAGGGCGAACACTACTTGCCATACCAAATTAATCGAACTAACGGGGTAGTGCTATAATGATGTTGTATACTTCATCTAGTTCTAGAAAAAAATTAGGACAAGTATTTGCCAAAAATAATTTATGCAAGCTAAGTTAGTTATTATAGTCGAGGCTAAAGTGCAATCTGCGCCCAAGGTGAGGACGTAAAGAGTTGTCAGCACAGGGACGGGGCCCCCAACGGGGCCAACGCCTGCCGGGGTTGCGGGACATCTTAACAGGATACCGTGGCCCCGGAACGTAAAGGGCAACAGAAGGAACAGGGTGGTTTTCTAGTCAGTAGAAGTCTGACAGTCCCTTTCCCTCCCACAAAATACGCTTTGTATATTTTTTATTTTTTAATTATGTGGTCTGAGGGCCCTTTATTTTCACGGGTCCCAGGGCTGTCACCCAAACAGCCTTTGTATAGTTCGACCCCTGGATTTAGACCTAATGCTGGTTGGCAATCGTCACAGATCTTTTTGTCTAGCGGATGTCTACAGACACAAGTATCAGATTATTTTTATTATGCTTTCAACATTACTTTTGACGTTGATGATCGCCCGTCTCCATGTCATTAATATTTTTTAAAACAAAAGACAGATGTCTTCATTTTAATTTTCGAATGACAAAATATGTGCATTTTGTCTTTGAAAGTCATGCCAATTGTTTCTTCGTAATGATTTAGAAAAGAATTATAATCTTGTTTCAACGATTTTTCTACTACATTCGATGAAAATAGGTTATTGTTATAAATCTCAAGTAAACTCTTTTCCCGAAAAATCTAACAACTGCTATGATTCAAATGTAAGAAAAAGCTCTATTCTTCGGAAGTAAATACGTAAAAATATGTGAACTTTGAAAAGCTCCTACGTAGATACAACTCGGTATGTATTTTAATAAAATCTACCAATGCAGTAGCCAAAATAGATAAAACGCAAGTGTGTTTCTGGGAAATAATTTAGAATGTGCAAAATCTTTTTAAAGTTCCATTTCTTGACCTCTTAATAACATTGGTTTTTAAAATCTACATTCTAAAAGAATAATCATGACAGAACATTCAAATCTAATGTAACTGTTCTCGTGAATTAATAAATCAATAGCAAAGCAAATAACAATAAATAATAATTGGATTCACATATTTTTGATGTTGTCAAAACGTGACGTCACTTTTTTGACAACTCAATTGATTGACTATTTATTGATTTCAAGGCCATTAAAAATCAAATTTGACTGTTAATTGAAAATTAATCAGGTTATCATGGCTAAATTAAAGTGTAATTTATATTAAGAATTTGTTTCTTGTAATTATTGGTTAATATTGTCAAATAACCATATATTATTCGATATTGTGTGGACGACTTACCATTTAAACATGAACGATATTATGAATGAACGCATGTGCACTCTCAAAATACACGTCTAATGAGTCGGACACAATTTATGTTTTAATGTCTACGACATGATGCTCATTCACTAACTCCGTTTAGTTTAGGATCACTGCTGCGATGTCGTTTATTGGCCAGTTAGAACTTGTAGAAAATAGCAGTGTTACGAATCTGATTTTGCTTAATCTTAGCACCTACTATTATAATGCGAATGTTCGGATGGATGTTTTTTCCTCAATCACACACCCTGCTAAACGGTGCTGGATGAAATTTGCAACAAAGATAGATTATGTAGTCTGGAATAGCACATAGGCTTATGGGATCCAAGACAATTGAATCGTTTCTCCGTTCACTTCGGCACTCATCGAGCTTTATTACCTAGGCGTTTGAGTGGTTGTCGCTACTGTTTATTCTGGCTTTCAGGATTTGCAGATTTGAGTTTAGAATATTGTGGCAAGCTCTTTAAACTTGTCAAGTTTGGGCGGCTTACGATCAGCTGTGATTAGTTAAATATGAACACGATTTGTTAATTTTCAGTACACACGACACCACGAGTATCTTCTGATGTAGCAGCTTAATTGGGTAACATACCTACATCTACTTGCAATTCTATTCATTTTGACAATTAAACAAAATCCATTGCGTTATTTACACACACTGCTAGGCAAAGGCCTCCCTCCACTCCTTCCATTATTCGCTGAATTATTTAGTTCCGGTCATTTTGGATTGAGATAGCATGTGAGTAACTGTGATCATCCATAGTTACTCCACAAGTTAATTTAAACTCAATAGCTTTAGCAATAGCAGCCTTTCTGACTCAGCAATCTTAAACGACTGAAATATCATATTTAAAAATGATGATTTTAACTCTTTTCATCACGTCTTGTATTAAAATAAGATCGTCAACAAATCCCACGAAGCTTGATGCCTCGTATCGCCTTACAAATCAGTAGGGTGCTCTTTATAAATAAAACTTTCAACATGATCATTCTAATATTAGTATTCAGAAGGAAATTCAGAGAATTTCGTTTGATTTTCCCTCGTCTAATTTTGATTGAAGAGGTATTGGGAAATATTCCTTGAAGTTTTCTTGCTAATTAAAAAAGGAGATACTAAACAGTTCATTAATAAAGTTAAGTTTCAATCGGAAACATCCATCGGTTTCTAAGAAAACCTCAACTATATCTGACGACCCTGCATACCTATCTACTTTGCTGACTGTACGTTGCTAAAGATGTTCAGCCTACGACCGATTCTATTTTCGCCAAAAAATATGTGGATCATACAGAACTAGCGGCAACTGTTTACATTGGTAACTCGGCGGCGAAAGAAACTAAAGAGCCATATCAAAGTATTTCATCGCTTCGATACAATAAACAAGTGTTCAAACATCTATTTGTGTTCGCGCCTAACCGAAGCTTGTTTTGGGGGGTAACGCCCTTAATTTCAAAACTAAGCTTCTTAGGAAGCAAGGTTATTTTTGGTTTGTGTTTAGAAGGCCGAATTTTGTGTTTTTCCGCGAAAACGGTTATTGAAAGGGATGGATTGGTTAGTTTTTGTTGTTTGACAGTGCCTTTTAATGGTCGAATTGAAAAAATGATTTTACTTTCGACTTTTGACTTTGACCTTTGACCTTGAGTTGGGTAGCGTGTCTGGACCACCAGTTGTAGTTCTCATGATGTTACTACTAGCTTTTGCAATCAACTTCATCCGTGTGAATGTACTTGTCGTGAACGCAGATGAAGAAGATAAAAAGTAGCGTTATGTCCTTTTTTGGGGTTCAAGCTTAGTTTGTGCTGAATTTCATTGACATCAGTTGTGTGGTATGATTTTTTTCGCGGAACCCTAATTCTTAAAAAAAATAAAAATAGTATATATTATATATTCTTTTCAAAATTAGCTTTAAGCCAGTCAGACTCAGAGTACCGTCAAAATCGGTCTAGCCATTTCGTCGATTAGCCGCTGTCAAACAGACAGACAAAAAATATAAATATTGTGTTTTTGGTAAAAAGCTGTTATTTTGACATTACAAATAAACATTTCAATTTAATTTATTTGTATAGATGGAGTATAGATTCTATCGATACGTTCGTATAACTGTTTCGAAGACTGCGCCATTTCGGATATGCTCTTAGGAATTGAAGATGAAGTAGTGGTTTCAAAATTTTCCTCCCAATACTAAGTGTATGTATTTCAGGGCATTACTTCGTTCCTCGTCTTTGGTTGGTCGACAGAATATTTGGGAAAATTTGAAGCGGTAGTAAAATGTGTTTCTGTTTATTAATGTGAGGATAATATAAAGCAGACATTTTGATGATTTACTGAGAGTTTCGTGAAGAGTTTTCGCGTAGAAAGATATTTAGCATGTTTAGGTTTGCCTTACCCTAGAGCTTTCTTTGTCTTGGGTGATTAAAATGGAAGGAAAACAAAAAAAGAAAAAAAAATGTGTTAATTGCGAATAAAACAAAATTCGAAACGACGTTTAATAGGTAGGTACCTACGCCCCGCCTTAAAAACGTTCAAAATCCAGTCGCAATGTCATATCAGCGGCAATCAATATCAAATGTAAATAAATTAGAGGCAATATGACAGATTGACACTGAGATTCGATTACGATCGTTCCTTTAAGTTAGTAGAATTGTCGCCGTAATGTCGGGTAGTTAAAAAAATATATAATAATGTATTCGTCAACACGGGTCCTAAACTTTGCTACAAAACTCAATAAGTTAGACAAAGTTCCATCTAGTGCTCTGTTTATATGTCATATTTTTCTGTCTCCCTTTTGCGACGTGCGAGTGCCAAGCAAACCTAAAAAATAATCTAAATAATACAAAACATAATCTAAATAGGTAGGCACTATCCAACGTGTAGGTAAATCGCGAAACTAAGTGAATCTTTTGTGTGTGTGTTCTTATTCGTTGCTTGATTTCACAAATCACAAGTAAGTAGTACAGGACCTATCTACTTTTAACTTTTTAATTTGAGCGTTAATGGTTAGACATGTAGGTAAGTTTCGTGCAAATTAGTCAATTTCTTTTTATTATGAATATGGTTCTTTGATATAATTATTTGGCATTGAAAAATATGACCATAAAATATTTAATACATAACACTTTAAAAAAAATGAAAATTTGATAAAATCTCTCAAAGGGCTTTGCGCAAAGTTAGCATGATTTTGAAGTTGAGCGGCCAGTAATGAAACTTGGATATTATGAAAGAACAATGAAATATAATGAATAATATGAAAATGAATAATATTTTCCCGAGTGTTTAATTGTAATTACTAACATACTTAGTTTTAAGATTTCTGTTACTAAGTTTTGGGCCTAGTTGCCATCAATAAACAAATTTATTATTATTATTATTAATGAAGGGATCAAAAGCTATTATGGATACATTTTTCTAAACAATATCGGAAAGGAGATACCTATTTGGTTTTGTATTGCTCATTAAAATCGAAGAGAGTTGATTCAAAGTTCATCTTATTTGCAAATATTTAGGAAATTCAGCATAAATTCTAGTAATTAAAGAAATTACATTATCTCCGTATTAACACCCGTCAATATCTCAGCAATCCAAACACTCGATCATCTGCCAAGCATCACCATTCCTAATTTAGACAGTTTCGTTGATGCCTCCCCGCGATGATTGAGGAATAGAATTCGCAAACCAACAGATTTCTAACCGATTTATAAACTGCGCTGGTAGAATAAACATGTGGGTTAACAGCTTGTTAACACAGGCAATTAAATAAGGTGCATGTTTACATTTGCTCGAGAATTAGATGTATTGTTATTTGATTTAGCGTCTGCAGAAATAAAAGTAAGTTTACAGCTAGGAATACGTGGAAGTAGGACTGTAAAGAGTTCGTAATGAGGGGAGTAAAACTGAACAGTGCTTCGAGCATTCGTTTGCTGATTTAAATTCAGAACGCACGAGCCCGCGGAGTAGACGTATATTTGATCGATTTTGAATTTGGAATACTAAAAGGCCAATTCTCGTTACTAAAAACGTTAAAATCTCATTTCAGCGAATATGAACGTCAAAAATAAAGCCAAGGTAAATAAAATAGAGGCATATTTGACAGATTAAGACTATGAGAAAGCCCCCTTGTTTACGCACAATACTTACAATATTTATTTAGTTTGAAGCAAAGAGTAACAACGACCACTGGCTCCGGTCGTGACCGTGTTGCTCTATTATTTGAAAGTTTTAATCATCAAATCAATGGTTGATACTTAGGTTTAGGGCTTGTTGTAAAAAAATAAACTAAAATATACCTAGTTACTATTCATTTCTAACTATTCTCGTTACTACAAACGAGTTTGAAAACAGAATGCTTTGACGATCGTCGTTTGTCGCATTTTTATAGCCGTTTTTTTTTTCATTGACTGCGCGAAGCATTGAGTGGCCATGCCTTGAATTAGTGAGTCCATCACCGAGGTCTTTATCGGACCGCGATTTAATTTAATTAGTTCCCATAAATTCTGATTATAAAAGTCCCAAACCATCTTCACTTATTATAAGTATGAATCACTTTGGTTAAATTAAAATTTTATTCACCATTTTCCACGTGCGTCTTTTGATCGTCGAACGACATGTTGCCCGTTGACTGTATATATTTTAACTATTATTTCGTTCTTGTCGGTGACATTAATGGACTATCAACTGGTTGATGTCACGTCATATGTTTTCGGTAGACAGGAGATTGTAGAAATATGCAACATCGTTCTTTTTAGAGTCAAATAAATCGTCGAGTCTCAACCGTGGCGCTTCGGCCGCAAAGCGGTGTTGTGAAAAGTTACTGTTGACTCATGGAAATGCTTGCGTCGCGTTCAGTTCTGAGAATATATATCACAGAGCTCGTAAACTGAATGTTCTACTCCGTTTTACATTCATAAGTCTGCGATGTGAAACTGGTAAAAGCTGTTGGAACTATGAACTAAAAGATGGGTCCCTAGGTATGAAGGTAGTACTGTAAAGGTTCAAACTGAATCTGAATCAAAAACGTCCCTCATTCTAAAATGAACCATTTAAACAACAAAGCAACAAACAAAACCTATAATTCAACCCAGAAAACGCATTTTAGGATTATAAAAATGATAATGGATGTTCTCCGGCCGTTATAAATCGTGCAAGGAGGCGTTATTTTAAATTAGAAAGTTAAAATAACTAACGTAACAGATTCGAGCAGTTAATTTCGTAGGATTTATGTTAAACAACATATCTTTAGAGGAATGCTATTTATAATCTGTATTATTACGTCATGGACTCATGTTCTAAAGCCGAGCTCCGTCTACGAGAGACTAATTTCATGTAGGTTACCTACCTATTAGTTATCTTGGACATCACTGACATCGGTGAAGGAAAACATCGTGAGGAAACCGGGACTTATACCAGCCTATTACTGTCCCAGTCATACCATGTCAGAGGCCCTTGAGGCGGTTGAGAAACTCTGAAACTAGGGTGTGTCGGGTCGTAAGAGCATTACTGCCCACACGATAAAGAAAGAAGAAAGACCTATTAGAGCGATTTTGTGAAAGTAGTCTACGTACCTATCGGAAATACTATTCATCTTCTTCTTTATCGTGTGGGCAGTAAGGTCTTACAACCCCACACATCCTAGTGTCAGAGTTTCTAAACCGCCTCAAGGGCCTCTGACATGGTTTGAATGAAACGGTAAGTCCAGGTTTCCTCACGATGTTTTCCTTCACCGATGTCAGTGACGAACTACTAGATAAACTTTAGAAAGTACTAAGAATTGAAAAAGTCACATTGGTACTTGCCCCGACATCTTACTTTGGTACTATCCATAATAATACCTCTTCATATGAAAACTCTTTTACAAAATGACAATTTTGTTAAAAAAATTAGTGGTGTCCTGCCCAATTGGCAATTGGAAAAGATAACGCAGTCGAACATAAAACCTCTTCCTTTTTGAAGTCGGTTAAAATTACGTTACGTCGATACCTAATGCTCGTTAGTAGCCAGTAGTACCTACCTACCTACCTACCTACTTGTCAAGGCAGTTGTCAACAATATATCAAATTCAAAATATACTTTTTAATTTCGGTAGTTTAATCAGCTGCCAAGATTTTATTGGGCACGTCTTACACGTGGAAGTAACGAAGTAAAGTTAATCTTGTAACAATTTAACATCGAGTGCCTATTATAAGGTATAAAAATGTCAAAAAAACATTTAATTCAGTCAAGAAGATAGAAGATTAATGTAAGTTATTAGTTGACTCGGCCACGCGTTGCTGTAGCTTGAAGTAAGTAAAGATATTGAGGTATAATCGAGATAAACACTATCCTCTCTTTTAAGTTTGACCAAATTATACACAGCATGGCTTATATTTGATAAAAAAATGGTTGACTAATTTAGGAGTCCATCCCTGCCAAACAATATGACGCTTAATTAATAATAGTAATTTATGAGAAATAATTTTTAAGAGGACTAATCTTAGACTGGATTTCGACCCCAACATACTCGTAGTTGGATAAAGGCTAGGCTAAGCAGATGATGATGAAAGAGCTTAGTATCCATAATTTTCACCAGATGCAAACAAGGAAAACGTGTGACGCCATTTTGTCACAGGAAATGGTTAATTAGTTGTTTTTATAAATCCATCCATTGTTACCCGGTATATTTTTGTGTCTGCCGCCCACGGATTGGTCATTTGTATTTTGAAATATGTCTGAAGTACATCGTTCTAATGATGGTCTATTTGTAGGTGTTAAATATTGTTAGAACAACTACAATTTAACGTTTATTTGGACTGTCACTAGTTCAATATGATGCAGCCCTGTCTTTGTTTCATCGAGCATTTCAGATCAAAACTTAAGAACTTTAAAGACACAGATTTTTGTTGCCAGACCTGCTTCGGATGTTTTTTTGCGGTCTGGTACCCACGTTAGTATTTATGGGCGTAGGTACATACGACTTACGACTACATAGATATGTTCAGTGGCCTATTCTTATGTACCTAGACTAAGCAGGTCGATTAGTAAATGTAGCCCATCCCATAACCTCATGTAATTTCTATTTTAATCCCCTTTCACCACCTTGGAAACTGTAGGTAATGCTATTAAGAAAAATCTTCGTCGGCGAATTCACTATGAGATGAGCTTTCAATCCTCAGTGTTTGGTCATACTACCCTTTGCCCGCGACTTCGTCCACATAAATGCAAACGCAATGCAATATAATGTTTACAAGTTTTATTAAGTACCTAATTCTCGTGCACTTGTCAAATTGTTAAGCAAGTCGCTAAATTTTATCTTTGGCTCGGGCATAGCAGACAGACAGACAGACAGAGTTACTTAACATAATATCACGCCTGTAATCTCCGAAGGCTTAAGCAGAGGTGTACCCATTAGTACATTGACATTTCGCCAGTTATGTTTCTAGTCCCATGTTATAGGGGGTGAGCCTATTGCCATCAACCGGGCACAAATCCAGACTCCGAGGCTGCTACTGTGAAATTCCTGATGGAAAAACCCAATAACACTTTGCCCGACGTAGTTACTTTGCATTTATAATATAAGTACCTGACAGCTCACTTCACTAAAAGGCATTTCTACAGAATAAACCGGCTGGTGAAGTGCTATTCGTAGCAGAGCCCACTCGTCGTAAACCAAACTAAAGTTGTTCACCAATTTATGCACAAAAGTAGCATAGTAGGTAGTGCGATGTTTACCGCTCGTGGCGCCCCACATTACTAAAATATACGCCGAGAAAACCGCCTGAAAAATGGGCTGCTGAAATTCAGTCTGCAAGCGCGGCATTGACGGATGTTTGTATATGTATAATGCTGGGGCTACATTAGCGGGCTACGACGAATATTCGTGTTAACGCGATGAATGTAATAATTAATAATAATAAATTTATTCAAAAAAGCTTTTTTACAAAAAAATATGACCGCCTTCAAAAACTACAAAATAAAAAATAACTTTAGCTTGAAAGTCGGCGGCTTTGGTTTTGTTTCCTGTTATGTAGGTATTGCCACCGACTTCCAAGCTAAAGTTATTTTTTATTTTGTAGTTTTTGAAGGCGGTCATATTTTTTTGTAAAAAAGCTTTTTATTTTTCACTTTTTAGTGCTTGTGTGTTAATGTTTGAAATCCTTACATAAAGCCCTTTCAAACAATACCTCACACGATATATTTAATTTTGGAAAGTGGTAGGAGGGGGGTTGACGTACCCCCTCCCCATTTCTTTCAGTCAGTCATCGACTACACGTATAAACAAAGCAATTTTTCTTATTACGGCGGTTCTGCTGTGATTTTATAAGGAGTTCCGTTCCATATCTCCAAAGTTCATCATCAGATCATGACAATATTCCTATGGGACCTATTCGGGACCATACTCTTTCAAACAAAAAAAGAATCATCCAAATCGATTCATAATTGGCGGAGTAATCGTAGAACAAATATACAAAAAAAAAAAAAAAAAAAAAAAACATACGCGTCGAATTGAGAACCTCCTCCTTTTTGAAGTCGGTTGAAAAAATATAAAAAATTGAATTTAATGCAGTTTTGCTTTGAGTGTAATTAATGTGACCGGGTAGATTGTTAGCAACGCGTTGCAACGCGTAGTATTCGGGCGAAGACGATAGGTATACTATCGGGGCACTGTCGGTAAACTAGCGCACATCAAAGGGATTTGTTGCGACAATATTCGCCTGGGTGGCTACATCTACGCAACGCTGCACAACAGAGAACAGCATAATCTGGCACGGTGAATCTCGACTAATGTCAGACAAGAACATCGCGTATTCCCAACCACGCGATGTTTATTAATTTAAACTTTATGCAACAAAGAAAGTACAAAGACGGACTTAATGCCTTAGGCATTCTCTACCAGTCAACCAAAGGTGGCGAAGAGATAACATGGCAGGTGCAAAATATTGCACAAGAGTAAACAACCAAATAAGAGATTAAAAAAAACAACAATACAATGACCTTTTTCTAATGTTTTAGCGCGCCAACGTGACACGAATCTTCGCCCGCTAATGTAGCCTCAGTATTAAGAGGAATATTATGCATCAGTAGTCTCTCCCCAGAGTATGGCCTATATGCCCTAGTTTTAATACTCTTTATAGGTTATACCAGCACTTTTAGCACGCGATGAAACGCGCGTTCTGTGTTTATTTAGTTTTTTGCGTCTGGCCGGCTCTTGGTTTGCTTTCGTTGGTTTATGGGGCTGAGCAGAACCATTTTGTAAGGAAGGAATGTGGGTAAAATAAATAATGGAAACGTTGGATTAATATAGCAGCATGTAGAGTGTTAGCCATGTGTCGATACATCGATTGGCAATCGGCATATCGAACTACAACGTATAAAATTGTGGGAGTACGCTGACAGAGGAGCATTGTGTGGGTAGCATTACCACAGGCATTGCTCTCACCTGTGGAGCTAAGTACCTACCAATTGATCAAATTCATCAATCAACAGCAGAGCTTTTGTATATTTTCCTCAGGATTGAACTATCTAGGCAATATAAAAATGTGGGGATCAGGATACTGGCCACTTTAGATGCCAAGATAAAGAATTCAAAATTATAAAGCTGAAGGGATTTTTTGTGTAAACGCGCTAATCTTCGGAAGTGGGATTGGAAAAATCATTTTGTATATGATAGCCAGATTCATGAGAAATAGTATAGGACCTATAACTTGTACACGCTAAGACCCACGGGAGCAGAGCAGTAACCAATGACGTACCTAACTTTTTTTTTAAATTTATTTTGAGTTGGTAAAAATCACCAAATTACTCCTTCCGCCCTGGGAGGGGCGGAGGGGACTGTCAGACTTTTACTGACTAAAAAACCATCCTGTTCCTTCTGTTGCCCTTTACGTTCCGGGGCCACGGTATCCTGTTAAGACGTCCCGCAACGACGTACCTAACTTAACACGAAGGAAAAAAATCACACCTATGAAGTCGCAGGGAGCAGCTTGTAATATAATAAAAGGCTACCCATTAATGCTTCACATACACCTCGCCTTAGGACCAGCACGTCTGAAGTTCTGAAGCAATCCGCAGTGTGGCAATCAAGCTATCAAAAATTTAACTACAAAGGAAGCCGACTTCGACAAGGCGAGAGATTAATATTTTATTTCGTGTCTGTCTTCTATCATCTAAACCCAGATTCCGAGTTCCCAGAATCAGTATACCTACCTGCAAATTCCAAGAAAACAGTGACTCAATTGTTGCAAATGTCTTCATTTTGCGGTCCATTTGACCGGCCTATATCGTTTTAACGATTTCCCAACTACTAGTGGAGTCGTTGGTACGAGTACCGATATGCTTCTCTCGCTCTTTGATGTCCTGGTATGTTAACGGACCTTTGAGGAACGTAATCAGGTTTATTGTCAGCTGTTAAATGTGCGAAAATGGACATTAATCATATTTTTACAAGCTTTTATTTAGCTTGCACTGTTCGTATGTATGTAAACTATGTAAGCAAGTCTTTTCAAAATTTGCAAACCATTTTTCGACCATTTCTTGGTATTCGATTGAGCTGAAATTTTGCATACACCTTTAGTTCTAATGACAATACAATATCCAATACTCAGAATATTGTAATAATTATGAATTAAAGCTTGTTTTTAATGATTGCTGTTTTGTGTGCGCTGTAAGATTGGCTGTTCTTTATGCAATAAAGTAACACTAACAGCATACAATAGCATTAGCTTACAATAGTATCTACTTTAGATATTGTGTTACCTCTAATATCATTTACAAACACAGGACAGAAACTGCAAATAAATTATACTCCCATTTATCTTACCACTGTCTTCCGACTGCGACTTGTTCCGCGTTAAAGTTTATAATTATATATTGTCCCACGGGAATCGTATATTTTACCGGGATAAAAAGTCGCCTAAGTGACTGTAATTTATATCTGTGCCAAATTTCATCTAGTTCGACTCAGCCGTTCTGGCATGATTGAGTAAAAAACTATCCATCCAAACATTCACAGTACGAGTAGATGTTTTTTTTTTGTCTAGAGAAGAGTTAATATATTTTTGTTCTTTTGGGTACTTAAATAACCGGTGCACCTAAATAACTAAAGATAATGTAGGTTAATACTTTTCTTCTTTTAACTACTGACTTTTGTTTCAGTAATCCAGTTTGAGCTTTGGTTGTCCATACAACACGATCGGGACATCGTAATGAAAACCATGTATTTAGTTCACGATTCTACGTTTTTGTTACTACATAACATCCATCGGGTATTTTTAAGCAGCGATATTAACGGAATAATAATAATAAACAACACAGATTTAACTGCTCAAGGCCCGGCCGTCATACCGGTATGACAGAACAATAGAAAATCAATTGTGTCTTATTACGAGGGATTTGAGTAATTAAGCGCGACTGCTGAGCATGAGGTCTTGTGTTAGATAACCAGCTCGTGCAAATGTGTTAATATTGGGTCCATTAGGAATTTCTCAGTAGCAGCCTCGGGAGTCGGGATTTGTGCCCGGTTGATGGCAATAGACTCACCACCTATTACCTATAAAGGACTTAAACATAACTGGCGAAATGTAGGTGTAGGTACTACACTAACGGACACACCTCTGCTTAACCCTTCGGGGATTACAGGCGTGATGTTATGTATATGTACAGATTTAAGGTGAATAACTTAATTACTTATCTTCCTACCTATATTTCTATGCGGGCTTCGTTAATATTAGGCATAGTCTCGTTTTCCTCAAGTTGCAAAATGTTTTTTTTTTCTTATACCTTAGATTTCTTGCTTCGATAAGTAGCTACAGTTCTACAGTTTCTTTGTTTCCATACGTAGGTATTTAAGTAGATATAGGACCTAGGTAAGGTATGCATGTATCAATTTGTTGGATTTTGCAAATAATGAGAAGTATCTAGGTATGAATTCCAAGAGGTGCTCGTGGCGGTGATCAGTCAGGAAACCTACGCTTGCCGGGGTTGGTCCGTGGTTGGGTGACCATGTTTACACACCGAGACTCCTCCGCGCCTCGGAAAGTTCATTAAGCTGTTGGTCACGGCTGTCATACATGGATCATTGACAGTCGTTAGAAGCCCGAAAGTCTGACAACCAGTCTTACCAAGGGGTATCGTATTTCCTTGATACTGGGTTGTGGAGGATAGGCAGCCACTTCATGTAAAATACTGGTATTCAGCTGCATATGGTTAGACTGGAAGCCGACCCCAACCTAGTTGGGAAAAGGCTAGGCAGATGATGATGAGGTACGAATTCCAAATTCTCTATTAAATAATAAATTAATTCACGCGGTTCACCGCGTGTGTCATCCATAAATCCATAGTATGGATTTATGGATGACACACGCGGTTTTACACATTCTTACCGCAAGTACTTAAATATAGGTAGGTACGCATTACTTAAATTGTAGGTATAGTTATCTGCCTGTTGTTTTAGGTAAATAGTACCTAGGTCTGTATTGTTTATCAATGTTTATGTTCAAGTCGTGATTCAAACATAAATGCTGTGACATGAGCGGAAGGAGTTACACAAACTCAGACCAAACGTGATAATTTTCCCTTTTATCAATGCGGAAAATACGTGTCTGGGAATTCCCTACAAGTACCTTCGTAATGCACTGCAGCTTACTGAATTCTTACTATTTTTTGTAGATTTTTTTAATGTTTAAATGGTTGAAAGGTTTAATTAGGGGGGCAATTATTTCAATTTTTAGAAACGACCGCAATCTAATACATTTCTCAATCTGTGAAAGAAATATTAAATTTTTTGACTTTGATTGTTCGTGAAATGCATAGAGCAAAACGGACTACCGGACCGGAGCTAGCCGGTGGTCTGTGTTGCTCTAAGGTGAGATGAGATAACGACTAGATTTTTAAAGTTTTTAATTAGTAGTACCTTAGTAAAATTAGCCTTCAGGTGTCCCAACTAATAAAAAAATAGAATAAAAAATGAACAATGAAGTTTTATTATACCATAAAGCTTCTATAATTTCTTTCCTTCCCGTTAAAAAGGAAAGATGAAAGAAAATTATCTTTGGCATCATAGCCGTCATAATTAAAAAATCAAAAACACTGGCCATGACAGCCATGCATGAGGATATGAAAATGATCGTAAAATATAAAAACCCTGTAAAAGATACATTAGGTATTTAGTGAGATCGCATCGTCATAAAAGTTTATGGTCCTGCATGCCTATTGGAAGTGCTGAAACGGACAAAAATAACCATTTCAGAGCTTTGTTTCAGTAAAATTATTGCGGTTGGTTTGATTTATATCATGTTCGAAACTTTCAGCCAAAATAAATGATGCAACCAAAAAAATTCGGAAATATTTCCGTTTGAGCACCTATTTCTTAAGCACCAAAGATATACATACCCATTTGAGTAGTGTTCTAACACCACGTTAAAATATTTATTGGTGCTCAAAAGGGAATACTTCTAAATTTGGTTGGAATGTAAGAGATCAGCCAAGATAATAAAAAGAAAAACATTAAACGACTTCTATTTATAAGGAAAGTATTGCTGCTAATGTTTTTGTAAGTAGGTAGGTAGGTAGTCTTTGTTTACGTAGGTCGGAAAAGCGAATACAAAGTGGAGAAAAGTATGCTATGACGTACGGCAATACGCTCATGCAAGAATTATATATACAACCCCATCTAAAGCTGTAGATTTTCTTCAAAATTAAGTTTTGTTCCTTTGACCGAAGATCTATGTAATTAAATAACAAAAACACAACATAAACTACTTACAGGTGTATCAGAACAAATCACAATATCCTTTTCACGGCAAACCGGCCACCCTTGCGCAAACGCACGACACAGCGGCGCCAAACTCTTCCCCGTTATATTTTTAATATAAAATTCTCTAGCCGCGTATCGAATCATAAAAATATAAATATTTTAAGATCGACCGCGCGCGCAACACAAGCCGCGTCCCGACTGCCCATTGACGCATTCGTTTCGAACTAATTTCGGTGCAACGACTATTCCGCGATTCTGTAAACACCGCAGCGGCGGTAAAACTTGGCTAGAGTACGTTGGCCTGCCTCCTACATGTTGACTACTTCATTTTCATCTTAAAATCACGAAAAGAGGGAGACGAAATGGCTCATGTTAGATTGGGAACGCTGGAGTGTTGCAAACTTACAAAAGCAGGTGACACCGACCTGATTGACTTGCGGTAAGGTCCCTTTTCGCGTAGCTGGGACGTACTAGCATTCTTGTTTGTAATAAGTTCTGTTTTGGGCACATCGTGAGTCAGTCGGGATGAGGAAATGCGTGCAAGTTATAATTTCGGAGCGGCCGACATTGTTGAATGATTTTATAAATCATTGCGGGGTGAGTTGCCATAGGAAAATACTTGTGGATGGCAACACTTTTCTTCTGGAATAATGAAGGTTCTTCATTGTAGTAATTAATTAAGTATATAAATATGAATATGATCATTTCGTAGTATCATCACACATCTACTACAGTCTAGCAGCTAGAATATGTACCTATTGACATACAGGTAATTAGCTCAGAAATCTGATCTAGTGAGATCACACTAGTATTACTTGAAAGAGCAAACAGTTGGGGTCTGTCATATTAATGCTCTACTTATGAATAGGTAAGCACAATTCGCATATTATGATCCTAAACATAATATTATTTTCATCAGGAACTTATTCTGGGCAACCGCCTCTGCGAATACACCTTGAAAGTGGGTGGGTGGTCTTTGATAATAAAATCCACAGAAGTAAATCTATTTCCACAAAGTTTGAATTATAGGATGACCTTAACAATATAGGATGACCAAAACTGCTATGGACTTCTTGTCGAAGGTCTAAGGGTCAATTCCAGATGTCGTGCGGTGTCCCACAGGGATCGGTCCTGAGACCGCTTCTGTGGGACATCGGATACGACTGGGTGCTGTTACGTATTGTTGAGTAAATCGATAATTGCTCATTTTATGTAACTAATTACAAACGGTTTATCATCGTGTTACTCTTTTTTTTTTTTTTTTTTCTTTATGACAGCAAACAATTGCGTAATAGTGCTTAATACTACTACAGACTAAATGTACAACAAGGTAATAACGCAACCAGCACCGTTATCCACATAATAATACAATAAATGTTCTCTTTCTTTTTTTATGCAATCTAACAAGGACCATGCAATAACGAAACACGAATCCAATACTAATAGAAGGTTCGCGACTTGCGTGATAGATACTCCAAGTTTGACAACACAAAAGTAAAAAAGGTGAAGAAATAAAAATGGCTCGTTGGTCTAGTGGTCGCATAGCGCGACTACTGAGCATGAGGTCTTGGGTTCAACTCCCAGGTCGGGCAAAGTAATATTGTGTTTTTCCATTAGGATCTCAGTAGCAGCCGCAGAGTTTGCATCTGTGCCCGGTTGATGGCAATTAGGGTCGCCCCCTACATGGGACTTAAAAATAACTGGCGAAATGTACGTGTACTAATGGGTACACCTCTGCCTAACCCCTCGATGATTACGGGCGTGAAGTTATGTAAATAAAACAAACAAATAAATCTATAAGAAAAAATGTATTAACTTCCTCTTACATCTACGTCTTAACGAATGTCATTTCGCATCCTTCAGTACTTCACACGCGTCCGCCATTTTTAACCCTTCCATGATATAAAGGAGGTTTTCAACCGACGCGTCTTCATCGTCGTCAAACCATAGCTGGAGCATGTTTTTGGCTCTGGCAGCATCTGTGGCGTTTTCTGTTTCAAAGAACTGTATTTCATCTGCCTTATAGCCGAGTTTGGCGGCTAGTTTCTTCCAATCTGTGAGTTTAGATGATAAAGCTTCGAGTTGTGAAGGTGTAATCATTGTGACTCGAGAGCGAGAGGTCTTGTCGTAGTCTTCTTCGACTGCGTGTGTTGAATCTGGCACCTGTAAGAATTGTGACTGTGAATAATGATTTAGTTGTGAGGTTTCTGAGTTTAGAAATTTCCTTTTTTAACTATCGGTTCTGTATTTTTGGAAGGTACTTGTACCAATAAGGTAATTCGAGTACTAGAAACACAAGTCACACACATTAGTAGGGATCGGATATTCGGACGCATATATAATCGTCAAAATTTGGGTGAGTCTGCAAACAGAACTGCAATATTATTGAGCAATTTTAATTTATTTTGATAATGAACCTAAATACATTAGAAACGGGGTTGAAAATTGTGTGCAAGTTATAATTCAGCGAAGCACTCGTTGTCTTGAATGCAATTAAGCTATTTAAAATTCTATTTTTATTGGGTTTTAGTTGATTATCGATAAATAAACGAAAGCTGCTCGAGTACATTGCATCTCTGCGCTAACCCATGTGAGAGTAAAGATGTAATTAAAAAACATGTGCAGTTTCAAGCTTATAACTATTCTGAGATGGCACCTAAATGTAGTACCTACCTAAAAGCTCTGATTATATAAAAAGCACTTTTAATACATTAAATAAAATAAGTATCTGCTTACTTAGGTCATTACTTAGCACCTTCTACATTTTCGTTGCCATAACAATACCAACGTTACATGCTTTGAAATAAAGTCTAAAATAACAACTGGTAGGTTAGCTTTCTTCAATTGTCTCTGAACATTTTCGAGTTTATTTCAACAAACGTAAGGTTGATTTTTCGGCAGCAAATCTCTCTTTGGTCTGCAAAAAGTTAGTTTTTTTTTTACCTGTTCAATATCATTAGCGTCTCCCTCCTTTATGAGGTCTGCTTCCATCTGTTCCTCTGTAATCTCCTCTTCTGTGTTTTCCTAAAAATATATACATTATTATAAGCTTTTTTACTATAATAACCATAGAGGTTGATTGGCAATTAGTGACCGATACACATACATATGACTAGCTGTAGCCCGTGACTTCGTCCGCGTGGTTATGAAGATATGAATTTTAATGATGTTTAACGTAAACTATATTTATATTTAAAGCAGATTGAACCAAGGAATCACGTTGGCTCATACAAACTTTGCCCCTCTTCTTCACCTGGCCATACAAAGAACACACTCACTAAGTTTCAGGTCCTTACGATCAGCGTTTAGGCTGTGCGTTGATCCGTCTGTCAGTCATTCAGGTCAAAGCATTTTATATGTATAGATAGATTAAACTCATGATGTGTAATTGATTTGGTAAAGTTGTTTGTTATCGTGAGTATATAATCATGTGCAAGTATCGGTAACAAATTACCAATCATCCTGTATTCACATTGAACTCTAGTTCAGATAATCGCACGTCAATTTGAAATAATTACAAAGATACCCTGAAATTCCTAAGCTTTAAAAACTTTCGTTAAACATAACATTTCATCACGCCTGTAATCCCTGAAAGGTTAGGCAGAGGTGTACTTATTAGCACACCCACATTTCGCCAGTTATGTAGGTAGTAAAGTATCTTTTTACACTAGTATATAAAAATGTCAAACTGCCATATTTATTGTTCAAATAAGAGCTATATGAGTTTTGAAAAACAGCCATAAGTCAGCTAATACGACGCACAACCATCTGAACTGAGACTCATTCTAATAACAGCACATTTAAACATAAAGAATGATAAAGGCGATTTTAAACCGGCGAGGCGAGGCGAGAATTCAAATAACGCTGACCTTTTCACACCTAAAAATGTACCGGACCGACCAGCACTTACACGCGTCGCTTCGTGGGAGTTTTGTGTATCCATTTTGCACAGTAATACATACTCTATTAGTTCAGCAATAATGTTCAATATTGTACAAACAACTATTTCAAATCTCGCTCCGCAAATCCTCGCGCATCCAGACCTTTTACACCAAAGATTGGCGAGACGTAAAATTAAATATTAGTTCGTACAACATTGAACTATATTGCTGCAAGAATAGAGGTATTTATTACTTTTACGATTTTAAATTCTCGCCCATACAATTCTCTCCTCGCCTCGCCGATATAAAACCACCTTAACAGTAAAAGTAGAAAAATGATAATAGGTACATTACAGTATTCCAGTTATCTGTGGTCTGTAAGAAATTAAAATATCAAATGCCACCACTGAATAGAGATGTGAAAAGAAACTAGTCGATTTTACAAGTGTGATGAGCAAAGCTTACTAAATTGTGCACAAAACAATAAATAAAAGGGGGGATAAAACCACATAGCCAACGTCAATTCTTTTTTTTTTCTTCTAAGCCACATGCTACGTGCCACGTGGACATTGCCAAGTTATTCGAAGATAAATATGAGATCTTGACCTGTAAATTCCTGTAAACATCTTGGCAATGTGATACTTTAATTCGTGTCCTACATTTTCTGTGTGATTACAATATGAGTTCTAACAGTTGTTGTATTTTGATCCTTATCTCGACTATTGTAAAGTTCTTATATTCCATACGTTCTATGATAGTGCGGGTGACACATGTCAGCAATTCATCTATGGATGTCAGAATCGTATAACTAGGTCAGTGACATTATTTAATTTAATTACTTATTACTGATTCCTTATTTTACGATTACGATATTAGTGTGCAGTTAAAATATTTAATCATATTGTAAATCGCCATAATGTTGAAGAGTAAAAAGCAACAGTTCTATAAATGTCACCAGGACCATCCTAGAGCGTTAGGAATCCAGTCCAAAGTTGTCAACTTTGGATTAAGAACTTTACTGTAGTCGTTATAAAATTCAAAATTCAATAACTAGCTAAAAAGTATAAGCTTGTCCCTTTATGTTGGTCCTTTATCCATCTTTGCCAGTTCCATCATGTGTTGCTACTTATTCGTAGTTGGTATTTACAGGCATTTTTTCAGTATTCAAAAGAACACCCTATAAGCAATTGGGGTGGTTTAGAGTTATTCTTTAGAAAATATTTTTGATATAATATTGTAACATTTACATAGTTTTATTAAGGTTTAATTTTCAATGATGAGATTTCTATAGAATTACTCTTTTGCGAACATAATGCAAGCCTATAAAGTTCATATTCGGACTGTTTATTTACGTTACCTGTTTGCAAGCTTTGTCATTTTGATTCTTAGAGGACTCTCCGTTCGCATTAGCGGCTGCGTTAGCGGCTACTTCACGTGTCACGCGATCAACCTGGAACAAAAATTAATACAAAAGAATAAGGTTCAAGAATGGATGAAAGAAACATTTTATACAGTCTGAAAATTTTGGTAAGTATTTATAGTTATGTGTACCTTATTGGGTTAAAAAGGTACATTTTGTGCAAATTAGGCTTTCTTAAATATAGGGTTGTGATATATGCTAAGACTGATCATATTTTTATTTTTTTGTTGAATTTTATGTTTAAATATAGTTTAGTAATACATTTTAATATGTGCGTATAACATTTTCATGGAGACTATCAGACGTTGTATTTATATAACATCACGCCTGTAATCCCCGAAGGGTTAGGCAGAGGTGTTAGTGTACTTATTAATTCACTCACTAATAATATTTCACAATTGCCAATAACATTTGAGTCCCGTGTAATAGCGGGCGAGCCTATTGCCATCAACCGGGCACAAATCCAGACTCCGAGGCTGCTACTGAGAAATTCCTGATGGAAAACACAAAAACATTTTTGCCTGTAATGGGAATCGACCCTAAGACCTCATGCTCAGTAGTCGCGCCATGCGACCGTTAGACTAAGACCAACGAGGCAATGTTGTAGTTATTGGAACAAAAAAAAAACTTCTGAAAAGAATTGTTTTTAGCAGCTTTAACTTAGTAACTTACCATAGCAGTAAGATAATCTGGCAGTCGTCCTATAGGGTTATTGGTGTGCACGAAGAAGTGCGGCGACCTGCGCGCGAGCAGGCGCAGCGCGCGCCAGCCCCACCCGCCCTCGCTCGTGCGCGACGCCGCGCCCGCAGCACCCGCGGGGGCCATGTACGACTCTGCGGACGGGGGGAAGGGGGGATATCAGCGTCAAACAATATGGATATAAGCACGCCAACTTAACAATTCGATCACTATATGGCATTTAGGTACTTTTTTAATCGTCATAACTTGCAGTTTTTCGTCGAAAACCTATCGCTGTGGCTGTTTCGTACGTGTGTCAATATGAGAGGCGGACCCAAAAGATCCTTAACCGGAATTAAATATTTTGATTAATTATTTAAAAACAGCGTAGCATTTGCAGGTCAAAAAGGCTATATTATTTACTATTGGCTATTAATACATACCCAGTGAAGGCATGAAGTCTCTCTCCTTGGTGCGGCACGCTGCAAGGTTGTCAGGACACAAGTTCCATAATTTTGTTAGTTCATTGCTGTAAAGGTGCAAATAAAAATGCGTTTTATTATGTGGACATAAGATTGTAAGTACAATGCAATTGATTTGCCGGGTGTTCCGTAACAACAAACGTTTTTATTTAAATTCATGATTTCCAAAATACCAAAAAGAAATCACTCACTTCCCCATATAGGATTTGTTTTGACCTTCATACTCTTTTATAATGTCTCCTACAGGGCGGCGACGTTTTCGAGACTTCTTCACTTCATCTGTGGATTCCACCTGCACAGGAGGCTTTGGCTTTTGGAATTCTAAAAAAAAAAACAATATTAATCATGGTGGCTTATTGGTGAGGTTCTTCAGAAAGGTCAGGTGCGGAGTACTCGAAACCGGCGTGCTTGTATGATGGGATGTATGAACGTAGATGAGGCGTAAGGATCGTAGCAGGTGGCGTTCTGTGGTTTCTGCCTACCCCCATGGCTAAAGGTGTGAGTTTATGTATGTAATTATGTATTAATCATGATATAAAAATCGTCCCGTAACTGCCATATTAAAAACCTTGTAATAAACTGATAATAAGTAATAATCCTCTATAATATATAGATTATAGCCTGGAATAGCACATGAGCTATTTATCCTGAAAAAAGGTATGGTTCCCATGGTATAATATTTTTACTTAGATGCAGACGAAGACAATAATAGATAACTAATATTATAAATGCGAAAGTAAGTTTGTTTGTTACCATTTTACGCCTAAGCCACTGAACCGATCATCCTGAAATTTTGCATGTACGTTGCCAGGTGTACAGGAACGAACATAGGGTACCTTTAATCCCGAAAAAAAGTACTGTTTTCAAAGGAAATCACAAAAATGTTCTTATGATCATAGATGGCGCTACGTATTGTTTCGAATTGAAATGACAGGACATGGGTAATATTTTCCGCGACTTTTTCTGTGTCCGCGATAACCGAAATTTACGCGGACGAAGTCGCGGGCAAAAAAGCTAGTAGATTATATGTATATAAATATGCACAGAGTAATATTATTTGTACAAAAAAATATGATAAAGAATAGCTACCTGGACATCCATCATTCTTCCAGCTGTTCCAATGTTCCTCTCTCTTCAGTATATGTTTGACGCACTCCGCGAACTGCTTACCGTGAGGTGGTGTTTCACCCAACAGCTTATACACAAGTGACGTGGTCTCCTTGACCCAGTCCACTTGGTCACTTTTGAGCTCTTGAAGTTCCCTGAAGATAGATAATGGGGATGATGATATTGATCCAAGATATGACATATTTAAAAATAGAAGGGCGAGCCTACACGAGCGCCATGCTTTCTAGAATGAGATTGCGCACGCGACGTGCTATCGCCTCTGCCTCTCTTTCTTCAGACTTTAAAATTCATACTTTATGCCATTCGTCATAATGTACACATTCCAATTTCTCTTTTTAGATCTATGTATCCTGGTTATGCATAGAAAGTTTCATCAAATTTAGTTCATTGGAAAAATAAGAACTTGAGTCGACTGCCTCGTTGGTCTAGTGGTCGTAAGCGCGACTACTGTGCATGAGGTCTTGGGTTCGATTCCCAGGTCGGGCAAAGTGTTATTGGGTTTTTTCCATCAAGAATTTCTCAGTAGCAACCTCGGATTCTGGATTAGTGCGCGGTTGATGGCAATAGATTCGTCCCCTATTACATGGGACTAAAAACATAACTGGTGAAATGTTGCTGTACTAATGGGTACACCTCTGCCTTACCCTTCTGGCGTGATGTTATAAGAGCTTGAGAGTTTGTATGAAATGCCATACAGCATAAATACTCATAAAGCGTTGTTGTCTGTCACTATGACAGATTCATGTAAAAAATATATAAAAACAATTGAATACATACTGTATTTTAAACTTCACACTAGAGGTTAAATACTGGAACAATATCAGAAACTGAACGAGAACACATCTTCTAAAGTTAGAGTCAGACAGTTGAAGCTCTAACAGCTTCTGATTGGTCAGGAACTTTGCGAAGTAATGTGGTTCGTTAGATTCGGAGTCTTTCATCTCAACATCGGTAGTCAATGTCTTGACGGGCTTCAGTAGGTTTAGCTTTGATTTCTGTAGTTCTATTGTTTCTAGCTTGTAGGATGCAAATGCAGATAGGACACTTCCTGAATGCTGTAAAAGAAATTATTGTTTTGTACATACATGTCTTAAATTACATGTTGTTAATTATTGACAGCTTGCTAATACTGGAAAGATTGATACAAAGTTTTGATTTTCTTTCCAAAGTCGCAGAACTGAACCGACATTGTCCTGTCTGAATACTAGCTTGCAGTGCTACCTATCAGGTTTGTGATTGTAAATCTAAACTATTCAGGGAATCACTCAATCACACACAAAAAATCATTCAAATTGGTCTATCTATTTAGAGAGTTCCAATTCGGTCTAGCCGTTTAGAGTGTTCAGGAATATACCTACACATTACAAAAAAGATATATGATAAGTATTTCCTTTACCCAATGACTGCAGGCGATCATTAGCAATGCTAAGCTTGTAGTGCGGTTGGCTACACTGTTGGTGTGTTCACCATATAAAAACATATAGGGTTGTGTGTTTTTTAGTGAGAACACAATGGGTGTATTTACCCCCAGTCAATGGGTTAATTCAATGTGTCTAGCATTCACTCAGTATTATTTTATGTAATATAATTTTATCTACATCATACAGGATGAAATACTTACAGCTACAAAAGTCTTCCATTGTAATTTATTATAACAATTATTCGGATTTCTAAAAAAGTCTTGGAGGCTCCAAAATCTGCAGTACAAGTTATAATCTATGTTAATTTTACTCTTTTCTTTATCGTCAACCACCATTTCTTCATCCAGTGAATCTTTTAGTGTACTTGAGCTATCACCACCAAACTCGGTAACATTCTCCAGATTAAATTCAGACACAATATTAAGGCCAGATCGTTCAGAAAAGGGAAAGAATTTTGCAAGGAACAGCAAAATTCTTCCGCAGAATACTGTGTTCTGGGACCTTGACAGTCTCCTGAGTAAATCATTACACATTCTGAGTAAATTATTCTTACAGGCCCCGAAAAATAACTCTTCCTTCCAAATATTAACGCCATTTTCCACATAGGAGAACATTTTTTCACACTTGTTTAGTGTTAGAGCATCGAAAATATCGCCAAGGAGTACCACTGGCATTGTAGCAGTCACCATCATCCGTCTACATGACTCTATGCAGAAAGTGACGTAGTTCTCTAACGTGTCTGGGTCTTCAACTAGAAGTTCTAAGAGCTTGTCTCTGAACGCTTGGTCCATCGCCGCTTTTCTGTCGAGCTCAAATGTATTCTTTGAAAACGAGTCGAGCAAGTCAATATTATTGGTTGCAAAGGCTTTAGACAGCACATCCTGTAAGAAAGCATCGTTATTATCAGATAAAATCATATATTTACTTGTTTTATTCATTCATACCATGAGAGGTTAGAAATTTACCTTGTATTTGTTTCGCAACTCTTCAAATCCTGCCTTATCGGTCATCTTGGCCATATTTTTAATTTCTTTATTTATGATGTGATCGTTTCAGGTTATCATTTGTGTGTTAAATGCAGGTTATTCGGAAAAAAACACATTATTATGGAAAAATGCTCAATTTTCAACCAAAAGCAAACATCAAGCGATCAGTTAATAGTGTTGCACTTTGACTCACACACAGAACTCGTTTAGCTGTTAGCTTGTGATAAAAATCGACTATTATACTAACGATTATTTCATTCAAAGTGTAATATTATTTAGTTTTATTTTTACATCGTAACATAGAATTTCATTAGATTGCGCAATGATGAGGTTTTATAGTAACGTAAATATTTACTTGGACGATACAGGCTGGAAAATGTTGATTTTGAAGAAGAAAATACTTCAGTACTGTGCAGGTGCAACGGTGCAGTGCATCTCAAAGGTCGTCAATGATAGTGAGCTGTACTTTGAAGTAACGAATAGTTACCTATAAACCAGGAATAGATGTTTCCAAAATAATTATTATTTTATCCGAACAGAAAGAAGAAATCGATTTCGTATGTACTTTACAAACTTGTCAACTAGTATGTACATCTCTTTTTTTTCCCGCCTTATTGGATCTAATGTTTTTGCGCAATCAAAACATTTCAATGCTATTGGCTAAATCTTGGCTAGTACAACCAATAGCCAATCGTAGATCGAGTTCAACGTACGGAAGTGCAGCTGATAGCTATTATTTTTGACAGATCTGTGTCGTCGTGTTGTGTGGCGTCCTGTCTATTTATCTTTAGAATTTTATTATTATTTACAGATTTTTACTCGATCCTTTGTTTAGAAATGTGTTAAAGTGTAAGATTAGAATAGCCTAGTGTACTTAGTAATTATTGTTAGGATATTCTGAAAGGAGTGTAGAGCACAGTGTTTGGAAAAATGGACCGTAATAATATGAGGTAAGAAGAATCTGCTTTCGCTTGCAATCGTGCTTATACTTTCACGTTTGATTAGTGCTTATAGTGCATTGTAAACAATGCCTGTTGTATTGACGGCGTTGTAATTACGATTTGATATATTTGTAGCAATATTTTGAGTGCACGCAAAGATAACCCAGTTTTCATACATTTTGCTTTGTTTGTGAAAAGATAGCGTGCTAAATCGTGGTCTTTAGGTGTAATCCTGAGTGGTAAGCGGGCACTCATGATAGTATGAAGTATTTCACACATTGTTGCATGAAACAGTTGCATGTTTACAAGTGCCAAGCGTGTGTGGGTGTTATTTATATTATTATCAACATGCCACGCGTTTCTTATCGCATCGCTAGTGAACAGTTATGTGCATACAAAGTCAATAATGCGTACTGTACATACGTACGAAACAATTTTTTACACACTGAATATTTCATTCATTTTATGTAGATACTGAAACAGTTTGATTTATTTTGTATAAATTATAGTTTTTTTTTTGCTTATCAGAGCAATAACCTTGGTTTGAACAAAGATATCAATGAGAGACAGATAATGTTAATCTCTTCCGCAATATAAACAGTAACATCTAACAATTTATGTTATAATAATATAACTTATACATTAATGCAAGTCTATGACTAATATTGATCTGTTGAACTGTACATAATATTGTTAGTTGATAATTAAATTAAATAATTGTTTTTATAACAGCTATAATGTTTGTGATACGGATTTTGGGATTTAAGAAAAAAAAATACCTCTATATCTGAGCTTTTGCACACAATTATGTCCATGTGAAAGTCATGTATACCATCAAACATAATATATGACATTCCGCATCAGTGAAGCAATGAATATGTGCAAAAGAAATTGCAATCATGCTAGTATTTTCAAAGATTACTTTTTAAACACAAGCAATCTTACATACATACATCTTTTTCCCAAGAGGGCAGAAACCACAACACCACCTGCTACGATCCTCACATATTCATATCACCTCGTCAACATTCATATATCTTGTCACGCAGCAACAAGCACGCATGTTACGAGTACTGTGCATCTGACTTTTTTGTAATATACATGTAGATGGATTTTCTCCTAAAATTGAGAGTATAAAGATATTTGTACTCCAAAGTAAATGATGAATTTAAGAGCCCATTAAAATATACCTTAGTACATAGACCATAATGCCTAATGTTGATTAAATGCAAATATCATTAACCTTGGCTCTGACAATGATACAATAACCACATAGAATATTAATTGATATGTGCGGTAGCTATTGATTAAGCCACAAGATCTACACTGTGTCTTATTACACTGTTATGTGTACTATAGTTCCGGGGTTGCGGGACGTCCCCGGGGTTGCGGGACGTCTTAACAGGATACCGTGGCCCCAGAACGTAAAGGGCAACAGAAGGAACAGGGTGGTTTTTTAGTCAGTAAAAGTCTGACAGTCCCTTCCGCCCCACCCAGAGCGGAAGGAGTCATTTGATGATTTTTACCACCTCAAAAAAAATAAAAAATAAAATGTGTACTATAGTTACAAGAGATACTTGTAGTTTATACTTCAGGCACATTTTTATCATTGAGCAAAGTGCACCTGCCTTCCTGTCAGGAACTGTACTGCAGTGGCTGTCAATCGGTCTGGAAGGCACAAAGTTTTAAAATCATTGAGCCAATTTTTGTATTATAAACTTTATCTTTATAAAAATAAAGTTCAAAATTAAAAACTGGTACGAAGGTTGATATCTGAATAAAAGCAAAGACTTTGTTTTATAATAAGACAGAATTTATCGAAATAGAGCGTTATAGGCTAGTTCAAATGTCGCCCTGACAACCTGTGCAATACTTCTAAAATGGCAGTGAATATGGCAACCTACTGTACTAAAGTAGTTTAAGTTATTAAAGATATACCTACATAACATAACGCCTGAGGGTTAGGCAGAGATGTACCTATTAGTACAGTCACATTTCACCAGTTATGTTTAAGTCCCATGTAATAAGGGGCGAGTCTATTGCCATCAACCGGGCACAAATCCAGGCTCCAAGGCTACTACTGAGTAGATCCTGATGGAAATACCCCATTTGATTATCCTGTACAAATAGCTTTCACAACAAATGTAGGTGATGGTATGTAAGAGTGGGGTTTCTACAGCCCAAAACATTTATGTAAACACTCATGCATCATTATAGGTGTTAATAGCTCGCTTTACGCCTTGCATCACGCGCCGTACAAGGTTCCGCGTGTCGGGTTCTAATTTTAAATTAAAACATTAGTCTACTAATAGTCTGAGAACTGGTGAACCGTTTGTTTAAACTGTTTAATTCTGTAATCTGACGATTTAAATTTAACCAGAGGTGCTGCGCATTTTTTGGGCATTGGACAAAGTTTTTTCTTTGCGAGGTTGTCGACATTTAATTCTATACATATTTTATTTATTGATTAAAAATATATCAGTAAAGTTCAGAGTCTGAATAAATTTTGGTTCACCGGCTCCCATTTTATTAAATTGTAGTGCGAATATTAAATAGTTGTAGAAAGTAGTTTGAAAACAAGGTTTTAATATGGCTTAATAAACCCATTGTAGGACTTCCAATTTCAGATCAAGCTATGTCAGCAGCGGGCCGCGGTCCCTGCCACACATGGGGGGCAGTAAACGGCACAACGGCAACGGTCATGCCGCGCGGCTCAGCCCACCTGCGCAGGCGCCGCCGCCACATCCCAACAACAACAACAACAATAATAACAACAATAACAATATCAACAACAACCAGAATGACGATCTCATCAACTATATCTATGATTCTTGGAATAAGGTATGTTACAGTTTTTTTTCTTAGATTGAAAGATTGGAAGACCAGTCGTTCTTTTAGAAATTCTATCATAAACCAAATATCTCGATCATTTAAAAAAATACGCGGGAAAGAAGCCGCCATGTTTTATTTGCGCGCCTTTTTTTTTTTTTTCTTAACATATAATATGGCAAACTAATAAAAATATCTTCTTACTACGCACTGATTCACAGGAATCACAGGCATTCAGTCATTCTTAGCATAAAAAAATCAATCAACAATTCATCATCTTTGTTAGAACCCAATGGAGTGAGACTGCGAGTGAGAGACTGAGAGCGCTGCATCAATCAAAACTAAACTCTTAAATTAAAAGAGCCCTTTGGCTTGGAGCCTTTTTATTTTTTGAGCTGGTATAAATCATCAAATGAGTCCTCTCGCCCTGGGCGGGGCGGAAGGAACTGTCGCTTTTCCTGACTTAAAAACCACCCTGTTCCTTCTGTTGCCCTTTACGTTCCGGGGCCACGGTATCCTGTTAAGACGTCCCGCAACCCTGGCTGGCTTGGAGCCTTTAAACATAATTTGTTCTTAAGCTGCCATCACCTTAATTGCCGATGCCAGATTTCCCGGTCGCTAAGAAAAAAAAATATTTCACAGTAAAAACCATCGTTTTCATTTTCATCTTTTTATTATTTTAACTTATTGCTTATCTTTCAATTAATCTGTATTCTTCTAACAAAAAGTGTCCCGCTTGACCCGGACGAAACCTAGACGCTAGTAACTAAGGCAATTCCGAGGAATACCCTGACCAGACCCTACCCGGACCAGACCACGTCATAAGTTTACTACGCAGGATTATTGATGCACTAGATAGATTACTCGCCTATTGTTTTGCGTCGCAACGCATAGCAGAAACTCCATTATCCTATTCACATTCTTTAGCAACATCAATTCACGTGTACGTGACAAAATGGCACAATATGTAGGTCAATGCAGTGTTACCTTCGCATCGCAAGTATCTAATGGGTTTAGTGATATCTTACATTTATTTGTACTACAATTTATCGAATATTGTGTACCTGAGGAATTTTTGCTTATGAAGTTGTTTTATCGATTTTTTTTATATCAGTAGGTATGTGCATTATTATTGTGGCGCTTGATTTATAGGAAATCAGTCATAACTAACATAGCATATTATTATTATCAATATTTTTGGTACAGGGTTTGTCCACGAAGAATTATATTTACTTTTGGAGAGGGATGCGTTTTATGTCCAGTCCAGTAGGTTGATGAAAATTTGAATCTTTGAAATCCAAAATACCTTGGTCGAATTTTCATCAAATTCGGTTAGTGAGACAATTGTCAATTGAGTAAATATTCTTATTTGAGTAAAAGTCATATAAGTTTGTAATCGCCATGACTCCGCTTTTAGCAAGCGTGATGAGCAATTATTAATATATCTGCTAGATCAGAAAAAAAATCAACAAAACCGTTAGTATTGAGTACTTTTGAGTTTTTTTTATTCGATTCAAAGAACTTGTATAATATTATAGTTTAAACAGGTATTTTTAGGCATTCTTTGAAAGTGGTAAGTTGCAACAAAAATGATGACTCATCTACAGTACAATCAATTAAACCGGTCCTATTACTTCTTTCCAGGTGACACGCGAACTAGAACGTGGCAGCGAAGACGCGAAATATTACCAAGAAGTACTCGCGCCACGTCAGCTGGCAAACTTCAGACCCTTCAACCTTGACGAGTGGTGGGCTCGTCGCCTTGTGCAGAGCATAAACCGCAACAACAAACATCGGTCTTAGAACCACATCAGAATTCGTTGGTGAACGACTTGACAACTGTGCCCATTGGAAGGAATAAGAAGCAATGTTTAATTTTAGCTTGGTAATTGATAATGTAGGTAGAGTAAAGCCACATGTTCATGGTAAACAAATGTTGTGCAACATTTGTGTAGCAATGCGATTTTTGTTGCTAGAAAAAAATCACATGTACACTGTATGATAACTACAACATGTTTTCCGTAATACAAAAATATGTTGTTCAAACATGTTTACTGCAATACAACAATGTTGTCGAAACATGTTTCCCGTAATACAAAAACATGTTGTCGAAACATGTTACTCGTAATACAAAAACATGTTTTAGAAACATGTTGTGCAACTTTTGTTTACCATGTTTAAGGTAGCTTTGAAAGTGGTTGTAGACGTTCCCCTGTAGCACACAGGATTAGGTAGTCGGTCCCAATCTCCCGATACATAGAGCTATCGACCCGACTCACCTTCGGACGTCCTGATTTGATCGGACCTTACCAGAATGGTCGGGACGTTTATGGGCACTGTAATATTTGGACGCAGGAGCATTTAATTTTGGCTTGTTTAAGTGTATCTGTACAATCGGAAATTAAGTTCGTATTTTTAAGGTGTGATTCGAGAATTTAGACAGTAATAATAATCATGGTTTTAAAATGTAAGATTTTAATGTTACATCAATACCGTCATACCGCAAATGATACTTCTGCGAAACTTCCCGATTGCTAAACTATCGATTTTTTAAGGTTGTTATGTAATGTCAATTAGAAAATAAATAAAGCAATAGATATAAAACAAACAGTGGGTATAGTAAAGAGTCTTTCATAAACGAAGTATGTAGTGTCTCATTGTACAGTTTTATCTTGTCTATGCTCGTTTAAAGAGTTTAGAGGTATTTTTAAAACAGATTTTATCAATATTATATCAATAGCCTTAGAGTTTATAGACTGGAGGTGACATTACTTCCGTGTGACAGCTGTCAGATTTCCCGCCAATTTTAAAATATGTTTGTAACAAAAAATACTGATCGCAATGATGGTAAAAATATGAGACTTAACTTCGTTAAGTGTTTTTACACCCATTATTCTAATAAATAATAAATAAAATAATAAATAAATATCTTGGGACAACTCACACACGGCTATCTGATCCCAAGCTAAGCAGAGCTTGTGTTATGGTAACCAGACAACTGATATACATACTTATATAATTTATAAATACATACATGTCATAGATAAATCACACCCAGACACAGAACTAACAATCATGCTCATCACACAAAGTTTGTCCTGGGTGGGAATCGAACCCACGACCTCCGGCTTAGCAGTCAGGGCCGCTAACCACTAGACCAACAGGCCCGTCAATAAGAGTGTTGTGTAAACTCCTAAACCGAGTCACCCTGCATTTTTCGTATGAAGGTCCTATAACTTTTTAAAAGGTCGTGAATTTAAATATCGACTTCAAAACCGCCTGAAATCTTTTTGTTTCACTTATCATTATTTTGATAATTTAGACCTTTATACAAATATCGTGGAAAAGCATGGTGGGTCGATTTAGAAGTCGACGCGATGACTATATAACTATTGCAATGGTCGCCATTTTTAACTGGCACTAAGACGAATGACGGACACAGACTAAAAATGATGTGGCTGCATTTATTATCTGTAATGTTGTCTCCAGTATATTTTCTCATAAGTAAATAGATTTCTAACTTCTATTCAGAGTATTAGATGCAGTTATACTATTAGGCCGCCTACAAACAATTGTGCAACATAAAATGTTATGGTCAGCACAGATTTGAAACATTGCGTAATTTTGTGCAAGGTCACACCGCGTCATTAATGAATGCGTGATATCTTGCACACAATTTTCAACTCTATCCGCGATAAGTATTGGTTCGTTATAAAAAAATTGGTAATGAATACTGTCACGCTATTTGCGCTGACTTCCTGTTAGTGTTTAATGTTGCACAGTTTGTTTAATTGTGTTTGTAAACACATTAAAATGTTGCATAACATGTTTATGCGGCTTTATACTTATAATCCATGTCAATGAATATTAGTAGTTACCTTGAATCTTATAAAGCGAGTAGATATTTTAATCTTGTTTTTTTTTCTCTCTCCTAAACTTAAACTATCAATTTGTTTTGTAGTTTGAGTAGTTTAAACTTTTTTTTGCTGTGTTATAGCGGGTAGAATTTTGTTTTCCAATTTGAAGGCTTTTTTGACTATTAAAATGTAAGTCCCTGTTATTTTTCGTAGTCAAAATATTAACTATATTGCACTGAAAAATTAAAATTTAATCCTGTCTCTTCAAATTTTAATCACTCGATTTTTAGAATATCCTAACAATAAATTAGTATTATGATTGCAATGAGACATTACTACCCTGAGATTGTACTTCATTTACACGTTTTTGTTTCCCTTCATTATGTGAACTTTCATTTAAAATTCTAATATAAGTATATCTATGTACAATGACTATAAGCAATACTAAACTTAATTTAGCAATAATATACAGTAAAGCTGTCTAATCATACAAATGCGAAGACTAATACAAAAAAAAAAGCGACAAAAAATGCTATTCATAAAGTACCAATGAAAATGAACTTTAAATATTAACATATACAATACAAAGTACATTGTAAACGCGTTTGTAATAAATTGTGATATAAATTATTTGTACAACTTTGTCAAAGCAATAATTAAAGTTGACATGAAGGCGGGAAACGTTATTTTTTAAATGTTTTTCAATGATGTAGGTGACGCTAGGTAATGTAAATAAGTTAGTATGAACTTCTATGTTTTAATTTAATAATTGTAAGTAAATGTGTCATTGCGAATTAGAATTGGCTAGATATTGTGTTGTATCATGACCTGTTTACGTTCGATTACACTGGCGAGAGTTGGCGTACAATGAGGTGCATTTAAATTAGTAACTCTAGCATTTTTTTTATTACATTTTTTTATACTCTCGCCAGTGTAATAGAACTGTAGCTTTTAGAGATTGACCTGCAGTGGTATTCTGTAATTTTTTTCCTTGGTGATTGACAGTTCGCCTCAAGGTAACGTCAAGTAAATTCGTCGAGGTAATTTTTTACAGAGTAAATCAGCTGATGATAGATCCGCCTCAGATAAACACTGTGGTTGATATTGTTTTATTTGTTTATCTGAGGGCCGTAATGTTCTGGTAATAAAGTTCAACTACATTCCATTCACGCATGTACTTAGCGTTTTAAACTATTGTAAATAAGTTTTAAGTGACGCAGTGCTGACAGATTATGGATTTGAATAAATTTTTGAAATAAATATTTTGTTTTATTTTTTACTTGCTTTTGTCCGCGATCGTCCGTTTGAATTTTCTTACTGATCACTATTTTTTTGATAATTAAATAGCAGTCAGGACGAATGTAGCTTCTCATTAGCGAAATAATTTTCAGAATCGTGCCAGGAGTTCCGGAGATGAGCAAACAAAATAACAACAACAAACTCTTCAGCTTTATAATATTAGTACAGATTTGTGTCCCTGATGCGTGTTTGTTCCGTGGTGCCTGAAAATATAGAAACATCTATGATTAGGTCTCACATAAACAGCGATATCTAGGGTATATGCGTGCGCTAGAAAGAGTTTACATTGGTGGATAATACACGATTACTTTTAGGTCGTTCTGAAACCAAAAGCCATAAACTCGATCATCAAACTCTAAACGATTGGGACCATTTTTTTTTAAAGTAACTAGGTATTTAAAAAAACAGCTGTTCAGTACACTTTGACGAGTTAGACGAACATAAATGTACTGAACAGCTGATTTTTTTTAAATTGTTGATCGAGTTTATGGCTTTCGGTTCCAGAACGACATAAAAGTAACCCTGTATAAAGTATCTATGTACCCTACTTTTACTTTTGTTTTACTCTGTCAGTTATTTATTTTGCTGGCCAGACCGAGTGCCCAAATGATTATTTAGCTATAAAAACACTATAATACTGCTACATTTAGTTAAAATACGAGACCTCTGCATAGATCTGACTTTGTACCTATTTACAACTCATCCTCGTAGTCGGTTATCGGAACGTTTCGAAGTGTTATAACGTAAAAAACTTCGTTGAGCGTGTTTTTAACATTCGTAAAATGACTAGTACGTAAACGCGGCATTGAAGTGAATTTAACAGTGAAATCATGGTGTGAGTTTCCAAAATAGACTAGCTGAAGTTTCTGTCACCCATGAAGCTGATAGTGCTGTCCTTACACCTGTTCAGACAACCAGGCGACAATTAACGAGGTAATTACTAAAATGTTTTTTATTTTTTGGAAAATATGTTTTGTTTTTCTGTGTATTTTTATTGTTTATAAGTGTGTATATCCATTTAATAATGTGTTTGTATAGGTAATTTATTTATTCAATGATAGGTAAAATACGAAATCTCGAAATATTTACTTGACTTAGGAAGCTGAAATTTGGGAGGTGGGTAGGAAACAACTAAGCACAGATTTTGCGAAACGGCCTAAGGGGGAATTACAAGGGTCTTGGATTTCCACACATATGCAGTCGCAGGCAAAAACCTATTGCATATTTACAGATTGAAATACATAAAAAATACTGGTAAGAAACTACTGTATAATCGGAAACATCTCAGTAGATAGAGGTATATACTTATCTGCGTAAAGTCTATAATGATAGCTTTAGAAAAAGTAAGTCCAATGGACCGGTTTTTACAGTTTCCTAGTCAATATTATCTCCGCAAACTTTTTAATATAATTAGCTCTCGCTGGAAATCCAGCCAGTTCCCTACCTATATTTTCTAGACGCTACCTAGTCAAAGCAAATACCTAGAACTGTTTGCTTTCGCTTCGGGTAAATACCATTCGGGTATTCCATTAACAAAGATTGGTTTAAACAACCAATCATCAATTACCGTTTTGTGTTTTATTGAGTTTGAATTTAGAATACTACATTTAAGCCTTTGTACTTTTGTTGCAAAGTTTAAATGAATAAATAAACACTATGTTGCCAGGAATAATAAAAACATGTCGCGCTTTTTTTTTGAGGAGCTTGTGGCTAATTTGTAGCAGCCGCACGGGTCGATCCATCAGGTTTTACTACTTTTGCCGGGGTCGGTCCATGGATGGGTGGCCATCTCCACACACTGAAACTCCTCCGTGCCTCGGAAAGCACGTTAAGCCGTTGGTGCTGGCTGTCATACGTGGATCTTTGTCAGTCGTTACTGGTAGTCAGAAGCACGAAAGTCTCTCTCAGTGTATTACCCCGTTACTGGGTTGTGGAAGACAGATAGGCAGTCGTTCCATTTAAAACCCTGGTATTACCTGGTATACCTCCATCTGGTTACACTTTAAGCCGACCCCAACATAGTTGAGAAAAGGTTAGCAGATTGATTGCTCTTTGTCACCATGACTTACGAGGTTTTACTCAATCGCAAAGGTAAACATCTGAGAGGGCCCATAAATAAAACCACGGCCTGGTACAAAGTATATGCATCAAGTTCATTTACTTATATACTGGAGTGTATTTCTGGCATTCATATAGAGTATATGGTCGTCGTTCAAACAAAGTGGCTTGTTGTTCGAAACGCGTATTTATGTTGCGACCGCGAGCTCCGAGACGAGACGACTAACATCTAATGAGTTTGGAAGTCTCAAAGAGATTACATGTGAAGTTTTTGTTGTTTGTGGTGTGTGACGGTGTGTGGTATTCTGGGAGTTAGTGGAGTAGTACACTGTAATATTTAAGTTAATATCGTGTCTTTTTAAGTCTGCTGCTGATTGTGGCAATGACAATGAACTGGTGTAAGCGACGCTTGGGGGAGGTCTATGACTAGCAGTGAACGTACTTCAGCTACAGTAATAATTAAATTAAAAATTAAAAAAAAGAAATAATCATTTATTTCAGATTTCAAGATCCATATTCATATTAAAATCCCTATTCATAATTACTGGCAAAATTAGAAATAAATCAATAAAAATAGAAATAAAATAGTATAAATAAGATTAAAAATAAAATAATATAAAACAATAAATAATGATAAAAAATACGATTTGATGATACGGTTGGCAAGTGGCTGAGCGAACGGCTGTTGCATTGCAAGTCGCGGGTTAGATTCCAGCAGGCACGTAACAAATTTTCATATTTGTATAGCCTACCCGTAGATAGATGTTCCGGGTGTGGCTGTTTGTGTATGTAAGTTTGTTGTTTAAAAACATTAGTGTCGATACACTATAGGAAAAAATCCTAGTGTCCAAATTAATTCGTGAGTCGGTAATACTTCTTAGGTAGGTACTCTTGGTTTCCGAAAATAACATAGTAAGTGATTTGATTGGCTAAATGTTATTCGGTCGCCCAATCACAACAGTGTAAACTTATCAGCAAATCAGAAACTGACAATTGTAGGCCCTCTATTTAGCAGTCTATTTTTTAAGCATTATATTTGCTACTTTTCAACCGACTTCAAAAAGGAGGAGGTTCTCAATTCGGCGCGTATGTTTTTTCTTTTCTTTTTTGTATGTATGTTACCCGATTATTCGCACACAAAATAATGTTGCTTTTTCATATAGGTTATATTCTACTTACTGTAGTAACCTAAGTACCTACTGAGTATTACACGAAATCCTAGATTTCTTGGAAGAACTGACAGCAGAATTTCCAACTACCCAAGTTCCCAAGTAGGTTGCGAATAACAAGAACATCGATTTACTGAAATCCTCCTTACGCCTGGCTGCTGTCCTATGTACCTACCTAAAACGAGAAATAGAAAAGTACCTAACAGAAACAAATTGTATATAGATTTGGAATTTTATCTCAGAAAAAAATACATGTAGGTAAGTGGAAACCTTAACTTTGATTGGTTTTCAAGATATCACTTGTTTTTACCCGACTACGGTGAAGCCCAAAAGGAGGGTTAAGTGTTTGACCTGTATGTATGTCCGTTCCTATGTCCGCTCATAACTACTTAATTGCCCAACTGATATTGATATATTGGATTTGGATTGACGGCTCGAGTGATACTAGGTAGGTACAGTCGGTTATAGCAGTTATCTAACCCACCTAACTGGCTGAATAAAGTTAGGCGAATTTGAACCTTGTGCAATTAGCGGTGGATAATGTATGAATTCGATACGATGATTCTTAATGAGCTCGAACGACTTCTTCAAGGACGCAAATATTAAAGAACACTGTTATGCCAATTTGATCTTTAAAACTTTATGTTAGGGTAGATAATCTTTTGAATACAGTTTTGACACGTAATGGACTAGTTAATTTCAACTTCATTTGTAAAGACGATTTGACCAAGTGGTAGCAACATGGTAGTGAGATCAAACCCAAGTTTGCATTTTTGACACTTTTCGCTTACAATATTCACTTATATTTTTTTCATTCTAAATATTATTTACATTAAATTAAAATGGTTAATTAAATTTAACTATTTAAATACAAAAATCACAACAGAAATAAAAAACAGCAATAATTTTGATTACGATTTTATTCAATATGGTTAAAAGTAAAATCATTACTGACAATAATAATTACTTGTCATATTATAAAGCTAAAACATATAAAACAAGTTAGAATAAACTACTTGAGCTAGAACTTGATAAAAAAGCAGTGTCATCGTTTCAATACTGTCTATAAAATATCTATATTTTTATTTTTAAAGTAGGTAAAAAAATATGTAGTGAATCAACATGTTATATGTTTAGAAATATAATATTTCTTTTTCATAACAATAACATCACCACATTAACTGTCATACCTACTTATAAAATAAAAGTGAAAATAGCACTAAATACTTTGGTGTTTTACCTACTTTATATATTTTTTATTAGTATATTTGATTTTTAATATGGTTATGATCGTAAAAAGGACCTTCTTATTTAATGTTTGAAACACTTCCTTAGAATTTATGATAACAATAGTTCATTTAAAACACACACTGACACTTTAGTATTGTGGGCTGCTGACGGTGGTGCTGTCTTATTAGCGAAGTGGAGCACCATCTCTTGAACAACATGTTCTTCCCAATTAAAATCTATATATTCTTGGGCAAAGTGGACTTTCACTTGGCGATGAACAGCAGTTCATTAAATTTTACGTGCCGGCTTGTATTGTTTCAATCCAGCAGCATGCATGAGTATGTCTACTAACAATCCGTTCTAATACGGGAGTAAACATTACAGGTTTTGGTCACGAACACCAATTTTGAACATGTCCTGTTTATTCAAAATGTCTAAACCAAAATCTGACTGTATTTCTCTGAAACAAATAAATAAAACGGGTGTCACATAAGTTTAAGTAAATATTTAAAAAATAATTTCACAGCATTGTCACAGCATAAGGAATACTTAGGTATAAAATAGACAAACACACTTACTTCTATGTTAAATCTCCAAGCAATCTCTCTGATCAACAACATCCAACATTCTCCTTCAGCAAATAGATTTTTTTTTTGTATTTCAAATAATCACTCATTTGAGACATTGAGACATGATAATCAAACAATAGAATATATATAAAAACATTGGCAAAGAAGATTTTTGCAATTTACTAAGTCAAGGCACAGATAATATAATACTACGTTCAAGCCAAGGTAAGAAATGTTTGCGCGTAGTCACTGCAATTGCGTGTTGACTGGCTTGAGGTGTCACCGTTCATTTTTATTTTCCTACCCACATCCTTACTAACATTTTAATATCAGTTTTATAATGAATACGCAAATTGTTTTTCAAATACCCACCCTTGCCCCAATATTGTATTCGTTCATCGAGTCTTACTAGTCTAATTAACTCATACAAATTGAATAACTCTTAATGTTATTTGCAGAGGGTTCAAATTCGTTTGTTTTAAGGGTGGGTCAGACAATAGCTATCACCGACTGTACATAAAATTCATAACATAAAAAAAACAAAACGGCGGAATTACTTAAAACTAAATTAAAATCCCGTTTGCTTTATTAGGCAAAAAAATAAAAGAAAGTACTCTAGACTTAATTCTACTTTAAAGCTCCCTGAAATAACTACTTGTTTAAAATCGAAGAAAAATGGAATGTCCCCTAAAATGGGGATGTCTAGCTCCCCTTCCACCCCGCCGCGTCGCGCCCCTTAATTACAATTTAGCTAACACGCCTGAAATTCCTCTTCCCGTAAAAAATGCTCCCGGCATTTGAAAATAATCGGTATTTTATTAGTCAGTAAATAAAAACGAAGATTAGTTCGTCTGAAGCCTTTACTTATTTACTTAAAAATTGGAAAATCCTTTAGGTAATTAGATATTTATTTAACTTTACTTTGATAAAATCCATAAGGATTTTTCCATCAGGAATTTCTTAGTAAAGCCTCAGTGTCTGGATCTGTGCCTGGTTGATGGCAATAGGCTCGCTTCCTATTACATGGCACTTGAACATAACTGGCGAAATGTAGGTGTACTAATGGGTACAGCTTTGACTTACCTTTCGGAGATTACAGGCGTGATGTTATGTATGTACTTTGAAGAAATACCTACCTAATTTAAATGCGAACTGTTTCAATACTCAATATTTTTATTGCTTTTCCATAATGTATTATTAGTTGGTAACTTTATAATTGATTAATTTGTAATGATCCCTATGGGTTTCTAAGAAAACTTTAACTACTTAAGTATATCTGATGACCCTGCATAACTATCTCTTTTGTTTACTGTACAAATGATATGTACCTCTGAACAAAAAATAGATATACTTAAAAAGACTGACATTAATGATATAAAAATGAGATTTTTTTCGTTAACAAATACTTTCAACATTTTCATACCAATATTTCGTAAAACATACTTATTTACGTTCCCAATTATCTTGACCATCTATATTACAGCCGTGTTACATGTAAAACAATAATTAATGATAATTTTCAGCACCCAATGTTCAACCGCAGTTCGCTTCTAACCAACGTTTAATCGCTGAAATTAAATTAATCTTTAACGAAGTGCGAACATTTCCAACAGGCGGGCGGCTTGAAGGCGCGAATGATAAATCGAACTCGTGACTCGACTGGCCGAGTTAATTGATTGCTTTACCTTTATACCTTTATTGGATTGGGTATCAAAATACAATTATTTGTCGGTATTGATTTTTTGTTTTTGTGGACGTTTTGATGGAAAAAATGGGAAATTGTACAAACGCTCTCGCGGCGTCTCGCCTGTTTTCATCCTGGTTTATGAATGCAATTATTTTGTACATTAAAATAAATATCAACTATTAGTTTAAGCCCCTCCTGTAAGGGGAGCGGTGAATGCTTATGCGAATCCCGCTCCCCCGGCCATAGGCAGAGGTGGTCCACCGCGGTCCGGCATGCCCCTCCGTCATCCCCAAGGCGGAGGAAGTCCAAAAAAAAGTACAAGATCTGTGTTTTCCTTTGATTCATTATTTTTATAAGCGCTAGAACCTACAGAAAATGCTCAAAATTAACTATTTATAACACTGTCAATAGACAAAAGCATACTGGCACTGTATATCTCTGACAAGTCGTAATGACTATCAAAGATCCACGTATGACATCTGAGACCAACGGCTTAACGTCCACGGAGGAGTCTCGGTGCGTAAACACACTCATCCACGGACCAACCCTGGCAAGCTTAACCTGATGGATCGGACCTTGAGGCTGTCATTACTTAGCCAGAAGCTAAAATTTCAAAATAAGTAAAATCTTTAAATGTTAAATCTTCGAGAGGGAGCTAATATAGCTCTAGACACTTAACATTGCTTTTAAGAAAATTCACTCAAGGCTTCAAGATCTTGTATATTGTTTAAGATTTTACACAACTCTGTTCCTAATTCTTGATAGGCCGTTGAAACATGCGACATCGGAGTTGCTACAAGCTTCTACTTCATAAAGCGACTTAGTTGTAAGCCGATTTTAAAGTCGAAAAGTAAGTACGAATTCCCGCCTTGGTTCCCACATGCCGAGGGAATTATGTAGGTAACTAGACCGATGTTCTTACTATGTAGGTATGGACTAAGATTGTGGAAAATAGGGCGATATGACATTATATTTAAAAGCACCATAAATCGTCTAAATAAATACAATTGAAGTGTATTTTTGTAATGACAAAATAACAACATCTTATAAAATTAAGATGAATATTTACAAGCAACATACACGAAAAAGAAGGAATTAAAAAAAATGTCTGTCTGTCTGTCAGTTTGTTCCGGCTAATCTCCGAAACGGCTGGACCTATTTTGACGAGGCTGTCACTGGCAGACAGCTGATGTAATAGGCTAATTTTAATTTAGAAAAAGGCATTGGGATTCGCGGCAAAAATAATCGTCGTAATAAGTGACGTCTACGCGAATGAAGCCGCGGGCAAAAGCTAGTAGTAGATGCACAGTAATCCCACTTCCCTTAAAGATGATTTTAGCTGCTGAAATGCATCATTGCCACTGAATGAAAAAGTAGGTTAGCACCTACTTACTGAAAAGAAAAAAGCAAGCCCAAATACCCTGCAGCAGTTGGTGCTGGCTCTATAGACTTGGAGCAATTTCTGCTTTTTATGAAAAGACTCTAAAAGTCTGTGTATTCGAAACTTAAATATTTTGGAAGTAGATGGCACTTGGATTTCAACATAACGGGTTGTAAAATGACACATGACACCCAGCTGTCAAATAAGTACGAATATCCCATCAAATTAAATAACATAGAGCAAAAATTATATCTGGGTAATAACTTAAATTATATTGTGAATAATCACTATTTATATAATAATGCATGCAAAATATAGTGTTTACATGTGCATGCGACAGAACAGGTGACGTGCGGGGCATTTAAGTTTAGATAAAGATAATATTTAAAACTTGTATTCATTCGTGAAAAAACATTAAGAAAAGGTTGTAACTTTAACCTTAATTTTTCGTTACCAGAGGAATAGTATGGTTTAGAACAAAATATATTAATATATGATAGCAATGATGGGAAGTAAAGTAACTTTCGGTTTAGTTTTGTCTTTTCTTCTTCTTTGTCAGCTGCTATAGAGAAAATGAAGTTAGTTTCAAGATTGGTAACTGAACAGAGCTAAAGTTCGCGACACTGCGGGTGAACGTTTCAACTTTTTGAATCGAGAACATTCGAATTTACAACTCATTTCCATGATCCGTGTCTATGAACGTTCCCGCCATTTTCGAGGATCAAGGAATGAAACGAGAATCGTATTAAATAAGAGAGGGAAGCCATAAAATTGTCTATCTTGTACGCACAGTTCATTAGTAGCGGTCTCAGTGCCCGATAAAAGGCCACCAAGTGTAAGCAGCTTTGCGCGTCTCATTACTTCTTGTTTTTTTTTGTTTTTGTCTCTGGTTATGAAATACTTTTTTGTGGTTTTGTTGTTAATTCTGTTTTGTTTTTGTTGTTGAGATTAATGAGGGTGGCGTAAATTGTGTTTGGGTTCCTCAGAGGTGTTTGTTTGTTGCAGGTATTTTTGTATTTTTTTACAACGGATTCAGTACAGATTCTAATCACTAAAAGGATAAAATATTACGCTAGTTTAAAGAAAAAACAGCTGTTCGCTACCAAAGTGCTGCATGTACACGGTCTAAATATACCTATGGAACAGTTAACTCTAGGAGGTCTAGAACCATCTACTTACTCTTAAAAGCTTTCGTTAAGAAGTCCCTTCAACCCCGTATTTATATTTAAACCCTTCTAAATCTGTACAAATACAAGAAAAACGTGTAAATCCCAAGAGTAGGCCATTCTCTTTTGTCCTATTGTGTGTAAGCTGACCAAAGACAGCTGTCAAGAGGCATAAATGGAAAATAGCATTCTTCTATGCACTTACAATACAAATCTATGGTTACGTATTTGTCTGAATGTTGGTAGGCCATGGAAAAGTGGTTGTATTCCATAATGCATTTTATCTATCATTTTTTGTCTATGGTATTTTTTTCGAGAACCACAGACATGTTTTATAAATAAAAATAATACTTATATCAATAAAAGTTTTATGGGTGTTTCAAACCTTAATGATCCCCCTGGCTTCGTCCACATTTTTTCTCTTCTAAGGGATAAATACTTGCACAACAAAATAAAACAAACTCATCAGTTGCAGTATTATAACTTTATTTGCTCATAAAATCAGCTTAGTCGTTGGGGTCGGTCCGTATTTTTTTTTGTATTTTTATGTGTTTGCTTCGTAAAAAATATTATTGTTGCATACTCGTCGAACCGTTGACTTGCTTGTGTCGTTTTTTAAAAAGTCTAGTCTGTTACAATACTCATGCAATGAGAATTTATTAATATTTACAAAATATAACTTAAGTACCTACCTAAAACATTAAATCTTAACGCAATAAGTAAAAGCAGAGCAAGTTATATTAAATTACTTCTGAAAGTGTTATCGGTAAAGTTAGGCTATCTGGATAAGCTCTAACAACAGTTTATTCAGACTAAAAGTAGGTAACACAGGTACCTATCAATTATGTGCCTATCTGTTAAAATAATGATGGTTAAGTCTTATCTAAGTATGTATATAAAATGAAGTGAATTCTTGGACAGTAATTTATTATGAGTACGTACTTTTTAAATAAACCATTTATTAATTCTTTTACAAATAAATATGTTTTTCTGTCCCTTAGACTGTATTATGTAAGTGTCTGTACACGACAAAGCTCTGAATTATTCAATTTTTTTTCTTATCAAAAATATAACTAATTTTTGAGTTACCTTTATCTAGTTGTTTCAACACTTTAAGTATGAACTGTACCTAGTGTCTACCTAGTGTGGTATACCTCAATGGTAGTATCACAGACAGACATGACAGATCTTGGAAACCTTCCCTTTTGTTAGCATAACCTTATGATGAAATATTAAGGTTTTCTTAGGCAGTTTGGCCAAAACTTTTACTCCATTACAAGATAGATTCGACGGCTCAAATAATTTGTACTAAGCATATTCGGTAATGTTTTTGGTAATAATCTAATTTTGAGGGACAGTTGGTGTGGGCGGACGAACTTTGTTTGTTTATGGACAGAAATAGAACATTGTTGAGCTTGTAGAGTTCATTGGTACTAATTAGTTTGGTGTTCTATGTTTAAAATGTACTTACTTACGTTACGTTACGATTTTCTGCATTTCTGCATTTATATGAGTTGACTAACTAAATATGTATGAAATAAATTCACTTAAATCTGTACTTAGATATCATTAGGCAACATCTTAAAATCGCAAAATAATTATTATTCCTAATCTAGGTAACTTCAGAATCAACCATGAATGTAAAATTGTAAAGAAAAAAATATTGCGCAAACAAAAGCACATCAAACTTCAATCAAATTTTAAAATTGGAACGCTTTAACAAACTCTCATAACTGTCACTTTTCAAAACGTTCTAGAACGTTCTAAAATGGCATCCAAAGATAGCGGCTAACAAATTCTCATTGTACCAGTAATTGTGAATTTCTACTGTGAAGGTTTATGCTTCAGCAGCAGGTTGGGTGGTAGATACCGCGGTAGCGACACTGGTGGTGGTCGATACTGAGTCAGGGTCCTGTTCGCGGACTCCCATCCAGGGGAGACGCTTTTGGAGTTCCGCCCTGTAGATAAAAAGAAAAAGTTTACGCTGGCGCACAGGCTGACCCGAAGTAATGGTTGTAAACTTGGGTCAAATGGAATCATGGGACTGACAGTCCGGAGTGTGGCGGACAGATGGAGAAACTTTTTAGTTAAAGGTGTTAAATTGAATTCATGTTTAAAAAAAAAAAAAAGTTATTACCTGTATCTGGGATGATTAATAGCATACACCCATGGATCTATGCAGGAGACTACCTTGCAGCAGACGGCTGGCACCATTGTCGCTATGGGGGTCAGGAGGTTCCTGTTGAGGTGAAGTTCTCAATTTAAATTTTTGTTATTTGTTTTCCTAAACCTATGCTTGTTTGTCGACATAATAATATGGAATTACTCATGGGTATCAAATCGGTTCGGCTCTCAGGAATATTTTCATATTTTTAAGAGCGTACGAATTATTCTACTTCTTAAAAAAAATTGCCCATCTCCTGTATCGTCGTTGGTTTACATACATATCAATCTCAAACGCACATCCACAAACAACCTGACTGGCACAACTAACTGTAGGGCTAATATTTGTTCTGTGCAGGAATCAAAACTGTGACACGCAGCACAGCAATCAATCGCACAGCTACAGCGCCAACGCCAATTCTTAAGTAGGTATCTATTAATAAATAGGAGAAATCTTTATAAGAACGATATACTTTATATTATCAAGGTCGCGATTAGCTAGGTTATAATTTGCCAGAGGATTATTTTATAAATAATCAAAAGAAAATGATTTTCATGAGAGCTTATTAAATTCCTACAGTGCCTAGCAAATCCTGAAATTTAATATCAGCCTACGCAAATATGTATTAAAATCTTACAAATTAATGTTTAGTCAGATTTAATGATAATTAAGTACAATTCGCCTTTTGTTTACAAATAGACTAGCTTCTGCCCGCGATTTCGTCTGCGTAGTTTATTTTCATTCGTTAAGTTACGTCTTTGGTTATTGCTCTGTACCCTTGGGTCGTGGCGTGATGTTACATGTATATAACAATATCTAATAATAATAATAAACCTAGCCTATGAATCTGGCTATCATACACAAAAATTATGTTTTCAAATCTGGCAAGTTTCAGACATTCACGCATTTAAACGAACGAAAAACTCTTCAGCTTTATTATATTGTTTTTCAAATAAAGCATCAAGGATAGACTCCCAAGCAGCTTGTCAACACCTACACTATTTCGTTAGGACAATGGTTATGACAGAAGCGCCAGGGGTGATAAAAGGGTATTACGATGAGAGTGATGAGTCACAATTGAATTTCCCTTGGATGCCCCTTTCATCTGTCAAGTTTTCATATACCTACTCGTGATTAATGGGTTTATTAAAACCTAGCTTACACCTGTGACGTTGTCTATTAGTTTGTAAGTTGTACTTGTTATAATAAATGCAATAATTTGGATGTTTGTTACTCAATCACGCTAGAACGGTTGAGCGGATCTGGATTAAATTTGGTATACAGTTTTTTTTAATAATATGGAAATTTAGCATATCGGCTACTTTTTATGTTGGCAAAATGTTTAATTCCCGTGGGATTATATATTAACTTTGACGTGGACGAAGTTGCTGGCAAAAGCTACTGACAGAAGCTCGAAATAAAAAAAAAAACTACATTCAAAAGCTCGTACGACATTTAAAAACCTTTATCATTTTAAAACTAAGTAAAAAGGTATATTATAACGGGGAACTGACTAACATAAAACCTTATATATGTATAAGATATGGAAGAGAGTCAACAGCCATAGGCATTTCTTGCCTAAAAGGAATTACATAAGGATAAAGGAACTAATTAAGTATTACAAAGCTTTTAAAAGTAAATAAAGTGTTTTGTATTAGATATAATTGTCCTGATCCTATCTACGTAATTCCGTCAAGTTTAATTACTTTTTGAACGGAATAAGACCAGACAAATTTGAGATGGCGCGTGCTGTCGGTATGTTATATTCCCTTTTAATTTACCCCTTTAATCTGGAACATCATGGCTGACGATGGCAGAACACATCATGAAGATACTTTAAAAACTAAGACCAATCAATCTGCCTAGCCTTTTCCCAACTATGTTGTGGTCGGTTTTACATGGACCGACTGCCTATCTGACCTCCACAACCCAATAACTCGGTAAAACGATACCCCATGGTAAAACTGGTTGCCAGACTTTCGGGCTTCTGACGAGCCGTTACGACCATCCACGACGATCGATACGACGATCCACATATGACAGCCGCGACCAACGGCTTAGGGATGATTCTCATTTGAGCGTGCCATGCCCGGGCCGGGGCGTGGACGAGCCGACGTGGTATTGAAGTGCGTCTCGAGAGGGCCCGGACGGGACACGGATAATGCACTGTGTAATATAAATTGATTTATACAAAATATATGTAACAGATTTAAAACCGTGCCCCGTCCGTGCCCCGTCCGGGCCCCGTCCCGGGCACGGCCCGCTCTAATGAGAATCATCCCTTAAGCTTGATTCACACAAGTCTTGAACTTGAAGTCACAGTTTCGGCACCGTCCCTTATCAGTGATAAATTATTATTTCATACATTCTCTAGCGGCGTTCACACTTGTCAGTGTCAGTGACGACACAGTGCTCTCAGTGTCAGTTCCGGCGCGTTCATAGAAAATACAATATTTATCACAGATACGGGACGGTGCCGGAACTGTGCCGGACATTGATGTGTGAATGTAAATCAAGCTTTAGCACATATGAATTGAAAAAAATCACATTGGTACTTGCCCAGATCGCCCTCAACCTCATCCCTAAGCGGTGCTGAGCCAATACGACACCTTATTTTATAGGTACTATGAAGAGATAACCACTAACCTGTCTCCAAAGGCGCCAGTCATGGTAACAAAGGCATAAGGAGTCCACGCGCAGACGAAAAGGAAGAATATCGTGAAGGCTACTTTAGCGATCCTGATCTCGACGCTGCGGCTCGCGTCCTCCTTGTTGGCGGTTAGAGACTTGACATTCATCTTCTTTGCTTGATCTGATAGCATGCGCTCGTGGAGACGCACCTGGGAAGGAAGGAGTGCATTAACAACAGATAAAGGTACTCCTCAGTTTTACCCGCATTTAATTACGTCTTCGGTTACTGCGCTGCTCTCGTTGGTCTTAGCGTGATGTTATATAGCATATTTAACCTGAATCTGGGTAAAATAAATGCCTTTTTTTTGCGCGGAACTATAATTATTTTTCTGGAATAAATGTATCCGATGTTACTCCATATACCATTAGATCTTTGTCAGTGAAAGTTCTGTCAAAATAGGTACAGCTATTTCGGAAGCTCGCCCGTTCAAACCAACAGGAACAGATAAAAAATGTTTTTTTTCGTTTATGTACCTTGTAAATCATATTTATTTTGTAAGAAGCTATTATTTTGATTACAAACAGACACCAATATTTATTTAATTTGTATTGAATAAAATGGTATTTTTTCCGTTTATAATGGATCATATTTTTATTAAAAGTCTATTATAACAAAAGCTTAGTATAAAAAGCCTAACACCTGTAATTGAAAGAGATTCTATTTACGTTCAAATAATTCGGATTCTTTTTCTCATTTTCCGCATTCCCCCAGGCGAAGGAAACGCTCTGTCGAGCCTGGATCCATTTTGATTTTTGAAGTTAATTAATTTAGAAGTGATCTTTCACAAGCTGTGAAGACAGGTAGGTAAGTACGTAATGATTTTTAAAGTGACATAGAATGCTTATTAGCCTTTGCTGGATGTTTAACATAAGTAAGTAAATAGATGTTTTAATAAACAGCGATACAAAGGTATGTTTGTGAGTTTATAGGTCTGCAAAGGCACTCACGATACAGACGAAATTCCTAGTGAAATGTTCATAAAAAAAAACAAAAGACGATAAACAAACAAAAGTGTGTCATGAAAACTTATCAATAGGTACTAATATTATAAAGCTGAAGAGTTTGTTTGTTTCAATTCTAACCTCGGGACTACTGGTCTAATTTGAAAAAAAAAACCTAACCTAACGTTTTATAGCCCGTTTATGGAGGACATCACGCTCATCAACATCATCTCGCATCAACATCACGCTCCGACCCATGGAAGCCGGAGCAGTAACCAAAGATGTACCATAACGGAATGAAACATAGCTAGTTTCTGTCATAAAAAACCAAAAGAATAGCTGGAGTCCATTCGATTTATTGACATAAAAAAATGACAGCTCACAAATTAAGAAGAATATATATTATTACCAGCCAGCTATGACAACCTACTAAATAGGCTGTCTATAAATACTCCAATATCTACAAGATTTAAACACGTAGTGGGTACCACTAAGCGATAACCAATACTTACAAGCAACAACAGTTCTTTCTTTTATAACATTCCGCGCTCATTCCGCCAAAGATCAGCGTTGCGGGATTCTGAATTGTTTCGAAAAACGAATTGCAGTCGTAGAGATTTCTATTCGAATGAACAATCGACGCCTACTTCTGACTTAATGATCGAAATCTTATTCGAATAATTCCATTCGACTAAATCTAGTGCAGATTATTTCTGTTGTTCTGCTCCTTTTAAATATTATTTGTTGCCAAATATTTCAAGCATAACGAAAGTCTTTCCATAGTACATTTCATTCCATTTAAGTCATTTAAACCCAGAGAAACGGGTCGATCCCGTTTCTCTTTTATAAATTGTATATGCCTTGTATGCATTTTATTAATTTATAAGTTTTGTCTTTGGCTAGTTATGATAACATACACGAATGGATACATGGAGTGATTAAATTGGTTATATATATTTTTTTGAATTTGCAGACCAATTTTGTCGACCCGAATAATATCGAATAGCTCGTATAACATCGGTAGGTAATTTGTCGATTAAAGTAGGTACTTCGAATAAGCGGATCGCTACCCCAGATCGGGAATTCGTGCATTCAAACACAAATAATGCTTCTTTCCCTGTATTCTCAAGGAAAACTTCAGAAATTTCCGCTTTTAAATTGTTACGCAAAGAATTCTTGAAATCGAATAATTCTGAAATAATTCTCATTTATTGTAAAACTTTCCGTTTTAAATAAGTATGCGGAAGAAAGTTTAAATTTTTATTCTGAAGACCAATATTTTATTAATTTAATGACGTTGAAATTCAAGTGGCAATCTTTAATTAATGGTAAATTGCAAATTAATATTTTAGATTTTTTAGTTTTGATAAAATTAGATTTTTAGTTGCTACGTAATTAGTAAATAGTTAATCAATTGAGTCGGCACGTAAGTGACGTCACAGTTGTCTTTTGTGGTACAAAATCTATAGAAGAATCGCGTTTTGAAACTTCATAAAAAATACGTCAATTGATTGATGGTGCAATCTACCTTATTGTAAACGTATCATACTTTTCAATACCTATCTAACAATTTGGTATTTTAGCTGTTTTTTGTTAAGAGTCTAACTAGTTAAAATTCTGCCTAAATGAGAATAGTCGTTAGAATTTTGGACCCGTACAGTTTGAATTTAGAATTTAATTTTAAGTTATTTAAAAAATATCGCCCGGTTAATAACAGCGCAGCTTAAATAAATACGAAGCAAATAAAGAATCATTCAAATAGAATGAACCTACCCGAATTTTTCAATTTTGGTCGAACGAAAGCGACTCAGTTCAATTTTCCTTGTAGGGGAAAACGAGCCAAAAAACTGAGCAATCAGACTTTTAATTATCAGTCTTGTTAAAACGCGTTTTTCGAGCGTCGACGATTCTGAATTCAAAAAACATGAATGGCTCCTTTTTTGTTCAACCTCTATTGACTTAATTATGACGTATCTGTATGTTTCAAAATGGTGATGTTTTTAAATATAGATTGTTCTTTATTTAAAAACTCGGTCACCTGAGCGGATAACTTATTTTTATTTCAAGTCAGTGTTTTTTTTCACTTGGAGCCTTACATAGTGTTTTATTATTTTGCACTTTATTTATGTATTTATTTTGTGCTTTTATTAAAATTTCAATTTTGTTGCTTCACGCTTTACAATTATTTGAAACTGCCATGTTATCTCCCAACCTTTTTGGTTGACTAGTAGAGAATGCCTAAGGCATTAAGTCAGCCTTTGTACCTTTTTGTTGCAGAAAGTTTAAATAAATAAATGTACGCTGTCTCAAACAACGTTTAACAGCGATTTAGCCGCAGAAGCTTAATTAAGAATCTCAAAGTAAATACTTAGCTAACTATTAAAAAGCACTATGTTCACTTAATAGCTATTTATCGGAAACCGCAAGGAACTAGACTAATCTAGAAAAACGTTTATCAGCATCTTAACCCACTCCCTGCTGCACATTAATTAAATAAAGCAGCGAAACAACTTGGGTTTGTGTGAAATTAATAATTACGATGAGTAGGGTTGTTAACTCTTTTGTCTGTAAAAAATAGTAGTTCTAAAATCATTACCCATAAAAAAATAGTACATAGCGATAAAACGAAAAAAAATAGTAGGTAGGTAAAAAGTGAACAAAGTAAACGTTCTGTCAACTTGATATACCAAAATAATGCCCAGAAATGTTTACAATAAATATTATTGCTTTTAGTTTGTTGCGTTTAGCCAGAAATTTAGTAGTAGGTTCCCTAATATAGTAGGTTACTATATTATAAAGTAGGATTGGCAACCCTAACGATAAGTATCACTTGCCCAGCGCGGAAGTTCGCACCACATTCAACAAAAAGATACAACTTTACACAATACTCAAAATACATTACGTGTCATCTACAAGATTTAATTTAAACAACATGCACTTAAACCGCAATGGAACTCAAATTCAAATTTAATTTCGCCAGTTCTCAGTAGTGATGGGAAACTTCGGCGAGACCGAGTTTATCCGAAACAATTCGAGGTGACGAACTTAACAAACAATTTTCGCTCTTCGTCGGAACTTTAGTGATTCGACATTTTTTGTCTGAACGTAGTTTACGAGTACTGTCGAGGTTACGCGCGAATGAATGTTGTTTTCTGTTATTGTGTTCAAGTTTTATTAAAGAAAAATTGATTGTTACGTTTTTGGGGTAACCGGAAAAGTTATTATTTGTTTAGGGTTCTTGAAGAGGGGTTGAAATGTTTGGAGGAAATAATTATTTGAGCCTTGGAGGTATCGAATGAGTTTGTCTTTAGAGTTGATTTTGTAGTAGCAAATTCAAGGTGTATCTACTTGACTTTGTACAAAGTTGGGAAGGTTTCTCATATGTCAAAGTTTTTAAGGTCAACATTTAGATTTTCCGAATGCCTCATTGGTCTAGTTGTCGCAAAGCATGACTGCTGAACATGAGGTTTTGGGTTCGATTTCCGGGTCGGGTATATTGGGTTTTTCGATCAGGAATTTTTCAGCTGGATTTGATACATGGGTCTTAAATATAGCTGTTGCGAAATGTGGTTATACTTATGAGTACACCTCTGCCTAACCCTTTGAAGATTACAGGCGTGTTGTTATGATGTCATGTAATGTATAGCCAACATCAAAAACCAAATAGGATAAAAAGTTATTAATAATAAACTGTTTAAGAAAATGCAACGACGTTTCAAGAATTTCTCGTCTGAAATAGCAAAAATTTGATCGGATTTTATGTTATTCATTGGTGTATTTGGCGGAGATTACCACACAAGGCAAATCTTATTACGCTTGAGTACGTAGTAAGCCGATTTGGGAGTGAAGATGTGACGATATCAACCAGCCTCGCATGGCCAATATTTGAAATAACTGAATCGTTTCGATTAAATGTGTTCTAATTTTGTTATTTTTCAATTTATTAAAAAGAAATCATTGATTTTGTAACTAGAAATTGATATTTTATTTATTATTTTTAAGATATTCGATTAATTATTATTTTTAAGATATTCGATTCTATTTATTTATTTAATTACCTTCGAGCAATCAAATAATAAAGCTTAAAACCAATTTACACTTGATTCTAGTTAGTTAATTGATTTTACATTCCTTTTCTTTTACGTGGAATCCTGAATCCTTTTCTAAAATTAAAGTGTGCGTAAGGCCTATGTTATTCCTTATAATATCAGCTATCTGCCGCCAGTGAAAGTCCTTTCAAAATCTGTCCAGCCGTTTCAGAGATAAGGCGGAACACACAGACAACAGACAAACATTTTAAATTTTCGTATTATTTATTTTGTAAACAGCTGTTATTTTGACATCATAAGCCGACACTTAAATTTTATTTATGTAAATGGACAAGAAATATTCGGTCTAATAGTCTGTACGGCTCCTAACAATTCAATGACAACAAGAAACTGATATTGTTTTCCTTCAATCCGAGATCGGCTAATAAGATCCTAGAACAAAACGAATATGATCCTTTAATATAAATAGGTTAATTGAATCGAAATGTATCAGTGGTAACAATACAGCCGGTTTTAGGGTCGGCCTGTAATACAGGACGGAAGATCTTTCGGCCTTTTGTGAGCCGAATGACGAACCTTTCTAGTTCGCGGAAGGAAATTATTACAAGTGTTTGAGTGATCCATTTTAGGATTTGATTGTGTTTGTGTTTCGAGATTTTGAATGTTTTAATGTTTAAATTGCCCCGTTGGTCTCGCAACTGCTGAGTTCCAGGCCGGGAAAAAGTGGAATTGAATTATTCCATCAGGGATCTCTCAATAGCAGCTCTGTGTTTGGAAGTTGGTGGTGTGACGTCTCCGTCCTTCGGAAAGCACGTAAAGCCGTTGGTCCTGTGTCTGATCTCTCCTCAGTTGAGTCGGTTTTCGTCCCATCGACTATGAGAGAAAGGGAAAAGGGAGTGCAGCTACATTTGAGCACACATTTGTGCACGATAATATCTCCTGCGTACTTGCCTAGTCTTCAATGTGATTGGTCACCATGACCGAAATCGGTGTGGAGAAATATTATTATAATTTAGTTCAAGTTTTATTTTTTACTGTCAGCTTTGTAATTAAACAATGGTTTAGATTTGTGTAATTTATTGTAGATTATTAAAATAATGAACTCGTTATTTTACTAGAGCGACTCAGATGTTTCCACTTTTTAAATTAAATAAACAACAAGATTCTTAATGAGCAACGTTAATTAGAGGATTAATTTCAAAAAGACCTCATACATCACTTGCCTATTTTCTTATTTGTAAAACTTGTCGTCAAGCAAAAGTATTATGAGCGTTTACGCTATTTGGCATTTTTATACTAATTTTCAAGTCCTAATTTTTTCGAAATGAGTTAACCGATTTTAATTATACTACGCTAACGCCACACAGGTCTAAAACGTTATCAGACAACATTTTCGAGATGTCTTATTTCATCATCATCTGCCTAGCCTTTTCCCAACTATGTTGGGGTCGGTTTCCAGTCTAACCGGATGCAGCTGAATACCAGTATTTTACATGGAGCTACTGTTTATCTGACCACCACAACCCAGTAACTGGGTAATACAATACCCCTTGGTGAGACTAGTTGTCAGATTTTCGGGCTTCTGACGACCCGTAACGACTGTCAAAGATCCACATATGACAGCCGGGACCAACGGCTTAACGTGCTTTCCGAGGCACGGAGGAGTCTCGGTGTGTAAAGATGGTCACCCATCCACGGACCAACCACGGCAAGCGTAGCTTAACCTGACGGATCGACCCATGCGGCTGTTATTACTTAGCCACGAGCTCCGAGCTAGAAATGTCTTATTTATCAAAAAATAATTGAAAATATCTGTTTCTATGAAAATCTCGGTCGAATTTAGCCGTAACACAATTTTTCGAAAATGATCTCTGATATTTTTTTAGACCTATGTATCCTACTTATGAGTAGGAAGCTTCATTAAAATCAGTACATTATTTTCTAAAAATGAGGACTTGAGGAGGAGCTTGTATTAAAAGGACCTACGGCATAAACGCTCTGTATTTTAATATAAAGTTTACTGAATATTACATGTTCATTATATTATACATGAAAAATAAGAATAGATAAGTATCTAGTAGATCATATAATAAATGACAAGAGATTGTTCAGAGAGCTTGAAAAAATATTTTATCTTTAATGATCTACTGTCTCTGGCATTATTTATGGCAAGTTAACAAATCCTTTTTGATTTATTTTTTTATTACGAAGTTAAGTGAAATATGAGGCGTAATTTTCAGATTTTATCTTATTATAGGAGTATTTTATGAACACAGGTAGTTAAGGGCCGTATACATTGGAAACAATGTTTCACAACAATTGTTGTGAAACCCTGTTGTGCAACACCGTTGTGCAACATTGTTGTAAGGTGTTCTTTCGCCTACCATGAGTACAAAAAATGTTAACATTTTATGTTGCCAACACATTGTTTCACGTAACACACATGTTGCTGAACCATGTTGCTGAACCAATGTTGAGCAATTTTGTTTTTATTGAATTCAAAGCAATACAGTTAGACATTATTTGTTTGTAAGTTCTTAGAATTGTTTGACAATTGTTTTGTGACTTCCAAACTTGTTTGATGAGAATTTGGCGGTACAGAGTAATAGCTCTCCTAACTTTTTAATTTAAACCCAATCGTAAAAGTTTCTCAGATAATTTAAGTCAAATCTTTGAATGAGACAAACGTAACAAATACAATGTTAAAAAACATTTTATCATTTAACTTTTGGGAACGGTTGTGTTTTTATAGCCTTTTTCGTCTTTGAAAATTGCAAATTGTATTCGAGCACATAAACGTCTGAATCCTAACTAATATTATAAATGTGAAAGTAAGTTTGTTTGTTTGTTTGTTACCATTTTACGCCTAAGCCACTGAACCGATCATCCTGAAATTTTGCATATACGTTGGCAAGTGTACAGGAACGAACATAGGGTACCTTTGTTCCCGAATAAAAGTACTGTGTCCGAGGGAAATCACAATAACGTTCTTATGATCATAGATGGCGCCACGTGTCGTTTCGAATCATGATTTTATGACATGGGTAATTTTTTTCGCGACTTCGTGTGTGTCCGCGATAATCAAAATTTGCGCGAACGAAGTCGCTGGAAAAAGCTAGTTTTTAATAAATGACTTTGTAAGCTGCGTTCAAAAATGGACCTTCTGGTGTTTTAGGACCGTTTAACTCACTTGCTAACTTTTTATGGCTTTAGTACAAACTACGGTTAAGTTAGTCAGGTCTCATTTTAGCTCACTCAGAAGCACTTGCCTCCTCAACTTGCCTAATTAGTCTAGGTTTGACCTTGGTATGAAACATGTTGAGTTCGTCTAAAATTACGGTACTTTCGCTCAAGAACGCCAGGGAAAGTAATTAACATAATAAGGTGAATATATGCTTAAAGTTTAACGCAATATGTTTTGCTTGACGGCAAGCAACAGACAAATTTGGCCACATTTTGTTTTGTGTACTTAGATGCTCGCAGGTGGATATAATTTAAAGGGAAATTAGTTTCCCAAGTTGCTACCTTACAATGTCTGTTTTATTTCTTGACTCAAAACTCTCGAATGATACATTTCTGAGTTTATCAAGAGATGTTTTTGTTTAGTGACTCCTTTTGAAAATATTACTTCGAAATGGAAAATCTTCTCTTTTTCAGTATAATGTTAGTCCTTCAAGAAAGCCTTCTTCATCTCAACTTTTACTTTAATACTAGTTGCGTCACCATCTGCTCCCAAGAAGGAGACAGACATACCGCTCTAGAAAGAGAAAGATATAACCACTTACAGCACCAAACAGCTGCGAGTAGAAGTAGCAGATGAGCGTCATAGGGATGGCATAGCTCCACACGAAGATGCAGCCGACGAAGACCTTCGTGTCCTGGTCGTCCGTAAAGTAGTCGAAGGAACAGGTGGTGAGGAAGCCCTCTGTAATAAAAGTGTAAATAAATCATTGACAGAATCATGTATGGTGGAGGTTCATCTGCGAGGAGATTCAGCGTTTGCTGCGAATGTTGTGAAGACGATTAATTATGATGGCACAACCAATGTTAATGTTAATTTATTTATTTTAAGTAGATATGTATGCGTCTTGTAGCCTGAAACACAGGTTCAACCTAGTACAGGCAATTAAGAAACAGCTCTATTTTAATTTTTAAGATAAATTTCATTGTAATTGTGCCGCTTTTTATAAATAAACGATTTTTTTATTAAACGATTCTTATTATTATAATGTGGCTAAATTGCTAACTTTATTTACGGGTACACAACTTTTTGATTTATGCCTTTTTGTGAATCTTGAATTAGCTACCTATTTGGTTGGTTAAGCTTCCAAGAGTGTCTGCGCAAGACTATCGTTTCATTTCTTTCGGGTTAGGCTTTTATTTCAAAATATTCAACTGTGTTTTTTAATCATTCGATTAGGTACTAAATTGCAGCCCGAAAATTACCGAAGTGTCACAATTAAAGGCGAGTGATTCGTTTGGCTGTTGATAATAATTTGGTTAACCAATCACAACAGCTTACGAAACCTTGACAATTTGTTAGCAAATTTTTATAACGCTAGGTGCTGCTGGATTCTTTAATACTATTCTCTACATGACCCTTTAAGATCCTCGTTTATATCAATTTCTTTTATTACTCATCTTATTTTTATGAGTAAGGGCTGACGCACTCACGCCTAATAACATTTAAAGTCGATTACTCATCGAATTACAATCGCCCGTCTCCACCAAGACAATGGCGGTAATCTCCTGTTTTCGACGGATGCGTGCAATTTGTCGCACAATTGGTGCACTTAATCAGTCGGTTAACTCGGAATTATGTGTGGCGTTGGTGCGAAATGCATGTTTCGAATACAACTGTGTGTAATTGGATTTAGGACGCGTCGGTTTTGGAAATTGGTGCAGGCGGCATATCTACTGCCATGTTCAGTTTTGGAGATTTATTGATATTGGAAAAACATAAATGGTTTAGATTATTCCAGGAAAAACATGGGGATTGTGTTTAGGTAATAATTTTAGAGTTGATAACATGCTGTGACATTTCAATCAGACCATTAAAGGCACTTTTGAAATTTATATTCAAGAAATAAGAATTGAATCTACTAATTTAGTTAATGTTTTACAATATTATGAATACAGGATTATGAGATGAGAATGTGATTATGCAAGTCATGTCAGCCGCATGCACAGTGATCGCTGGGCAAATATTTTAAGTAATGCAAACCCGAAGATTGACTGCGTGGCGGAGACAGGCCTTTAGTGACGAGATGACCTAAGCGCTAAGGCTAGTTCGTGGCTGCGCAAGAAACAAGGAATACCGGGAGAGATTTCGGGGTCGACTTTGTCCAGCTATGGAGTTTTAGCAGGCCAATAAAAAATAATTGTATTTTAAGATAGGATTTTCTTAAATTTTGTCATTGTTTAGAGTTAAAAAAACATTAAATTGGACATATTTTCCGCAGTTCACACCTAATCTAAAATGTGATTAATTGTAACACGAATCGGACTCAATCTCCGGATGAAACCGTCGTTAAAGATTACATTTCGATTGATAGATGCCCATCCCACTGAATCTTCAGTGCAGACTGATTAATGTAAACTCTTGGTGTGAAGACGATTGCCATTTGATTTAAGATCGAACAATTTGAACTAATTAAACAAATAGTGTCTAAACATTTGCTTTTGAAAGGATGCCATATATTTTTATATGAAACAGTTTAGGCAGTTGCTTTTTGTTTTTTTTTGAGGTGGTAAAAATCCTCAAATGATTCCTTCCGCCCTGGGTGGGGCGGAAGGGACTGTCAGACTTTTACTGACTAAAAACCCCCCTGTTCCTTCTGTTGCCCTTAACATTCCGGGGCCACGGTATCCTGTTAAGACGTCCCACAGCAGTTGCTTAGTTTTTCCTAAATATTATTGCTGAACTTAAATTTAAAGAGAATACTATGACGGTGTGCCATTACGGGGTCTTTACTGTAGGTACTTAAACTTTAAGCTTTATGTAACATCTTTTATTTCGTTATTTATTAGTTAGTTAGATTGCGTTTGCAAAAATGAATGTGAATGATTTTAATTTATCACCGCCTGGACTATCCCGATACTTTTTAACGGAAAAGTCTTTTTCATCTTTTAAGTATATAAGAAAAACTTTCTTTTAAGTATATTATTTATCATCATAATCAAAAATAAATTTATATAAATAGATACTTAATTTAAACAAGTAGCTGTACCAAATTAAACAAATATTTAACTGAGAATCAGCTTTTCTAATAAAACAGTCCGTTTCACCATTTCAAATGAACGTTTTAATATTTGCGACTCCCATTATTTATTAATGTCTAATTTATTCACGACTCCTTAATAAATGGCTTCCGATGGTGATATTTCTTTTTAATTGAATATTTAGGAGATAATCATTGAGAATGGGGAGTGTTGTTTTGAATATTTGTTGATTACATTACAATTTAAATGAATGATTTGACTTTGACTTTGAAGAGTGTTAATAAAATCATGCATAATAATGCCTTTTAGCTGATTACGTAGTTATTTTGGGTTTTGGGTATCTTCTATTTAGGTTTGTTTGTTTGCTTAATAGCACTAATCTCTGGAATTACCAGTCGGATTGAGAAAATCTTTTGTTTATTATTTTTACCAGATTTTTTATGAGGCTATATTGTTGTATAGCCTCATTAATCTGGTTAAACCCTTGTGAAAACAATGATGACGTCATCATCACCATCATCATTGTTTTCGCTTAAAGATAAAATTACGACAAAATTGGCTTATACTTACCGGGTACAAATCGTCCCCATATTTTGAGAGCGGGCAGGATTGTAAAGGGTAGCGCCCAAAACCAGGTGAACGCTATTAGTATGAACGCTTGTACTTTGTTTATTCTTCCGTCAAGTGGGCAGGAGATCGTCCTTAAAGAAATTAAATAAATAACTTAGAAATATTACAGGAGATAAATACTTTGTAGGTAAAAAATGTCGTAAAAGTCACGTGTTAATTCTATAATTCCGATATTTTTTTCGCTTACACCAAACCTTTTTGAACGTTTTTTTACGTAAACAAGTTTGACGTAATAAAACATATATTGTAGCTAAACTTTAATTGCTTTAAATGTAAGCACAATGTTTTGATTGTAAACATTGATTATTCGCAACAAAATTAAAAGTCATTTCCCAGCAAAAAATTTTGCTCAGTAGTACTTACTTAGTTTAATGGCCAGTACGTGTAGTTATGTCAAGTAGTGCAGCTTTTTTACACCCTATGTATTAACCCCATATTCAATGGTGTTCTCAAAGAGATCATTGTGGACAAAAACACTACAAAAGTTCTGTTGTGCAAGCAATAATAAAATGTCTAGACTCGTTCAAGAACTTTTAAAACAATTTCAAAGTTAGTCCCTTTGCGGAAGACTTCATAGAATTCGAAACCTCTCATGTCTTCTAAAGCCTATGGAAAATATTATTGCTCATCCTAGTTTATTAATTTAGTGTAATTGGAAAAACAGAACAGGATTAGATTGAAACGTGATAGACATCTCATCTTCAATTACATCAGGATAAAGTAAACAATAACCAATTAATCCACAGATTTGTACGATTGAGGTATCTACCTCAATCGTACAAATCTGTGGATAATAATATTTCAAGGTTCCACCTTAATAGAAAAGACGGAAGCTTTATAAGATCTCTGTCGTGTCCGCCAGCTCAGAAATTCTGTTTCTGGAGCTATAATTTGAAACTTTTTCGCAGTGACAGCGAAATTCATAAATTGTAGCGTTTTTCTACGTTGTATGTGGATTCAAATGTGGCAATTATGACTACAGGCGCTGTGTGGGAAGGCCCCGCACGGGGTGGATTGACGACCTGGGCGCCTACTGCCACCTCTTAAAACAATCTTATTTTATTATTACTTTGTAATTTCTGTTGTTGGATTTTCAACTGTCGGCTCTTAACCGAGCGTTGAAATTCCAACTGTGCCGAAGGCAAAGTAACATTAAACTAAGATTGTTGTAGGGCCCCTGGTGAAGATAGCAAGAAACCGCTGAATGCCGACAGCGCAGGACTAGTCATTGTGATCTGGTGGTTTTTTAGGGGAGGCCTTTTTATGTTTTTTTAATATTTTTTTTAGTTAATAAAAATCATCAAATGACTCCTTCCGCCCTGTGTGCGGCGGAAGGGACTGTCAGACTTTTACTGACTAAAAAACCACCCTGTTCCTTCTGTTACCCTTTACGTTCCGGGGCCACGGTATCCTGTTAAGACGTCCCGCAACCCCGGAGAACTGGTCATTGAGATCTGGTGGATTTTTAGGGGAGGCCTATGTCTAATTGAGGACGTCGCTCGGCTGATATGATGATGACGAATTATGATGATATATTTATTTTTTGACAAACAATTTCTAAATTCGTGGCCTCCATTGGCGAGTCCCTTTAATGTAAATTTTTAACTACTTCAAACACTTACTTGTATCGATCAAAAGCAATAACAGCATTTGTGATCGCTCCTCCAATCCCAGACAGGGATCCCAGCACAGCATATATGTCACATCCGAGCTGGTAGCCCACAAGCCGCTGGTAGAACGAGTTCATGATCAGCAGAGGCATCTCCAGCATCATCATCAGGTCGAAGACTGCGAGGTTGATGACGAACATGTTGCTTGGACTCCGAAGGGATTTTGACCTGGAGAGGAAGATAATAATAATAATAATACCAGTCCATTACAGTTTACTGCCTCGTTGGTCTAGTGGTTGCAAAGCACGACTGCTGAGCACGAGGTCTTGGGTTCGATTCCCAGGTGTTATTGGGTTTTTCCATCAGGAATTTCTCAGTAGCAGCCTCGGAGTCTGGATTTGTGCACGGTTGATGGCAATAGGCTCGCCCCCTATTACATGGGACTTAAACATAACTGGCGAAATGTGGGTGTATTAATGGGTACACCTCTGCCTAACCATTCGGGGATTACAGGCGTGATGTTATGTTTTGTTTTGTCCATTACTGTTCCACTGGGGGCAAACTGTTTTTTTTTTCATAATTTAAGGGTTGGTTCCATGGTAAAACTTTTTCATAATGATGAGTACAATGACCCTTTTATTGGTTATTGGTAAATTAACAATCACCCTCTACAAAGGGGAGTGTCCAACTTTTCCGTGAAGTTTTAAAGTACTTATACATATAAGTATCTGATTTAAGTTTTTCTAACATCAGTACGAATCCCCAATTTCAAAGTCTATCAACCCCATAAGGCCAGCGCTACAATACAGATTGACCTATAAACAGCCATAGATTGGACCGCCATTACTGGCTGCGACAATACGCAATCTACGCCGACTACATAATAGTAGAGGCCTCGCATAAGTGCACGCAGTAAACGATGCGTAAAATCGATCGATTTTTTTGAATTCAGAGGGCCTAATACGAACTTCTATTCGCAAGGTAGGTAACGCAAATTCGACTCTGATTTTAATACTGGTAATGTAATATTTACACATACATACATACATAAACTCACACCTTTTTCCCATAGGTGTAGGCAGGAACTAAAAAACGCAACCTGCTACGATCCTTACAAACTACTTTCGCCTCTTCCACGTTACAACTAATTAATTAATTAATATTTCGTACATAATATTTATTTACTTTAAATAGGCTATACCTACTAATTATGTTTGTAGTTACCAAAATGTCAAAGTCAAATCATTTATCTTTTCGTCATAATTATAGTTATAAACATAGTCGCTTCATGCCGTCAACATGACGTAGAATCAACACGAATAATGTAACCAGGATTTTGTAAAAACCTAATTTAAAAGAGTGCCGTGGAGTTTCTTGCTCGTTCTTCTCCATAGAGGCCTACCTCCGTTTTGGAACGAGCAACTAGCATCAATTTTCGGACTCACTGACAGACTCCTTGACAATTCAAAAGTGCCTGTAAACGGTCTAATTGAAATAAATGTTTTTGACTTTGACGTCTGTACGCGTAGATCTTTTATACTACGCAAAGGATTTTTATACGGTTTTCATTTAATGATTTAAGAGGAAACTACATTGCACCGTACTGTATCGTACATTTGTACCTGTATCTACATTGGGTTACAAGTTTAAATTAAATCATTTACAGACTCTTAAACTGTCAAGGAGTCCGTCAGCCAGAAAGTTGAAGCTATTTAGGTACAGTTTCTATGGAGAAGAACGAGTAAGAAACTTCATGAATATTCTTTGCTATTTTCAATTCGAATTGATTATATTAGCACCTGCACGCTAGGCCTTCAGGTCGGCGTACAAATCCAGCGTGAATTACGTTAATTACAGCCGATTAACTAGATTGTTTCCCCGATTCCGGCCGTGTCCGGTTTCAATTAGTCGATTGATATAAAGTTACGCTAGGAATTTCTATCTAAACACTTTTACATTAAAGTGAGAGCGACAAACGAAGGAATCCTTTGAGAGATTTTCTTTTCTGTGACGACAGATACTACGTCTTAGATTTTAAGCGTTTATGGAATTTTGTTGGGTGGAAATTCGACTGATACAATAAGAAAAAGTTTATTTGGCACAGAGATGGAACATGGTTTAGTAAGATTAAGATTATAAACTGTCATAATATAAAATCATATAGTCGCTACACTGGAAATACATATTAAATTATTCTTCATTTCAAAATCGAATACAAAGATTGCCAACATAGATACTACACGATATTTTTAGTAATGAAAAACGATAATTATTTTTTGTTCATGTCATGGCAACTTTAGATCTTTTCTTTATTTAGCCCAAGATCCCAGAGTTGCCAGATTTAACTCTAGAATCCCAGTGAAAGTGGAGTGGAATCAATAAAATGACTTCTCAAAGAAGACGCAGTTTCCTAAGTTTTGGTTTAAGTAGTTACCAGAGCCGTATCTAGGGTGGGGCAAGTAGGGCATGAGCCCTGGGCGCCTATTGAAGGGGGGCGCAACATCACTTATTATTAAATTTAAAATACCACTAAAAAAAACCATTTCAAACTGTTATTTATTTTGTGATTTCGACATTTTAGGACTATTTAATTTAGTGTATTTGTTTTATACTTAGATAGTTTACGAAAGGGTGCAATAGAAAATGGCGCCTAAGTCACACATCATATATGTGTACGCTAATTTCTGTTTGTACGCCCCTGGTAAACACACCCAAAACATAAAAGTTTGAAATGTATTGTAACTTATTGTAAGTACAAATATGTGTCTCTGCATACATATACCTCTCCCAGCGTATTTCCAACAAAATCGAAGACATTTAACAGCAACTGCGACAGAGAAGTTCAAGAAATATGTTCGTACGTAAAGCGAGATAACGACTACTTAGATGTGAATTTATACGCGCAGTTGTGGGAGACACAATCAATGCAGAAAAGTACACTTGACAAAAGAGATTGGTATGCACCACTCAGGAAAGAAATAAACATCTTTAGACTTAAGCAGCGAGATACGCGTTTACTAGATTCAATAGTAAGAAACGAAACTTAGACAATTTAAACAAATACTAGATTAGCACACTTTGTAAGCACACAGGCATAAAATAGGTTTAAAAAGTAGTTGAAAGAACTGAAATCCGGTTCTTCTAATTGAAACGTTCAAATTCTAGTCGCAATCTCGTCTTACCGACAATTAAGGTAAACAAAAAAAATAGAGGCATTGTTGACAGACTGAGAATAGAATGCGTTCGTTACTAAAAGTTAATAGAATTGTCGCCCTTGTTTTCAGTCAGCCACCTGCACACCTACATCTTTAGTTGCCTGTACTTACTTATCTTTAACTTTAAATTGGAAAAGCTTTATAAGGAAAGTGGTTTCTAGTTGGATGGTGTCCTTAATGTTGTGATTGGACCCGGCAGATACGAGGGACCAGTAACTGCGTGGTTTTGGCAACGGATACGATTAATTGCAAGCCTTGGCTATCGATTACGAGTAATTATTACTATGGTCTTCGATACATATGGTGCGTGGTTGAATTGAGTTTAGGGTTTGTTTATTTAAGCTGGAAGGCTCTGCTGTGTTTTAAGGAATGGAAGAGAGGCAAGAAAACTGGACTCATCTAGTTTAAAATGTGACGTGTAAAAGTGTTATTTATAACCAATTTACTGAATAAATATCATTTCATATCATTTCATTTCAAAGGATAAATCCAATCCAGGCTGTTTTTTTTCTGTCCTCCCTTAACGTCGTAGTCGAGGTTCGTACCCCACAGGGGATACCTCTAGCGTGTAGTCACTTAGTTTATAAGTTTTAAGCCCTGGCTGGAGACTCAAATTTTTTAGGAAAGTCCAGTTAAGCAGCCGACAACCAAACTTAGGTACCCATTTTATCCATACCCACATTTCGCCAGTTATGTTTAAGTCCCATGTATTGAGGGGCGAGCCTATTGCCGTCAACTGAGCATAAATCCAGACTCCGAGTCTCTGCTGCTACTGAGAAATTCCTAACGCAAAATCCCAATAACACTTTGCCCGACCTGGGAATCGAACTCAAGACTTCCTCAGCAGTCGCGCTTCTATACCTACTGATAAAAACAGTTTGTAACCGTCAACATGCAGTACCTATGCAAGATTGATGGTCACATGCCTTTCCTGTATAAAGAGGCACCCTTTGAAGTATACCATCCAAAAATAAACCAAGCAGAAAGTGCGTCACGGTGTGAGGGACAAAAAGCGAGGTCTTTGGGCCCGGACAAATACTAAAAGGGTCGTAACCAGCTTGATTACACTAGCCTTAAGGATGTGAGCTCTGGAAGTTCTGTTAATGAGTCTCCTAATGAGACACACAACTAATGCAAAGAATGTATGGTGGACGGAGGCTTTACTTAGTTTTGTTTTGTCTTTATAGGGTTGAGACGTTTTTCTTTGATACACAAGTATATATGTCTTACATACCGTAAGACTAACAAAAATGAAAAAAAAATGTACGTTAAATAAAGTCATCAAATCTCAACGAACGGATAAATTGATGAAAACGAGTACATCGTATAAACTAAATATTAGCGTTTTACCAATAATTTTGACAAAATGTAGTTTTAAAACTAAGGCGATTATCACACGGCGCCGCCGCGGTAGGCGGTGAAGCGGATCTCATGTCGCATTAGCCTCTAAGAAATCCGTTGATGCCTTTCACACTTACATAGCCCGACCGCGCGGTCGAGCGGAGCGGTGCAATCCGCTTTTCCGCCATCGCTCTCCGCGGCGGTGCGCGGTGCCGTCTGTTAATCGCTTAAGAGTGTTACCATAGAGGTAGTTCGGCCACAAACCATAAACAACCCTTCTAAAACAAAAGAGCTTATTGGTAGACAGTTTATAAAGAAAAATAACCAACACAGAACAGAGATTAATCTTGTCAAATGTGTTTGTGTTTCACCAAATTCCCTAATTGCTTAGGAGTTATTGGCAATCAATAAATTGGCGCTTGGGACCGAACAAACTTAAATTGGTTCAGACAGAGTTACTTCAGTGAATCCTAAACTGTTTCTACTTCATATGTGAATTAATTTACATTAGTTTAAGAGTTGTTTTTGTAAATTTAGCTACGTGCCTACATAATGTCCATAGACTTACATAACCCTAATTTCAAAATATTTTCTTCTCTTAGGTTACGAATTGCGATGGGGCTATCCTATCCTATTGTTTGTTATGCTTTCATGACGTAAGTACTTAACGGATTACGTCTTAACTACTTAACAGATTATCTTGAAATTTTGCATGCACGATGTCAGGGTTACAGGAAAGGACATGGGTCTCATTTTATTTAGAAAAAAAAAAATACTAGATGGAAACTAAGTTTAAACGCGAGGGAAGACGCGGGCAAAAGTTACATATAAAAAAATAATATTAAAAAGGATCTCTGTCTTTTTTGAAATATTATTCTAAATCATTTAAATATGGAATCAAATACCAACTCAATACTTTTTCGTTACAAATGTTTCGAAATTCAAATCAAAATGACATTAAACGTCAACAAAAGAGCCAATCAATTCCCAACACAGAGATTCGTCTTTCGAAGCCAAAGTAAGTAGATCTAACGAATAAGCATTTGCAAAACATAAAATGTATAATAAAAACATCGTAACGGCCTAAAATCTCGGCAACAGCGCCCAGTGACACAGATAGCAGTAAAACGACCAAGATAAATAAGGGGTAGATTGTACTGGAAGCCACGCGAAGTGTAGCGAGGGATTGTGATGACGGTACGAAAAATAAAAATTACTGGTGAATTACACTGTTAAGAAGATCTGTATTTTATTAAATAGATACTAGCTTTTTCACGCGACATCAATCGCGTATATTTCTTACGAATTTCCAATGTTTTTTGAAAATAAAATATAGCCTATATTCTTTCCAGATAATGTAGCTTTACTTATGCGAAATAATTTTGAAATCGGTTAAGTAATTTTTGAGTTTATGCATTACAAACAAAGATGCAAAACTTTTGTCTTTAGTTTAGATATGAAACGAGAATAAATAAAAATAAATATTCAGAAGGATTTTTCTAAGGCCCAAAAAAAGCAGAAAAATAAAGTAAGTAATTACTTATGTACAATCTTTTATTCATTACTACAATGTTAACACCGGAATCTATAAAACGAAGCAATTATTTCATGAGAGGGCCGAGAAGGACGAAATGAAGAGAATGCGAAAAAAGCTCCAATAGTAAACTAGGGCAAGTTAAAGCAACTGAATGCCAAGTATTAACGCTTATCTGGCAATGGAGTGTAAACCCGCCACAAAAAACGTTAGTCGACGAACATCAGAAACGTTTTCCGAACTGGCGGAGAGTGCGGAGCGGTTTAGAACTTTTGCTCCTGACACGCTCTCTAGATCGCACTGCCGATGGCAATGGTGAATTTTATCGTACGGATTTCTGTTTATAATCATCATTGTTTGGAGAGTTGTTGGCAATTGTTTTGTTGATGGGCTGTTGTTTTTTGTTTGTTGTTGCTTTGGTTGTTAGGGAAAGTAATGTGTACGATTATTGTTGATTTTTGTCTTCAAGGTTTGGGATATGGAAGTTGATAGAAAAAACAGCTGATAAGTGAAATAAATTTTAGTGACTGCCTCGTTGTTCTAGTGGTCACAAAGTGCGAATGCTGAGCATGAGGTCTTTTGTTCGATTCCCAGGTCAGGCAAAGTGTTATTGGGTTTTTCTATCAAGATTTTCTCAGTAGCAGCCTCGGAGTCTATTACATGAAACTTAAACATTACTGGCAAAATGTGGGTGTACTAATGGGTACACCTCTGCCTAGCCGTTCGGGGATAACAGGCGTGAAGTTATGTTTATAAATTATATACTTAGGGAGTAAGCACTTCAGAATCCGTATATCGTATCACGTACTAATATATTATTTATACTTTTGTGATTAGATTGACAGTTTGTACGGAAAGATAAGGATTACATATATCAAACAAAGTTCTTAAGCAAAAGTTTAACTACTGACTTTATTTTAGCCCTTTTCAGTTCAAACACCACAAGTCTATCGACTGTTCCAATCCTCCTTAAAGCTGAACCATTGTAATTATAATGTAGATATATAGGTACTACTTATACCAGTCCATAATTAATAGCAGGCATTGTATCAATTACCTCAATCCATTCAAATATACTCACCTCAATCAATCCACCCGAACCAATTAATCCCTATAAAATTAACACACTGAAAACCGAATTAACGAACACACATTAATCGTTCCCAAGAATATAATTAACGTTAAACGTTTACATTTCGTTAACTTAAACTTAATTTCCGAACTTGTTTGTCACCATTTTGTACGAGGAACTCCCGCCATCTTGAATCTTGATGCGTTCGAAACTTAATTAAATCGCCGAAGACGTCAGTTTCACGAACGAATCGTCAAATTGTTCCACGATATTAATTTGGAATACGCTTTTGCATTTTTAATCGAATAGTAAAGGGTTGTTGGGTGTTTAGACTAGGTTTGGCGTGTTTAAATGGGGCGAAAATTTGGTAAGTATAAACTCAATTTGCGGCTCAGATCATGATCATGATTTATCTATAATATGTATGTATTTATAAATTATATAAGTATGTATATCAGTTGTCTGATTACTATAACACAAGCTCTGCTTAGCTTGGGATCAGATAGCCGTGTGTAAGTTGTTCCAAGATATTTATTTATTTTATTTATTTTATCATGCGTCAAGTGTATTCTCATGGTGGTAGCAAGAACTGTGAGGATTTTATTCGATATGAGTCCGACTTAACCTACCGTTTTCTCCAGATGGAGGGTGTACATAATGCTTCCCAACGAAATCTGTACCTATCTTATGTTTTCATCCTACAAGACGATCTGGCAAAGGTAGATAAATCACCTTGTCATTTTCAGAACTCACTATTACAATATTCTTTCCTATGAGTAATATGTGATCACATATTACCTAAAGGATAAATTGTTCCGATAATATTGTTCCTAGTCTTCTCTGATTATTTAATTCGTTAGCACGAAACAGAGGCCAAGATAATAAATATAAGGACAAGAATCAGGAAAGTACAGTTGAACAAATTATTTGTTTTACAGGCAGTTGACTTGTAACTACTTATCTAAACTAATCTTGCAAAGAGAAAAGATTTGTATTTTTATTTGTAATGTATAAACTCAAAAACTACTTTACCGATTTGAAATCACCAACGGAAAGCTATATTATCAGCGAGAAACATAGGCGATATAACATCACACTATGATCCACTCGAGAGGAGATCAAAGACGTAACATAACGCGGGTGAAGCCGCGGAGTTATCTATAGCTAGTGTATAGTATTGTGAGTATGCTGAACCGTCAATTTCTTTTTTATTTACATCACTCTTAATAAGTATGCCATAAGTTTAAAAAATACAAAAAATAAGAAATAGTATTGACAGTTTTGTTGTGGTTTGTGATTTTTTTTTCCTTAAACAAACCAAAAAGATTGTTTCACTGTACCGATACCTGCCTATCGAAAAAATAATATTGAAGGACAATGCTTTACGAGGACAAGGAATGATTAAACGTTGCAGAGACCGTTTTTACGTAACATTATTAAATGGGAGAGATTTTTCTCAGGCCCTCGGGCCTCGGGATAAAATCGGAAACGCGCCAATTCATGGTCACGGCTGAATAATCTGGCCCTGCGCTTTCAAATGAGCCCGTGACCGTTTAGCAAAGTGAAGTGAACCATGGGAAAAAGGCCACATGTTGGAAAACAGTGAAGCTATAAAATTATGGAATAAAAGACGTAAATATTGGTGAAAATGTTACATAAAACTGGGTCAACTCTAAAAACTTACCAATAAATAAAAATCCACTGTTCTGTTTGTTCTGATAGTCATATCTCTGGTTAATTTATTAACACACACAAGACTAAATAATCGATAACGTTTTAGAAATAATAAAAAAGTTTATGTACTCACGTGCCAAAAATCCAGATGACTATTCCGTTGCCCAGAAACGAGGTAACCATTAGCATAGTGTAGATAAGTGCTAGAACGTAGTGCCAGTACTTGCTGACTGCGGGGAAGTTCCTCCAGTGCTCGTGTACTAGGTCCTGATGTTCCTCAGGGATGTTCCAGCCTAGCATGTGCTCGACCACCTCCTTGGACACCCTGATTAAAAAAAAGGTTTAAGATTACATTGCTTTAGGAATTTACGCTATGGTTAAGTTTGAAAATGGAATTCCGTTTGACAGAATTATTTTCATGGTTGCCGCTTTTCCTTTAGCGTTTAATTAAAGATTTGAATCGCGTTTAATTAATTTTGCAAACGAATTAAAATATGTTTTAGAAGATTTAGATATGTTTAAACCAACATGTTTTCTAGCGAAACTATTTGAATTTATATTTGTATGTTTAAAACGAATTATTATATGAATCATCTTTGGTACTATAATATTTTTAGTACCGAATAAGATAAGGTGCTTACGTAAATATAATTTAAGCAGAAATATCTAACATGAGAAGATTAATTAAGTACCTGAAGTCGATATTTAATTAAAGTAATTGAAAGCACTCCGATTTTACTTAAAAAAAGAGGCTCTTTTCCAAATTAATTGTTGATAAAATTGAGCAAATTAATGAAAACGATACTAACATTTTTAGCGGATAAGCCATGGGGCCGATATCGTCCGTGTAGTTCGTCGCCATCTTGTGTGCGTTTTTTTAACAAAATGGCGGAAAAATATACTTTATTTTACTATTGTTTCATGGATTAAATGGAATATTGGTTTTATTTATAAAAATTAAATGTTTTATGACGAAGTGAGTAGTCCGACATCCAGTCGCTTCTCACTTGTGGTTTGTTCTCGGTGCTGCACTGTTTTATATCGTTCCAAATAGTGCGTGCCGGTTAATTCCTTAATTCAATAAAATAGTAAAGCTTCTTACAATTCGGTCAAGCGTGAAACTCGTTGTGCCATTTGTTCTCAATCTGTTTCGATTGTACAGATTTCTTTAGTTTTTCTTTATAAATGTCATAACGGATATAAATTAGATATTTAAAATATAAATCTTAGAGCGTTTACGCCGTACGGCATTTAATACAAATTTCAAAATTCTTATTTTTCGAACTGAATTAAGCGATTTTAATGTATCTTTTTACACATAAGCAGGATACATAGGTCTAAAAAGTTATCAGATAATATTTTGAGCATAAAAACGTAGAAATAACTTTAAATTTTCCGGTTATATTGAAGTAGCCACTACAAATTACATAAAACAATTGAAATTCTTCCACAAATAAGTATTTCTCAAAGAATTCAATGCTTTTGTTTTTCATTAGTTGCGTTTGACACTACAAAACAATTTCGTCGGCTGAGTAGGGTCCCTCATCGATTTCTGGTCATACTGAGGCATTGTTTTGGTTTAGCAAACGCTTAACTTGCTTCTGATCTTTGAACCGAAACGTAACGACTGTGCGTAACTTTGTTTGGGACACTTTGTGTTTATATTAAGAGTACCATTCGAGCTGATGGGAAAGCTAGGGTGAAAATTTGCATAACCATGGCCGTATAGATAAAATCGCATGTAGAATGAAAGGAAGGTTTCCTTTAGCTGTATCTGTTGTTGTGTTCCTAGAGGTACCTGGGATATCCCAATATTAACGCATGATTTGAATTAAGAGCGTTTACACGGTACGGCTTTTCATAGAAACATTAATGTTCTTATTTATGTATTTAAACTTTATGCAACAAAATAGTACAAAGGCGGATTGAATGCCTCAGGCATCCTCTACCAGTCAACCAAAGGTGGTGAAGAGATAACATCTTAGTTTTCAGAAAAGAATGAACCAATTTTAATGGAACTTCCTTCTCTTAAGCAGGATACATAAGTCATAAAAGTTTTCAGAGAACATCTTCTTCTTTATCCCTGAAAGGGACATTTTCGGTATGTGTGAGCCTAAAGTACCAATCTATCTGCCTAGCCTTTTCTCAACTATGTCTGGGTCGGCTTCCAGTCTAACCGGATGCAGCTGAATACCAGTATTTTACATTTTACAGACGCCCATGGACGCGGATGCCTATCTGACCTTCACAACCCAGTAACTTGGTAGAACGATACCCCATGGTACTGCTTGCCAGACTTTCGGGCTTTTGACGACCCGTGAAGACTGTCAAATATCAACGTATGACAGCCAGGACCAACGGCTTAACGTACTTTTCAAGGCACGGAACAATAAGCCCTAAGTACTGAACATAAATAAAAAAACAGCTATAAAAACCCTAGCACTCAACTAAATGATTATTCAAAAGCCTCAAACGACACAACAAACTTCAGTAGGTACTATATTCCCATTACTGAAATAAGGGCCCGTTTTTTATTCAAACGTCTCAAAATGGCGGCGGGATTACGAGGCCGGCTTGTTCCCGCTAGGAATCCTCGCGTCATCGCAGGACAACGTGTCCGGAATTCGAGCCATTATGAGTAACCCGTAGTTAATCGTATGAGAGGGTAGTATGTGAGAAATTGAGACGTAAATTGAAGGCGTGTTTAAATTTTTATTTAAAAGGGAGTTATTTTCTTTTGTACAAAGGAAGCGTTTGGATGACTAAACGTTTTAATGAATTTTTAGCGTTTACAGAATTTAAGCTTTAAAATGGAATTGATTAAAGTAGGAATCTTCTATCTATTTTTTTTAATTTATATATCTTCTTTTCTTCTTCATATTTATGTAATTTTTAAATAAAAGTGTTAAACCGATTTGGCTGATTTTTTTTGTTGTATTTCTAATGTATCGGACAAGATTTTATTTTTGAGAAATCTTCCCGACGGAAAGCAATCGTGCGTGGTTCGTTAGTTAAAGATAAAGTTTTAACATCAAAATAATTATACGCTCTCATTGGAATTTAATGTTTAGTTTTTGAATGGAAGAGACACTTAATTCCGGGGTTGCAGGACGTCTTAACAGGATACCGTGGCCCCGGAACGTAAAGGAGAAGGAACAGGGTGGTTTTTTAGTCAGTAAAAGTCTGACAGTCCCTTCCGGAAGGAGTAATATGATGATTTTTACCAAATAAAAAAAAAACAAAGAGTCGCTTAATTGCGAACTGCGAAATTAATTAACTTTGATGTAAACTCATGTCAGTACCTATAGATGAGGTATTAACAACATTTATTTATTTTAGTTTCAATGTTCGACTTTCCTTTCAAAACTTGACCAAAAAATTTCGCCGAAACTAAATATTTGGCCGAAACCGAAACCAAAGTTTTGTGTCCCACACTATCACATCACTATCTAATACTACATAAATATGAGAATGTTAGTATGGACATAGACTTTTATTGACGGCTTCTTTAATTTTCTTTTTAAAAGGAAATTGGGGTAAGTCCGCCACTAATGAGGTCACTCGTTATAGGTTGGGACAAATATTTTTCTTTTTTCAGCCGCCGAGTGTTTATATTTGTGATAATTAAGGGTGAGAAATGAAAGCCAATTAGTGGGCCAAAGAAATGTTATTTGTAGGATGATTTTATAGCGATGAATTTTTGATGCAGCACAGCCTGGCCATAGCAATAGTGAATTTAACTGATTTATTTGCATACGCTAGTCTTTTGTTTTTTTGTGAGTCATAAAATCGAATTGGGCCCACTTACACCAAAAAATTAACTCATAGTTAGCTAGCTAACATAAACAATATTATTATTAATAGGTATCATTTATAATGGGCCCGTGTTAGCGACTAACTCAGAGTTAAAAGATAACCCAGTCTGGCACAAGCGGGCCTTACTAAATTATAAACGAAGCATAATATTTTTATAATTAAAATAGGGAGAGAAAATATAACAACATTTAATTTATAGTAGCTAAACAAAAGGCAAGTAAACTGAACTTTATGCGTAAATAAGGTAGGGACATTGAAATAATGAAGACTCTTTCAGACCTCTTCTAACTTTAAATACATAATACAAATACATTAGAAAAAGTAAAATAAGTTAGTCAAACTCTGTAATAAAGGATCTGGGGACCATATAATTTCAACTTTTGCAATGCATTTTTTTGACCTTGCTTAAGGGGAAATGCGGTCGACCTTTCCTCTATGAAACGCTCTCGCCTGTTTTCTTTCTTTTTTATGACTTTAAAGTGATGATTTTTTTGAGTTAAGTAAATATCAACCACTTCTATGCCCCTATGTTTTCCGTTTTTCAATACTTTATTTTTATAAGGATTAGAACCCACAGAAAATGTCCGAATTGCCGCTGGGACAGATGCGAAGAAAACTATTAATGAAAACATAACTGACGAAATGTGGGTGTACTAATGGGTACACCTCTGCTTAACCTTTCGGGGATTACAGGCGTAATGTTATATGTTAATTAATGATAAATGAAAAATATAGGAGGAAAATAGGAATAAATGTATTCTCCTTATTCAGTTAACGAAACATCTTTTATATTGATTCAATATTAGAGAATAAAATAGGCCAGACTACTATTTACTACTATTTAGTTGGATCTGCAGCTATCCTTTTCGTACGCCGAACACTCGAAGGCGACAGCGATAGTTTAATCTAATAACTAATTTTAAAAAATCTCTTCACCCGCTTTTCCTCTAAAGAAAGTTACTTTTCTTGCGTCTTTTTGACTGCCAGAATAGGACCTCATTTTAGCGCTTAAACTGTCTTAGGAATTAGCCACTTCATTTGGAAGCTGACGGTAATGAGTCCGCCAGAAATTTTCCTAAGAAAATCTTAGTTGAAAAAGTTCGCAAGGAGTTTCCATTTTTCTTTGTACTAAGTTGGCCTAAATACCTTAAATGGTGACGTCCACTATTCTTTTTGTTCGCCCTATTTCATTATATTACTTGGCTTAGCTTTGTTCTTTAAAAATATTTGTTTAATTATCATATTTTTCCGCTTTTCAACTTTCTTGGTCTATTTTTCAACGTAGACTTTTAGCTACTTAAGAAAAAAAAGAGCGTTCTTTGTTATTTTTAGTTTTATCAAGAAGCTATCTATGTATAAACTTATAAAAATAAATAAAATAAAGTGTTAGTTTATAAATAATAACTTTTTCTAAAATAAATACGAATATTTACATGTAAGTACCGTGTAAATATTCGTATTTATTTTATCGTAACTTTTAAATCTTTGTCTGTCTGTTGTTTCGGATATTCTCTGAAACAGCTATACCTATTTTGCCATTACTTTCACTAGCAGTTATCTTATATTATAAGGAGTAACTTAGCTACTTTCATTAAAAAAAAGAATTTAGGATCTGCACAAAAAAAAAAAACAATGACAGCTAGTTGATATATACTATCAAAGACTGCTGCCAATGCAATATGAAACCTATTTCTATATTACCTAGGATATAGGTTACTAAGTTACAATACATAGTCGAATTATTGTATTAGCCTAGCAGAATGTTGTGTATAACAATCTGTTATCATCGGAGCATGAAACACACGTTTTGAATTTATGATCATTGTGCGGTTTTCCACGTTATTATAATAATATGAATTGTGTCATGAACTCGAATATTCAACTGGTGATATATTTGTTGAATAATAAAATTCATACGTGACTGTTGGGAAGTCCTATGTACCTTAGTCGCCAGTACCTTTTTGTTGTAAAATCGCTCTTATTACAACCGCATAAGATGCCGCAGTGTTTACCTTAAAGCGCTGTTGTCCGCACATTACGTATACGTTTGGGTACTTCAGTTGCAGGTGTAGAGTTGATCGAAAGGTACCGTAATGATAAACACGTTTGCTTTTTACTACTTGAATGTCCATATAAACGTGTCTAGTATAGTTTACATCTTATTTTAATTAATTAGTAATTAAACTCCATGGAATATAAGGGGCTCAAGCCTTTCACAAAAGCATCTGAGTACCCTTAAGATATAATAGTTACCAATTATGAAATATTATTTGCTTAGTATTTAGGTACTTAGCTAAAAACCTACCCTCAGTGGGGTTAAAAAACTCCCCCGCTCCAAAAGACAATCCTGTATCAACCGCAGCTTGGAAAAGTCAACCACGTCATCTGCCGTTCAATTTTCACTTTCTATTAGCAAGTAAAGTAACTACTTAAAGTTTCTCGCTTAGATAAGCAAGTAATATTCTAGATATATTGCGAAACGGCGCGATAGGACCTAAGAATCAGTTTCTAACTTTCCTAATAGACTTTTGTTGCGAAGCGACCCAGTGGCGCCAACTATTATAATATGAAATGTTCGTGATAAATCCCTGGGAACACACACTTGAACAAGATAGAAGAAATTTGTAGAATTTGTTTTATAGTAGGTACTTATCTCACAAGTGCGTAGGAGATTTTGGCAATGTCTTTGGCGAGTGACGATACTTCGTATCATATATTTTCCCAATCTATGAGCTATTAAGTTATTGGTAATGCCTAAATTGCTCACCAACACAAGCAATTGTTGACCAGCTTACTGTATAGCCTTCTTCATTTACGGTTCATATCATATGAATTTATATGAAAAACTTAATTGCTAGAACATGCCAGGGTTGCAGAATTTGGTCGAAAGAGTCACCGCGGCCCTGGTAGAACGCAAGGGCATTAGGAGGAACACGGATGGGTTTTAGTCAGTACCTAATAGTCTCCACCCAGAGCAGAAGAAGTAATTTTATTTAATTTATTGGGGAAAACAAACAATAACATAACAATAACATTGAATGTTGGACAAAGAAATTATTTACAAAAGATTTACGAATGTTTTTTTTTTTCATCAGCGTTCCCAAAACCATGACACATTTTGGTTTGACAATCGTTGTTTTAAAAAAGAAGAAGCTGAAAGTAAAGTAGATAAATCATTTGATGATTTCCTATCTATAGAAAAAAAAGTGCTAAATGCACGCTAAACGTTTTCATTACGATGTCCTTTCCAAAGTTTCCAAAGTTACTGTGTTTAAGTTACTGCATTTTAAAGCTCATATTACAGTTCATATTTCTATTCAAAATGAAATAACGTTGACTGTGTGCTAGTGCAGTGCCAGTCATATTTGCAGACGTTACAAAGAGCTTAGCTTAACATGAAATGTACAGCTTTTTAAAATCTCTGTAGGTGAGGTTTCTTGAGTCAGGTTCGTAATGTAATACGCTTCAGACCCTTTCCAGTTTGTAGTTGAAATCTTTTCGCCAATATCGTTCATTGTACCTTTGTCAGGGTCGAAAACTCCCGTTTTTGGAAACAGCTTATTGTGTCGTCACTGAAAAATGATTATTTTTTCCTTAGCGGTAGACCACGAAAAAGATGGCGCGACGACTTGGTCGTCCTTAAGAATTGGCGAGCGAAAAGTTGGAAGCAAAATAATGGATATAAGTTATATAAATAAGTTTCAAACAGGCCTTTGCGCAGGCTTTGACCCTTCGAACGTCTCAAGAGTTATGTTGATAACATTCAAAATTATATATATTTTATTTATAAAAATAAAAACTAACGAAAATGGCCTAACTAAATAAATTAAAAAAAAAACAGCAATGGCCCGAATAAGAATTATTTCAACAAAATGATTCTTAAAAAATTCAAGAATTAAAGACCTCTAGACGACTTTTTGGCCCAGACGTTAAAATTAGAGAAGTAAATATTTATTCCAAGTTCTGAGAGCTCTCCAACGTATAACTTTTCAAACACCTGCCGCTATTGGCGAATTAGTACAACTTTGATCTCTTTTGAGTTTAGAATAACAAGGTTTATTGCGTAGACCGTATCATAACAACTTGATAACTTTTGGGAAGAATAAAGCTTGGGAACTTATTTGAGAGATTTTGAAGAACTAGATAAGTTATTGTAATCCTAGAACATATTATAATTGTCTATTGGCATGGGTCACTTGGAGCTACTTTCAAGACTTGTGGAGAATCAGTCCATCAGGTATCTACACGCGGTAAAGAATAACTGGTGAAAAAAAAACCGCTTAACGAAGCCGAAAGTTACATGTTTTCCTCAACATTGAGATCATTTTTTTATTATTCTAGCTAGACCATACTTGAAACCATTCTGGTTACGGAGATATTTAAAATTAAAGTTCAATGTGTTTTATTATGAAAACAAGTTTTTAAAAGTTACTCCATATTTAATATCTTGGTAACTTATATAATTGAGATCATTATGGACCCTGTAGGGCACAGCAAAAGGGTAGGAGAAAGAGAGGAGGGGGGGTAATAAAGTAACCGACGTTTAAGTACTTCACGGCCCCTGTACTGTATGTATCGATATGCACAACGTGTGTAACGTACGTGCGTTACATTGCGCGTTACACACAGTTTTTATAACAAACATGAAAGTCGCGAGTCTTTTAAAAAGTTCCAACGGTAATTTAGGGTCAACTTACTGAGTTTAATGGGCAGTATTCGTAGTCAACATCTATGCAATGCGTCTATTTACACTTCGTAAAAATGATCTTTCAAGTACTTTAAAAAGAAAAGGAACATAGAAAATTGTAACAAATCGAAGCTATTGTGTTGATACTCGGTCCTCCTCGCCCTTAAGGCACCTGTCACGAAGATTAAATATTTCCTCTCACAGGCTGGTGTAAACTCCGTTATTATTATGAAACGGCTGGCCGTTAAAAGCTACGCTGAGAGAAACTCGGGATAGGGTATCAGATGTAGGTGTGCTGGGAGAGGTTTCTTTAGAAATAAGTAGGTATGTAGTTCTTTTGAAATTTTGCTTTTCTTTTTCTGTCTTTGGTCTGTGTTTTTCTATTATTTTTGTCATGAATAGCCGGTTGATAGCAATAGGCTCGCCCCCTATTACATGGGACTAAAAGTAGTGTCAGACAATAGTTGTGTTGTATATGTAATATTTTAGTCCCATTTGTTCAAACTGAAAACTAATATTTATTGCAAATGTTAAGAGTTCTGGTGGCCTGACGTTAAGTGATGGCGTCAACAGTATTATTTTAATATTACTTTGTCTAGTGTGTAGGGACTGCCTCGTTGGTCTAGTGGTCGCTAGCGCGACTGCTGTTCATGAGATCTTGGAGTCGAAATTCCCAAGTCGGGCAAAGTGTTATTGGGTTTTTCCATCAGGATTTTCTCAGTAGCAGCCTCGGAGTCTGGATTTGTGCCCGGTTGATGGCAATAGGCTCGCCCCCTATTACATGGGACTAAAGACATAACTGGCGAAATGTGGGTGTACTAATGGGTACACCTCTGCATAACCCTTCGGGGATTACAGGCGTGATGTTATGTTATGTGTGTTGTCTTTGGAGGTGCTAGTAATTACAGCCGCAAGCTTACGTTACGTTAAGCTACGATTATTTTGTTTATTTGTTTGATTGTCCAACAGTGGCCGTCGTTGGACTGAAATGACGATGATGATGAAGATATTTGGGCAGGTTTGACTATAAAGTGACCGTAATTCACCCAAGTCGAAATTAAATACAATCCCTACATAACGTACGTTTCTATTTAGGGCTAATTTTTCAAAAGTCAGATAATTTTTATTTAAAGAATATGACAGTTGGACATATTTTCTATATAAAAGCTGTCAAACCGCCATATTTACTCCTCTGTTAAGACTTATCTGACGATTGAAAAATTAGCCCTTACAAACTTATTTTTACTCAACTATTATACCTACTTCAATGTACTTCCCATAAAAGTACTGGCCGCTAAATATGAACGTTTTCTTGCAACCAGGAACACAAAATATTACACCAATAGCCTCCTTTGTTCTTTTGTAGTCGCTCTGTCCTGTTTCTCAGATGTTTCACGAATTCCCTTCTCTAAAATCCTTGTTAATCTTCACATAAATCTTGCTGAATACTGTGATGACAGTTGGCATGTTGTGGTTTACTTAGGTATTTCTTTAATTTGAAAGCATTTTTATCGACCAGTTTAGGCGGTCGTTAGAAGGTTTTTTTTTTTCTTAAATGTTTTATTTATTTATTTATTACATACTAGCGACCTGCCCCGGCTTCGGGGATGCTAGATACTAACTATAGGTGTAAACTTTTCTCTTGATGTTATTCAAGAGAATTGTATCTATTGATAAAAACCACATTAAAATCCGTTGCGCAGTTTAAAAGATCTAAGCGTACAGACGGCGGGAAGCGGCTTTGTTTTATACTATGTAGAGATTTTGAGAAAACAAACAGCAGTATAATATGTCTAATTTTCTTTGTTTTATCTACTTTAACTGTTGTTTCTCATGTGAACGAGTGTAATAAAATAAAATGATTAATTTATTTGAACTAAAAACTGTTTTATTCATTACAAAAAAAACATGTCAATTTTGATCTATATCATTTTCTTTTGACAACTTAACTAATCAAACTTTGACATATTTATTTTTCTGTGTAATTACTAAAAAGTATTTACACTGGACACAATTATGGTTCTGAAAAACTGTCTTATTAAATACGAAAGAATGAAAAAATATAAGAAATGAATCTCAAAATTTTAACAAAAAGAAAAATCAGACGTCTTGCCTCTCGCTAGAAGACTAAGCAATCTAGAAAAAAAAAACACATTTAAAAAAGTACCCTGGGAAAAGGCAAAACTAATCACAAAAAGAACCAGAAAAAAATCTTTTCAAAGAAATATAAACATAACAAAAATTCCGATCCTCTTTCGTTTTGCACAAAAGTTTTTCATTCAAATGAAATATTTTGATCTGGAACCCGAGGAAAGTATAAAAGTGTAGCTTTTCTCGCCACTGTGACTTAGGGAAACGGGTCACTAAGACGTTGGTATCTTATGCAGTAGGTATCGCTACATTTACGTAAAAGATTATTGCTATATTATACTAGCTTTTGCCTGTGACTTCGTCCGCATAAATGTCGGTTATGACAGACAAATCCCAGAAATAAAAAATTGGCCTATGTTTTCTTTAGGGTTCAAACTTACGCCTTACCAACATAACATCATGCCTCTATATCTCGAAGGGTTATGTAGAGGTGTACCCATTAGTACACCCACCTTTCGCCAATTATGTTTAAGTTCCATGTGATAGAGGGCGAGCTTATTGCCCCGTACAAAATTTCACAAAGTCGGTTCAGTGGTTTAATCAGACAAACATACAGAGTTACTTTCGCATTTATAATCTTAGTAAAGATGTACCGCTATATTTCCCAAAAGGTTATTGTTATATAAATTATATTTCAAGGACTTCTGGCTGTGTAAGAATAAACATTTCGAGTCTAGTTGAGTCCGGTGTAACCTTGGAGAATTTTGAAAATTTCGACGAGCTTTTAAAGCGAATTAGGAAACTAAGTTAATTTGAAATTTGGAAATATTATCTGTCTGCCAACATTTGAGTAGAACCGACATTAATCCTTTATTAACCTGGATAATCATTCTTAGTCACATTTAATTTTGTAATTGTGAATGGTGTGGCTTCCAGCAAAAATTTGGGAGTGGCAGATTAAATTCGTATCCAGACAAATGATTTTCGTACGACTTAGGGACATCGTCCACTACACGGCAACGTACAGTCGGTGATAGCTGTTGTCTGACCCACCCTTAAAACAAACGAATTTGAACCCTCTGTAAATAACATTAAGAGTTATTCAATTTGTATGAGTTAATTAGACTAGTAAGACTCGATGAACGAATACAATATTGGGGCAAAGGTGGGTATTTGAAAAACAATTTGCGTATTCATTATAAAACTGATATTCAAATGTTAGTAAGGATGTGGGTAGGAAAATAAAAATGAACCGTGACACCTCAAGCCAGTCAACACGTAATTGCAGTGACTACGCGCAAACATTTCTTACCTTGGCTTGAACGTAGTATTATATTATCTGTGCCTTGACTTAGTAAATTGCAAAAATCTTCTTTTCCAATGTTTTTATATATATTCTATTGTTTGATTATTATGTCTCAATGTCTCAAATGAGTGATTATTTGAAATACAAAAAAAAAAAACTATTTGCTGAAGGAGAATGTTGGATGTTGTTGATCAGAGAGATTGCTTGGAGATTTAACATAGAAGTAAGTGTGTTTGTCTATTTTATACCTATGTATTCCTTATGCTGTGACAATGCTGTGAAATTATTTTTTAAATATTTACTTAAACATAAGTGACACCCGTTTTATTTACTTGTTTCAGAGAAATACAGTCAGATTTTGGTTTAGACATTTTGAAGAAACAGGAAATGTTCAAAATTGGCGTTCGTGACCAAAACCTGTAATGTTTACTCCCGTATTAGAACGGATTGTTAGTAGACATACTCATGCATGCTGTTGGATTGAAACAATACAAGCCGGCACGTAAATTCAATGAACTGCTGTTCATCGCCAAGTGAAAGTCCACTTTGCCCAAGAATATATAGATTTTAATTGGGAAGAACATGTTGTTCAAGAGATGGTGCTCCACTTCGCTAATAAGACAGCACCACCGTCAGCAGCCCACAATACTAAAGTGTCAGTGTGTGTTTTAAATGAACTATTGTAATCTTAAATTCTAAGGAAGTGTTTCAAACATTGAATAAGATTAGGTCCTTTTTACGATCATAACCATATTAAATAGGTAAAATATATAAAGTAGGTAAAACACCAAAGTATTTAGTGCTATTTTCACTTTTATTTTATAAGTAGGTATGACAGTTAATGTGGTGATGTTATTGTTATGAAAAAGAAATATTATATTTCTAAACATATAACATGTTGATTCACTACATAATTTTTTACCTACTTTAAAAATAAAAATATAGATATTTTATAGACAGTATTGAAACGATGACACTGCTTTTTTATCAAGTTCTAGCTTAAGTAGTTTATTTTGTATTTATTCTAACCTGTTTTATATGTTTTAGCTTTATAATATGACAAGTAATTATTATTGTCAGTAATGATTTTACTTTTAACCATATTGAATAAAATCGTAATCAAAATTATTGCTGTTTTTTATTTCTGTTGTGATTTTTGTATTTAAATAGTTAAATTTAATTAACCATTTTAATTTAATATAAATAATATTTAGAATGCAAAAAATATAAATGAATATTGTAAACGAAAAGTGTCAAAAATGCAAACTTGGGTTTGATCTCACTACCATGTTGCTACCACTTGGTCAAATCGTCTTTACAAATGACGTTGAAATTAACTAGTCCATTACGTGTCAAAACTGTATTCAAAAGATTATCTACCCTAACATAAAGTTTTAAAGATCAAATTGGCATAACAGTGTTTTTTTTTTTCCTTTAATATTTGCGTCCTTGAAAAAGTCGTTCGAGCTCATTAAGCTAATACGTATCGAATTCATACATTATCCACCGCTAATTGCACAAGGTTCAAATTCGCCTAACTTTATTCAGCCAGTTAGGTGGGTTAGATAACAGCTATAACCGACTGTACTAGGATTTCATACAAACTTTTGAAGTCCTTATTTTTTTTAAATGAATTAACCGATTTTAATGAAATTTCCTGCGCATAAGCAGGATATATAAGTAGGGTATAAGTTGTCAGAGAACATTCAGAGAAATGTCTTACGGCGTAAACGCTCTTAACAGTTTTCGAACGCTGATCGTACTTTCCAGTAGACCTTGTCTATACCTTGTCTATGTCATGTTCAAGATCAGAAATTATCTACCAAGCAGAGCAATCCAGTTCAATATCCAACAACACATATATTTAACGCCCAAGATATGTCGAGACATGGTCATACATCGTCCCACATGTTCCAAGACTATAAGGTCCGAAACCAATTATGTACACAAGTTGGCACGCGATATATGAGCGACGGCAATTTATGAATCGCTCGCACGACTACGATTTATGGGGAGAGACCCTATGCGTTTAATCTGTGCTGTCGTAGATTGGGTGTATATTGTGTGTGTAGTGGATGGGTGATGTGGGAGTCGAAATGTGTAAAGACCTTTTTTGGGTTCGATCGATGAGCTCTGCAGTGCTATTCTGATGAATTCATGTGAAGTGAGCGCGAGGTCAGCTATTGAAGCATTCGGCGGGATGACAGTTTACCTCAAACTCACTTCACCGAAAGTCATCGTGGGAGATTTTAACAGAATAGACTGGCTGATTAAAATACAAGTTAATGCTATGGATCTTTTTAAGATGGATAGTTTTTTTCACCCGCTCTTATATACTTCTTAAGTTACTGCTCCTCTTCCGTTGGTCGTAGCGCGATGTCATATAGCCTATATTATTCGTCATCAGTCTGGCTATCAAATAAAAAATATTTTTTTCCAATCCAACCGGTATTAAAAACCAAACAAAAAAACTCTTCAGCTTTATTATATTAGTATATTAAAAAATGATGAAAATACTTTGCAGTCTTAATTCTCTTTTATCACTTCGCCAGTTGGACTTGGAAGTTCATCATTATGAAACTCCACCAGACCATCTATAAATTAAAATAAGTAAAATCTCAACCACACTCATTATTCAAATGCACGTAATATCTCAATTTAAGTAAATGTTCCTTATATGGGACAAAGCGCAGCTTGCACCAGCAATTACTTACCGCTGATGTTTTAGCACTAAATTGATATTTGTGTACTTACATCCGAGCTGAATGGCCCGCGTTTGGGGGAGAGGTAAACTGACAATTTACCGGGTAATAAACCGACGGTAAAACGAGAATGGAGTCGCTTTTAAAACCTCAAAATTCGTTGTAGTAATTTGCGATTTGTTTGCGTAAAAAATCTGTTTGTGTAAGTAACTTAAGTTTAATTTTGGGTAATTTAGTAATTTTTGTTGAATGAAACAGGATAATTATGGCGACATTTATTTTTAAGAGCGTTTATTAAATGCCGTACATACAAACTTATAAGTCCTTCTTTTTCGAAATGAATACCTAAACAGATTTTAATAAAACTTCCTATGCATAACCAGGATAGGTACTTATATAGGTTTAAAAGGGGTTATCCGAGAACAATTTCGAAATGTTTCAATTAAAAAAAAAGATAATTAGAAATCTCTGTTTCTATGAGGAACTTAAAATCGGTAGAATTTATTTGTAACACAATTTTTTTAACATGTTCTCAACTGACTTTTTAGAACTATAAACCAGTTCATTTATTAAAAAAATAAATACATTTAAGTTTGTATAAAAAGCCGTACGGCGTAAACACTCTTATAAAATACCTACGTTTCTTATTTTTTTTTATGTGTGAAACCGTCCGTTTCTGTCTACCAACTGCCAAGAAGTGAACAAATACTTACCGCGCTCTGTTGTTCTTTCAAAAGGCGTGACTAGGCCGACAAATATTTGCATCCTCACCCAATCCATCGTGGCATACTTTGTTCTAACTTGACACACTGCCTTGTACTCGTAAACTCGTGACCCTGAAGAAAGTGCAAAGCTATTTACTCTGAAAACATTCGATAGGTTCGGTGTAACACTGAGAAAAACCGACCGATATGTTGGACGTAAAATTGGCGTTAAAGTTTAGTTCGTTTGGTTGGAAAAAGTAACTTGCTTCTTTATGTTTGACTGTTTGAGTGTAAAGAAGCTGTGAAAGCAATCCTGATTCACACTAGGTTATGCCAGTGACTGAGTACGCGTGGATGTTACGTATAACTTTTTTTTATTTATTGGGTTTTCTATCAGGAATTTCTCAGTAGCAGCTTCGGAGTCTGGATTAGTGACCCTGACTGATTGATGGCAATAGGCTTGCCCCCTATTACATGGGATTTAAACATAACTGGCGAAATGTGGTTGATGGGTACACCTCTGCCTAACCCTTCGGGGATTACAGGCGTGAAGTTATGTACGTTTGTACATAACTACGCTTACATCAAATTCTTTTTCCAAAATAAAGTAGCCTAAGTTAGATTCTTTGTAACATCAGCTATTTGCAAGCTATTTGAAAGTCCGTCAAAACTGGTTCTTTATTTGTATAGAGCACTTACTAGCTTCTGCCCGCGACTTCGTCCGTGTTAAAGTTGATATTTTATATTTATCACGTGGGGACCGTATAATTTTTCGGGGTAAAAAACCCAGCCCTGTGCAATTCCATACTTTAATCTATCTCTGTGCTAATTTCTTGCAAATCCGTTCAGCTATTTTGGCGTGATTGGGTAACAAACATCCATACACCCAAACTTTTTCTTTTATAATAGTAGTAAGATAGATACCAATACGTTCCGAAATAGCCTAAATCAGCACATTTGAAGGAGCTATTTAACCCACTAACAAAACACTTCAGACCCACAAAAACATAGGTATGTACCTCTTTACGGTGAGCACGCGTCTCCACGGGAGGTAAATCATTCCTCTCGGCGCGTTCCATTTACAAATTGCTCAGCTCGATGAGGGCCCGCCAGAAATCGCGGGGCTGTATAAATTTGAATAAATGGCGTTTCGAGACTGCAACCGTGTTACACGGTCACTCTGCATTTTTCTAAAGAATATTTTGAGTAAACGGGTACAAAGAAGAAATGCTTTATGTTAAATACAATTTCTGGTTTTATTTCAAAACCGTTTCTCTTTTTGGTTTGGAGTAAAGAAATGATTTTTAAAGACTTAGAATGTTTTACTTTGAAAGGTGTAGGAAAAATTACGATAAGCCTTGAGACAAAAGACTAAATAGGTTCATCATATCAGCCTATAACCGTCCACTGCCAATCGTAGGCCTCCCCCAAAGAGCGCCAACCATCTCGGTCTAGGGCAGCCCGTATCCATCCACCTTCTTTAAATCATCGCCGCGTCGGTCCACCGTGCATCAGGGCGTCCCACTCTGCGTTTGCCTAAACGTGGTCTCCTCTCTAACACGTGTCTGATCCACCGACCGTCTGTCCGTCTGCAGACATGACCGGCCCTAATGTCGGTCTAATGTCGGTGACTTGTCTAAACAGGTTGATGTTTTGTTACAACAATACAGTTGCAAACGAAAACGGTAAAATGTACCGAGAATGATTTTTAAGTTTTCTGAGCTACTTTTAAAGCAATAGATTTCCTCTTTCGTATTGTGTCGCAGTACTTTTGTTGTGCTGATTAAAAAAACCTCACTGGTTTCGCGTAAGACCATAACAATAAAAAGACTCACCCCTTTTTGAAAACTCATAAGTTCCGCTGGGCCGGGCTTTGTAAGTGAAAATTGTTCAGAGTGCACTTTCTACTATTTACGTCCCCATAAATTCGCGGAAGCCGAAATAAATTTTAAAGATGGCAATGAAAAATCAATTTTATCGTTTGGAGTGAGTGGAATCTGTGGTTAGTGACGTTTCATTAACGTCTTCAATTTTCAAAAATTTTGCTAATGTTGCCTTGGAATCGCATTCAGAAAGATAATTCAATAAAATTCCCGGCTATTTTCAATCATAAATATGCTTGCATACTCATAAATAAAAACCAAATGAAGGCATAATTGGTTTGGTTCGTAGAACGTTAATCGAAAACCGCCCCATTAACATTGAACGTGAACTTTAATAAATATTGACTTACGAGGATATGTAAGTAAAGATAAATATTCAACTTAGACCTATGTTTTCATAATATAGTTTTCACAAACAGCGTTAACAAGTAAACCGTTTGAAACCGCCGTCAGCCAGGAATTCCGTGCTCCACTCAAACTTATAATGACATTTAGATATCCTTGTCACCAGGGCAGAGGGGGAGGGGGGTGTCGCATCACGCGGTCTGAAGGGGGGGGGGACATCGTCGAGAAAATTATCGAGGAATATTTCTGGATTCCCGACCATTTGACATGTAATTTACTTGGCTTCGGCACCAATGATTCAAGGGTGTTATTGTCTGACGATTTAATGTTATTAGAAGTTTCTTTTCCCACCCCCTGTAGATTGAAAGAGAATGTCATTACAAACGGTATTTAATTTAAATGCTTCACAGATAAGAGGATTTTCGGATCCCGACATTTTCCTCGTGTAAATTGTTTTTTAAATCCTGACAAATGTGAGTAATATGGTGGGAAATGATATCCAAATGAGTGAAATGAAGTTACTTTATGGAGCAAGTGTTTAGGCGAGGAATGTCAAGTGTTTGCGTAGTTCTTGGAGTAAATAGCAGCTTCTGAACGCTTAGTCATTTCGTAGAGACAGTTGAGCGAACTTGCTGTTGTTATTTATCACAGTAATATATTTAGTCACGTCCTCTCTGCTGTAACGTTTTATTCAAATCAGGTCTCTGTGCTGTAAAGAAGAAAATATAAAATAGATTGGTAATTTCGGGGACACGATTGGCTTTTCGGTTCAATATATTGCGCGGACGGTTCTCCCAACTGATCGATTGTCGTCTATTCAAATAATAGTTCAAGGGACGAATAGTTTTCGTCTTTATATTAACTAACTATGGTTAAGTTTGATATTATTGGCTTCTAACCGTTACTTCGTCCGCGTGGACAACTTTAAATTATATCCTATGAAACTTGGCAATAGTGTCGTTTTCTGATCAACATTTTTAGAGATTTACCTCTACAAGTAAATAATTTTATTTCCATAATAATAGCGTTTAAAAGTTTAACCTCATAATATGTTAAAAAAGAAACTTCCCAAGCAAAATTTCTTCATGTAAAACACCAGGCGCTCATAAAAATGTGTAAAACATTACTTAGTCAAGTTAACTTAGTCCGTCGCGTTAAGTATTGTTATAATCTCGTATCACGGCGTCAATGTTGACACGGGGACGCTCCTTAAAAGCCTCCCCGACTCGCCCGGGGACATCCTGTACTGTCATACAGTTTCTGACATGACGTATCACCTTGTATACATAGGGTTGGGACTACACCAAAGATTACTAAGGATTTGAAACGGTTTATGTTCTTAGGAACATGTTTTGGGTGTAGTGAAGTGCGCGTTTAGGCGGATTATATTACGTTTATTTTAGGCTGAATTTGTTTATGCCTTTGCCTTACTCAGTTTATTGCTTCGGGGTTGATTTTTTTTTGGTTAAATCTTTTTGGGTTTGGCTTCGTTTTTCAGCCTGAATATTTTTTCATTCGCAGTATTTTTTTATATTGTTTTGCTGTGATGTAGGCTTTTCATTTCCTTCTGTCATCATGTAGTATGATGAAGGTACACGTAATTTGACAACTAGGTACTCGTGATGCATAAGCGTGAGGCCGTCGTAAATGTTTTCCTTTTTTCCGTTGGCCAAATGTATCTATGGATCAATCTTTGCCGGTAGCCAATTTGTGGTCTATTGATTATGAGGGCAGGGATCGATCTACAGAGACACGGGCTTAAGTTGACATACACACAGACAATACAAAAAATTACTTGATTTTTCACAGAATTCAAATAACGCGATAAGTTAAGCTTCAAACCTATTGTACAAGTGATATTATACTTACGCATTTTAACACCTGTTTAGTTAACGGTTTACAGTTTAAAAACTCATTGAGTGTAATGAGGTGGTTGACATTAATATGCTCGCTTTTTAGTTACCACGTGTTGGAATGTTTGTTTACTAATTATAATTGTAATTTTTGGTGATACACGAACAAGTTCACAGCAGGCGACAAACCTTTTGAACAATCATGGCATCAACTATGCAGGTCCTTCCCCCTGACGCATTCCTGCACCCCATACGTTCCTCAAATGAACCCGTAGTGTACCTGCTAGTTGAAATAGCACTATGATAAGAGGAATTGGATCTATTCAATGTTAAAGCACAAAGTATTGTTAGTCATCATAAAGCACTATCTAATAACTTTCTAAGATCTTTAAGAACATTAACTTTTTTTACAAGTTTTTATTTAGCTTGCATGCACTGTCCGTTTGTACAAACGGACAGTGCAAAAGACTGTTTTACCTTTAGTTATGATGACAATACAATGTTCAACACTCAATATAGGTATTAATTTTAAATTAAAGCTTGTTTCCAAAAATATTTTTTTAATTAGTTTTTACTAACTTTCTAAGAATGGCTATCTATGGTATAGTCTACCAGAAACAACAAAAAATATTTTTACGAAGAAGTGTTTTGTATTGATACAGTTTTATTCTGGATTTAAAGACACCCAAAAACAGCTTACGTTTTAAATAATGAAATCTTATTCTGTCAACCCTATCTCATATAAAGCGAGGTACAATTTTACACTGCACTGTACTTACTATAAAGCTGAGTTTGTTAGGAAGTGGGAACGGCTGGGATGACTCACGACACACGAGTCAGCTTTAGACCTTTTGCGGAGAATATCAGCCGTTGATGGCAAACGTGTGTGGCGTTCTAAACTTGAATCTACTGATTTGATCCGGATGTACTTCGAAACTGATTTTGGTTTGATGCGTGTGAGGGCAGAAATATAGTGGATGTCTTTTGTATTTTTTACCCGACAGCCCCAGAACAGAGAATAATGTTTTTTGTTGAATCGTTTTAGTGAGCTGTCGTCATTAATAACTTGACATCACGCCTGTAATCACATAAGGGTTAGGCAGAGGTGTACCCATTAGTACACCAACATTTTACTAGGTATGTTAAGTTCCAGTGTTGTGTTTTTGTTATTCTGAATTAAATTAGAATTTCTTTTGTAATTTCTTTTTTTCTCGTTATCGCCAATCCCCCTTGAGCAAGCATGGTGGTAAATGCCCGTGCCTTCTCTGCATGAGTAAAGGCTTATGCCTTGCAGAAGGATTCGCCGATACATTTTTTTATAATTTAGCTCACAGGTATATATAGTGAATTGCGATGGTATTCTGTAAAAACCTCCCTTGGTGAATTTAGGTGAGCTTAGGATGATCAGACAAAGTCTACCATCAGTAGGTGGAATGACAGCTCACTTCACCCAAATTTAGCAACGGATTTTTTCAGAATATTCCTGCTGATTCACACTTATAAGAAGTACCTAAGCCCATATATTTGTTCAATAAGAGCCGGTTTGACGGTCGATAGATTACATTTGCATATGAAAATGGGTAGAGTTTTCATTAAAAACGATCCTTTGAGCTTAAAGGTGAGGTGAGGGCCGGAAATGGTTTCAGAATAAGAGGAAAACGAGATCATGGTTGGACCATTGATGTTGTTTGTGTCTTTGTCTCTCAAGAATTGTGGGCTGTCTGTTTTTTAAAGTGACAGGAATATTTTGGTAGAGGTTGAATTGAAAATTATTTGTCTAATGACTTGTTGATGATGATTGATTTGTTTATTTTTAGCTTATACTTGTTGGTTTTTGGGTTTTTTTATAGGCTCGCCCCCTATGACATGGGACTAAAAACATATGTGGGTGTACCAATAGGTACACCTCTGCCTAAACCTTCGGGGATTACAAGCGTGATGTTAAGTTATGTTTTTGGTAAGCTGTCTTAAATTGTTCGGCGATTTTGTGGAAGAATTTACGTGCGTATATGTGTCACTGACACAGATGAAAGAAAACTCCTTGAGAAAACCTAAACTTATCAACTTACTTATAGTATAAATACGAAAGTAACTCTGTCTATCTGTCTGTTACGCTTTTACGACTAAACCACTGAACCGATGTTGATGAAATTTGGTACGGGGTACGTTCGAACCTCAAGAAAGGACATAGGCTACTTTTTATATCGCGACTTTGCCTGCGTCCGTGGTAACCGACATTTACACGGACGAAGTTGCGGGCAAAAGCTTGTTCTTGTATAAAACATAACATAACATCACGCCTGTAATCTCCGAAGGGGTTAGGCAGAGGTGTACCTATTAGTACACCCACATTTCGCCAGTTATGTTTTTAGTCCCATGTAATAGGGGGCGAGCCTATTGCCATCAACCGGGCACAAATCCAGGCTCCGAGGCTGCTACTGAGAAATTCGTGATGGAAAAACCCAATAACACTTTGCCCGACCTAGGAATCGAACCCAAGACCTCATGCACAGCAGTCGCGCTTGGGACCACTAGACCAACGAGGCAGTCCTTGTATAAAACCTTTAATTAAAATGTATCAATCACCAAGCAAGCTAGTATTGAAGAAACATCAAGTATTAAATACACATATGTATATGTCTCCATAGAGACAGCATTGTTTTGCAATAAAGCAGATGGCACTATACTTTCAGGTCAATGTGAATCGACAGAGCGTCGTTTTTACTAACCAAGAGAGCCTAGCACAAGCGCGCGAATTAAACGCAACGTACATTTGGAAATACCCTTTTAGTAAAACTATTCATAACTAGCTTCTGCTCGCGACTTCGGAATTAAGCAAAAGTTATAAATTATCCCAAGAGAACACAGAAACGCTATACAAATCCTATGTGTTGAGCTAGATCAATATCTATGGACCGTGCCAAATTTCAGCTAATTTCGTTCAGTATTTTAGGCGTGAAAGAGTAACAAACATCCATCTTTCTTATCTCATCATCCATTCTTAGTTACTTTCGCGTTTAATATATAATAGTAGTAGGAAAGATTATCAATGCCCGCGAAATTGTCAGCGTCAAAGTCGATGTAATATCCTACCATACATTTTTGCGAAATAAAAAGTATTTGCTATTCCAGACTATAATCTATCTTTATGCCTTTCACCTAGAACCGTTTAGCCGTTCTGTAGCCGTGATTGAGTAACATACATCTGTCCATTTAAGCTTCAGTATTTTAGTAGTTATAGTACTTAGTAAGATTCCAAATGACATTTAATATACGTTATTTACAAGCTTAATAACAAAAAAACAATCAGAATAAAAAAAGAAGAAACGTAAGATTCCAAAATCGACCCGAATCGAATACTTTTAGGCACGTAATTGCGCACTAGTGTTAGGCCAACAGAAAGCTGAGTGCGTTCGCTTCTCATTTGCAATCCTTTCAGTACAATAAAGGAATAAAAAGACCGTTATATGTTTTTATATTGAATGTCAAATGAATAGAATACAATAGGCTTCAGGAAATAGTATGGGAGCGTTCATGGGTCGCTTTTAAAGTAAAAATTAAAATAATAAAGGACATCACATGTTTGCTATTCGAAAAAAAAGTAGTAAAGCCAAAACCTATTTCTAAATCTGTCTGGCCAGATTTTCTTGGAGTGTTTTACATGTGCCGGCGCAGTGGATAAAGTCTCTCATGCATAAGGTTTGAAACGGGGCAATTAAAAGTGCAACTTTTTCAATTCATGTGTACATTCTAAGTTTATCTTGGACATCGTGAGGAAACCTGGACTTATGTGAAATCACCAATCTACCTCGGGCAAGCGTGGTGATAAATGCTCGTGTATGAGAAGAGGCTTTTATCCTGCAATAGGTCAATAATAGGCTGGTTTTATTTGTTGTACAAATGGTCTAATTAATTACTAATTTAAAAGTATGGTCGGTAATAACCACTTCTATTGAATCACAGACTACTTTACCCAATGTCCTGTAACAAATTGCATTCAAAATTCCATAAAAATACGTTACATTTAAAAGTTCCGCAAAAGAGCCATTAGCATCTGAGGATAAAGACAGTAAAAAAGTACTTTTTGTCTTTGAACCGAATTTGATGTAGGTTTTATTCCCATATTACGACTGCGTACCGCCTTTATTTATTATTTAATTAATACTTTGAAACGGATAAAGACGGTTATTAAACTTTAGAATGTAAATCTTTAGAAATACAAAATCGGAGATTTATTTAGTTAAGTTTAGTTGGAATATGAAGCAAGCCAACAAAAAACTACTATACATAGAAGTTAGTTGAGTACTGGAGATAAACGATCAGGCTGAGTCGTGAGAACAGCGCCATTTTGTAAATGGGCCGTGACGCTCTCAGACTTCGCAGGAGTTAGGAATGAAGACGTTGTACTTACTTATGCTTATTTAGCTAGAGTCTCTCAGCTCAGAGCCATATATTTTCCTAAGGCGATGGCGAAAACGTGGAAGTTGGTGTAATTAGGTTGCTTGCGCGCAGATTGATATTGTACGTAATTGACTGGGCGAGTTCCACTTAAGTGAACATTAATTTAGCGTGGTACGTCATAGTGGCTACCTATATGAGTTATAAAAATAAATTTGCTTTGCTAAAAGGGTTTTGGACTATCCAAACATCGATGTCAAATTCGATTTACCGAAACCTGAACGGCATAAAGCTTTTTGTTGCAAACTATTTAATATGCTGCGGGTGTGCACGTGACACTCAAACAAAATGCTTTTATATATTCCAAACGAATATTTCTACTAAAAAAGTAGGTCAGCCTATACGTTTTAAAAAACCTACTGCCGTTTACAAAGCTCGTTTCACTAGTAGTTACGTTAAAAGCTACAGAATACTCTAGCTAAACGCATCTGCATTGTTCCATCACACTCGTCCCCTGAATCAATTCCGGAGCACGCGGCGCGCGGCGTTCGGCCTTTCCCGAATGACAGCGGCACGAATGCGGTCGCAGTAAATGTTCGCGTTTGGCGGGAAACGTGAAAAGCGCGGGACCAACCGGCAGCTGATGTCATGCCGCCATTTTGTTTCCTCTGCGGTTTGGCCCGCGGATATTTTTGACGCGTACGTTTAAATGGGACATGAAACGGCGTGTTATTGAGTTAATTTATTTGTATGGCCTTTAACTGGTGCTCTGAATTTTATGCCTGGAATATAAAACTTCACTTTTTGTTCGATTGCGACGTAATTTGTTTGAGGTAGTCAGTCTATAGTCTCACTGACATAATTAAAATACGATGATAAATTAAAATATAAGTTCAGAAAGTCTAAAAAATGTATTCGATTGCGGAAAAATAAATATCTATTTATAGTATGTCACTCCAAACACCCTCTAACAAAACCCCATATGGTGCATTATTCACGTGCGTAGAGGTCATTGAAGTTGACCCGGGGTCCCTTAAGCTCACTGGAGCCTAACACGAGGAAGGTGGGTCGTTCAAAGACGTACTCAAAAGGCAATCCATCACTCTGCTCTCCGCGTCAAATCTCCGCCCAATGGCCGAATTACTTGCGGAAATCTGATTGCTGAACTAATTACCCAAGAGAATAACCATCAGCCGTTTGAGGCTTATAAAACAAACCTCCCAGATTCATTAAAAAAAGTTTGAAATCCACTGAAATAAAAAGATAGATTTGTACAAATCGTATTTGTGTTAAGTGGTTTATTTAACAACTAATTGGTATCGTCGGATTAGCTGAAGCGTTAGTCCGCAAAGCTCCTTTCTATCGGATAACTACTGTTACGTCCAATCCATTTCATTTCGTTCAAAACAGTTGAGTGACTGGTTCAGATTGTGTCCTCGTTGTTCCATTTTCGAATTTATTTTCAGTAGGTACAGTAAATTGGGGCAATTTGGTAGCAACTGGGCTAATTGGGATTCAGTAAGAGAACTCTTTTGATATTTCTTGCAGTTGTGTTTGTAATAATAACGTTGTTATGAGGATTATTTTTCTTGTTTTCTGTGTTGTTTCGTAGCTTCAATCTGAATGATTTAAATGTTGAATATTTTATATATATACATTTATAATGTATGTGACTTACTTCTTTACAGATTCCATCGTATACAAGGTGTAATTTGATGAACAGAAAACCCGAAAACAGGTCATTGTACTTATTATTATGCACAAGTTTTTCATTGAGACTCATTCTAAAATCATTAAAAATAAGAATCAGCAGATACATACATTTTTCTTCACGTAGCAAAACAGTTGTTCAGAATGTTTGTGTAAAAGTTCTTCATAATGATGAGTACGAATTCCCCTTTCTAGGTTTTCAGTTAATTTAATTTACACTTTGTATAGTACGATGTCCTTTCAAGAACCAACTGCATAAATACGTGGCAGAAATAGGTTAACTTTCGCAGAAACCTTTTTGAATCGCAGAACGAGGGTAAGGTCTCCGGAATTGTTTGCGTATTGTTTGCCTAAGAGAGTGCACGATGTGGTTTGTTCATCAAGTGGGAAACTGTTCCATGCGTGTGTCGCCTGCCAGTTGCTTCGGTTTCGTATTACGGACGGATAAAAAGAACCAAACCTAAATTCGTTCCTTCAAAAAGTCTAAAGGACAATTTTACTATTATAATGTATAAAGACATACCGGTCGAATTCCTAACCCCCCTTTTTGTCCAGTCCAGTCTTAATCTCACCACTTTTTTACTCAAAAATGTTAGTTAAATCAGAGGCATGTTTTAAAGATTTTGACTGAGATTAGATTGCGATCGTTCCTAAAAGTTTGTAAAATTACAAACTAATAAAAAAAAAAAACTAAAACCAGCCAGTTTTCCGATCTTTGTCAACATGGCTGGCATGTGGAATATTCTGATGTGTAAAAATGCAAAAAAAAAACAATCAGATAAACTATTTGAAATCATATCGACAACCTCTATTTGCTACGGCCCACGTACCGTTAGTGCCCTAACGTCAATATTTGCAGAATGAATTTTCACTTTGCACTGTCGTTACTGGGTACTTATTCACACATTTAGGTCGTGTTGTTAAACAATAGCTGTGTTGTATGTGTAATATTTTAGTCCCATTTGTTCAAACTGAAAACTAATATTTATTGGAAATGTTAAGAGTTGTGGTAGCCTGACGCCATCTCTTAAAACAGTATTATTTTAATATTACTTTGTCTAGTATTGGATTTTCAACGCTCGGCTCAGCGCCGAGAGTTGACCAGAAAACTGAGTTTTAGATATTACTTAATCCTCTTACTTCAGAAGTCGTCGAGTCTTCGTATTGTGATGGCCCAGTGGTTATTTCGCCCGCCTCTCATGCTTTATGTTGTTGGTTCGCAACCTGCACGGGCAAGTACCAATATGACTTTTCCTATTACATATACTTGGCAATAGGCTCGCCCCATATTACATGGGACTAAAAACATAACTGGCGAAATATGGGTGTACTAATGGGTACACCTCTGCCTAACCCTTCGGGGATTACAGGCGTGAAGTTATGTTATATAATTTCTATGTTTACCTTGGTCATCACAGACATACGAGATGAAAAACTTCGTGAGGAAACCTTGACTTATAAATAATTATTCTGAAATCGCCAATCCGCCTTCAACACAAGCGTGATGATCAATGCTCGTATCGTCTCTGTATGAGGAGCCTTTGCACCGCAGTGTGACGATATTAAACTGGGTATTATTTACTATAACAGATCTGTTCGTATTTTAAAATTTGCATAATCACTTCATTTGTTTACACTCTAATCTCAGTGCGCCAGCCAACACTAAGATATTATAGAAGCTAAAATTGTTATGACCTGTAAAATGGTCGATAAAATTAGTCATATTAACCCAGAACGTTTAACACACAGTATTACAGTAACTAACATTGTTTTATCAAGTTATTTCAGTTGTTTGCGGATGAATTTTGGCTTCGCGAAGTAGCGCCGGGAATTTGTTTTTCACATACCTTGGAATTGAGGCGGAAGAATAAAAATATCAACGTGGTTCGAATATTTCTTTCATGTTTTAAAGGTTCTTGAAGAAGGTTCTCAGTTTGACGCGAATAAAAAAAAGAGAAACTAAAATTAAATGGCATCAAAAAATTCATCCGCATCGCTGTCCACTGGAAATGTGCCCAAAAGACTGACCGCATTGCCACGTTAGATGGCAATACTTAACCTCTGGCCAAGGTAAAAACCAGCCCTTGGGTCACGGGAAGAATCAACCAATCTCATTTTTTATTCTGGTTGTTTTTTATTTTATTTTTATTATTAAGCTTGTAAATAATGTATATATTAATTAAGTTTTATTATGGAATTAATAAATACTGTTTGACGCGAATATTTATTATTAACTAGCTTTTCCTCACGACTTTATCCGTGTGTATAGAAAGACTCCCTTAATTCGGCCCTGTCGCAAAATCTGTTCTTAACTGACGTTAATGTCTCTTACCTATATATACCGCCAAATTTCAGCTTCAAATGTCAAGGAGTTTTCGAGATTTCGTTGAGTGAATGAATGAAATCTTCGCTTTTGTACAGATATTCTAAAGATAGTTAGGTTTCCATTTTTAGCTTCGGAGATATTTTCCAACAAATCATATAAAGAACCCACTTGCTCTTGCTTTTAATATCTACCTACTTTACCTTTCATACCTTTCATACTAGTTTATTTTTATACCTATATGAAAACACTAAATAAGTTTAAAAAGAAATAGACATAACATAACATCACGCCTGTAACCCCCGAACGTTTAGGCAGAGGCGTACCCATTAGTGCACCCACATTTCACCACTTATATTTAAGTCCCATGAAATAGGGGGCGAGCCTATTGCCATCAACCGGGCACAAATCTAGACTCAGAGGCTGATACTGAGAAATTCCTGGCGAAAAAACCCAAAACATTTTCCTTGACTTGTAAATCGAATCCAAGACCTCGTGCTCAGCATTCGCGTTGTGCAACCACTAGACTAACGAGGCAGTAAAAAGAAATAGATCCTACAACATCGAACAAAAAGAACGAATAGTGACAAAAACGAAAAATACAAAGTAGCCAGGATTGATAAGATAAAAATCGATTATCGTCAAAGGAAAAGCGGAATGTTAGCGACGTATCTTAATAAGGATTCTTTCAAGTTTTTCATCAACCGACCTTATCGGTGGCGGGTCTCCTAATTACTTGTTTTTTTTTTCTCGCATTTTCCGTCGTAGCCTCGGAGTCTCGGAGGTCGCGGCCTGTGACTGAGTCTGATACGGAGAGAAACTTACCGGATATATTGGGAAATGGCGGGAAAATATTGTTGTTCCACAGATTAAAAAATGTTGGTTCGTTACTTTTATTGACAGTATTTTAGTTCATTATTGTGTACTTGTTACTCATTATCTAGTTATTATAGATTCCTTGGTTTTTATACGCGTAGCTATTTGTTGTTTTACTTTGTACCTGAAGAATGCTGTGCATTAGGAATAACAATATAAAAAAGACACACCTATAGTGTGCATTTTTACACACTTCATTGTTAAAAATATCTTCCATACTAATAGCCGTGAATATTCATTAAAACTAACAAAAATAATTATCAAAGGGATATTGCTTTTCCATAGAAACAGTTACGCAATTTAACCGACACAATTTATTTTACAAAATAAATGGTTATCCACATATCACGCTCCATTTGTCGCGCTCGCTTGTTGCACATAAAGCATCGAGCACGACTTATCTATGGAAACATTTTATACTCTATACACCGCTTTTACAACGCATCACTACGGTGTTCTAAAATTGAAATTGTAAAATATTTAAATTGTTACACTATTACTATTATTTTAATGCTAGTAATTTAGATTTGAGGTCTGTTTAGTTAAGAGGATGCTGGATAATGAGATTAAAGATCTGTTTGGTTAAAGGTAAGTAGATACGTTCCGATAGAATTACTTGGCAGATTATTGCGTACAACTACTATTCCATTTTTCAAAATATGTGGTGAAAAAAAAAAGAAATTCTATTCCATTTTTCAAAATATGTGATGAAAAATGTCTATCTATTTGGAGGTGGTGAAACAAATCTTAATTAAATTATACCGTTTTCGAGGATAACGTCAGCCAATCCATGGCCAAACCTCGTAAAAAGTAGAAAAAATTGATACACACCTACACATATCACCCGCGGGCCACTCGAGCGTTAAAATAATGGCGGTCTCCAAATATAAATGCATCTATAGACGAGTTCATGTAGTTGCAAAGTGCAGGCAATATTGGCAGAAGAGGGCTTCAAATGCAATTATAAAGCAGTGTGTTGTACCGCCGCGCCCCAGGGACAATCGCGACGATCCTTGTATGTCCTATACCTATTCATAAAGCAACCTCTATGTAATAAAACCTTATGAAACACGTCATGCAATGTTCTCTATGGTACGATGTTTTGTGTGGTAAGTTTTATGAGTTTTAAATTTTCAAAATTAGAACTTTGCCGTTCGATAACAAGGCGGCAGTTTGAAAGGGTTGTTATTTAGGAGGGATCTATTGAATGCGTTCATTGCGGTTTTGTTTTATTACTTTACAAGATAAATGACGCAAGTATATAAATGGGAAATATATTGGTAGTATTACGTAGGTATATCTTGACTGTCGCCCTGGTACCTATATATAATTTTCTGAAATCCGTACTAATATCTAATATTATTTCCATAGCTACTCTGACTGTCTGTCTGTTACGCTTTAACATCTAAACCACTGAACCGTGTATGATAAAATTCAATACGGGATAAGTTGGAACTAGGCTACTTTTTATTCAGCGACTTCGTCGGCGTCGACATTTACGCAGTCGAAGTCACGGGCAAAAGCTAATACAAAAATAAATAGTGGACATGATATGATCTCTAATATAGCAATCTTGACATTCTTGACCCATCTCCGGATATAAACATACATAATAATAAAACCAAGAAACCTTGATCTAATTAATTTGGGTGGTGATGTCAGCATGGCTATGTCGAAAAGGGTTACCAGAACTATTTTTGTTGGGCACACAGTACCTACTGATTTTATATGATGTTCATAAAACGCCATAGATACCCTGAAGGACATTTATAGTCTATAGACATCTGCAATAACATAAAGATTTTTTGTTCGTTTGTTTTTGTGCTTGTTTAAAGGCGTTTATCCCTGGAACTACTACTAGTCAGATTAAGTATAGGCTATATTACATCACTCTTTGACCCAAGGGAGCGGAGCAGTAACCGAAGCCGTACGGGTAAAAAGAACCCATGCGGATGAAATCGCGGGCAGAATCTAGTATATGTGCTAAAGAACAATACGATCATTACTCACCTGTTCTCATTTCAACCGAATCAGCCGTAATTTTCGCAACAATAAAAAACTGCCAAAACAAAATTCCAATGGCTTCAACAACTGTACTCTCCCGGGAACTGAACCCTAAGCCTCTATTTCCGCTGCCCTCCTCGCCAGACAGGAACCAGACGGATATTTCCCATGGGTGCTATAAACACAATGGGAGTGTAACGTACCCGCCATGGTGAGTACGACTCATGCAGGGAATTGTTGTAATGTGCAGTAGAGCGCTGCATTTGTATTTGTAAGTAAATAATGCATAGGAAAGTCAGCCGACCGTGTCTGTTTGTTTGAGTGGGCTTATTGCAAAAAGGGATTGTCTGATTTTATTCATGTGTTCACTGAAAGATGGTTTTTTCTCACACGTGATATATTCATGACACTTGAGAAATTCAAAACTGTTTAGGTGACTCAAACTCACAGTACATTGGGACAGAAAGAAAAGACAAGAAACCCGAGTCTGACACTCACGACACCCGATTCAGATGCTCAGGAGTGTGCACAAACACAGTGCACTCTTTTTCCTAAGTCTGAGGATGGTTTTTTCTCATACTCGGGACATTTGGATGTGATATTCATGACACTTGAGAAATTCAAAACTGACTAGGTGCATTCTTTTTCCTCAGTCTCAGTATGACAAGACAAGAAATCCGAGTCTGACACTCACGACACTCTACTCTGACAGTCCTTCGGAGTGTGCACAAACAGAGGTGCACTGTCGTTCCTAAAATCCGATAGTCCGATGGGACGGCGATCAGACAGCACCTGAAAGATAAGGCGCAGGATTAACGGTTTATCAAGTTTTCCAAGACACAGGAGTATCACAAAATTCATTTCCTAACTTAGACTGCTAATAAGAAATTCCTAACGGAAAAAAACCTAATAACAATTTACCAATCCTGGGAATCCAATCCTGGAGGGACGAACAGGATAGTCGACTACAAAAATATAATATAAATGTAAAGGTTAGTACTTCTACCACTTCAAGAAGACTTCACTATCAATGGGACCGCTGGGACAGCTAAGATGCAGAATTCCAATTAGTGCTAAGTTCAAGAAACCACTTTAGACATAAATTAGTGAGCTAAAAGTGGATACTATGTAGTGGCGGGAAAAGTTTCACCTTCAGGCGACTTTTACGACTTGCACACGAGCTGTCTAGCTAGTGACTTGTATAAGGCGCGTTGACATTGGGAAAGTGAGTAGTCATGTTGAGAGGATGAGTGAAATGCGATTAACAAAAGGATTTTTTAAGGCAGTTTTTAGTGGCAACGTAGGGAGGCGACGCCCTAAGAACTTATTGGTGAGGTTCTACAGAAAGGTCAAGTGCGCACTATTCGTAACCGGCGTACTTGTATGAACATGGACGAGGTGAAAGGAGTATGTAAGGATCGCAGGTGTCGTTCTGTGGTTTCTGCCTACCCCGTGAGAAATAGGTGTGAGTTTATGTAATGTAAATGAGACCTGGAAACACTATGAACTGAGTACCTAATTTAAATTGGGTTCATGAAACTTAAAACTCTAACTAATTATCAGAATAATTAGATTTTCCGCGTGAATGTTGGTTTTTGCGGACGCAGACCAAAATTAATTGATATAACTAAAACCCGAATGCGACAAAACGTTCACCGAAAAAGTTATAATTATGGTACATAGGTATCAGATAAAAAAATTATACCTATATAGTCCCAGCTCATCGTCACGGCAGCTCATCTCTATGGAGACTAGCCAAGTACGCAGGAAATAGTACACAAGTGTGTGTGCAAACACAGGTGCAATTCCTCTTCCCTCACTCTCATCGTCGTCCGATGGGACGGCAATCCAACAAACCCGGGGAGAGATCAGGCTTCCCGAACCACGGGGTTGCGATATTTCCAACAACTCGGGCTGCTGAGAAATTCCTAATGGAATAACCCAACATTTTTGCCTAACCTGGGAATTAAACCAAGGATCCACGCTCAGCAGTTGCGCTTGTAACCATTAGACCAACGGGGCAGTCAAAAAAATATAACTAAGTATCACAAAACACATCTACGGACTTCAAAATGAACATGAAATAACATCACTATACCGTAATTCGTCACATTTAAGCGAATAAAGCAATACAAAGCGCTTTATGTGGCAAGTAGACGAATATTTGTCCCACTACCGAGTGCCATATGTCGGTTATTGGCTGCAAAAGCTGAATTAAAGAGCTCACAGACGTACAAAACGTTTTCATGTTATTTCAGCGTGAATTCGAAGGAAGTTTTATAATAAATGTCTTAATAAAAATATATCTCAAAATCCCTGGTCGTAGATATCTGGAAAACGTAAAGCATAGAAGCGGGATTTAGAAGCAGACGTATCTTTATGGATTACATTCATCCTTAAGCTGATATTACTTCTTTCTTTTTGGTTTTAGAGCCTTTTTTCAAGAACCTGTTAATATAAAAAAAAACTACTGCTAGAAATATAAATACTTTATAGTCTAAAAAAGGATTTAAACATTTATATAATCATACTAAAAAGAATAACAAACACATCTGAAACTCTAAAAGTAAAGCATAAATTTCTTTTTTTCGTAACGCCAACGGGTATTTTGCCCATTATAAAAGAAAATCAGATAAATTTCCACGAATCTATCTCATTACTGTGTATTACCGAGTTATTATGCCAATGTACGTTCTTAATAAACAACAAGTTTATGAGAAAAATTAAACCGCTTCGTAGAAATATTTTCTTTTGAAAGAACAGAAAACTCATAAATTAAGTAATTAATATCTGTCTCATTATTAATTAGTCCGTAGATACGTGTATAATACTTTATAATATTAAGGAGAACTTATGTACTTACTAAGTTAAGTACGTACATAATATAAATCATACAAGTTTTCATTATAGTTCTACGGTTTGCTACGAAGTGCTACGAGAAAATGCCACAGTCTACTAAATAATAGCTCGTTTCACGCAGTATCTTCACAGTTCACAGAGGCCGTTGACTACAATATCATCCATCCTTTTCTAACAGGCATCTATACTCTTCCGTAAATCGAAATCAAAGCTCGTCGGGATTGGAGCGCGGTGAAGTTGTAGCGGTCGCCGCACAAGAGTGAAGTGAAATTCAAATTGACGTGCGTTCAGAAGATAGGATCCGTCACATTTTAGAATCTTATCTGACACTTTCTAACCAAGTAGATAATTGAGAAAAGAAGCGATTGCATGAAATATAATGCAAATAATGTATAAATAAAAGATAACTGTTTAATTATCTTTTCAATTTTAATAAATAATCAAAACTGGAGTATTCTTTTTTAGCGAAATTCCGGCCAAAAGCGTTGACACTTCACTAGCGTTTTGAACAAGCCGGCCGAAAAAATTTACGCTCTCGTATGTGCGGAACGTACCTGCATATGGCGGACGCTCAGTTTGTGTTTATGTCAATAAGAAACTGATTTTTAACATTTGCGCGGGTGTGGATTAAACAATTTATTAATAATAATGTGCTAGTGGAACCTGTGTATTGTGTGTTTTTTTTGTGATAATGGTTTTCGTGGTTGAACATTTGGATAACTTGAAATCTTCGTTGTACTTATAAGGGTATGTATTTATTTTATGTTTCTTTCTACATTTGAGGATTTATAGAGATTTACGATGATTCGTAAATGTGGTTCAGCCGGGAATGTTATGATTTTTTATGAAGGCAAACGAATTGTTTATGCCGTAGATGTTTGCAATTGATGTCTCTATCACTAGTCTCAATAAAATTGATTCGTCTCGTAGGTTATCGCCAGATGATAACTTTTGGCGAATTATTACGAAGCTCCTTCGAAGTAAAGTGCAATAAACATTACATATAAACAGTGCTTTGGTGAAGATTGTCTTTAGACATTTTGTTAAAGTGCTCAAGTGTAGTTTGATAGAAATATTTGCACAGATTCATGTAAGTAAAAGTAATTTATCGAACTTGTAATGCAAATGCATTTTTTATATTTACATGAGCTTATGAACGCAATCACTTCTTACACTAAGGAATGTTTCCAAAACAACTTGACTTGAGTTACAGTTGTCTAGAGTGATCAGTGTGGTTGTTAACAAATTAACAAAATATTAGGCCATGCTTTATATATTTTCATTTATTTCCCAATACACAAAATCTAGTAGAAACAATTGAAAACAACAGTAGGAGAAGTTTTTACCATAAAGTTTTTATTCAAACATTCAAACCTCAGAATGACAGAAAACAAAACCATGGACAGAAAAAAAATAAACATAAAGATTTTTTATTTATGAAACAGTCTTGTTACAGCATGGTAGGCACATTGTGTTTATAATTTGGACACACATGTTTTGATAACTTTATCCCATGAATCATAAGACATCTGCCTCTGTGATTTATGTCCCACATTCTAATTCACAAGTTACTCATGTCTACATAATTTTTATTTTTAAATGGAATGTCAATGGTTTTTAATGTTCCAGTATCATTTTTAAATGTTGTTTTCGCTGATTACAATAGTTTTAGACTTAATTACTTATTGGGTTAAAATTAGTTTGACATACTTATACCAATACAGAAATGACTATGTAGGTACATATTTAAAAAAAACAATGAGAATTTTGTATTTAGAAAATCTTCATTTGTTATTGTTATTGACAAGGTCAAAATATTGTGCTGATTTAAAAATGAAGCTAATATCTACTACTAAATAAACCGAATATCTTTCAAAAAGGTTGTAATATAATGTAGTGTTGCACTAACATTAAAACAATTCTTTTACTTGTAACCCCATTTATAATGAACATGCATGTAAATTAAGCAATTGAGAACATGGTACTTTCAAGGCATGATCATAAAATGTGATATGTTTTACAGTTCCCTAACATGCTTTGTAGTTAGAAAACAAAACATTCACAGAATAAATTAAAGCTTGTAAAAGATTATGTGGTTATTAATCCGTTCAATTAATAAATTAATTACAATATAATACTGATAAATAACTAATGGGTTAAATACATAAAAGTGGCTTTATCACTCCGTTATTGTGTGGTTTGGAACCATTATAAATAATCAGTTTTCATTTTCCTCTTACCAGCCAATGGTTATTTACCAATGAAATGTTGTTGTATTTATTTTTATATACTTCGACATTGATATGTTTGCATAAAGTTGAAACTAAATTGACTATGCTATGTTGACTTTGTTCTAAAGTATGTTCTTCTTCTTTATCGAGTAGGCAGTAAGGTCTTAAAACCCTACACACCCTAGTGTCAGAGTTTTTAAACCGCCTCAAGGGCCTCTGACATGGTTTTGAGTAGAACAGTAAGTCCAGGTTTCATCATGATGGTTTCAAAGATGTTTTTAAAGTATGTTAAAAAAATTGTACATTTTAAATATAACAATTGTATTGTTGTCAATTGTTGACACAATAAAGATTATTATTATTGTTTTACCCAATGCTGGGGATATTCTTCTTTATTTTTATGTCATGAATATTGTCTTCTCTAGTAGGTAACCTATCATTTATCACCTGGAAAACATCTCAAATAAACACGTGACATACAGTAAATTTGCTCCAATGTTTTTATTATTGTAGACTAAAGCATTCTGTTGATATAATTTAGCATTCAATTGATTTAGAAGTAGACTGTGATTTGACCTGGCTTTGCATTGAGTTTAATAGAGTGATAGCTGGTCTGTTTTTATAATAACAGTGTCATGACATACTGTATAATATTATGTAGGCAAGCTTAATAATATTATGGTTATAGTTAACTAATTAGTTAGGTAGTTGTAGAACTATACATTCAGTAATGTTACTAAGTATAGCGTTGAATAAACATAGGTTTTGTGTAGTGGAATAAAGTATTAGGTGTCTAAGTCTAATGAAACAGCTGTAGTAAATTTTGTAATAAATGGTGATGCCAAATGACTTCAATTTCATGAGAATTATAATATAAAATATACCTACTATAGTATAATTATAATTTGGATTAATAATAAAGTAGAACAGATGTTTTGTTTGTTTGCTTAAATCTGCTAATCTCTGGAACTGACAGTCGGATTGCAAAAATTGATTTAGTATATGATAGCTGGATTCATGAGGAATAGTATAGCCATATAACATCACGACCTACGGGAGCGGAGCAGTAACCATAGATGTAGATGAGAAGATTATCAATTTGCAATATAAAATGCCTTCTGAATAGCCAAGGTTCTATTAAAGTCGTGCCTCCAAACGAATCGCTTTCGTGAATACCTAGGTACTACCATTGCACTGATGTAGTTTTCTACCTAGGTACCTAGGTAGTTAATCTAAGTTACGGCGAGTTTTTATACTTTACATTGAGCACTCTGTATATCTCGTGGGAGCACGTGCACAAATTAAACAGCATCAGTAAATATGCAAATGTATTATGAAAGTTTTATAAAAACTCGCAAAATATGAGTCGAACTTGTGTATTGAAAGGTTCCGCGTATCACCGTACAATATTAACATCGAGCAAAAATCGGCGAAAAAAACTGGTTTCTTGTACGCGGAACCCTCTTTATTTTATTTTCTAGTGGCCATAGTAATACATATTCTCTGAAAATTTCAAGTATCTACTAGTGACAGACGGACAGACAGACGGACGGATGAGCGAGAGCAATAGGGCTGTATTTGGACCCTTGGGTACGGAATCCTAAAAACAAATTACTCTGAAACTTAAACTCTAAAAAAGCTTAGATTGGCTGATTTTCAACCAGGGATCTATAACTTTAGAAGTTATTTTACCTTGTCATCCATTCCGTTGACAAAGTTTCAGCATGAACTTGGACAAAGTTCATTCGGTCTTAATCACAATATTCGTCGACCATACCTTTGCTTAGCGCTTAGCCCTACACGATCACGGATCTTATCTTCTTCATAATCAAATCAGTCGGTGTCGTTGCCCTCATCTCGCGTTATCATGTTTGCACATACTGTGGTAGGTACCTACGTAGTACAGAGTCATAGCACTGAGCATATAAAATTATAAATCCTCAAGTCGAGGTAGCTTCTTACCTACTCTTGTAATTTACTAGATTCCTACGCGACTTCGTTAAACCAAATTCGCCAAAAGCTAATTTACCTAAATACCTACTGGCTTTAAGTAATCAAGTTTATCCTCCACGCCTCACTCAATAATACCAGTACCTGCCTACTTTTTACATAATCTGAAACTTGAGAGAAGGATACCTATTTTGAGACTTATTTTTCTCTCTTGTTCCAAGTTCCTTTTCAAAGTAAGTGTTGGCAAGATTTCTACCTATAAGAATGGATCTATTTTAATTGTAAATTTGTTGCGGAGGCCTATGTTCAGCAGAGGACGTATTACGGCTGATCTTATGATGACGATGATGATGACTCGTATGGCAGTATTCCGCGGAGTTACCCGCGTTTAGTTAAGTCTGTACAGCTCCGCTCCGGTGGGCTGTAGCGTAATTTTTTATCGCCTAAAACCTTCTTCGATAAACGTGTTATGAAACGTAAAAAGATTTTTTCAAATCGGACCAGTAGTTTTTAATATTAGTGCATTCAAACAAACAAATTCTGCAGCTTTATGAGATTATTTAGTATTATTAGTATATTATCTCGATGCAGGACATTTTTCCACTGTTCCGCATCGGACAAAAGTGTTAAGAAATATTTCAAGTTCTTATTTGAATCGATATTGTAATGAAGCATTAACACAAGCACTACGACCCGTTACGAAGACCCGTGTTTTCTCGTATTTGAATTTCTAATCGCACACAGTGGACAAGCGTTCTACTAATGTCTTTATTAGATAATGAGGAGCTCTTTGAATGTTAGATGTGCAATGTGCAAATTGGAAGTCCTTTGAAGCAGTTGCAATTCACGGCTAAGAACAGCAAGAACACGCTGTCCCTGTGGGCTTTCTGAAATACCTAATCTGTGGGCTTGTATTTCACTAGCACCGCCCGCGTATTCACACGCCTGGTTTTTTTCACCCGCGTTGTGTTACGTCTTTGCTTACTGCTCAGCTCCCGGCGGTCTCTGCGTGATGTTATAGCCAATATACTATTCCTCATGAATCGGGCTATCATATACAAAAAGATTTTTCCCAATCCGACTGGTAGTTCCAGAGATTAGCACTAACAAAGAAACTAAACCTCTTTAGCTTTATTACATTAATTACATACTAGTCGCTCTCTGCGACTTCGTACGCGTGGTTTTTTTCACCTTATTTAAATTACCTCATTGGTTACTGCCTTGCTCCTGTGGGTCATAGCGAGATGTTATAGCCTATACTATACCTGATGAATCTAGCTCAAATTTACATTAAATAAAAACTCCAATCCGACGTTTTCCGCGTTTAAACAAACAAACAAAAAGCATGACGCGAGTTTTAGGTAACCGACATCCTCATTTGCGTTGTAAATTTATATAGGTAGTCTAATTAAGCTCCGACATTTAATTGCATGAATTCATCCCTTTATCCTAACCAACGGGTCAGAATAGAGGTCATTTCAAATATCAAATCTATTTTCTATTTACCGATGACCTTTCAAATCCTGCATCTGTTAGTATATGGGCATCCTTCGCTATTGTTTCTCCGAAAAATCCCGAGCGAAGCTGGGGTGTGCTCAATTATAGGTGGGATCGGAATTGTGCCCGGTATTAGGGGACGGGCTCGCCCCCTATCACATCATTATCACCTTTGCACGCCCTCTATAGCACTCGACTAAATACTGCGTATGACGTTGTCTCGGTGAACGGTAATACTCCGTGTCAATATGATCATGGAGTCTACATTTTGGAACGAGGAACTAGCCTCAACTTTCTGACTAACGGACCGACTCCTATACAATTCAAAATTGCCTGTAAATGGCCTGATTCAAATACATGTTTTGACTTTGATTTTGACTCTAACTGTTCAGCTAACACTGGTATGGTTATTAGCACCAACCTTGACTATCCAAGCGACATTGAACCTTAGATGTTGTTACTGATATGAACATTAATGTTCGTAGTTTTATTCAATCACGCATGGCTTGATTGCTTGTGCCAACAGCATTTAATGACAAAACGTTCGCACCTTAATTTGTAATCACTTTCTTTTTCTACTGCTTTAGGACCATTAAAAAGATGCGATTGTAAACAGATGCTTGCTCGTACTTGTTAACCTCGATATGGTTTGACTAAATTCATAAACAGACCACACGCGCACAAAACTGTTATTTACTCGCTTTTTTTTTTCTACACCCACGACAATGCTTACTCTTGCCCGGAAACCGCACACATACCGACCCTGAGTAATACGAATATAGTTTCTATAACCCCATAATACCATAACCTTGAGCAAAGTTACGTTGATCCCAATAATTTTTATGTAGGTACAATCATTTATCATAATGTTAGCGTTCCGGATATTCTGGGCTGCTCGCGTTAGGGTGTGACCACACACTACATGCGAGCCTATTTTGTACTCAGATCAGCTCGAACGGCTTTTACATCGCGTGGTCTGCAATACAAAATAAGCTTCGCGTTCGGCTGGTTATACTAGATGTGTACACACCCTTAAGTAGGTGTTTTCTACGCGCCGTGCATGATTAAATATCTTGCCAACTTATCTTTAATGTTTTAATGCAATTACTTAGCGTTGATTTGAAAACCTGTTTCGAAGCAATTAATTGGTGGGATATGGTTCCATTTTCGGTTTATGGATGTTTGTTTTATAGCACGAGTTTTTTATTAAGTACCTTTCTCGAAAAATTCATTAGGTTCGTATTATCTTGTTACGGTGATGGTTATTTTATGGCATTTTGATTTGGTATAAAGTTGATTAAAATAAATAAACGTAATGGCTCTTTCCAGTTTCGTAATCTTTATCATGACACTAAAGCCGAAAACAAAAGTCTGATATAATATAATTAAAATTTCAAAATTTTATCGTTAGGTGACAGGTTAGAGGTCATTAAAATAAAGCTGTTGATTGCAATACAAAATTATGACCTTTTCATTAACATGACAGTCTTATTCTAGTCAATAAAAAATTGCATGTTGACAAACACTACCGCAAAACCGATATATCTTTACACTCGAAAGTCAATCACCTAAGTGATTGTAGTAACGCCACTCTTTGACGTCTCACAGATAACGTTAACGATACAGCAAAGACGTACGTGCTCAACGATAACGTAAGTACTTCACTCCTTGAGATTCACCCTGTTCTGTAAATACTTACAAATACAAACACGCTAAACATCAAACTGTCTGATGTTCCCCTGTCGCTCAAAATTACCTGAGCACCAAATGTTAATGCTTAACGACCCAATGGGAGTAAGCTCTTTAAACTTGAAGTTAGAGCGAAGACACGCTACGTCGACGTCGACTCTATTTAGAACGACATTTGGCGGCAATTTGAACAGACAGGTTCCAATCAGGATCCTGTCCAAAGATAGTAGGTTATTCTTAGCTTAAAGCCAGGATAAATGAGAAACGAACCGAGCAATTCTACTCTCGATATCTGTCACAAATGAACGTTCAACGAAAAATGGTTTGCGAAAATTTGGTTGGACGGTATGCAAATTGAGCGCTGTGGCGGGAATGCACGTAGTGATTTTAAAATAGTTCAATGGATTGCAGACTGTAGATCAGATGTGTTTAACATGGTACAGGCTGTCATTGATAATTATTTATAAAACGTGGAAAAAATTGAGGGGCTTTAATAGATGTGTTTAAGTGTCAGGATATTTGAGTACAGGATTAAAATCGGCCTCTGGCCAGACCGATTATATTATCTGAGCAGAAACCGACCACAGATAGAGTAAAAAAAAAAATTAAGTAGTTTGTAACTATTTCTAACCAAAATTCCACTGTGGACATAGGTCTCTCCAATTATACGCCACTAGCTATGCCCCTTCGGTTTCAACTGCGTTCAGTTACGTCTTTGGTTACTGCTCCACTCTCATGTGTCGTAGTGTGATGTTATTATAACTTATACCTACTAATCTCGTAAATCTATCATATACCTCTAAAAAGAATCTGGCTGGTGCTTCCAGAGATAAGCGCGTTTAAACCAATAAAAAACCCTTCAGTTTTATTATATTACCAAATATTGAGCTCCATCATAGGACACTCCACAATACTCTGTCAACTTTAACTTTCTTCATTCTTCATTCTTTCTAATAATACGTTTTGATAAAGCATGAACTGATTGAATGAAGACTATTACCATTGATGACGCATTACTATCATTCTTCTCGACCTCTTCAACTCTGCTAAATAGACGCTAGTTGATACACTTAGAATCCTGCCTATGAGAGTTCGCTGATTGCTTTGAAGGTGGCATTTAATAGGTAGTAATTTAGAACACAACATTAGTACGCCTACTTGTGAATGAAAACACCTGGTGAATAAAAACTACATCGTATTCTATTCCACGCATTTGCACTATGAGTGAGGTCATTACTAAACTGTTCATCCGGGGTTTTGAACTCTGGAACTACTTTAACCTTCAATGGGCCGTTGAACTAGAATTACAGTGAGTCTTTGCTAATGCAATTTTTATTAAATAAGTAGTAGGCAACCTTGTATATTCTATAATCTACTTAGTTAACATTTTCAGATGAAAGTTCCTCAACATTTTGATCCCTTAGTAAAGTAGCCATGTTATGTGCTGTAAAGAATGAACATATTTACTACAAAAATAATAATACCAGACTATTATTTACTCACTGCAGGACAAAGGCTTCTTCTCATACAGAGAAGGCACAAGCTTTGATCACCACGCTTGCTCAAGGTGGATTGGCGATTTCTGACTTTAATATAGAGGACTATATCTTAAGAAACATCTATATACCAATTACCCATGTTTGCAAAAATACATGATTTGATTAGATTTAAAGTTCGGGTTTTCCAACTATAATGTCCTTTACCGATGTCAGTGATATCATTAACTTACAAAGTACACATGAATAGAAAAAGTCATATTGGTACTTGTCCAGTATGGAATCCATATCACTGGCTCATAGTAACAATGCAATAGCTTATCCACTCAAAGAAGCATTCCAATAAACATGCTTAATTGCATTTCCCATTATCTTAAAAGCTTACTAAGTAAAATGTTGACGAATTCAACCCGTTTCTTGCAGCCTGCGGGCACTACTTACCATAACGCCTACAGTAAACCTAAATGCCTTTCGATCTATCATTACGAAATCACCAGATCATTTGCAATAATACGTGTGAACGGACATTGCACACGATTCTTCGCTTCTGCGTAATTTGCATTCCATCTGTTCCCTCAAATCCATCTTACGCTATTGTTGGGAAATGGCTCGAAAATGCGAGAAAAGTCTGACCTTGTTACCGAGACCCTCTTTCTAGAAATCTGAAAAGAATAGTACGAAGTATAAATGGGCTTCATTTAAGACTGTCAATGTTAATGCCATGTCTGGCTAGCATCCTGTGAGGTATTGTTGGCCTACTAGACACAAGAGCTAGCTACTAACCCTTCAATGCTCACGGCGCCACTGCAATCTTGTTGTATAATAATAATATACCACGTTTTTGCTGCTTCTGACGTCAAGAGGTGCATTGTTATAACTCTGTGGGAACTTACGAATGAGGTTTGTGTAAACATGTACGAAGCTAAGTAATAATGAAATTGTCTGTTAGTACGTAACATAAAATTATGGTAATAATGCCTAACGGGTAACAAGCGTTACAGTTTTGTGCCAAAGCGCTAATTGAAACCGCGTTTGGCACAGATACAACGTTGGGAGTTAATAAAATCGTAATGTATCGTGTTGACATGTTGAAAGCACACTGTCTATGGGGCAACAATATTTGTTTGTTTTTATTGAAAGTATTATTATCCTTTGGGCAATATTTTCAAAGGTCTGTAACTTTTATCTAAGGAATAAATATGACTGTTTGACAGCTTATATATGGACAATATGTCAAATCGCCATATTTATTCTTTTTTCTTTATTTATGTAACGATTGAAAAATCAGCTCTTAGATGAGTAACTTTCACAAAACCGTCATAGTAGGCTAAGTATCGTAGTAAATCTGTTGTTTTGTTCTATTGAATTTCTATGATTCACAGATAAAGTACCATTTATCAATGATTTTATCCCCATCTAACTCTCCATTTTCCGTTAAAAACAACACGTTTCCTACAGCAAATAACAGTAAACCATTGTTCTTATCATTTATTATCAATAAATATCGAGAAACGATTGAAAGGTACCACCCTAATAGTATGTTGATAACGTACAAAATTGCATGTTTAGTAAAACACATGGCAAAAGCAATTTGTACACGCGAATCAACCCATTCATGGAATTGGAGCGCGCGTTTCTTTAGAGGTCGATTAGACCGTGCCGCCCTACTTATGAGATGAATTTATAGCCTTTCATTTAAGGGTTGACAGTGACAGAAGATACGTTCAAATGTGTTTTAAATTGTACTTAGTGTACTAATGTATGACTTATCTGAACGTACGTGAACTTTTGATAAACTTTTTTTATTTTATTTTGTATAATTAAGTAAGCACCTACTAACTGTTGAAAAATAATGCAATATTTATAGAACGATGACAAAACAATTCTGTTGACTTTTTGACTTTTAATTCTTACATCATGTTTACTAAGCCCACTGAACATTTGGAAAGTTCTCGTTAAAGTCAAAGTCAAAGTCAAAGTCAAATCATTTATTTCAATTAGGCCAATAAGGCACTTTTGAACGTCAAACACAAAAAACAAAATAGAATTGAATCTAGTTGCCCCTTCCAAAAGGTAGTTTTGTATGGAGAAGAATGGGCAAGAAACTCCATACGTACTCTTTTAAAATCAATGTTTACAATATTTGTTTACAGAATCATACACAACATGGCACGCGAAAACAATGTATGTACCCTATAAAAAAAAAACTAATTAATCATAATAATTAAAAGGCACAAATTAAGTATTTAAAAGTTAAAATATGTTCAAATATACATAGTTTTCACGTGTTTACAAATATTGGAACTACAGACGACCACTCATAACATCTCAACCATCATGAAATAGTGTGTGAGTCCGCGCAATCTATAACACACTTCAAAATCAATAATCAAAAATAAAACAAAAATAAAACAAAATTAAGTATTAAGAAAAATGAGAAACAAAAAAAACATTAATAACCAGTTTGATTTTGTCTAGAATGTATCATTGTCCCATGGAGCAGGACCAGCATGTTTCCAAGCATTCTTATCTTGATTGTAATCCTCTAATTTGTAATATGCTTGTTTGCAAAGTGTACTTTTAATGTGTGTCTTAAATTTCCTTTCATTTAATTTTAATATATCAGAAGGAATTTTATTGTAACATTTAACACAGTACCCCATAAAAGATGTATTTACTTTAGACAACCTAAAATATGGTTGAGCTATTTTATCTTTATTTCTAGTATTAATATTATGTCTATCACTTATTTTATTAAAAAGATTTAGATTTTTTCTCACATACATAATATTTTCATAAATAAATTGGCAAGGTACTGTCATAATATTAATCCTTTTAAATAATTCCCTTAGAGATTCGCGACGAGGTAGATTATAAATGGCTCTGACAGCTCTCTTCTGTAAAATAAAAATGGATTCAATGTCAGCAGCCCGACCCCACAGTAGAATGCCATACGACATAATGCTATGAAAGTAACTGAAGTAGACCAGTCGCGCAGTTTCTATATCTGTCAACTGTCTTATCTTTCTAACAGCATAAGCTGCTGAGCTTAACCGTCCCGCAATTGATGTTATGTGAGGTCCCCATTGTAATTTCTCGTCTAGCGTGATTGGTTAAATAACTACTTACCAAAGATGTAATAAAAATCTGTAAAAGATATAAAACCTGTAATTGGTTAGTTGACACCATTACCGAATAATTCCAAGGAACTAGAATATATAAGGAACTAGCTTCTGCCCGCGACTTCGTCCGCGTAAATACCCATGTCTTGTCATTTCAATTCGAAACGACACGTGGCGCCATCTATGATCATAAGAACGTTATTGTGATTCCCCTCGGAAACAGTACTTTTTTTCGGGATTAAAGGTACCCTATGTTCGTTCCTGTACACCTGGCAACGTATATGCATAATTTCAGGATGATCGGTTCAGTGGTTTAGGCGTAAAATGGTAACAAACACACAAACAAACTTACTTTTGCATTTATAATATTAGTTTTATAATATTAGTTATTAGTTATATTATATAATATTAGTTAGGATAATATTCCGAATAATTCTCTAAAGAAACACGTTATCCCTGAAAACTCAAAAAAATGTCAATAAACTAAAATTTGATTTTCAAATGCTTTCAAATTAATACATATTTAGTCAATTGAGTTTCCACAAAAATGACGTCACGTTGTCTTTAGCCATACAAAATCTATAGGAGAATCGCGTTTTGACAGGTCATAAAAAGTACGTCAATTGATCGGTGGTGTCATTTATCCTATTCCTGTAAACTATTATTATTGTGCTAAATGTGGCAGCGTTGTACCCGCATGAATGGGACTTATTTACCTTGTATAACTTATTCCCAAGGTTCCGCTCGCGCAGTTGCACTCACATAAAGTAGCCTAGTCAAAGACCTGCTTACTAACAGACAGACGTTGCGTTTATAATATGCAGAGCATTAATCTAAATACTTATGCATGTTATAAAGTTGAAGAGTTTTTTTAAAACATAACATCACTTCTGTAATTTCCGAAGGGTTAGGCAGAGGTGTGCTCATCGGTACACCCACATGTTATGTTTAAGTCCCATGTAATAGGGGGCGAGCTTATTGCCGTCAACCGGAGTAGAGAGATTTTTTTCGTTTGTTTTAACGCGCTGATCTCTGGAACTCCCAGTCGGATTAGGAAAATCCTTTTTGTAAATGATTGCCAGATTTATTAGGGATAGGTAGTATAGGCTGTAATATACCATCACACTATAATCCACTGGAGCTGAGCAGTAACTTGAGACGTAATTTAACGCAGTTAAAAAAAAAACATGCGGACGAAGTTGCGGGCAGAAGCTTAGTTTTTTTTTTGTGTTTATAGCGTTTAAGTTTAATATAATCAAGAGTTTTTTTTTTAAGGTTTTCTGACTATCGAACAAGTTACAACTGCTTGTGATGTCCTAAGGGCGAGACTTCACCAAAGCGGTGACAAGAGAAAATGAAAATGAAACGGTGAAAGTAGATGTCTTGTACCTAATTAACCAATAGCATATTATATTATGCTGAAGCTAAGCGCTGAGCTGTCAAAATGATAGACGCAAGCTGATAGACAAATCTCTTCTCGTCTCCGCTTTGGTGGAGTCTAGCCCTAAGGAGTGTAAATAAACAAATCGCATTGCCTATCAAACTAAGTAACATAAAGTAAAAAATATTGTCATAACTTTTATTTTAGGTGTAAAAAAACAGTTTGTACCGCAAACTCCCGCCTCACTTCTCACTTACCCCATAAACTTGGTCAAGCGCAAAATGAAAAGGCTCTGCATTTTTCTCCAGTCGTTCTGTGGTTATTTCAATAGAAGAACGCATTGTCCTACAGATAATGGCGTACAAAGTTCCTCGTTCCGTTTCTTAATCGCTTATAAATAGACTGCTAACAGGGCTGCATTATTGATGCATTATGATGACTAATGCAGTACGTACGGCTAAAATGGGAAAGTTTATCTTACGGCCTTCTGCGAGGCTTGTTGAGATAATCTCAATATGGTGCATACGTTCTAAGAATTGTTCGTCATTGAAACATTAACGTTTATGAACGTTGGGATGGTGTTGTTTGTTTGTTCCGTGGTTTCGTACTGTATTCATTTTTTTTTTTGTGTTTTTTATTAGATAGGACTCTCTCCGCGACTACGTTCGCGTGATTTTTACTTACGGATCCCTAATTTTTTGAAAATCTTCTTTCTTTATCGTGTGGGCAGTACGGTCTTGCGACCCCACACACCCTAGTGTCAAAGTTTCTAAACCGCTTTAAGGGCCTCTGACATGGTTTGAGTGGGACGGTAATAGGCTGGAAATACGGACTAATTTTTTGATATAATAAAATATAGCCTACAACACTAAGTGATAACGTAGCTTCTAACTTGCGAGATCAGTAAATCTAGAGCGCGACTGCTGTGCACGAGGTCTTGGGTTCGATTCCCAGGTCGGGCAAAGTGTTATTAGGTGATGGAAAACCATCAAGAGTTTCTCATTAGCTGCCTCGGAGTCTGGATTTGTGCCCGGTTGATGGCAATAGGCTCGCCCCCTATTACATGGGACTAAAAACATAACTGGCGAAATGTGGGTCTACTAATGGGTACACCTCTGCCTAACCCTTCGGGGATTACAGGCGTGATGTTATGTTATGTTATGTAAATCTAGAGATTACCCCTACTTACCTTACAAATTCACAAATTCAAAAACTTTCCCTTTTGAAAATTAGTATCAGATGGGATTGCGCTTTACTCTACCTACTCTAGGTGACAGAGACAAAGTCTACGATGCAGTGAGCTTACCCAGAAGAATCCTATTCACTCCAACTTTGAAGAGATTAGGGTCGAATGCTTTCGGAAATACAGACGCAGGTAGAGATTTCCACTCCTTTGCTGTGCGCAATATGTTTAATGTTAAATGTTTATTTTTCATATTTTTATTAAGTACTAGCTTCTGCCGGCTTTCATCCGAGTTGATGACATATTTGGTTACTGCTCCGCTTCTTTGTGTCGTAGCGTGATGTTACATAGCCTATACTATACTATTCCTCATGAATTTGGATATCTTAGGCCTGGTTCACACAGGTCGGTCCGACAAACAACTTGCTACTGCTTAGCGTCTCCGGGGCGTCACAAAGCAGTTGTGAGTTGGTTAAACAACGGTAACGACGGTGGTGTTTACATTAGGTTGGATCGGCAGCTTCTAGTCATGTAAAATGTAAAACCGCATTATTGAAAAAAAGTTTCTTTGGTATTGCTCCCCAAGTCAACAAATTACCTGATGTAGTCAATTCTATACCAGACCATAAGTTCAGAACTGCTTTACACCAGCTGCTACTTAAACATTGTTGACAAAACATAGCGCTCTATTTACAACTTTTATGATCTTTAATGTACCTATATTTCACAAATAAATGATTTCTTTCTTTCTTTCTTTCTTTTTAGTGTGAACAGCAACACCCGACATACAGTCAACGGTAAGACTGTCGGTCCGACTTACTGTGAACCAGTAGTAGTTTTTCCAATCCGCCTAGAAGATGTAGCCTAATCATAACATAGCTACAATTTACTAAAGCACTATTTCTTAGCACATTTGTACTACAAAAGAAAGTAATTATGTCCCCCAGCTTTCATTTACTTGTAACTTAAGAGCTTCATTTAAATTCTTTGTGGCCACTAGGGCCAGCTTTTAACTAACTTAGCCGGAATGCTAGGTTATTAGGCAATGAGAATTTGTATTTTAAAAGCTATAAACAGGTTTTAACTGTTGAAATAACGACTGTGAGTTAAAATCGTGTGTTGCTTTTGTTATAGTAGTGTAGCTTTTTAATTGTGATTGGTGTGGTCATGTTGCTAATATTATAAAGCTAAGCTGAGTTATAAAAAATCTTGTCGCGTTTTATTATAGTCCGTTTATAGCCTATTAGCTTTTGTCCGCTACTTCGTCCGCGGACGCAGACGAATTCAAAGTCGAGATCGAATAAAAAGTACCTCACGTCCTTTCTTAGACTTCAAACTAACCTCTTACCAAATTTCATCAAAATCGTTTCAGTGGTTTAGCCGTAAAAGCGTAAAAGAAAACAACCTATAAAGAGACAACCGTCCGTTTGTCGTCCGATACACGCACTGCTTCAGCGCCGTAGTAGTCCGGCACTTAACGCTTGCATTGAAAGAGCTGTAAGTGTCAGATTACCATACCGTTCGTTTACGTAACACGAAATACCAAAAAATTACATATTACTTAGTCTGCTTGTTTATGTGATTTTAGTAATATCTAGAATGAGGAAAAGTTAAAAAAAAAAACTGAAAGAAGAAAAAGAACTTTAAATAAGTACTAGGAAGCTACAAAACTCCTTAAACCCTGTCTCATCCATTCTGAAACATTAAGTAATTCGCTTCATTGACCCAGTCGTAACAAGTACAATTTAATAGTTAACGCTGTGATTCTAGACTTACTCAGTTTAAGACCGTTGCTTCGGTACGCGCTGAGATTCGCTCGTTTAACACCAATGTTCCCGACAAGAATGAAGCTTAATCGCGGAGTAGATTTAAGCCAGTTTTGTTGTTTGCTCGTGGTTTTGAATTCCGTAATCGTGATCCGTGTTTGGAGAAGTACGGAACATAACATCACGCAATGATTTTCTGTAAGGTTAGGTAGGGGGTTAGCACGCCCAGCTGCCAGTAGTAGAGCTCTTTGTGAAGAAGCTCGTTCGGGGAAGTACTATTACCATCCCCTAAAGCAGGTTGCGGTTTGAAGGGTTTAATTGACGGGCCTGTTGGTCTAGTGGTTAGCGGCCCTGACTGCTAGGCCGGGTCTGGTTACCATAACACAAGCTCTGCTTAGCTTGAGATCAGATAGCCGTGTGTGAGTTGTCACAAGATAATAAAAAAAAAAAAAAATTACATGAGCCGTTTCAACTTTGTTTCTGGGATGGCAATGCATATGCAGTGTTGCCATCTCAGAAAATGATATTGCCCTGGGCACGGCGGGAGCCCACAGCTTGCAAGCTGTTGGCGGCCGGCGACGGACGAAATCCCTCACCTTAATGGCCCCGCCAAAAGATCCCACCGGCGCAATCACGGTAAAATATCACCACCACCTCTCTCTCTCTTCACCACCTTTGGTTGACTGGTAGAGAATGCCTTAGGCATTAAGTCCGCCTTTGTACCTTTTTGTTGCATAAAGTATAAATAAATAAAATATGGTGACAGTGGAAGGGAAAGTGGGACTTCTGTCACAACAGTCCATGATATTTATGATTGTAGTTAATAAGGACGTAGGCAGAATATTGATTGTGCTGACAATAACAGTGATCACTTAACATCAGGTGGCTCGTCAGCTTCTTTGCCATACAAAACACCCACATTTCGTCAGCAATGTTTGAGTTCCATGTGAAAGGCACCATTTACAGTACACGAATCGAGACTCCGGGCTGCTACTCGAAAATTCCAAACGGTAAAAGCCTGAACCGAAGTTCAAATCCAAGACTTACTGCACACAGCGAGTAGTCACGCTTGCAATTACTAGACCTAGGTAGTTGAATTAAATAAGTACAAAGTCGTCCTATTATTTTTGTACGTTCATTCAATGTTAATGGAATTCTAGAACGAGCAGTTCGTTGCTCGGAATATTACATGAACTTGTGTGAATGACGTTACTTACTTGTATAAAGAAAATATCTCGGCCTAGGATTGGAACAGTGCCCAATAAAAATGGCGAATGGTTCGACCCTGTGACATTTCGACCTACAACTGGCATCAGCAGACTGTAGTTTCCTTACTTATTACTCTTGTGTAGGTACCTGTTTGTTTCAAATAATAATTATTTTTTATTTCCAGAGCGCATCACCTCATAGGCGTGAGCTTGCGCGCAATCCTTACGGTTTGATAATAAAATATAATATATTTATAGTAAGTGTAATTATTTGTTCATATTTTATGTAATGATATGAAGATAAATTCTATCCAACTCTAATCTTATAAACATTTAGCGACTATTTATTAGCCAGAAGTAATTTGATTGTGAGAATTGTGGTGTGGTCTGACCGCACAGGTCGACGGTAATGAGATCAATTTTCAAATAACAGCGTAATCAGTCCAAGGTACTATGGTCTACCAACCGCCTTAAAATAACCACTTACTTCTATACCTACCTTTATATCAAGGTCGGCAGAGTTCATTTCGCTTTGCTACATAATTGCTTGCTTCCCGTCTACGTAATATTAATTTAAACTGATCAGGAACTAAGTATTTACAGAGCGTTGGTCTTGTTATTTTCGTACTGCGTCTATATAAACTTTTTTATCAGGTAAAAGGTTGAATAAATATCACAGTATATTATATTTTAGTATAACTTTGTAAGATTGGATGTTTTGTAACTTGAATTATGCATTGATAGCTGATCGGATTTGAATGAAAGGTCATTAGAGACATTCAGCTATTCTTGGATTAAATATGAAGGAGCCAAACAAAAAATAGTCATTATTATTTACATTACTTTATTTTTTACGTTACTTTATTTTTTTGCTATTACCCCAAATCCGTAGGTTATTTATTCTCTGCGTTGTTATAGGAGTTCAAACACCGCCATTTTTTCATTGTCCTTTGATACACAAAAAAATCTTGTCTAACACTTAGAGTTTAGCAACTTTATGTTCTGTGATAAATATGTTATGGTACGTTTTTAACTAATTGAAGTACCTATTTAGTTTCTATTTCTATATTAACTTGGTTCTGAAAAAGTTCTGATGTAACTGCCCTGTTTCCCTATTAATGCAATTTATTTGCGTCGAAGTGTTCGTTTTAATTATTTGCGTTCTTCAACACGTAATAATTTACCTGCCTGCAAGGAAACAGACATATAAATCGCCTATGTAAACATTCTGGCCTAGTTTACGTCATTCACAAACTACGTGTTAGTTGGATTTTAAATAGATTTGGAGTATTTTAATCGTAGATTTTTCAGCCTCTGACGATGTTCCGATAGTTTATTTATTAATTTAAACTTAATGCAACAAAATGGTACAACGGACGACTGAAGGGGGTTCCCTTCAGTCAGGGCAGTTAGGTTTAACTGCCTCGTTGGTCTAGAGGTTGCAAAGCGCGACTGCTGAGCATAAGGTCTTTGGATCAATTCCCATGTCGGGCAAAGTGTTATTGGGTTTCCACTAGGAATTTCCCAATTGCAGTCTCGTAGTCTGACTTTGTGCCCGGTTGATGTCAACAGGCTCGCCCCCCTATTACATTTGACCATAACTGGCGAAATGTGGGTTTGATAACGGGTACACCTCTTCCTAACATATTGGGGCCTAACCTTCGGGGGTTGCTTATGTTCAGCAGTCGCGCTTTGCGACTATTAGACCAAAGCATCCAACTATTAGTCTAAATGAAGTTATAATACAGAAAAGCTCCTTTGAAAACCGAAACCGGCAAGTTTCACTCAATATCCAGTAAGATAATTTCAGTATACACTATATGCTACACAGCTGTGGGTTCCGATAAACTTTACACTTTTTAAATTTAGAACTAAGTTGCAAATAGTAGATCGATCTAGTTATATCGAAGCTTGCCTGCGGACATACGGCGAAGTTGGTTCGCTAATGAAGTTTGTGTAGACTCGCCATGTTAATACTGGTTATACAAACGTCCATGTATCGGGGACGAGGGCTTGTCACACTGAGTGACGGGTTTGGATGACGAGTAGCTGTGCCGGGGATACTTAACTAGCTTGGCGTTATTGGTTTCCATAATGTTTAATTAACGTTATCAATTTGTATAGTGCGAGTGAATTTTGAGCTTCTATAAGCTAAAAAACTTTTAGACAACTTTTAAAAATAACTGGCAAAATGTGGGTGTACTAATGGGTACACATCTGCCTAACCCTTCGTTAACGTAATGTTTATGAGTGAGGGAAGAGAGGGGACACCTTTGTTGCGTACTCACTTTTGTATTAAGCGTGTGCGCAAATACAGGTGCACTCCCCTGTCTTTACACTCTTGTGCACTATCATAGATTTCCTGCGTACTTGGTTAGTCTCCATTGAGATTCGCCGTCGTTGCCGGAAGGTCAGGAGAATAATATTATTTAGTTTTTAATATACTTTAGCTGCTTCCCTACCACTACTTATCAGAGAACGTGTCAAACGCGAACGTGTTAGACTGCCTCGTTGGTCTAGTGGTCGCAAGCGCGACTCCTGTACATGAGGTCTTGGGTTCGATTCCCAGGTCGGGCAAAGTGTTATTGGGGTTTTCCATCAGGAATTTCTCAGTAGCAGCCTCGGAGTCTGGATTTGTGCCCGGTTGATGGCAATAGGCTCGCCCCCTATTACATGGGACTAAAAACATAACTGGCGAAATGTGGGTGTACTAATAGATACACCTCTGCTTAACCCTTCTGGGATTACAGGCGTGATGTTATGTTATGTTATGTGTCAGACGCTTGCTTGTGACATGGGCATGATGACCGGAACATGAAATGAGGAAGCTTGTAATTAGCAAATGTCCCTACTGACTACTTACTTATCATGATATTTATGTTAGTTATTGGTGCCGATTCCTTTGGTCACAAATTAAACTAAAATTAAACTATTTCCATCTTTTTCTGTCCAATCAAACAAGAAAGAGACTAATGTAAATAAGAGCTGTCAAATTTTGTCAATCTGACACATCCGTACAATTATAGTTGACATCTTAAAACATATGGATTAAAAATATGGAAAAGTTCAAGGCAAAACTAATTTGACATCGCTAACTTAGTTCTTTAATGTCACCGTCCTTTCCGTTCGCTGTAGGTTGGTAAGAGATGTCAATTCTCTAAATTTAGTTTAGTTTGTGAACAAGAGAATCGGCACCATTAGCTCTCTTACGCACTAGCGGTTAGCCGCCCCCGCGGTTAACCGCTAGTGCGTAAAAGCGCTTAGTCTGTAAGCTTTCTTTAAAATGCATAAAATGAGACATACATAAAAGTAGTCTGGAGTATTTTGGAAAAGTTTTCGAAACAAGGCCTTTTAGGCCTTACCAAGTGCAGTTTAGCCTCTCAGTGCTCAAAATTAATCAGAGGCAGCGCAGAATGATTGCACAATACCCTCATTCACCTCTATTGTACTGCATTGTAGCAAAGTTAACGTAATACAATAGGTTTTAACACAATTACTTACTATGAGAGCTTATTAAGCCGGCATCCGCTCATAATATGGTTTAACTTTGCTTGATGGCAATATTGTATGTTCTCCTGCTATTTGCTTGGAGTTTTAACGTCGCGTTGTTGAGTTAAGGAGATTTTTAGGTATCGGAAATTGGGTTTTGATGGAGATTTCTTTTTGTTTTTTTGAACAAACAGAGGATGGCTTTTTAGCACTACAACGAAGAACCTTGTTTTTTGCTATAAAATTATGGTCTAACGCTGGTTATTAAAACTTGAAAGGTTTTCTGTCACAATAATGTTTATACTTTTAATTCAAAACAGTCCTCAAACTTATCTTGGTTTTGTTTTCCTTTGCAATAACGTTAATATAAACGTGCTAAGCGCCGTTCAGACGGAAACGGTGGCCGCCACTAGTTGTACCCAAAACAGTATTTTTTAAATATTACTTTGCCTTGCGCATTGTTGGATTTTCAACGCACGGCTCAGCTCCGAGAGTTGAAATTTTAACAACTGAATTATTAAAGACTTGAGTTTGTTACTCAATCACACCTGAATGGCTGAACGGATCTGGATGAAATTTGGCACAGAGATAGATTACAGTCTAACACATAGGCTATTATCCCGGAAAAATGTTCCGTTCCCGTGGGATAATATATCAACTGTGACGCGGACGAAGTCGCGGGTAAAAGCTAGTATTTACATACATGTTTACATGCAACGTAGGCACTTAGCAGATACGAGTAATGTGTCAACATACTTCAACTCGTGACCTGATCCAAATCTTGTCGTCTAAGGTCACAATATTAGTCTTAATTGTGCCTATTTCGAATCAGATAATAAATACATGTAATTAGTATTTAATTACAATACACACAAAAACATCAGCTGTTCCGTAGAAATAAAACACCTACACAGTCATATGAAACAGCAGACTTTTTTTAATTATGCTAAGAATGTGACAGCTGTTGCGTCTAGAATCATTATTATATCTATGGTAAGTTTCAGTCAACACTCTTGTATGATAACATAACATAACATCACGCCTATAATCCCCGAAGGGTTAGGCAGAGGTGTACCTACCCATTAGTAAACCCACATTTCGCCAGTTATGTTTAAGTCCCATGTAATAGGGGGAGAGCCTATTGCCATCAACCGGGCACAAATCCAGACTCCGAGGCTGCTACTGAGAAATTCCTATTGCAAAAACCCAATAACACTTTGCCCGAACTTGGAATCGAACCCAAGACCTCATGCTCAGCAGTCGCGCTTTGCGACCACTAGACAAACGAGGCAGTCTTGTATGATAAATATTTGGGATTATCTTCCCAAATAGAACTTTCTTTTTACACATCATAAACAGATTTCTTTAAAAAAAGTATCCTTTTTTAAGGATGGGAAAGCCGGGTCGGGTTGCTAGTTTATGATAAAAAACACATGTATACATGATATTCTTAAAAAGTACTTTATGTTTTTTTTTAAGTATGAAAAGTCATCAAATGACTTCTCCCGGACTCTCTGGGCGGAGCGGAAGGGAGTGTCAGACTCTTACTGACTAAAACCCATCCGTGTTCCTTCCATTGCAGTTTGCATTTCAAGGCCGCGGTGACCCTATCGAACAGAATTAACAGCCATGGCTAAATAATTTTCGTCAGACCAATAAATTTCCAAACTTTATAAAAAGGAGAAATTAAAAACAAAATCACGAAAATAATATTTTTCGACTCAACAAAATTGCCTAGATTCAAGACGATCTGGAGCGTCTTATCTTCGCTTCTAAGACGGGAATGGAGTGACTGAAAAGGGTTACTGTGGGTTAGCGAGCTGGTAATTTATTACTACTTGTATTTCCTTAGCTCTATGTTACGTATATTTTACGATATATAAGTCTCCTGAGGCTGTTTGGCACTTGGGATCTGCTTACGTGCTTGCGTCATGTATAAACTTGTTAAGTTACATGAAAAATATGATTAGCAGAGGCGATAGGGGACACCTTTGCATGTGAATTTGTATTCAACATCTAAGGGAGGTCAGATAAGTACTCGGCTTCATGTAAAATATTGCAATTCAGCTGCATTCGGTTAGTCTGGAAGATGGTTATTGGTAAAAGGATAGAAAGATAGAGACAAGGCAAATGACGAAAGTATATTCAAACACGTTTCAATCTTAACTGTCAATGTCGTGTCTCATACTGTTTTTCATAATATGGTCCTAGATCACAGAGTCGAAAGACCTCCGTCATTTTGAAAAGCCTGAAAAAAAAAATTTGAGAAATATGGAGTTATGAAGGCACGCGCATTGTGTGCACTTTTCCTCCTCAGCCTGATTTAAATCGAGGATATCCGACTCAAACTCTTCAACTAAGAAAATAACAAAAAAGAAACTACGTTCTAAGAAAAACGTCAGAAAGGGAAATCCATTAAGGCACATAAAAAGTAATCTCCTTCCATTATAAATATGATGGCAAAAACAAGCCGATACTAATTTAATTCTAGATTTGTGTACGGGGTCGTAACGCGTAACCTTATGGGTCGTGGTTTGGGGGTTACCAGTTAGAGGTCATGGGGTTTCTTGAAGGTTAAGAGCTACCTATGCACAGATTTGCCACGGCAAGGTAATTTATGTGCGTCAAGTCGCGGTTCGTAGTTAATTTGGTTAAGTATACCTTTACAATACATGCGAGGCCTTAAGATTAGAGGGATTAATGGTTTCAGTTCAGTTATTTTGATACGTACATATATTTTCTTAGATTCTATTTAAGCAGAGGTGTAAGCAGAGATGTACTCAGTAGTACACCCACATTTCGCCAGTTATGTTTAAGTTCTTGTAGTGGGCGAGCCTATTGTTATGATTCTAAAAATTATTTCACTGATCGGAAGTTTCGTTATTCCTGAGTGCAATCGTGTATTTAATTATAAAAAATTGGGACCAAATTACGTGCATAAGCCAGTGCCCTTCGGGGATTACAGGCGTGATTTTATGTTTATGTTTTTTAGAATAATTTAGTATCATAATAAACTATTAAGTAGCAAATCTCCAGGATTGCACTTACTGTTACGAAAGTATCCGTAAAATGCTAAAATATCTACGTCAGGCTGAACCCATTAGGTTCATTTGAATAAAAAAGGATGCTCTTGTAGTTTCGTCCTTACATTTCCCTTTTGACGTCCAAGAAAAGAGGAATGACCCAATCTTGGCAACAAACAACGAACCAACACAGACATTTTTTTCTGTTCAATAAATTTAGGTTAGCGTGCTCAATGTAAGCACCAAGTTTATAACTTTTGCATACCGCCAAATCATTTTACCTGTTTTCAAAGTTTCGTAGCTTTGGTAACTGTGGAAATAACTATATTCTTTAGAGTACTTCCTAACTTGATCGTCGTCAAAACATAATGTACTAAACCAAGGCCGTCCGATTCAATCTTTTTCGGCGAAAATAAGTTTTCCTGAATAAAAATGGTATAAAAGCACTCAAACTACCCAATAATAGGAAAAGTCCTCTCCGTAATTCTTCATAGTGTAAGTTATACGTCTAAAAACGTAGACGGAGTAAGAATTATGAGTTTTCCCGCAAAGGTCATTGGCATTCACATCGACCGTCTCGCGATATGTGATTTATAGTGATTGGATTATTTTCTGTTTCAGACATTTAGTTCCAGCCCGAAACCATCCCACAATGGAGGCTGAAACCACACCCGTAAGTACCTAGACTATAACAAAATAAATTACAAGATAAATAATTTAAAATGAAATATTTAAGTTTCATCCTACATATTACACATCACAACCGTTTAAAAATTTGCATCGTACTGCCCTCTGTCGGCAACTTTACGACAACCCGCACATGTTCCTGTGGGATGACGACTGAAACCAGTCCAGAGTACTACTGCCAGACGCGATGCGATGGTCTGAAAATAGATGGCGCTGCACTCTACTAACGGAATGCGACATATTTGGATAGATGGCGCTATTTTGAATTTCATCGCGTAGGTTTTCACAGAAACTAGGCAGAACGGGATGTTTCGAGCTTACTGTGTAGTTTGTGCACCCTCCGAAAGGTGTCAGTAATGCGTATTTTACATTTAAGGAAAACTAAGAAAATATGTTAGCTGTTATTTTTCACTCTTCATTATAATGTTAACGATTTCCCTCTAATATTCCGCTTAGCTATGTTTTTTTGTGACTTTTTCTCGAAATGCCAAATGTTTGTTTTATCTTTGAAGTCGTTCTTTCCAGTAACGTTAGAAAACCACTAACATATCTTTTTCTTTTATCTGGTTCTCGTTCTGACAGCCTGCTTGATATATGCACCACATATCCTAATAGGTGTCTGAAAGCATGCCCGTGTTATTTTAAAAACCCAACCCACTCAAGTCCTGAGTAAGCTTAATTTAATGCTGTATATGGACTTCCCACGTAACATTTTTCGCACAATATCGCTAGGCATTCGTGCCGTGTTATATAAATGCCGAATTAACACATTTTGGCACGGGATTCCGCTTTTACAATATTTTAAAAGATTGCATATGGCACCGTCCCACTGGCAAAGTATCCATTGTCCGCGGGGCTATATTCGGTGAATTTATCGGAAGCGTACCGTGCCTCATATTGCTCGCTATCGGTTCATTAATAAACTATATCCTGTTGCCGCACCATACAATACAATAGCCGCAGACCGCTTCAGAATCGCTCGTCTGCGAAATTTATAGCGGTTAGAATGTTGAATATTCGTTTTCATCTGTTCCGCTTCAATTAACAATAAAAACATTCGAATATAAATACAATGAGATTGTCATTGGCGTCCTACATTGAGCTTTTAGCTTTCAAGTCATGCAGTAGCAAAAAAAAAAAAACAATCAACAAACGCAATGCTGTTTGCTTGTTTGCAGTGGAAACGTGTATAATTAACAGATAAAACCCCCGACTTCATATACTGCGTCGTATGAAAAAGCACAGTAACATTTTAGTGAATAAAGCTTTAGTGTAAATTCGCGTTGCGCCAGTACCTCCAGCCCGCCTGGGGCGAACCACGGCTCACGTCTGTTCCGGATATTCAGCGTTACGAATGGCTTTATTAAGACTAAATATTACAATTTCCGAGCAACTATTGCGACGGTTAGAATTGCTAATGCGCCGCCGAAGGAGTCGAGTGAAAAGATGCGATTGCACTGAAACCCGCCCGACGCCGCCAGTTTCCTGTTTTATGAGCGACGAAATTGCAGTTTCACGCTGTGTTGCCAACTACTGCCGGATGTTAGGTCTTGAATGATTTGAATACGCCTTTTATGTCATACTCACCATTACGCTAGGTATTCATTGTTTTATCAGAATAGGGAAAAGTTACTCTTATCTCCAACCTATCAACGAAAGAAAAAGTAAAAAATATATTTTAGCCCTTTCTTGGGCCTGGCGAAATATCATGTCGGAAAAGGGTGCGTCTTGCAACCACAAATTACTATGATTTAATATTGCTTAGTTATCTGCGGGCTGGTAATTTGTTAGCGCGCTTCTCGGCCCCGCGTTGGGCGCCATTGTTGCTGCGCAGCCTTTTGTTCATCGCCTTCTACTTGCGATACCATCTTGAGTTATTATGATTAGGATTCTTTGCCAAGTGACGCGAACTCGCTAATTCCTCCATTATCGTTTTAGTTTTACTTGTGAGCGTTTTATAATGCAATTTGTTCTCTTTCTCGTTTTCATCATGATGGTCTTGTATTTGGTTTTATTATACAAATTGCTGTTTGCCACTATATCTGCGTAGATTTCTGATTTAAACCAGTGCTAAATTATGCTACGGGAACACAAAAATAGGTTCTTTTTTTAATTTAGCTTTTTAATTCAAACCAAAATAGGGCATTTTTATTCTTATTTTCAACATCTAAATTATGTGTGCCGGATTTCACTAATCTGTCCATATCCGTTCTGTCGTTTAAGCATGAAAGAAGAAAAAAACATCTATCCATCCTTACAAACTTTCGCATTTATAATAGAGTAGGATTTACTACCCTTTGTACCCCAGTTTAATAGGTTCTACTTTTGGATTTTTAAGCAAACAATAAACAAGAAGCATTTTTGAAACGGAGCCATTTTCGGGTTGAACTGTGTCAATTGTTTGCATAATGCGTCCGGTAAAGTCCTCGATTAATTCTCGCGTACGCAAGCTTAGAGGTGGCCTAGTAGATTAATAAACGTCACCACCGCTCGTAAAGTCAATGGAGTTAATATATCAGATGTCGCGTCACGCCACGCCATGTCCAACTTTCATTTCATATAGTGCTCTCAAATGAATCGATCCATGTGTGGCTTTTTCAATTAGTGAAAACATTCGATTGTCATTGTGTTTATAGTGTAATTGCTGGTTTGTTATCCATCCATCTTGACCGTTGTAATGGCTGGCCATCAGGGAAATGAATCGCCTGGCTGTCTGGTCGAATGGGAGCGAGGTACAAGTGTTCTCCTCGCGAAATTGCTTTTCGTTTTAATGTCCGAGGTATCAGGGGATGCCTCGTTTCCGTGCTGATTGTTTTAACGTTTATATTTAAAACAGTTGTTAGTGGACGGTCTCATTCCTTTTCGTTTTATCCACGTCCCATTTCTAAAGCATTTCATTAAATTAATTCATGCTGTAAAGTTTAGTATCCACACTCATTCACGTACAGCTAGTTCGTTCCATATCCTTACTTTTCAAAAAATTTCAGTTCATTGACTAACCTACTTATTTTTCCGTTTTATCATTTAACTAATTATCGTTTTAGTTTTTCAGATATCGTCTGCATGCACTTTGATGATCTCTAACGTCAAGAAAATTTCCTAATCCTTTAATCGCGTAGCAAAGGGAGAAGCTCTTAACAAGCTAGGTAAATTGATTAAATAATTAATAATTACCTATTAATCGTGCTTTTATTGTAATAATGAAATCAGTTTAGTGAATAACCTACCAATGAGCGTGTGAATAATCAACTACACATTTCTCGTATTAAACCAAAGTCCAGCACTTAACCCTTTCTTCATCTGCAACAGTGTTTGCGGTTGAGTTAGCACGAAAATCGTAAATATCTCCGTGTTGCGCTATGGCAGTGCAGTTAGCAAGGATTGCAGATACTGCAATGGCATGCAGCGTGCGTGCCACACCCCATTCATTAGGCGCCGAGTGCTTCCGCGCATTTATCAATCTACACACACACAAAGGCAACCGTTCACAGCCTTCCTCATAAACTGAACTGATTTTCCATTGGGTATTTCTGTGCTTTTAAATGTTCAGTGATTTGGAAATATAAATCTGCGATCAAGTTCTGGTTTATTTTCAAGTTATCTTTGGAATTCCCATTGATTGATTGTCCTGTATTGCGGTTTCGACCTCGAGGCATAAAAAAACTCATCAGGGTTTAGAATGTAAAATCGCTTGCAGGCAATTTTTGTAACAGCATTGTGTACATCAGATTGAATATGCAAGCGAAATGCTGAATATGTTGAAATATGTACATGTTTTTGATATGACTGTGACATCAAGATGCAATTCGCGTGTAATGTCAATCAAGCGTTGTTTGTTGTACCAGCGTAACTGCAGCTACAATATAAATATTATTCCAAAAAATATTTCCCAACAGAAGGGAAAATCGAACTGTTCCATTCAATTGCGAAATTTCCAATTTGTCAAGTGCTTAAACTTGAGTTAACCCTAACCATCTGACCCTTCCTAGCGAATTTTAGCTAAATTCGTCTGTATAGAGCACAGAGTAGAGTAGAGCAAAATTATCAGTTTCAACTGGACGGAGTCTTAGCACACCTGCGTCTCTAGTGATCCGGGCTTACGGCCAGCCGCTGCGGATAAATGCTAAGACACCAATAGTGATAAAGCGCCACCCATTATTGTTAGCTGAACTAAAGTAGAAGCAAGTCCAGACTTCATTAAGCCGTTTCTATGTAAAGCGGTAAACCGTTTCTCCGTCTAAACTTCGTTTATGATGGCGTAAAAATATCGACGTGCCGTTGTTATGAAAGGTGCAGTCGAAACACTTCGACGACTTCAGAATTTAATCATTCGTAAGTTATTACTCTCCCGTGGAAGGCATTAAGGTAATGCTCTCAACGTCTTTAATTAAACGATTATGGCGCTCATTAAGTTCAAGTATTGTAATCATAAACGCAGTAAAAACGATTTGGGCGCAAATAGGACTTCCGATTGGACATTCACGATTTCGCTCAGTGACTTGGAGTGTGCGGTTAGATTTGTTCCCACCCGATCCACTGAGTCTTGTCTGCGGTTACGTTGGCAGAATTAAATCGTTAAGATGCGGGGACATGTCCTAAACGAGATGGTGTTATACGGTGTACTTAGGTAGGAAAGGGATGGAGATAAGACAGTCATATTCCTTTGATCATTGACGCGAGCCGAAGGTATTTCGGTTGTACTTTGACAAAAAACAGACACATTTTTCGACTGTACACGAGTAATATTTCTTAATACATCTCTGAGTAATGGCCTGTCGATGCTTGTCATAAAACTAAGTTCTTTATAGCGTTTTTAAGAAAAGTAACTCGTAAGAACCTAATAATACGATTTAATTTTGAACAAACAAAGTTTCTTTTTAGCAAATTCTTTGTCCTTATAAAGTATGTAACATTACCAGAAAACTGGTTGCGTAGGTAGACTGTCGCCTACACAGGGCTGCTGATGGAGGAATTTTAAAATCACAGGGTTAAAAATCAGACTACAATATTTAAAAAGGTCAATGGTTTTGGGTATCTACCTAAACAGCGGTTTTTGATACATGCCTTAGAATAGAATGCCTGAAACCTAATTACCTCTGATATGTGATAGGTACTGTTAGGGTTGCCACCTTTTTTTTACCAATAAGTTAATTTTAAAAAGTATGGTAAAAAAAAATATTACGGTGTACGTTATATCAATGCGACCCGTCATTTTGTTTCTTTTTCTAAACAATTAGTCGAAACAGGTTAAATAAAGTACTTTTACGTAGGTACTTTGTAAATACGGGTGACAACCCTAAATGTAATGTTCAGCATAAGTAGGTAGGTACCGACTTAAAACAACATTTATTAAACATGTCAATACCTACCTGTTTATGTGCTTATAATGGCTTTTATTTATTTTGTCTGATTTGTACATTTACGAATTTATTTATTTTTAGATATTGACGAAGTGTTGGTTGTAGATGTAACATTTTGTTGTAGCCTTAGTTTTTAGGCATTAAACACAGCATTGAAATCTATTAGTTAATATATTTTCAGTAAAAAATACCTTAAGCAAATATATAGATTCTGATTAATATGGATATCTCTAAGTACAACGTAAGGGTGAAGTCAAAAGAACGTAATTTTGTAAGTTTTTAGTCACGTAATTTACACTGCATCCCTTTTCGTACAAAAGTCCTACACACGGCGACGAAAATGAGTTGTCAGTTCCACTTAAAATTACGCGACTAAAAAAACGCAACTCACAAAATTACGTTCGTTTGACGTCACACTAACTGAATTTTAGGGACGGTGTCACAAAACAAATCACCAAGAACGTGCAACAATTATCACACGTTTATACAATTTCCAGCAAATAAACTCCCCTACTGCCGCCAATTAACCAGTCATATTTGCGAGCGAATCCCACAGTAAATAATAATGTCCACCGTCCAATTATCTTATAGCGGCCAGTGACGAGTCACGAGATATAAGGGTCAACTCTCATTTGATATTCTGCTCCCACCCTACGTAATGGAATAACGTTGTGAGCTCGCCGACGCCCGATACGATCGATCTACCTCCCTATATATTTTATTTTCGTAAATTGTACCGAATGATGTCCGGTAACCCTTGTCAGGTCACTAAAAATGTGTCTGATGGACCGTGCCCCGATCCCGCTAAAATCACGGTGTTGCTAGATATTTTAATGTTACTTTTATTCGGGTTTTTTTTTGGCACGTGGACCTACGTCAGCTTACGTAAGTAGTATGTACATTAACCCTTACGACAGTTTTTATTATATTTAGAAAAAAAGCAAGGTCAATTTTATAAAACGTTTTTTTATGGTAGTTAATACTCTAACGACCCAATGGCGTATTTTTGCTCCAACTATTTTAATCCCAAAAGAATTTGTACTAAAATAGATAAAAAATAGCGTTTTAGTATTTTTATGTGGGTACAATATTTACAGACTTAATAAATAACACAACATTTCAAAACCAATAATAATAAAAAAGAAACTACCACTAAATGGTATTAAAAAACTACTAAAATAGTAGATAATATAAAACATCAAAGTATAATTACTTAAGCACATACGTACGTACATTTGACACAATAAAAGAACAAGCCAGTTTATTACCTATTTGATTTACAGAACGGATAATAAAATGTAATACAGTAATGGATAATAAACACAGGGCGAATATGACTATGATGATAGACACGCAATTCTACAGAGTAATTTTTTACATGAATGCATTCTACATGATGAATTAAACCCACCGCACGCCAAGCCAAGCTTTACGATTTGAAACGTAGAATTTTTATAGAACGAATAATTATAAAGTAACATAAATCAGTTTAACAGGTCTAAATGGTCGGTCGTAATTTTATATAACATTAGGTAAACGTTTTAAAAGGCTATATGCATTTAAATTCAACTCGCATGAAATGTAAATTCGGGATTATTGCTTCTGATAATCTCGTTGTAGTTGTTGCCAGACGTAATAAGTTTATACCTTTGAATAGAACTAGGATTATCTTGGTCTACGTGTTGTATTATTGTATCTGAAGATAATGTGTTTTAACTTATATTTATCTGTGAAAGGTGGGGTTTAGGGATGCCTATTGTAACTTGGACATCCAGAAATTAAAGTCCTAATCTTCACAACATTCTGTAAGATTGTTTTTTTTTTTTTAAATTTAAATACATTTCTAATGTAGGCAAGTAAGTATATGGCTAATGTAATTGGGTTGGTAATTGTGAAATTTGATTTAACAAAATATTTTAGATTTACTGCACCCGAAAACAAGGAACCCTAAATGTGCGGGCAAAGTTACCACTACATTCCTGACTCTTTTTATACTTTTGGCGTTTAGGACATTTTGTGAATTGTGGACCACACTCACTGTATAATAAATGGACATTGTAGTGTAGTAACAGCGTCAGAGTGGAGCGCACTGTACTCTCCTTTTCCCTGATGATTTATTGGAAGAAGGTAAATTGTAATATCCATTAAAAATTGACAGGCACGGTAGAAGAATTATGTTAGAGGTCCACAGAGTCGACAAATAAATTATGTCTGGCATGCGGGGCGTCAGGGACGCCTGGCGTGCTCTTAACTCTTATTTTATACTTATCGGTACAACACTTTTATCTCTGCATAAAATGCTTGCAGAAGGCTTTTAAAATTATATTATACAGTAGCAGACTGCTAAGAGGGTTTAACTGTACTCTGAAATGCTCTTTTAAAATGTTAATGGTGCGAGCAATCCTCACGTTATAAATCTTAATATGATCTTTTAAATTAAAATATGAATCTATGAAAGTTTATATTTAAACACACGAAAACTTTTTCAGACTGGTATCCTAACTTTTCAATTTAGACGCCGTCGATTCCGGACCGCAGAACAAGGCGCGAAATCAAGTTATAGCAGCACAGTGAGCGCGTTAGAATATTTCCACGTTTCTATTTGTGTATGTTGCGGAAAAATAAAGTTAAATCAGACGCGTTAACGCGTCGCTTGGCGGGGATTGCCGCGAAATTGTTTCGCTGTTTTGTGTAGGGCGTTTAAAGTGTTTTTTACTCGGTTTGCTAATGGACGCGGACTTTACTTACCGCCCCGTTCCGTTCTACGCTTGTTTACTATTAATTGCGCCTTTTGTCGCCTACAGCTGCTGTCTCGGCGCAGGATACGACTGCGGTCGGTCTGCGCCCAGTTACAACCTTTATGGGTGTTTACGTAGCGCTCCTAGGAAGCGAGCACGGCGATTTCGTTTTGCCGCCATTTTGCTCTAACGAAATAAAAGTCTTTTGCGTTATTCCGCGGCAAATTAAGCTGTTTATGCTGTAGTAATAGTTGGTTCACTTAGTCTACTTTCAACGTATTAAGTAGGTCGAAAATAAGCTTCCTAAAATAGAAGTTAACATTTTTTTGTAATTAGGTGACTAGCATACTCGTTATTAAAAATATTGTTAATGTTTTCTATTTTAAGAATTTTGTTTTTAACGCTGCTCTATCAGAATCTATATAAAGGTTAAATAAAAGTAAAAATAAGGTTATTAAAAATTGATCGACACCATTGATCCGTAATCATACACATTCGTTGTGTAGCACTAAAATCATTATTTACATTCCAATGGCAACAGGCTCCAACAAGTTTCTTCCGAACACAAGAGCCATATTTTCGCATACAAATAAATAGAAATCACAACGTCTGTATTTACATTGAATCTTTCCATTCGTTGCTGAACCGCTTCCATTGCACCAGTTTCGGTGCAGTATAAACCGCAAACAACAACCGACGCTGTTTCCATTTCACGCAGAACTAGCGAACTGCATGCGGTTCCAGATTTTTGCATTTTTTTTTTCACTCCCGCTGCTCGTGAAATAATTTTATTTATTGCTGTCGTGGTCCGTTGTCGCGCTAGCGTTGACTCGCAACTTTTTAATTAAATTATTCACTTGATAATTGTTGGTTCACGAGTGATAGCCTCGCTATTTTTACACTTAATTGTTGACCAACGAGTCTGTATTGTAAATTATGAAGTTGATATTTAAGTGGGTTGAGTATTGTGTGTTTCTGCAGGTACTGATATAATATAATCATATTTATGTGTTAAGGTAAAGCACGTAGCCGTACAGCCATAAAATACGCTGTTTTGTGATTGTGCACGTTGCTCTAACTTCTGTTAATTAGTTTGTGAATTGTTACTGTTGATACATTTTGTTTAAATTAAACGCAGTTTGTTCGTATCCAATAAAGTACTGACATAATAGTTTTTTTTTTAACCTCGTTTTGAACATTTCGTAGACGTGCTACGCGAGCGCTACGAACCGTCTACGACTTCGCTACGACGTAATTACTCCCGAGTTTAATTTTCGTTTTTACTTATCTCTTCTATTTTTTTTATTCATGATGAAAGACGGTTTTAGTTAAGACAAGACTTACTTTTAGATAATAAGGAAAAGCAAACTGAAGTAAAACAAGGAAGGAACTTACTGTGAAATATTTATTGAGTGCCACCATTTCTTCATAAGTTTCGACCGCCGCTTAACCTGAATACCGTCATACGTATTTTATTGCCGTTGTTCAGTTAATACATAAGTTGATGACTTCCTACAATCGATTATTGCAAAATTTATAAGTAACTAGCTTATGACTGCGACTTGGTCCACGTGAATTTCGGTGAATGGGGAGTTTTAACTTTTTCTGAGGAACAGCTTTTTAGGATGTTAGCCGGAACAAACGGACAGACGAAAATTAAAAAAATTCGATTGTTTGATCTATGTACCGTATACACATTAATATGCATTTACTATAATAGTAATAATAGCTGTTATTCTGACAAACATTTCAATTTTAATGATTGGTTTAGATTCAAGGGACTTTAAACTAGAGGATAAAATGTGACGGCGCTGGATGGCGACTACGACTCAAATAAAATATTGTTTTCACCAGCTTACAGCTTCAATAACGAGATTGCTTTTATACTTGTGGCAAGTTTCTAGTAATTAATAATTTACCGCGTGTACAGTAACTTTACTTCAAGTTTGTGTAAATTTAATTAATTCCAGACTTCAATGCTTGTACTGCTTATAAGTTTCATGTTTTTATGTGAACTTGTTTGACATTGTGGTGTAAAGTACCAGCAGTCCCTCTAGATATGGAGAATTTACATTGTACTGTTTTGGCAAAAGTCGTTAAACACTTCAGACGTTAAAACTTGTAACAGATAGAAGAAAATATTTAAGTAATAGATTATGAAATTAAGCTAAAAGACTTTTACCAGAAGACCAATAATTCCGTTTATTAAAAACGTTACAAAACTTAGTCGCAATCTCAACTTAGGAACAAACTATTTCAAAAAATTTGAGATTATATTGCGATCGTTCTTAAGAGTTAGTAGGATTGCTTCTCTGAACTGCTTAAAAGCAATGCATCATATTATTTCATGGCTATTTAGTTAAAAAAGTAATGCTTTTGTCGTAAACCGCACTTCTCACCAATTTACTGATGAATGACACAATCTATCCAAGTAAGGCTGCTTGAAAACTGCTTTTAGGGCTGTGACTTCGTCCCTGTTCTTTTTAGTTCGCTTGGCAGGCCGGCTTTTGTAGAAGCGGAGCACGGCTCGGAGTTTTCAGTAATAGCTTCTGTCCTCACTGCAGAAGGGTCAAGCTTAAACTTTAAAAAATTACAAATAGACCTACCTTTTCTAGTTAATATTCAAAATTGGAATCTTATCATTTATGCTATGTGTAACAATTAGATAGTACCTACAACTAACAAAGATGCGGTCACAGCCCCAACAACAGTCGATACAGGTAACAAAACACCGATTCATTCTTTCATATTCACCATTTTATCGAAGCACCTGCTGGTTCCATTAAACAGTGCTATCGCCGACTAAAGTACACATTGTCTCTGGCTCGGCACATTTATTTTGTTTCTCGGGTAATAGACAACGCATCCGGAAGTACGGATAATGGGTCTCGGAAAAAAATAGAGTGCTTCCGACGAAAGCCAGTCACTGCAACACCTGTCGCCTGACTCGTACATAAAATACTTGGCTGGATAATATTTTAAAGTAACACGGGTTTAGGTTGGTTAACTTTTAGTTTTTAACGGCCGAAAATTCAAAAACAGAACTTTAGAACGGTTTTAAGTACTTAGATGATTTAAAATAAGAATGAGACAGTCTTGTTCATTTAAATGTACCTAAGCATGATTTTTCCGAAGCATTTTTTATTATAATGTACAATATAATTAATTAAAATAATCTTCCTGGTTACCAGTATCAAAATTTCTAAACAATTTCACACAGCTACCCCATACATTTCACCATTAAAACTGACGACACACATAACGCACACAAAAAATTAAAAAATAACGTACCCAACGGTATCGGCCTTATAATAGCAGTAACGTACCTCAACCCTCCGCAGCCGCTGGCACTTAAGGCGCCCCACCGATGCAGATTGGATGACGCCGTATGATTTACCGCCCGCACGCCTCCCACCGTCCTCGATAAAATGACGCACGGGGGATTGACGATGTAGCATTTGTTTCTTCATATTCTTGTATGCATGACGTGTAAATATGCTGGTAAAGAAACATTTAGAGTTGGATTATAACTATAATTATAAGTGAAATACAACTCGCTGAATAATCACGAAATCTCGTTAACTACTTGTCCTATGAAGATGAAATTTGGCAGGTCCCTAAGTAGTTCATAGGTAGAATCTAAGAATTTGACTTTGATTCTGGCGCCCGCGCAGATGAAGTAGCGGTCAAACAACAAACCACTTGAAACTGAGTAACTGAAAAAAAAAAAGCAATGTCGGGAATTGTTTGGCGATTACTAACCACAAACACGTAAGTAATTTGCAAGCTTTTCAAAGGAACTGATGACAAACTTCAATATCATACCATCAAATTTGTTTAACGACCCATAATTTAATAGCACAGGAGCCCCAAGGTAATCAAATAGTACGTCGTTACGACGTATCCAGGAAGTGGTGGTAACAGCAGTCAAAAGCGCAATTAACACTGGAAGTTTTGGGGACATGGAAAACTTCAAATTAATTAATGCAATGTAGGCTTCAAGTGTCGCAAGCACGCAACGTTCTTTAGTATCAGTGTTCTTTATTTAGTGACGCATGGTACTTTTTTTTTTGGGCGAGTATTTTAGGGTTACTGTTGGTCCTTTAAAATTAATCAACCAGAATTAGTTTCTGAAGTATGATAATAGTTTACGAAGTAGTTCTATTAACTTGTCGTTTACGAATAAAAAATGGAGGGCAAATCGTTGTAACTGTTTTTAATACCTAAATAAACGCCTAACTATATTTAAATTTTGTACACTATGATAATCCAACCATTCCTGGAACCGCCTGCCAATATAGGTTAAACGACATTTAATAATATAATTGGTATTTCCATATAGTAATTAATTTGCATATCGGTTCAAAGTACCTACCGGTTTTGCAGCCATTATGGCCGATTTTCCGAACCAGATTTTCTGATTGGAAACTTTAGTTACATGTGTCATTTTTGGCGGACTATAAGTAGGTAATTAAACCAACCTACCTATTAGTGTCTCAATGTAGGGCAAAGGCCTCTTTTTATACAGAGAAGGCACGAGCATTGATCACCACATTTGCTCAAGGCGAATTGGCCCCAGGTTTCACGATGTTTTCCTTCACCAACTAGAAATAATAACAACAATTATAGAACGCATCTGTCTCGTAAAATATAAGTATCATTTTTGATTGGCCCTCTCAATTGTAGGGCTGTACTTGAATCGAAATTGGATTGGGATTATCTCGATATCGTTTCGAAAGTAAAGTAACCCCATTAATCTCGATAAGGATCGGACGGAGTATCGACTGCTGTTTTGTTTGTATACTTCCACTTTGTTTATAGACACAGACTGCTTTAATTCAGTGAAAAAATGGGAAATAAAAAATGGATGCGAATTTAATGTAAGTCAATGAAAGCTTAGAGAGTTTTAGCCGGATCGATCAAACATGAATAAAGTGTTTTAGATCTAATATATAATGCTTGAGTAGGTCTACTCAAACTTACTAGGTATTAATCGTTTTTTTGTGAAAAACTGCAATGTTGTATGCTTTTGCCCGTCACTACCCATCAAACTATAACAACTACATAAAAATAACACTTATTCAGTAATATGCCTGAATTGTCTTTATAGTCAAATAGACACTTTAACATCAATTGTTATGGTAATGTCTGGGAGGTCTGTGTTTCTGTTTATCAAAATCGTTTAATTAGCGCTTAGGGTCAAATAAACGACGATCCAACACGCGACTGACGGTTCTGGCGATCGCTCTTGGTCATTTTTTTTTTAATTCGTTTATATTATCTGTCGTTATTCTGTTGGCGCGCTTTTGTTGTCTTTGCCCACAGCTATCATATTTTTTTTTTGTTATTTTTAATAAATTATTCTGACAAAGTCAAAGAGTTTATGTGAGGTAGGTTTATTCTACAGTATTTTTCTATGCAGCATGAGAAACATTATAAGCAAGTTAACACCTTAATCATCTCATAAACCGTTAAGGTGTTAAAAGTTAATATTACTATCAATAATTCCTGGAAGTAATTTGCTTGCTATTACATTTTACTGCATACTACATTGTCTAAAGTTACATCTTGTATAAGACGACATTTAAAATAAATTGTAAGCTAATACGTAACATAACTGAATATTATTAATTGATCGTTAGAATGGTTTATTAAATACTTTTTTTAACACTCATGAAAATGACGTTGTCAAAACGGTGACAGCTGTCAGATGCATAGATAAAGCGCGAGCAACGCTAGGCCGTGTGATTTTATTACGTGTATATATTTATGAAAAAAGTTATATGCAACATTTTCCTAGATGATTTGTACTGCTGCAGATGAAAAGTATTTCAATAAGCAATCAATAAAAATGTACCACGACGCCATTAATTAAATCCCAATCTTATAATATACGAGAGTACGATACCGAACGAAATGAACACGTCTACAAAAGATAAAGAGATTTGCTTGTACAAACGGACAGGTTATCCCCATCCCAGGCTCTCTATCGCTAACAAACGTCGATTATTTCGCGGGCTCTTCTCATCCATTAGCGCCATATTGACTGCCCACTTTCATTTTCTCTTGCCTCGGGGATATTTGTATACCTTCCTTTTATTTTTGATGTCGCTTGTTATATTAATTTTGTTAGTGACAGGTTGTTTCGAAAATGATGTTCGGTTAATTATTTGGTTGGACTAATTGAGTTCTGTCACTTGATATTTAATGATGAGCTTTCAATTTGATGAGGTTGTTAGTTTTCAACTAAATGTAGGTACGTAGATGAGTGTATTGCCTTCTCAACATCGAACTATGCTGACCTGTAAACATGGTTCAATACGGAGTAGACAATGAAGGAAAACCTGTGTAATTAATTAAGTAATGAATACCTTCGAATGATATAATTATACCTACCTACATGTGTACTAAAACTAAGCTCTAATTAATAAGTCAGTCAGCATTGAAGGGTCTTTACATGACCACACACACAAGGGACCCCTATTTACCTAACATCTTTACTAACCACGCCCCAACTGCCTTAAATAATGTAGAAATTATTACGTACAAACCGAAACGCTTCATTAATTTTATTTTAATGTCAGCGGCGACTCCTTATCGTCCTGTACTAGTTGCAAAGGTCAACAGACGAAAGGGGACGGTAATGGTGCTTTGAGTGCTGGTATCGATAAATACCTTTAGGTACCGTACATGGCTATCGTTTAATTTGTATTTAAAAATATTTTACTAGGTTTAACAAGATGGCAATAGGCTCGCCCTCACACATGGGACTAAAAACATAACTGGCGAAATGTGGGTGTACTAATGGGTACACCTCTGCCTAACCCTTCGGGGATTACAAGCGTGATGTTATGATTATGTTGTGTTATGTTTAAAAAGCGTAGCTAAAAGTTACATGATCTTTCTATCATTGCGATCTTTTTTTTTGGTTCTAGGCCAGGGATCGGCAATAGGCGGACCGCGGTGCATATCTGTCAGAACCTTTTTGTTTGTAATATATTTTTCGGAGGTACCTTTTGATTTTCTCCACAGATCATCCAATATACCATGAGTCATGAGTAAAAAAATGACAAAGGAAATACGAGATAAAACCTATTTGCAAACACCACGACATGACCATAAATCTTAACCTATTTTAAATTACAATGCAATGCAGAAAAATAGACCCCTTCTAAAAATAAGGCAAATCCAATTAGATTGGACCTACAAGATCTTAATTAAAACATGAAAGATTTTTTTCTGCATTTTCCTCCCAAACAAAAGTAATTTTAGAATTGATATTTTTTTCCTATTTTAATTTAAACAGCCAGTATTGCTCACGAATTCTAATTAACACAACAATCGAGGAGTTTAGACTCTTTGAGGGATGGACTTGGAAACTCCGTGATGAGAATTAGACTTTTTTTTTATGTAGAGACGTGATTGGATTTCTTATTGCGAATTTATTTAAGACGACGCGATTAAAAGTTTTGCTACATTGGTTACCTACTGGCTGTTTCAAGTGTGTAGCGGAAAAAGTAGAAATGCGATCATAAAGAGTTATTGGTACTTACTGAGAACAATGTATCTGTATTCGAAATACAAAAACAGTCGAAAACTTAATTACCAATAGCGCAATAAAAAAAAAATTGATTACTTATTGTTTTTGGTGCCACGATTTTTTTTTTCGTAGCCCTCTGTCATTTCACATTGATCGCAATCACAACAATTCGAAATACGTCAGTCGCCGTTGTCACAAATTGCGAATATCCATTATCCAACTTTCCGGATTTTTGCTCAATAAAAATATTTTTTGTTTAAAAAAGATAGCTCGCAATCCGGTAAATATATGAAGTTGAACAAACAATCCAGCATTTTTCACATGAGGTAGTCTCGTACAATCGTGTTTTCCGTTGATACAGGGAGCAACGACGCGGTCGCAAACTGCCTGCAATGTTTGTATTGAAGTGTCCATTATCGTGATGAGGTGCATACCATTCACGTTACTCCATATTAAAAATGAGGGTTCCGTTTACCGCTCACATAGGGAGTATTACTCTCCATAAACGACATTTTGATGTAATATTTTGATATGAAGCTAATTTAAAATTTACCAAACAGATGGTACGTTTTTTTTTGGTTGATTGACACAAAGTAAAATAAAACTTGTTAGTACTCACATCAAAATTCAGTACTACGAATCAATACAATTTCCATTTTAAATTAAAACCTTTCATCCGTTAAATATTTTATCAATAACAAATAAAACTCTGCAGTGCATAAAAATGTCTATGGTATCCTTTTTTTAATATCCAAAGTAGAGTTTGGATGAGAGTGTCGCTTACGCTATTCAGTCTGACTCACACATACACATGTTAGTAATTTCGCGCCCGTCTACACACCCCTTCGCGTAGCTTTTGTTCTTGCCTCGCTTATGTTTATTATGACATGTTTTGCACAGATAATTGACTTAAGTCTGTGTATTTTACGCATTATGCGGGTCGTATTCTCTATGTGTAACTTGCGAAATGCGGCTAATAAGGAAGTTTAAATGTAAGCGGTTTTTCGTTTTTAAACAAAGATATTGCTGAAATGTTTTAACCTAAATTTGTGTTTTTATCGTGTCACGTCATGAATTAATGTTTAAATGAGCTTTCAATTAGCGTGAAAATTGTTATGAAGAATTCTGGGAATCAGAAAGCATTATGTAGGACTATCCTTATACACTGAAAATACTTTTTATTACTATGGGTTTTCCCTGTTATCAGAAATCCATTTTCATAATTAAAAACGTTAAAAATTTAGTCGCAATTTCATCTCAACTACAACTAATGTCCAAAAACATGTCATTGTCAAAAACATGTCATTGTCAAAAACATGTCATTGTCAAAAACGTGTCAAAAGTGTAGATAAAATACAGGACTTTTTGACAAATTGAGGCTGACAAATTAAGTTAGATAGAACACGTTACATCTAACTTAATTTTACAGTTAGATATAGCAATACGCTAAAAACATCGAAACTTTGGCATTCATATCACAATGATAGTTCATTAAAGGCTACCTAATAAATATGTATGAAACATTAAGTTCCCGCCAATAGATTCGTTCATCAACATCGCATTATCCCGGACACCCAATAACTTTTCTACTATATCACACGATACAAACTTAGTTGATTGTACGTGCATTAGGTACCTTGTTTGTTCTCCACCTCGGCCCAGCAAACTGCGTAACGTCATTACCGAGTTGGATTCCTTCGACTATCGCCTACACGTAACAACCGATCGAACTGGAGTTACACTAACATTATTAGTTTCCTTTCCAAGATTCTTATTGACTTTATATTGTCAGATTTGGAGGGTAGTAAGAATGTTTTCTTAGTTTTTATCGCAGTTCAGAAAGCGTTGGGCGCCAATTTCTGAGTTAAAGCATAAAATTTATGGTTCCATCTTACAATTCTAAAAATCATTTTTGTCTTTGATCTCAGAGGATTTTCTTTTATCTGGTAGCTCCTAGTTTTTTGGATTGCAGATGTTAAAAAAATAGAAAAAAAGATATTGTGCGGTCTGGTGATCCTCGTATATAATAGAAAGAGATGGAAAATCGTCTGTAAGGGGAATAACGCGTTCTCTTTTCGTGACGATTTCTATCAGTTAACTTCTACCACAAGCCGCGTTAACGAGCTTCGTTCCAAAAAATCTCGAATAAAGATGGCGGATTTCTTGCATCACTAGGTACCCTGTAACACAAGCCAGACCAATTGATAAGTATTCTCAAACCACACCTCGCTCTTGTAGTTACAAGAGCGAGGTGTGGTTTGAGAATACTCAGAATAGTCAGTTGACTCAAAATGTAACCCACACACCTACTTACATATTCATAAGAGTTAGTAGCAAGAAGTCGTGTCGTTTATTCTTTCTCCATGTACTTAGATGTGTTTAGGTGGCGCTCATGTAAACACAGCCTCTTGACGCGGCAAATTAAAGCCGAGAACATAGAGCTGAAGGTTTTCTCTTTATACCTGGCTGTTGGATTTGTTGAGACACGTAAGTTTCTAGTAGGAATTTAAATAACATGAGATGTTTTTAATGTTAGTCGTTGTGAGATTGGAAACAGCTTTTCTTTTAATAATTACTGTTATTAGATTTTAGTTAGATGTCGGTACGTTTAAAGAAAGAAGAAAGATAAAAAAACTGTTTATTCACGAGAAAATTACACACAAAACATAAAAAGAAAAAATAAATAAAAACATTGCACATAAAAGCAAAGTAGAAACAAGTTTGTATTTAACCTAAAAAAAAAACAAATACATACCAAAGATTCCTAACTCTTATGCCTCCTTACTTATTTCGTCTCAAGATCAATAATAATGTGGAAAGCTTGACTCTCTGCATAAAGTGCATTTGTAACGAAATTGTATAGTCGACCTGTCATATAAAAAAAAATGGAATTCGCAATAACCTTTCGTACTGCTAGATGGCTCTTCAAGTCACAACTGTATAAAATTAAACGAACGTCCGTATCCCGTATGACACCTACACCTTCCCGAAGCTGCAGAAGTCCGGCTTCAAACGCTTAATTTTAAAGTGCCCTAAATTAGTTACAAATTGTTGCGAGCTGTCATAAACTCAATTGGCTTATGAATAACGTCATTTTTTGTTACTTCCTTCCTTCCTGTCATCTAATGAAGGCGATAATCTCTTCCGCCCACGTCACCAGCGTGCCACAGTGCGAAGTCTTGATCAGCGACGTCATTAAGAGGAGGCGCGTGATCGTGAGCACTCGTGCGGTCAACAAGACGGCACGACACCGACACGAATTAGCGACGCACGCGACTCGAGCGTGTGGCCTGAATTTATTACCACGTCTTTGGGTCGAAAGTAGTGTGCGAAAGAAAGCTTAGATACATCGATACCTTTATTTCAAAGGCAAAAGGCTTTATTGAGTAAATAATCTTTGATAGGATTGGTGCGTTTCTTACTCGTAAATGACTCTCTACAATTAATTTAAAGTTTTGCGTTCTGTCTTTGTTACGAGCTTAACTTTAGTATCCTGAAGAACGATCATAACAAACATATAGAATCGACAAGATTAATGTAACCAGGATTTTGTAAAAACCTAATTTAAAAGAGTACCGTGGAGTTTCTTGCTCGTTCTTCTCCATAGAGGCTTACCTCCGTTTTGGAACGAGCAACTAGCTTCAACTTTCGGACTCTTTGACAATTCAAAAGTGCCTGTAAATGGTCTAATTGAAATAAATGTTTTGACTTTGACTTTGATCTACTGCGTCGAAGGATAGTTGTTGCTGATTTTGGCTGGCGTGACAGAAATTCGGCCAAGAGGACTATTTTTATATCAAACGCGTTACAGAGTTCGTCAAAACGTTTTCATCATGGCAGTTTTCAAATTTAACCGTTATTTTTTCAAGTAATACCTATGTCTTAAAAATAAAAACAAGCCTAAGTACGAAGCAAGACAGCACGGGTTAATTATACTCGATGTTAGCAATCAACAAAGCGAATACGTACTTATGTCACCTAATTGTTCCTTCACACGCAAACTTTTATGTGGTAAATTTTGTTGTTTTGGCTTTTCGGCTGGCTAGCTGCCATCTTGTTTTATTGCATCGAATAAAGTAAAATAAACTGAAAGTAGGTCCTAGAAAGCAAGTGCTGCTACACATGGCCACTGGTTTCGTACTAGAAATTACTCTATTACAACCATAGCAATCCATTCGAAAGTTTTTGAAACCACCAGGTTGGTTCATATTTAACCGATTTGTCAACATAGTGTAAGCGCGACTATTGAGCGTGGGTTCTGGGATCGATCACAGGTCGGGCAAAAAGTGGTATTAGTTTTACCATTATTAATTTCTCAGTAGCAGTAGCCCCGAGGTTTGAAGTTGGTGGTGTGACATACCCGTGCATCGGAATGCACGTAAAGTTGGTTTTGCGCCTGATCTCTTCCCGGTTGTGTTAAACTATGTACCCAATCAAAAAAACAGCAGTTCCATACTAAATTGCAACCAACACCTACACGGTCAAAATGTATAGACAGCCTATTATAGGTTGTAAAAATGCTGTAATCATGTACTAATTCTATGTCCTTTGTTTTGCAAAAATGTAACAAAAAACTTTATGCAACAAAAAAGTACAAAGGCGGACTTAATGCCTTAGACATTCTCTACCAGTCAACCAAAGGTGGTGAAGAGATAACAAAGCAGGTGCAAAAAATTGTATATAAGGAAATAATCAAATATGAAATTTTAAAATCATTAAAAACAAATATCTAAACAAGTTTAAACGTACACAAGTACATAAACTCATATATACCATATATAAAAAATGTGAGCCCAATATATTTCCTAGGCAGCCTTTAGCACTCTGGGAACGAAAAATAGCGTTTAAACGCAACCAGAAATCACGAAGCGAATGCTTTTAACTACCCTTATTAAAGCAGTACCTTACCTACGTATATATTCAATTTAGAGTGTACTGTAATAATCCAACTAGCTACCAATAAAGGAAGTCAAGAACCGTTTATTATTCATGAAATAGTTACTATTGATCGTAAAATAAAACACGGTAATATTTTACAGTCGTTACGCGGCTAATACTCATAACTGTAATGAATATCACACGACACGCCCGATAGATATGGCCGACTAGTGCCGTGTTTATTGCAAGTAAGGTGGTCTGTAGTGGGGGTCATATGTCCTGGTTTTTAGGAGACAATTCTCTCTAGTAGCAGTAGTTCGGTTGTTAGTCAATCTCCGCTTGTAAAACTCTGTTAGATTTGCTATTCATATTTTTTATTCAAGCCGTTGTTTGTTGGTTTTTTTATATGTAATAAAAAATAGTAAAAACAAACAAGATTTTATTTCAGTAAAACTAGAAATAAACATAAAAATTGAGGCCAAAAAACAAAATTAAACTTTACTTTTTAACAATAGTCGCTACAAAACAAAAAACATAGTGAACATACAAATAAACTGAGCTCTAATTAAAGCTATTACATTTTTTTGTTTGATCTTTTTGTTCACTTAAATTCAAAAATAGAACGTTCGAAAATATGTCCTGCTGTTACCCTGCGCATGGCCACCCGCCGTAGCAGTGACTTGCCCTCACATGGGCAGTAAACAACGTTATCGTTGCGTCGTCATCGTGACGTTTAATGTCAAGTGACGTCACGTGACATGCGGCTACTGCCCGCCCGTTATACAAATGTAATGATAATGACATCTGTGTGTCTAAACGTGACTTTATGTCAGTGTTTGATGCCATCATAGTAGGAGCGACTGCCCATCTGACCTCCACAACCAATAACTGGGTAATACGATACCCCTTGGTAAGACTGGTTGTCAGACCGGTTTTGGAATGTATACCTAAAAATATTTTCTGAAGATTATTCAGCCTATTGCTTGCCGTCGTGATGGCCCAGTGGTTAAGGTGCCCCTCGTGCAAACGAGACCGGGCAAGTAACCATATCACTTTTTCTTTTTCACAATGATCTTTCTAGGTTTACCTTGGACATCACTGACTTCGATGAAAAGTTGTACTTCTAATTATTATAAGTTTGAAATCGCCAATCCGCCTTGAGCAACCGTGGTGATCAATACTCGTGCCTTTGCTGTATGGAAAGAGGCCTTTGTAATATTTGTAATTATAAATAATAATACCAGCCTATTATTTTCGCACGGAAGGGCCGTGCGAAAATAATAGGCTGGTATTATTATTAGTTTATTTGTTCACCACACTTTATTACTACATTTGTTTTGATTTCAAGAAATTACTAATAATATATTTTTCTAGTTTATTATTATAACATTAAAGTAATGAAAAGCTTGCCATTTGAAAAAAACGACTTCTCGTTCTCTATTATCTGCAACTTCACAACTCACAAAACGCACAAACAAACAAAAGACTGGCAAAAACGTTTTGACCCATCTCAGAAAAGTGTCGCATCCTTAACTCTTAATAATTAATTAAACGAGCTACACTAATCTGACGTCACTGCAACTCATAAAAGAATACTTGGCACAAACGATAGTCGCCCAGGCTTGATTAATGCATGATGTTGAGCTTTTATATCCCGAACCACGAACCTTCAGTGGTGTTTAATCGTAATCCGCGTCATCTCTCGCCTAGCTGCGGCTTCGTTTCGCCAGGGGATTTTCTTTTGTAAGAAAGAGTGAAATACACGTAGTAATAAAGTTCAGAAGGTTCATCTAAAACTCCCGGTTCTGTAAACGCACGAATTTCTTCAGACTAGGTGCTGGTATGTCGGCGACGCGTAATGTAATATTCGCAACGAATTTTTTTCCTTTTAAAAAATAGTTTTGACCACTTAAAAGGTATCGATGTGGCAGTACCTACCTTATGTTGAAAAATAAACAGACGTTATCCATTTCAAAACCTTATAGGCAGCTAAAAAGTGCGGATCCTTGTCTAACGTCTTTGATTTCATGATTAGAGCTATATTTTTCTTTGTAAATTTAATTCGTAAACGGTTTACGAAGTGGATCTACTGTATCTATTCCTTTGTGGAGTCCAGCATCCGGGGAGCGCAGTCCACGTCTCGCTCATTCCTAGCTTAGCTGTCCATCCAACTCCACTTTAATGGCGGTCCGTTGGAGAGGCGGATAATTTAAAATACCTACATAGCTCTCACTGCCCAGCTCTTAACTGGCTGCGGTTGAAAGGTACACTCGGATTCTTGCATATAACTCCCGAAGTTAAAAGGGTTCTGGATATTTAATATTACCTACAATTTTATTTCGTAGTCTGGCTGAGAAAAGTATTATATTACAACGAATTATTTGTACAAGACGAAAAGTGTGTTGGTTTTGTGATGTGTTTTGATTAAACCGGTGTTTTTTAATCTTATTCGACAAAATACCTATGAATTAAGAAAGAAGAATGTCATAACATCACGCCTGTAATCCCAAAGGTTTAGCCAGAGGTCTACCCATTAGTTCACCTACATTTTTCCAGTTATGTTTAAGTCCCATGAAAGAAAGTACCTAGTACTAAAAGTAAACTTCACGTGCAACGTACAAAACAATTTGAACGGAAATTTAAAGAATCGTATAAAATCGGAGAGCTAAATCAATTTTAGACACAGTACACTACCAGCATTGTACAATTTTAAAAGCATAGTTTAAAACTGAAACGGAATCGTTCCCCGCTTCTGTTGGGGGTGGAATCATGAATCTTGCTCTCGTAAACCGAAGGAAATTGCTTGCTAAAAGTTTCCGAATTTATAGCGTATTTGTACGTCCGAACTAGTGTTGCAGGGATTAGACACATTCGTCGCTACTGAAGATATACTCGTGACTTACCTGACATCTTGTTTTTTACTGTTGGTTTTTAAGCTTTTAGTTTCAAGGTTCATTGAAATTAGGGGATAGGAAAAGGCTACTTTAATGAATTCAAGCGTACCGCGATTTCGAAAAGAATAGCTTTCCGTGTCCTCATGAAATCGCATGCATAAAAGCAAGAATTTGAAAAAAAAATCTCGTTCAGATGACAGTTGTTAAGTCGAGAGATATTTCAAAGTTTTAATCCTAGACGTAAACATACCTAGGCTATCGGATAGTAATGCAGCTTGATTAAATTACTGTAACCGTTCTTCTGTAAGTAGATAATAGAATTAAGTATCATCATTTAATACAACTGAATGATCAGTAACTGAATGCTATCAACCGATATCCGTAATGAGATATTAAAATATAATTAACTACTCAACCCAATCGGAATCATCATTTGGCATCCAAAACCGATAACGATTACCATTGAAGTAACATTGCGGGTTGCTAATACAAATGGGTATACTATGGCCCTATTTCTGCCCGTAATGTGTTGCTAACAATAAGTTAGTGCCGGCTACCCGGTTTTATCTGGCTGACCAGTGGGGTTGAGTGAATCCAGCACATTACTCAGTCCAGTGCCGCAATTTACATAATTAACCAACTTCCTAGCGACTTTTGCATCTACTTTGATATATCTCAGTGGAAATGTGTAGGTAAGTAGGTAAACGTAATTTTGTGTTCTGTATATTTTGGCTGTGGAGTGGACTTGTGTGTTTTTTGGATGGTTTGCTATTACTTATGTAGGTACCTAACGTTGTTTTGGAGTTACTCACTGAATTGCAGTTTTATTTATTCAAATAATAAGTACCTACTATTAAAGATGGTAGCTAGCGTAATTTTATAGAACAATGTGTTTTGAGGGTTGTTTAATATACGATTTGGCAACGTGTATATACAAATAATTTTTGTACTGATCATTTATATCTTACAATTTCCATATTCTTCATTGAAACATTTTTTTTTTGAAGAAATACAAAATTACAAAAATCCTACTCCTCCCGCAGCGAGGTGGTAAGACCCAAGCTAACAGTGGTGAGGGATCCAAAATAAGGAACTTTTTTACCCGACTGCAAGGAAAGGGTTATGTTTTTAAAATAAGTGCTGTGTCAAAGACGTTCGCCTTCCGCATCTGAATCTTGACCTAGCTGTTAAGCGATAGTTTCTCTAGATGTTGGTCAAAACTTTTCGCTAGGAAACCATTTATTGACACGAAAATCGGCAAAATGATTGTTTCTAAATTAAAATCTTTTCATCAAATATTTTACATCATTCTTTATCGTGGGCAGTAAGGTCTTACGACCACACACACCCTAGTGTCAGAGTTTCTAAACCGCCTCAAAGACTTCTGACTTGGATTGAGTGGAACAGTAAGTCCAGGTTTCCTCACGATTTTTTCCTTCACCGATGTCAATGATGTCCAAGATATACTTTAGAAAGTAAACATGAATTGAAAAAGTCACATTGGTACCTACTTGCCCAGGTTTGAACCCACAACCTCATGCATGAGGGAAACGACTTAAACTACTTAATTATTTTTACATGACAGTTTTTGTTGTTTGTTGTTTTGGGTTTTTTCCATCAGGAATTTCTCTGTAGCAGCCTCGGAGTCTGGATTTGTGCCCGGTTGATGGCAATAGGCTCGCCCCCTATTACATGGGACTTAAACATAACTGGCGAAATGTGGGTGTACCTACTAATGGTACACCTCTGCCTAACCCTTCGGGGATTACAGGCGTGATGTTATGTATGACAACCTAAAAATGAGAAAATGGCTGGTACCTATAAATGTATGTAAGAACAAGTAAAGACATATTGTTTTTCCATTCAAATCCAAATAAATAAATAGCACAAGAAATGTAATACAAATACGTTACCATTACACTTTTACAGCAAAAAGGTTCTTTCCTGTTGCGCACATTATTTATTTAAATCACTCGTAACGTTGGTAGTACTGCCTGATGTTGGCTCAATTTATAGGCCTGTATCACGACGGTTTATAAACTAGGCGGGATTATCAAATACTGGGAGTTCATTCAAGACTGCCTCGTTGGTCTCGTGGTTGCAAAGCGCGACTGCTGAGCTCATGCTCAGCAGCCGCGCTTTGGCCGCGAATATGGTCTTGGGTTCGATTCCCAGGTCGGGTAAAGTGTTATTGGGTTTTTCTAATAGGATTTTCTCAGTAGCAGCCTCGGAGTCAGGATTTGTGCCCGGTTGATGGCAATAGGCTCGCCTCCTATTACATGGGACTTAAATATAAGAAGAGAAATTGGATGTACTAATGGGTACACCTCTGCCTAACCCTTCGGGGATTGCAGGCGTGATGTTCTGTTATGTAGCTTTGGCCCTGCGACTTCGTTCGCATGAACATCCCCTGACTCTTATTCTTTTTCTAAAATAAAAGCTTTTTTATCATCCATAGTTTTCGCATCACATGCGATGGCAATTTTATGGCAATTTTTTTTACACTAGTCATAATTGAAGTTTTAGTAGGGATCTTCGTTCGCGTAAATGTCGGTTATCGCGAACGCAGACGAAGTCACAGAATAAAAGTAGCTTATATCCTTTCTTGGGGTTCAAACATATCAAATATAATCAAAATCGGTTCAGTGGTTTAGTCGTAAAAGCGTAACAGATAAACAGACAGATGTTAGTATCGATTACTGCTGTCTCTGACGAAGATATTTGTGTAATTTGGGAGGAATTTTACAGTAGGTAGGTATGTTAATAGTAATATGCTGTTATGTAGGTTATGATACAAATTGACCGATAATTAATGGATGAACGATGCTGATGATATTCATTCATTTATTTAAGATCAGCTTAAAATGCTGTACCTACATTTTCTCAAGAATTCCATTTTTTTGTAATTAAATATAGCTATAGCACTCTCTTTAATATAGCTTTTTACTAGCAAAAGAATATTCAGAATCGGATCAGTAGTTCCGGAGATTAGCGCGTTCAAACAAAACACGACTTAAGAAATCTCTTCGACTGCCTCGTTGGTCTTGTAGTCGCAAAGCGTCTAGTGGTCTTGGGTTCGATTCTCAGGTCGGGCAGTGTTATTGGGTTTTTCCATCAGGAATTTCTCCATAGCGGGCTTTGTAGTTTGGATTTGTGCCCGGTTGATGGCACTAGGCTTGCCCCCCATTACATGGGGCTTAAACATTAGGCTAAGACATTTCCTATCAGCGTAGCTTAGCTTAGAAACATATTAATCGCATGGAATTCTATAAAACAACATCAGAAGACGTGTCCCTTCAAAAGGAAAACAATTAAATTCAAAGATTCCAATCTCAATTCAGATCGCAATTTATAAATCAATTGGATTCTTTAATTGAATTATTGATCAATCAAGTTGAAGTAGGTATCTACCGGCACTTGATTTTAAATGAGGAATAAAAAACTCCAATTAAAAATTCTCTCGCATAAATTATTTTACAAAATTCCTTTTTGTGGAAAACCTGTGAATTTTGTAGGTATGAAATTAATCTACAATTTTATTTTAACAATTAATTTATAATGGCACTTCATTATTAATTGTCATGAAAGTACTTGAAATACATTAATTTAGGAAACGGTTTAAGGTTTATGCATTAGCTATATTCAAATATACTCAGACTATATTCCATTTATTATAACATTACACACATATTGTTAAAACGCTGTTGTAATTTCAAGATTACATAGTAAAATATTAGCCATTAAATTTTTTTTTTTTTTTTTTTTTACTTTTATTAATCACAACAAAAACAAAATGTTAAGAATATATCACTAAAATGCAGTTATTTCAACAATAAAACCTAATAACAAAACCAGCTAATGCATATTTGGCAGCTTTTTGTCTAAACTAGAATACAAAGAAAAAATATGTGTGCTTTTGTTTGTAATACTCGTAGGTAAACTCAAAAACGAATTAACCGATTAAAAAAAAAACACCTATGTAAAGCTACATTATTAGCGAGTAACTTAGGCTATATTTTATTTTTAAAAATATTAGGGGATCCCTAATTTTTTACGAAATTATTATAATATTCAATAATTATAATATTTTAAGAAAATTCACCTACACGAAGTTGAGGGTAAATAAAAGCTAAAGCTATAATAAATAGAGTTAGGTACGTTACCATCATGCATTAAGTTAACGTTGTAGGTAGGTAGACTGCCTAGTCTAAGCGGAGTATTGAAAATAGAATGTACCTAGCTAGGTACATTCTATTTCCAATACACCGCTTTCCAAACTCAACCCTATAATCTAATTTCATATCATGAGGCTTGACGTAAGTGCCATGCCATGTGCCCCTAAATTTACGTCTACCCACATATACACTGTGTGCCTAAAGCAGGGGTCGGCAACTTTTGGCAGGCAAGGGCCACAAGGTGGCAAAATAAAATAAAGACGGGCCACAATTGTAATAATAACCCTAAAAGCCCAATATACCTACGTATAATAGGTCATATACCATCGAAAAATAAAAAAGGTATTTAAAAAATTTTAAACTTACTGATTGAATTCGTTTACGTAATATTATATTTACATAATGTTTATATATTTGGGCTTTATAGTTAGAAAAATAACCACTGTAAAAAACTCAGGAATGAAAACTACAAAGTACCTACCTAAATAAGTAACTAATTTTATACAACACAAAATATTCGCGGGCCGCTAGTAAGACGTCCACGGACCGCGGGTTGCCGACCGCTGGCCTAAAGCATTCACCTCCGCTTGGCCCTTGATGGGGTTAATTATTTTTTGACACGGATTCATTATGATGGTCCCCAATCGAACCCTCTAATCTGTTTTTCGATCGATATGCATTGACCGCGTGTAACGGAAAGACACATTTAAAAATTAAATTCCTTTCTAATTTTCACTGAATATTTTTTTGTTTTTGTATTCAGATGATAGAGGGAATTTTAAATAAACGTAAAATAAAGAAAGACAAATGAAATAAATACTGTTTATTCACTTGAAAGTGAAGCACATACATACAAATTGTTGCTTACATAAGCCCAAAACGAAAACAATGTGGAATATAATCTACAAAATTAAATAAATATCAAAATGATGTAAAGAACACTTAAAGAGTCTATTTTTAACGTCGCCTACTCGATGAAAGCTTTTTTGGAAAGTAAATACCTATAAAGCCTTTTGGTATTTTCACTTCATTATTATGTAGGCAGCTAGATTTTATCAGTACCTTGAATGGTAGGGTTTGCTTTGATTTAAACTAAATGAAGTCGTCGATTTTGTGAAGTATTTTTATCTTGATCCAAGCTAAATAAAAGACTAGTGGGTATTAGTCTTTTATCAATAAAAAGTAAAAAAAATCGACTGCGTAAAACAAATTTTAAATAAAAACAGAAAAGAAAGAATTTTCAAATATCTATTCAATGATACCCCACTTAACACAGTTCGTCGACTATTTTACTATTCGCATTATTTATTTATTTATTTAAACTTTATGCAACAAAAAAATACAAAGGCGGACTTAATGCCTTAGGCAATTTCTACCAGTCAACCAAAGGTGGTGAAGAGATAACAAAGCAGCAACCAACCATCCTCAATATGGCGACTGCTTGTCGCTATATTGAATTTTGATAACTGTTATTTTTTTTTGTAACACTCACTAGAGTATAACAAATCGAATGACGTAAGAATCATCAAAATCAGTCCACACGTTTGGTCTCTAGAGCGCCACAAAGAAACAGACATTCATATTCATGTATGTTTGTTTCTTCGTGGCGCTCTCTCAACCTATTCAGGTTGACAACATTACACTTAGCGTCGCGCAGTCAGGTAGAAATAACCTTAAATAAAGAAGTTCTTGTTCACACCCCAATAAATTTGCATAAAGCTAGGTACACAATAGCCATACAACCGTACAACCGTAACCGCCTAAAGAGCACTGAGCCAGTCAACGAACAGATTTAACTGGCAAAAAGTTTATCAGGAATGGGCGGGACGGGCCGTGTAGATTTCAGTACAAATGTCAAGCCATGCCGCTGCGGTTGCGCCCGCCGCAAAACACGGCTAAATGCCGCTCTTGTGGACCTCACTTTATAGTGTGCGACGTTTTAGAAATAAAATTGAAGACTTTTTGAGCTGTTGTTTCATTCATATTTAGTGAACGATATTTGTTCTTATTGCTATACTGTTAATGATCATAATTGATTATCACGAATAGCAAACTGTTTGAAAATTTAGCTATAGGTACAAACTTATTAATTGCTTCGTAAGTATGTTAAGATCTTTTGAAATGTCCTATTCTGAGTAGGATTCAATTAAAGATATTACAATCTTGAATGTGCAACACAATTAGAGAACCTACCTCGTCTCTTTATTATCCTATAAATCCTCAATTTTACGTTCCATTGTACACTTTGCAACCCAAGGCTTTATTATGCTCATCTGTAAATGAGGCCAGTGCAGAATGTTTACGTGAAATGTAGATTCAAAACATCAAGCGGTGTGCGGTTGCTATGGCCACAAAACACGGCGAGGATCGCTGGCCAGCGCCGACCGATGCGACGCTGTGCTACCTTCAATTCGTTTAAATGTCCTTTTGATTTACATTTGGTGACACGCTTGTTTTGTTTATAGTGAATACGTTTTTTTTAGACGCTTATTTTTGAACACAAAGTTTTTAGAATAGAAAAAGGTCGGCCTTTTTACCAATGCTGTCTTAAACATTTTTTACAGATATCGCCAACCATTAAATCGGGGTTAGTTTTAGACACGTCGGCTTTTTAGAAAACTACACACGCTCTAGCTATTGTGTTAGCATAAAATGCACCAACACATTGCGCAAAAACTAACATGGTTTAACCCAATTTTTTTGTTCACGATAGTTGCCAGTGTTGCCACACATTCAACTCGTATCAAACACCAACTTTGTATTTTTTCCCGCTGGTCACGCCAGCACCACAGACGCTCAAAGACAATAGGCATACGCCCCTTTAACAATAAATCATGCCATGATTAATGAACTAAATAAGACAGGGGTTCACTTTGGTAATCATATCACCGTGTAAGTTGGTCGATACAAAAGAACGATGTTCCTTCAAAGGATAATTTAAATCGCCTTTTTAAGCGGTACAGAAGGGTTAACAAACTAGCTGTCAGGCGCCTAACGAGTGAAAAGCGACTTACGTCATTTGTGACATACGTCATTTTGTGACTTACGTCTATCCATCCGATAGTTGCTATGATGAAAGTTTCATGTCATTCGTATAAGCTTGTTGCAAAACCGGCAAATCGTAAAAATACCGACATGGACAACGGTTTTTCAATATTGCTTTGGCGCTTTCGTTTCTATGACTGGGTTTTATTGCGGTATTATAGCCCGGAGCGTTTTTATTTAGTTTTGTTTTTGTTTATCTAAAGCTACTGCGGAAATGTAGGTAGATAAATTTATTTTTATTGTAGATCATTTCTGATCGCCAACTCTATTCATAAAAAAATGTAGTCACAATCTCATCTCAGCGACAATCAATGTTGAGGCAGATTGAGACTGAGATTAGATTGCGATGGTTTCTCAAAGTTAGTTCCCCCTGATCGACTTTTGATTTTAAAAAATCCCTCATAAAAAGATATTTTTCGCAAAAACAAATTGTAGCGTGTATGTTTGCTTCGGTAAACTTATATAACAATTTATTTTTCCCGAATGCCAAATTGGAAGCCGGTCTTTATTAATGTCCTGTCGACATTTCGCCCTGGTGGCCGTTGCTTTACATTTAAAATTTAAATTCGCAAGTTTTAATACTAAATAAAAAACGTATAATATATTATTGAATATTGAAAATGCGCGGAAGCACGTTTATTTAAATTGTTCCGGGGAAAAGTAAAACACTGCCGTAATAAAATTGTTTACATCATCTGTAAAATACTTGAATAAAGTAAATAAAAAAGAAACAGGTAAGAATTATTCAGTGTATTTTTCATATGAAAATACATTCAATTTATCAGTTAATCTAGTTTATAGACCAGAATAATTCCCGTAAGTTTAACAACGATTACATTCTATTGTCAGTCATAATCTGTCAAAAATACCTCTTATTTGCCTAAATTTTTTGCCTATGTTTTTAACGTCGATTGTCGCTGAGATGAGATTGCGACTGTATTTTAAACAGTTTTATTACGATAACTAGCCATCAGTCAGATAAACATTACTCTTAAGAGTTAAAAAATAATTGACAAAAATATATTACAGACAGCTTTTCTATGAGAGAAATATTTCGAAACTGTCATTCTTCAAATAAAATTTATTTGACAGTTGAAAAATCATCCTTTACTACTGAACTGAATAAGATATCCAAACGTCTTACGGTTGAACCGTTTTCTAAATATCCAATGTTGCCATCAAGTAAAAACTCTGCTGGCTATGTGTTGCCTGTCCTTTCATTGTTCGTTTCTTTCCTCTAAGATAAACTTTCGTCCCGGGCGAGGAAGTGGGTGTTTTATGCCCGTGTCAAGTGTCCCACCTATTTAGTCTTTGTTTTACACTTTGAATTTATATACGTACTTATATTTCTTTTCACTAGTCTTGTTTTCAACCTGTTGATGTTGGATAGTTTTTAATACTGGTTTTAGTTTTGTGAGATTTTTTTACGTAATTGTTTTGAATGTTATCAAGGATAGCTTATAATATGTGTTTTATACTCATCTTGATTGTTTTCACATGTAGAAGCAACAAGAATAATGTAACCAGGATTTTGTAAAAATCTAAATGAAAAGAGTGCCGTGGAGTTTCTTGCTCGTTCTTCTCCAAAGAGCAAAAAAAACCTACCTTCGTTTTGGAACTAGCAACTAGCTTCAGCTTTCGGACTAACTGACCGACTCCTTGACAATTCAAAAGTTCTAATTGAAATAAATGTTTTGACATTGACTTTGACTTAGGGTGTGTTTGTGAATACATGACACACTTTCGTATTGGATTAAATGATAATAAAATAAAATCTTCTTTAAGTAGTTAGGTATAAAGTTAAAGTTGATCAAGTTGATCTTTAATTGGTAAACCTCGAGATATGAAAAGTATAGTAAAAATTATTAATTTGTTAATAATTTATATCCAACAGAAACCTTTTTCTTTTGAAGTGTGAACAACACTAATAGGTACATAACGGAGTAGTGCAGTACCTTTCTCCGTAAATGGAAACGGATTACTAGTGATATTCTTGAAAACGGATTAGCTGGTGCACGAAGCACCCGCACTAACAATTCATGTATATTATATTATATAAACTGTTGTGTGGGTACCAACGGTACTTAAGAGAGGTACGTTATAACGTTAGGTGAAATTTGTTGAAGTAATCTCTGGAAACGGGATCCTAATAGAGCTTTGTAATAATAACATAGGTTAATAAAATAATGTATAGGATTTTTTCACTCGTGTTGAGTTACATCTTTAGTTACTGCTCCGTCCCCGTGGGCTATAGTGTGATGTATTAAAACCTATACTATTCCTCATGAACTGGGCTGTCATACACAAAAAGTTTTTTTTCCAATCCGACTGGTAGTTCCAGAGATTAGCGCTCGTAAACAAACATGAGAACAATTTTTTTTCGGCTTTATGAAATTAGTATAGACGTATATTTATGCAAGTTATACTGTGTAAAAATATTCTTCTATAGTGATAAATAAAACGCACTTATATATATATTTTTATATATTAAGAATTCTTTATGAATATTTCGAATTCCTGACCTGCCCTACCTAAACTCAATAATGTATAACAGGAATGTCCTAAACTTAGACCCTACCCACCATCCCATTATTAGTTAAACAAGAAACTATAAGCTAATATCACAATTCGTGACTAGGGTGTCAATGCTGCAATAATACTGGCGGCTGTACGTGGCGGCGGTGACAAACAGATCGGGAGGTGTCCGGATATTCCCAATTTCCGTGTTCCGTGGTGTCACCTCGTCGGATTTATGTCACAGTTGCGGGTAGATGGATGACGTCGAAGCGACCTGTTGGCCGTACGTACGAACTACGAATATTCGCAAACGTTGCGTTCTGTGCGACGGATGTGTGTGTGTGGTACCTACATAGGTTATGTTTGGGTTTGATTTATCTGTCTATATCGTATCCTTTGAACGTGGTATTATTATATCTACGTTGACTAAACTATACCTACCTCCGTTTTGGAACGAGCAACTAGCTTTAACTTTCTGACTAACTGACGACTCCTTGACAATTTAAAAGTGCTTGTAAATAGTCTTTGTTAATGCCAATTGATATAAATGCTTTGACTTTGACTAAATTCAAACTAACAGCTGAATTGAAAAAGCTCCACATTGTTTGAAGCAATTTTAATTCCACAAATGATTTAGATTCAATTTTATTTGAAAAGCTAAATTGAAACATATCGGATTGAGTCTCCGAACTGAACTTTTATAAGTCCGTAAACCGCCCATATTTTATACTCCATCTGCTTTCACAAATGTGAAAGGCCGCGAGCATTGTTTACTTTTAATATCAGCTGTGATATCACTCCATACAGGATGGCGGAGGCTCAGCGCCTAGTCCTGTTTATTATATTTGTCACAGAACAGGAGAATACAGAAGGTTTACTTCGCAATAAGAGATATAGATGTCTAATTCTAAATACAGTGTTAGGTGCTTATCTTCGGTCAAAAGTTTAAAAGTCGCAACTTTAACCGACTCGGTGAAGTTTATAGCCCGCGGAAAATGTTTGGCATTAATGTCCCGTCAAAATTTGGCCAGCCATTTCGGAAATTATCCGGAACAAACAGATAGACCGACAAAAATGAATAAAAATATGAATTATTTTTCGAGTAGGTATGTACCGTAGATAAAAGTTATTATTTTGACACTATTAATATTTATTTGCAGAGTTGTAAAAAAGTAAACTGCCTTTGAAAATATGGAATTAAGAAGTTTCACATTTTCCTTTATCTATTCTAAAATAACGCATCAGGCGTCTTCGAAATCTCAGTCCAACTGAGTTCAGGCAGATTTTGTTATTGAGATTTTTCAAATCTCGAGGTTATTGTTATTTCATGTTGCTCAGAGTGGAAATTCTGTTCTAATCCATTTACCAGCATTACGAATGCCAAAAAAAGGTAATGGAATAACAAAATGATTGTGCGCACCGTACCTCGCCCACATTCGTGTTGTTTTCATAAATTGCACTCTGTTTGATACGATCCTTTAAATATTTAATATCGACTGGGAGGAGCGGAAGCTATCCTATTGAGGTAAAAGTTTTTTACCTCTTAATCCTCCACCATGGATTTTAGGAGAGTCAATTTTGAAGATTTTTAACGGTCGTATATTTTTACATGGGACTAGCCATAATTGGTGAAATGTGGGTGTACTAATGGGTACACCTCTTTCTAATCCTTTGGGGATTACAGGCGTGATGTTTGTATGTATAAATTTGGAGTTGTAATCCTCCTACTATCGGCAGATTTGAAGAGCAAGGACGCTAAGTGCTGGTACTTTCATGTACATCTATAGGTGATACGAGTTATACCACGCGGCTTCATCCGCGTTAAGTTACGTCTTTGGTTACTGCTCGACTCCCGTGTGTCGTGGCGTGATGTTATATAGGCAGTTATTATCCCAGAAAAGTAGTTCTCTATTATATCAATATGTATGTTTATAGGTACCAATGAGTGAATTAAGAAAATATAACACATTCAAAAGCATCTTCTATTTATTTTACAATTCAATTACATGTTTCTGTATCATATAAGTTACCTATCCAAGTTTTAATTTACTGCTATTTATCAACTCACCTAAATCCTCTAAAATCCCTTTAAACATTTTTTACACTTAAACCGTCCAAATAAATTAATTTCACAAGTACCCACATTTTATACCTACGCGTCTGGTTCATATTGTGATTTATACCATTCGGCAGATGGATGGGGCCCGCGTTGACCCCGCGACCCCCCGACATAAATTCTTACATTTAGCTGAGTGTCACAAAGTGAAATAATGTGTCCTGCAATGAAATTATTTTCGCACGTTTCGTACGGTACTTGGGCATGTTTGGTTCAATTTATTATGATGTTTTGGTAGAATAAATGTTTTGGGATTCAAAAAAGGTTTTTATGATTAAACTGGCTAACTAGTACCTTTACTTTTTTTTTTAAGAAGTACTTTCATCAATAGAACTTACATTTGACAGCTGTCACAGATTGAACTGACCGGTGACAGCTGTCATAGTTTGAACTTCTTTCACTTCTGTTTGCCTGGCAGTTACTTCCAAGTTACATGATCTAAGAAAGTATCTAAAAAGCAAATTCATATAATTTTATCGTTAAAACTCTAAACAAAGGGGGTTTTTTATTTGTCAAATCTACATTCCCAAAATATCAAACACACTGTACCCCTAACCATATAACCCTTGCCATAATACACTTGAAATAAACCGAGTCATTGTATTTAAACAGCTGTTTTGATTTGTGTCAGTTAACACTGTGTCTGACTGTGTTGTAGGTATGCCATTGTTCGTTATGACAGCTGACTGTGCGAAATGACAGCAGGAATACGCCGCTGTGTGCACGGTACAAAAGGTGTAATAATGACATTGTATGTTATATTGTTAAGATTTCTTGTTGTGCCGTCTTTGGCTTTACAAACTGTGAATACAGTGTTTTATAGAATGTGGTATTTTGAATTTATTGTTAGTAAACATAAAACAGAAATCCATTTTTCCGGTTGGCAACACTTTCGTTTCACAAGTAAAACATTTAGGTAGACAAATATTTTTTTTACGAATGATATCAAATAGCTATAATGATACTTTCCTGGAATAAAACTGTTTATCAGGAATATTCTTTGTTCAATCCAGAATATTTACAAAAACAACAGTAATTATGGAGCGTTGTTTTTAATTAAAATCTCTAACTAGGATGACGTGTCGGTTGACAGTCGCCCGCGGCCGGTCGTCTGTTCTTGACTCCATCTTTTGTCTGTCCGCCTCGAGCTTTTGTGATTTCGAGAAAAAAAAAAACCTGATTGAAAGATGTTCTCGTTAATAATGTTCGACTTAAGACCTCTGTTTTTATTTAAAATATTGATAGCAATTTTCTGTGTTGCCAACATTTTAAAATAGCAAACCTAACATAAATGTCATTTGTTGTCCCGTTCTTGGAATATAGGTAGGTAATAACATTATTACAGAAAAATATGCCTTCTTCTTATTCGGTTATAAAAAATCTGACCATTATCTCTATTTATTAAGTATTAAACAAAGTCGCTAACCCGCTGTCTGCAAGCTTAGATCTTTTAAAGTACTCCACGGATTTTAATGCAGTTTTCATTTATAGATTGACTAATTCAATAAGAAGGTTTATGTATCTACATTTCACCCAAGCGAAGCCAGGGCAGGCTGCTAGTTTATGAAAAAAGTCACATACTTATTAACTACTACTTTCTTTCGCTCTGGGCGGAGCGGAATGGAGTGTCAGACTCTTGCTGACTAAAACCCGTCTGTATTCTTTACGTTCTAGGGCTGCGGACTCTTTCCAACAAATTCCACAACACTGGCAGGGAGTAGGTACAGTAGAACAAGTCATTTGGTATACAGGCAGCTAATTTGCAACTACTTTTAAAAATGTTTCGAGTGTCAAATTTTTTTAAGTCACTCCAAATTGGTTTCAAAATTATCAGACACCATAAGCTTAAAAAGTGAACACAAAATAACAATGAATGGCAATGTAGCAAAAAGATACTTATTGTTATCTGTAAACCAAATAGCTTGTTCGACCTTACCTCTGTAGGTACTCCTGTCATTCTGTTGTAAACATAACATACAAAATAATTACATTTGCAAATCAAATGTCGATGCCAGGAAACAATTACTCAAGTGATTACAAGTCGCGCCCGCCATTGCCTAATGTTGGGGACGTTAGGTTGTGTTGCCATGCGTAAAAAATGTGACACTGTTGCCAAGGGTAAAAATGACTTTACGTTGTGGAAATTTTAAGTAATTATATTATGACCTATAAAAATAGGGAATAATAATACAGGTATGTAAACACTACGTAGGCATCTTGTGGTCGTAATAAGAACGATTTTACAACAAAAGGGTTTGATGTGCTGGCGACTGGTAACTACTTACCTCAAATTCAAAGCAAGACAATTGTCGATAGTTTGCAATACGAATGTAAACAGATACAATATGATCGAATGTATATAGAATAATAAAAAATAATTAAATAGTTTATTTATACAAAATACCTTTTCTTACATAATTAACACAACTAGGTACAATCCAGATACAATCCAAATATAAATTAAATGATACAAAATTATTTTTACTAATTCTGTTTAACTGTATATAAAATATTATTTAAACGTAATCTATTATAGATAAATATACCACAAAGTGTTACGCAAAATGGCCGTATATTCCCATGAATTTGTATATTGTCACCTGGCAACCCTAAGCCGCTGTCATTCGTGATCATTGACGTCGCGTAATTGGTGTAATTGACGTTGGAAGGATCATACGCAATGACATTTAAACGCGTGCCAACATACCTATGTGTATATAGATATCGCCGATATCGGTACAGTCAACAAAGTAGATAGGTATGCAGGGTCGTCAGATATAGTTGAGGTTTTCTTAAAAACCGATGGATGTCTTCGATTGAAACTTAACTTAATTGATGAACTGTTTAGTATTTACTTTTTAAATTAAATTACATTTGTTAATATCCACCAGTTTCTAAGAAAACCTATATCTGTTTCTATATCTGACGACCCTGCATACATATCTACTTTGTTGACTGTACTTTGTGGTACGATAATAAATCTCTACTGCAATATTATAAAGCTGAAGATATTTTTTGTTTAAATACGATAATCTCAAGAATTGCTACTCCGATTTGAAAAAATCTTTTTAGTTTTAAAGCTTGTTTATCCAGGAAGACTATAGGATATATAATATTACGCTACGACCTCCGAGGTCGGAGTAATAATCAAAGACGTAAGTTGTGAGTTAGTCAGAAAATTGAAGCTACTTAGTTGCTCGTTCCAAAATGGAGTTAGGCCTCTATGGAGAAGATCGAGCAAGAAACTCCACGGCACTCTTTTCAATAAGGTTTTTATAAAATCCTGCTTTCATTATTTTTGTTGTTTCTACATGTGAAAAAAATGAAGATGAATATAAAACAATAATATAATATGAATAAGTCTGTTGTCCCTTAAGTACATAGATATTAAGCTCATCACCAGAGTAAAGTAGATAGAATCTAGTAGTCTATTACTTATTAAAATATACTTTAATAATTTCACAAAAGTATGAGAACATTTTTGTATTTTATTCACTCGCGATACTCTGTGTGTATCTTACATTAATCTGTCATAGCAATTAAAATTTAAAAATAAAGTAATTTTCTTTTAAATTTTCTACTCTGTTGACAGTTGAAACTTATATTTAATTACTTTTATCACGAAATCCGTGTTACATGTCGACTAATTAGGCAGAATTGTTTAAGTAGACACAACTCCATTTTAATGTTTTGACGGCGAGTAGCTTTTCTTTAAGGCTTTTTCTTTTAAGGCACTTTTCTTATTCCGTCTACCAGATTTTGAATCTCAGTGGTCAAAAATATTTTTATGTAGTACATCTGAGAAATAGGAAATTGCACGTTTCTCAGACATTACATCCTTTATGTTGAAAACTATATAGTAAGGATGACTGAATTGTGCATGACTAAACTGACCAAAATGCATGGTCATATCTATACATGTAAAATTATTTGTCCTGACTGACTGATTTATTTATTTAAACTTTATGCAACAAAAGTACAAAGGTGGACTTAATGCCTCAGGCATTCTCTAACAGTCGACCAAGGGTGGTGAAGAGATAACATGGTAGGTGCAAATTAATGTACGGGCGCTAAACAGCAAAATTGATCATTGCTGATTGACTGATGCACAGCCTAAACTGCTGATCGTTGAGACCTAAAACTTGCAGGGTATGTTTGCCCTGTTTGTACACCTCTGCTTAACACTTCGGTGATTATTGGCGTGATGTTATGTTATACAAGTAGTCTGTAGACTATGTTGAAATAAACGTTTTATTATTACCATAGCTTATCATAGATAATGATGCTATAACTATATAGCTCCTTAATACGTATCCTAACAGCCATAGCTTCAACGTTGAAGACTGAGTAATCCATTATTGTCAATCAATTTGATTGCTACCTTAGTAAAATAGTGGTGCTCCATTCGATCAATTCGATTAGTGTAATGGCGAGTTGTCTGTGGATTAATCGTTATTGTCCGTACCTTTCATACTTAAAATTTTATTGCTTTTAAGTATTTTTGTTTCCTTATCAATATTTTTGTATGTATTAGGTTCAGTTTTAGTCATCATCATAACATCACGCCTGTAATCACCGAAGAGTTAGGCAGAGGTGTACCCATTAGCACACCCACAATTCGCCAATGAAACAAAGGCGAGAGTTTATATATGTATGTATGTCTACACTCAATAAATAAAAGAACTATAGCAGCAGAATTATATTTTACTCTACAACTTGTTAGAATTTTAATGAAATCAATGATAATTCCAGCCTATTATTGTCCCAATGCATATTGGGCAAAAGCTTCTTCTAATACAAATAAGGCACGTGCATTGATCACTACTCGCACACAGCTGATTTGTGATATCAGGGCACCTACCGCCATCTCTTAAAACGATATTATTTTAATATTACTTTGTAATTCCTGTTGTTGCACTTTCAACTCTCGGCGCTGAGCCGAGCGTTGAAAATCCAACGGTGCGGAAGGCAAAGTAATATTAGTAGTAGTATAAGTAGTCTTTTTTAGTATTTTTCAGCGATGCTCTTATAAGGAAGATGAGTCTCTGTGTCCGATATCGGTCAGGATGTTATCTAAGTAGTATTTTTTTAATGTATAATTGTATTTTCTTTTTATATTTTTATTTGTCTTCTGTAAAAAAGAATAAATAAATACGCATATAAATAAATATTATAATAATGAGGTCACAATTAAAATATTGAGGCCTATATTAAGAATAAGCTCATGCTCTCTCACGATGCTTTCCTTCACCGATGTCAATTTAACAACACAAGATAAACTAAGTCAGTACATATGAAAACAAAACAGATGTGCAAGGAAACAGTTTACCAACCCACTTTGATACCAGTCTTGCTAACGAGTAATTACATACATCATTAATTCCCACAAGACAAATCAACTGACAGAACCAAGATGAACGCAGATACGGAATAAGTCATTGATGCCAAAAACTAGGTCAACTAGGCCGAATGTAGTGACGTCATCGAGCTCTCTCATCACGTGTCTTCTAGAGTTCCAGCCAGCTTCCGATGTCATTGCGTCAAGCACGTCGTTACGGAGCGGTCGACTTGTTTATCGTTGATACTGCGAGATATACGTGACTGAATTTTGCGAATTTTATTGGAGACTAGCACTCTCCCCCTGACATCGTTCGCGTGATTTTCGTTACGGATCCCTAACTTTTTTGAAAATATAATATAGCCTAAGTCAACCGGGGATAGTGTAGCTTCCCAACAATGAAATAATTTTTCAAATCGGTTCTGTAGTTTCGGAGCCTATTCAATACAAACAAACAATCAAATCTTTCCTCTTTATTAATTTAAACTTTATGCACATGTAAAAAGAACACTTTACGAAGGCGGACTTAATGCCTTGGGCATTTATAATATAATATAACAGCAACAGCATATATATATATTACATATATATATTTATTTATAATATTATTATTAGTAGTATAATATAGACCATCAGGGTTTTGATTTTTAGGCGTAGATACCATTTATTCTTTACAATTTCTTTTTTTATTTAATCTTTTTCACAATCTGGGGACCTAACACAGTCTGTCTTAAAACAGTATTATTTTAATATTACAAAAAATCCACTGTTGGATTTAAAACTCTCGGTGCCTAGACGAGCGTTGAAAATTAAACAGTGCGCAAGACTAAGGGCCTATTTCACCACCTTCCGTAAAGTTCCGATTAAATTACTTGGTAGATTATTTCATATAAATTCTGTTCTATTTTTTAATATGTCGGAAGATTAGCGCTTAATCAGAGGTGATGAAACCGGACCTTAGTCATATTAAAATAATGCTGTGTATTTAAGAGATAGCGGTAGGCGCTCTGGTCATGTTGGTAGGTACTGCGTTAATTTCCATTTCGTGTATTGATCTAATTTAAATTATGTATACTATAACCTTATAAAGATTAAAAGGTAGTTTATAATTTTGGAACGAGGTAATATCCGAAACTACTCGTCCTATTTTGAACATTCTTTTGCTAATAAGAAGCTAAGTTATCTCTTTTTGTAATAAGCTATATTTATAATCGGAGAAAATAGGTATAATTACAAATGCGAAAGTAACTCTGTCTGTGTGTTACGCTATTACGACTTAACCACTGAACCGATTTTGATGTTAAATTTGAATCCCAAGAAAGAATTTAGTTAAATTTGAATCCCAAGAAAGGACAGGCTTCTTTTTACTTTGCGACTTCATTTGCATACACGATAACTGACATTTGCGCGGTCAAAAGCTATTAGAATTATTGACTCAAAAAGACGACACTAACGGATTAAAAAAATCCTAATACCTCAGCTAATTCCCTATCCTGAAAGTCAAATATTTTCAAATACAGTGTCATATCCAAAAAGTTACAGAAATATTATGTTCAAGCAAAAGTTAAGGGTACGCGGAAGAGTTCCAGAAAATTTTGCACATTGAAATTCACATTAAAAGTTAATAACGAACGTAACTTTTGTCTATGATTGGATTATGTTAAGTCAGCGTACAGCCTAACGAGGCTGAGATTGTTATCAGCATTATCATTTGAGATAGAAAGGCGAGAGGAATCACAATATTTGACAGCTTTTGAGAGTGAAAATTATTTCTGCTTGTTTGGTTTAGAGTATTAGGTGGGTAAACTATAGAAGGATGTTCCTAGTATAGCTGTACCAAGTGTAAAACATTTATTTTCGAATGAATTTATAATGTAGTAATTAGGTATTTATGTAACAAAGAAAGAAAGTTTATTGACCAAAAAAGAAATGGTTCTGAAGAATATATTTTTTGGCGCCCAACATAGAAATTGTCATGTTGGCGCCCAACAAACATGATCAGACCCAAAGATTTTCGAGTTTTTGCTATAAATCACGCTATTATATCACATGTACCATTAACAGTACTGTGATATTTAAATCTCAGTTCTATATAAAAAATATTAAAACTTATAATCATATCAGTACTCGCATATTAATAATTTCCCAAATGACCGTCCGATTTGACTTCTCGATTCGAATTTCAAAATTCAGTGTGTGTAGGAAAACTCATATAGAATGCATAAACGCTGTGAACCGACTTCATAAGCAGCTGATTTAAAATTATAATTTACGAGAGGCACCCGCGGTGGTTGTTACAGTTCCGTTATAATTTGAAAACGATGCCAAAACCTTGATACATGACAATAATTTGTATGCTAATATTTGACATGTTTGGATTCTGGATGGTAATGCGTGACCTGGTGACGTCAGAACTGGAGATGAAGAAGTTAGGTGGAATCAAAAGATGTCTCTGAAATTATTTTGAGACTAGCTTCTGTTCTCGACTCGTCTGTGTGGATGTTAAGTATACCATAAAAGGTAGACTACGGCTCTCAGCAACAGTGTAACTTTCTATCAGTGAAAGTATTTTTGTAATCGGATCAGTGCTTTCAGAGATTCTGTCTTACAAAAATAACACAAAATATGATGTACTTTTTTTGATGTAAAGCATGAAATAATGAGTCATCTCAACATTCTGATAAAAAATAATATTTCATCATATCGGGAAAAATCGTCTTACTTAAAATTTAGTGCTTCCATAATAATGATTACAAGACGTCGTTAAAGTTACATTATGATTACGTAATGACTTTGAAATGTAGCCAGAAAGATTTAAAGTCAATTATTCGACGCTTTTTCGACTGAAAATCAGCGCTTTCAGTTGTCAAAATTAACAATAGACAACCCCCGAAACGCCCACACTTCACTAGGCAGAAATTGTTTTTCGTTGACAGCAAAATGTAAATCTAAATAAATTGTTATACTTGGTCTAGAAAATTCTACCTCTTCATTAACTTCCATCTGTTTTTTTTTATAACGAAGCGAAAAAAATAACAAAAAAGTGTAGGTACATTCAACAAAAGAGATAGGTATCCAGGGTCGTCAGAAAGTTTAAGTTTTTTTAGAAACCGATGGATGTCTTTGATTGAAACTTAACTTAATTAACCGCTCAAGGCCCGTCCGTCATACCGGTATGACAGAACAATAGAAAATCAATTGTGTCTTATTACGTCGGACTTAAGTAATTAATCAAAATTAGTTTGTCATCTACTTTTTAAATTTCAATTACATAAAAAAAACCATCGGTTTTTAAGAAAACTTCAACTACATCTGACATCCCTGCACACCTATCTCTTTTGTAAACTGTACTTCAGAGGATTTCGGACTTAAATTATAAACTGTTCTACACTAACGAAGCCTCTGAAAAACGTTTCAAATTAACGCTAGAGACGTGAGTCATGAAAGAAGGTTCGAGTTAACGTGAATCGTGTAATATAATATCGAGATTTTTGATACGGTACTAACAAGGTTTGCGAAACCACGGAAATGCTAAATTGGGACTAAAGTTCTCGACTTACTCGAACTCGTAGTATACCGGAAAATTATGTAATATTTAACTTCATTACTCGGGTTTATCTCAGCAAAATATCTAGTTTCAGAGAACATATTGTCTGAAATTTCAGCGGTGTTGTAGACTTTGAATTTTTCTAGAATTCGCCTTCAGGCTGGGCTATGATAATAGGCATGTTTACTCATTTTTAAAAACTGTTTTAAATGGTAACCTATCGAATATCAATATATATTTTAATAAAAAAATAACATTTAGTAGCAAGATTTTCCTTTTTAGACTTTTCGTATACACACATCTTGTGACGTGAATTCGTCGAAAACGTCATTAAGCAGTGCAGTGATTGGCCAGTTTAATATCGTAGTCTTTGGTAAGTGTCTAAAACCACATGCAGTTGACAAGTGACAGCTGTAATTCTACCGAGTTGATGTAATTCGCTCTAAGTGCCGTTTAACGCAAAATAGCGATTACCTGTATTTCTTTAAATGATTTATTTAAAAATCATGAACATCTTACTGTTAATATAAAAATAAAATTGATTTTTTGAATCCTTGAAACCTGTAACCGGCAATTTTGTATGACGAGTGGATGAACGTAGATGAGGCGAAAGGAGTATGTAAGGATCGTAGCAGGTGGCGTTTTTTGGTTTCTGCCTTCCCCCATGGAAAAAAGGCGTGTGTTTATGTATGTTGAAACCTGTTTACGATGTTAAAATAACTGTGCTAATGATTATTTGTTACTGTCATCATTCCACTCTGTTGCGTACTTCGTAAATTTTGTGATGTTTTCATGCGCAACTTTAACAAAAGAAACCTTGTGTGTATCCGACACACCATCATTTTGATGTCCTCATTTTAATAGATCGAAATCGTTAAGTAGATGTACCCAATATCGTTAATTGCGATTAGAAAGAAGACAGGCGGTGACAGTTTTTTTGTTTATCTTCATATTCTTGACATAATTCCAAAATAATAAGGTAATGCCTTTTAATTTTGAAAGTACTCAACATAAATTATGTAAAGCATTGGCCAGACCTTTAAAAGTTGAACCAGAGATAAGGGGAGTAATCAATCAAAATGTTTTTGTTACTTCTTAATAAACATATCGGTAGATCCAAGTAGGATAATATTCACTAGTGTGTTTTTATTATCGCCCTTTCCTGACATTTATTCTGACCAATTTGGGCAAGATCAAAAGGGAGGACGGAAGAATAATATTCCTTTTATGTTATATGACAATCTTATTAATATTAATACTTGATAACATTTTACAATGGATCAAATAAAGAACTTATTGATGTCATTGGTTTTATAGATGTAAAAAAAATATATAATGTAACATTCATCAACCAAAACTTAAGAACGGAAAAATAACAATTATGATTTTTTGACTAAACCATGAATTTTAGAACACCAGAATTTTGAAATTTATTTACCAAAACAAAACACTCTCGTTTCTTCTAAATTCAAACTTTATGCTCATTTATACTTAAGAAGGAAAGAACTCCAAAGCATTCTCCGATAAAGGACCGCATCTTAAGCCACAAACACAAAAAACTCTGTGACCTTTTTGAATATTGATTTCGACCGTCTGAAATTAATTGACGACTTCAACTGAACTTTGATCTACCATACGTGCCAATATCTACTCAGTATGTGAGCGACATTGACAATAGAATCTATCAAAGCCTATACCGGGACGGCAAACAGCCCCAGGCTTAGATAAAAGGCCTTTCACTTAGAGGAACGTGTGTTGCTTTCATCTATGATACAGTAAATGTTATTTTGATCTACATATACTTATGACGTCATTATGTTTGTTTCTATGGGGTAATCTGCTCTGAGTGCTGTGTTACTTTGTTGATGGACGGTAGTTATATTATAACGACATGTGTGACGGGTAGTTTGTCACTTGGTGAGCGCTAAAAGGATCTCTCGTCTTTGAGGGTAGTTGCGACTTTTGAATAATCTGATGCGTTTTTCTTTCTGATGAGCGTAGTTTGTGATAGCATTAGAATATACATTGGCGTGCCTTTAATATTTTTTTTCCTAGTTTATGCTGTCCCATTGCTAGACAAAGGCCTCCCCCCAGTTTCTTTTCTTGCGCTGCCTTGAACCAGCTCTCTCGGTGCGCATCTAGGTTATCTCGCCAACTCTTTTTGGGCCAGCCTTGGCGACGCCTTCCACCTTCTGGCACCAATTGCGCGGAGACTTGCCCAGTGGCCACTGTGAATGCGGCTTTCAACAGCATTATTTAAAAAAGTCATAACTACCTTCAATTGTTTGAAAGCAACAGTATTGTAGTTAGGCATAAAGTTCGTGTTAAAACAGTATTAATTTGAATTAAGTATTTAAAATTAATTAATTTTTCTTTTGCTCGACCTCGGTCAATTCAGTTTAAATATGGAAACCGACTGTTTTATAGTTATTTAAATCATAATTTACAGTTATATAAGAACGAAATAACTTAGTTCGTTACATAAATTTAGGTACCTTTTCAAATCTTTTTAAATAATGTAAAGTTATTTTCGCTCCTTTTTTTCATTCGTAAGTTTAAGTTACGTCTTTGGTTGCTGCTCCGCTCCCGTGTTGGTTGTAGCGTGGTGTATATATATCCCATATATTATAAATCTGGCTATCATATAAAAACAATATATTTTCCAATCTGACTAGGAGTTCCAAAGAATAGAGTGTTTATACAGACAAACAAAGAAATTCTTTAGCTTTTTATTAGCATATCGATTTTGCGACGTACGTATATAAGTCCTTTGAGTATTTATGAAATACCTGAAATATATTTCAGATTCATGTTTAAAGAGGTGTTTTTTGTTCATAATTTTTCACAAAGATATTTAGTAGGAATTCGTTTCTTGTTCAGATTGGGATTTTTAATGAATAGAAATCTGGTACCTTGCCTGTGTCAAACATTTTCTTTGATGTTATCTACTTTAAGTGAATGAAGTTAACATCTTCTTGTTTAACTTTGAATTAAAGGTCAATTTAGGTTTTTGTTTTCATAGTTGTTTGATGCCCGATATAGAGCTCCAATGTTTTTTTTGTTGTACTTAATAATATTATTTATCTATCTAATCTAATTTAATTGTATAAAAGCGAAAGATCACTTACTCACTCATCTCACGAAATATCGAAAATGGCTTGCCGTTTAAAAATGAAATTTGACATGGAAATAGTTTATAGTTAATAAACGTCCGCTGAGAAAGGATTTTCCAAAATTCACCTTCTAAGCGGATGAAACGTGGGTCCAAAGTTTCTAAGTCGCAAAATAGTACGGGATAATATTCGGAAGTTTATAGTATTATTCGTCTAAAAAAATACAAAATTGAATTATTCCCAAACAACCACCTCAAAGTGCAATCACAAATGTAGTCCTGAAATCGATGTGTCAGAAAGAGACGGCACTACACAAAATGACTGGCACCATCTTTTTTTATAACTAAACAATCTTTTGTCAGTTATCCGTGTAGTCACTGAGAATCACTCTTTTTAAATACACCATTTTTCCGACGAACTAGAAAAAAAACACCAATACAAAGGTATTCTCAGACTATATCGTAATATCGCGCGGTAATCGAAAACCAAGCAAAAACGTTATTAATTTTTAAAACTTCCCATAAATCTATCTAGCGGGTGGCGAGTGTAAACACAAGCGGATGAAAACACCGCAACGCATAAACCATTAGCTTACCCATTAAAATTATGTTGGGCATCATAGTCATCATTGTATAATTTTATGAGCGGTAACAAGCTTTGTATAGTCGACAACGAAAAATATTTATCTGATTTATTTATTGTAAGTATTCGAGTGGGGATGAGAGATACTGTGTAGGGGTGACAAGTGTAGATTTTTGTAGTAGAAAGTCTTTAGATTAAGAAAGTGTTCCTACTTTGTTTTTTTTTTTAATGTAGGTAATACTAAGATTGAAATAGCTATAACAGTGAAAGATACGGTGTGGTGTTCAAATAAATAAATTTGTAATTGACTTAAAAAAATCAAGGAGGTGCTCAATTCTGTTGTATGTTTGTTACCTTAGGACATCATCTGTCATTTACAAACTTTTTTAGAGAATTTTTTTTTCATGTTCAATCGAATTCTCTAATAATGAGTTTAGTTTAACAACAATCGCATTCTAATCACACTCTCAATATGTCAAAAAGTCTCTTATTTACATTTTTCTCCATTTTTGACAAGTTTTTGTCATTGATTGTCGCTGAGGTGAGATTGCGACTAGATTTTAAGCATTTTTAGTAACGTGTAACGTCTGTGCTTACTAACATAGTCGTAAGTTTTCGTTTCAAGTTGAGTTTTGGTTACTCGAATTAATAAAATTCTATTCTAGTAATTAAAAACCTTTATTAGGTACCTATCTAGAATTACCCACCAACGACCCAAAAAACAGAAAGCTAAAAATAAAATCTAAATAAAAAATACAACCGTACTAATTAAACTTTTCATTACAACTACTGTAACTATTAACTTTTATCAGTGCTAAAGGGTTCAGACAGTACTTACATTAAAGCGGTAGCCCTAGAGTGGGTACTAAACACGGCCCGCGCCCTCCGCAACTCGAACTGATAACGCACGGTTCGACGAGCACCTGCGAATATCTGGAGGTGGCTTTATTTTAATACTTATAAATTGTCCGCTGTCTTTTTATAATGACGCGGCAGTTTGAACGTAGAGCTAGAGTTATGAGCCCACGAGTCATTCGGTGATGGGAGCAAAATAAATTGAGAGAAGGGTTTCAGAAATAAATGATGATGAATAAAACTTATTTAGGAACAAAGGCCGCAGAAATTAATAAAAATTAAAATATTGGAGAAAGTTGATTTGAGAACTGCTAAAATAAGTCAATCCACAATTGCTCATTAATTCAGAATAATTGAAGTCAAACTAATGCAGCATGCTGGCTGTGTTTTATTAATATCCGGCAAAAACTGGTCAATGCATATCCAAAACTCGTCATTAGAATTAATATTCCAGTAGGTTTCATGCACGTGCCTTTAATGTTTGCATACCTAATTTAGGATAGATTGCACTTCTTATTCATCTACTAAGTGTTAGCTGTCTGTTTGAAAACCTTTGATTTGTCCTTCGCGAGGTGGAACAGTTTAGCGGCGCTGTTGGCGATGGCCGGTCCACGTGCGAAAATCGATTGCACAAGGATCTCTTTTTTTTTAAATCTTATGTCATGTTCCTACATTTAATGCATTTTTTTTTAAATACTAGTTTATTAAGTAGTTAAAATCAGAATTAAATAAAAAGTGAAGAAAGAAGAAGAAAAGAAAAACCGTTTATTTATTTTAAATATTTAACATAACATAACATAACATATAACATAACATCACGCCTGTAATCCTCGAAGGGTTAGGCAGAGATGTACCCATTAGTACAACCGCATTTCGCCAGTTATGTTTTTTTAGTCCCATAGAATAGGGGGCGAGCCTATTGCCATCAACCGGGCACAAATCCAGACTCCGAGGCTGCTACTGAGAAATTCCTGATGAAAAAACCCAATAACACTTTGCCCGACTTGGGAATCAAAGACCGAAGCCAAGACCCCAAGACCACAGCATATGCACAGCAGTTGCGCTTGTGACCACTAGACCAATGAGGCAGTCCTAAATATTTAACTCATTAGAATAACTTAAAAAAATGGCAAAACTAAGTCTTTCAGAAAGCAGAAACTTATAAACCTAACGTTCAAAGCTTCGGTTACCCCACTGCGCCAATAATCTCGTCATTTATTCACTCTATTTATATCCTAAACCCTCGACATATATCATGTCAGTGACGTAATAAAAAAAGCAGTACATTCAAGGACTACTTTCCAGAGTCCATCCGCTGTTGTGACGCACTGAATATTTAAACGTTGACCGCGAGAATTCTTTACGACTTGCCACCAACTTTTGATCACTGTGCTGTTTATGTAATCAAATCAAATAATTTATTTACAAGAAAACTATCGCTTTCTTAAGTAGAAGAAGTTGACTTTTGTATTATTTAATGTTGGCGTCAATTTGATGAAGAAGGTAAACAAAGGATCCTTTTAATGAAAGGAGAATATAAACTTCGCCACCTATTACATGGGACTTAAACATAACTGGCGAAATGTGGGTTTACCTACTAATGAGTACACTTCTGCCATACCTTTCGGGGATTACAGGCGTGATGTTGTATTATGAGAATATAAAAATGTATGTCAACAATATACGCAGTCTTATCACATTGAATGCTAACGACAAAGAATAATCAACAATCCGTGTACCAATCGTAATGATTTGGTGAAACTAGTTTTTGCCGTGACTTGGTCCGCGTGGAAGATAAATACCTCTCCACACAGAAGTACTCATCTACTAAAATTTAGCAAGTTCAGCAGGGTTAATCGGTTAATTTCGCTTTTTTTTACACACTAGATTTAGTCCGCGAATTCGTCCATGGTATTTCTTAAGGATGCTTATTTTTTATTGATAGTAAAATATAGTAGTAGCTTCTTATTAACGAAAGAATTCTGAAAATCGAACCAGTATTTCGGAAGATTAGCCCGTTCAAAATAGCTTTATTTTAATATTTACTTACGGTTATTAGAAATCTAAAATTACGATGAAAAATTAAAGAATTTCCATTTGCTTATATTCATGAGGTAACTGTTGAGAAAAACATGAAGCACTAATTACCCATGCGACTAGTGTTGTGACCATTCTGCCGGATGCCGGACGTCCGATTTAAACTTATGCCGGATACGGACATGCGGCTAAATATACAGTTTAATTATTCATCTTGCAACAGCATCATGAGCTGGCAATTGTAATGGTTCTAATTTGAATTTGTGGTGTTTTGTAATCAAATGTCTGAACAAATTTTAGTATGAACAAAATATTTAATGAATATGTGCGAGGTATCCGATATTAGCACTGTAGGTTAGTTTTTACAAGCTTTTATTTAGCTTGCACTGTTCGTATGTAGGTATGTAAGTTTGCCAATCATTTTTCGACCATTTATTGGTATCTGATTGAGCAAAAATTTTGCATACACCTTTAGTTGAATGATGACTACTATGTCCAATAACAATAGACCAATAAAGAGGCTAAGTGCGGAAACAGCCCAGTAAACCTAGTAAACCTATGTCCAATACTCAATATTGTAGTAGTTTTAAATAAAAGCTTGTTTTTTTATAAAAAAAAATTACAGTCATATTATTAATGTAAATATTGCGCGTGCAGTTTTGAAAACATGATTCCGAGATAAACATTCCTTTCCCAACACTCGTAAAGCCGTTGGTCCTGCACCTGATCTCTCCCCGGTCATGCCGGTTGCCGTCCCATCGGACTATGAGAGTGAGGGAAGAGGGAGTGCACCTGTGTTTACGCACACACTTCTGCGCTATAATATCTCTTGCGTACTAAGCTAGTCTCCATTGAGAGTTAGTCAGGAGAATATATTTTTACTATTTCTAGCTGCTATCTCAACATAGTATAAAACAAAGTCGCTTCCCGCCGTCTGTACGCTTAAATCTTTTAAACTAGGTAGATAAAGTGATTCAACAGGAAGATGTATACGTAGGTATAGCTAGTATCTACATTGCACCCGTGCAAAGCCGGGGTCCATACTAATATTATAAATGCCAAAGTAACCGTGCCTGTTACGCTTTCACGGCTATACCACTGACCCATTTTGATTAAATTTGGTACGGAGTAAGTTTGAACCCCAAGGAAGAACATAGGCTTTTTAATTCGCGACTTCGTCTGCGTCCGCGATAATCGACTAGTACTGAATTAAACTTTAGCTCTATCTAAGCTATCTAAATAAATCTTATCTAAAAACTAACAAACAAATCATTTAGAATCACAACCACGTCTCCAAGGTACGATCTTCTTAGTTTAACGACACATAATTTACCAGTTTGCTCTAAATAGACCTCTATCGGTATTTACGGGAACACCGCCATTTTATTGCGCCCTACGGCTGTGGTAGTGTTGCCAAGCGATCGGCAATCGCCGGAATGTCCATACTTATGGGTTTATTAATGAGTTTGGCGCTTGTATTTGGAATTTAATTGCGGATTTTCGAATAGTTACGATTGAACGTATGGTATTTAAGCACATGTGGTTTAAGAGTTCATTTGATGAAATAATTAGCTTCCGTGGTCGTGTCTTAGTTGATATATTATGCCATAGGAATCGTGCAACCGGAATAAAAAGTAGGATATGTGCTATTACTGACTATATAAATGTCTTAATGCCAAATATCTAGATCCGTTTAGCAATTCGACTTGATTGAGTAACAAACCATCCTAACTTTCGCATTTTAATAGTAATTGAGTTGGAGATAAAATACTATTAATATTTAATATTTAAATTAGTATAATATAGTAAAATTAGTATAAGTAAGTAAAATTAGTATAATACTAATATTTAATATTTAAATTAGTCATTTAAAAATATGACTAGTTATTCGTTTACGTTAAGTTGTATTAAGGAATGACTTTACCCTACGTATATTTGTCTAAATTAGCTTTGCTTTGTTCGCTTTTAAAAGTCCAGTTTAAACTCACGGTTGTACGAATGCAGTTACCAAAACGCGTTAGTCGCATGGATTGTGTCAGTTGCAAATAAAAGTTTTTCCAATAGGCATTGGGAGCTTTGGTTTTAATAGGAACAAAAATAGGGCTATTCGCGTAAATTTTAGAATGCCTTTGGTAACTTTCCCTTTGTTATTGATAAAAAAGTTAGTGGCAAACTACACAATCCCTTAAGTCTATGAAACCATTGAAATCTGTACGTATCTTTAATTCAGCCACTGGTTATCTGGTTATCTCTAACCAATCAAAATCATTGTTATTTTATTCATAAAATCTGAAAAATATTTATTTTTATTACAAACTTTTTTATTCGTACCTGATATTTCTTTTTTACTATTGTGACATTATTAGTATCATTTTATTTATGTTTTAAAGTAACGTAGGTGCGGCTTAGCAACTAATAATCTATCTGACTATATAAATAAATGAGTACCTAAATATGTTGCTAAGCGCTAAACTCAAGAACAGCTGAACCGATTTGGCTGTAATTTGTTGTGAGTGTTCGTAATTTCCCGGACAAGGTTTTTATGAAAGACTGTTTTGGAAAATCCACCGGAAAAGTCTGACATTTACTGTTCCAGTTCACTAGTAACGAATCAAAAAACGGTGGTCAGTAAAAAACTATCCGTCAAAAATAAAAGTCTCATAATAACAATTATAACAGACACCCTACATAAATTTATCTGGTATGCTTACATTTAATTTACGAAGCAAACTTTCCGTTGAATTTGAACGCTTCTAAATTTTTAGTAGATCCACGATACGTCCGCTAATTTGTTTTTTAATATCCATTATCTGCGGAGGGCTCCTTTTAACAAATAAAGGTGTTAAAATTAACAAATTTCTATACTGGCTCGTAAATTTTAAAAACGATACCATCAATAACGTTTTACGACGTATATTTTAGGGTATTTTTAATGGTCTTTATGATATTATATGATATTGGGTTTATAATTGTTTTATTGTCGGCCTTTTCTTACATAGAAAATACTCTTTTTTATGCATATGTATGCTTTTTTTTATTGTCTTTTTGTGTGCACATGGTCTGTCATTAAAAAATTTTTTTCTTCTTTGTGGCAATAATTACTTTTAGCATAGGTTTCTATGTAATTTACATCCAGATAGGGTCGCCATTCGTATTTGACTTATAAAATAAAATCAAAGTAGACTGTAATTAGATTTTTGTAATCATAAGGTTTCAAATAGAAGTCTCTGTTTGTAATGTCAAAAATATGAATATTTTCAGGGTACTTGTACCAAAAAACTAATGTTGTAAAATGTTGGCTATATCTCGGTTTGTTCCAGCAAATCTCCTAAACGGCAAGACCTATTATGACGGAACTTCCACTGGCAGATAGCTGATGTTATAAGGCATAAATTAGGCTACTTTTATTTTAGAAAAATAGTGTTATTGAACAAAAAACCACTCTCACAGACGAAGTCGCGAAAACATAGCTACTTTTTTTTTAATATGTAAAAAATATATCTACTTTGAATATTAAGACAAACTTATTTCAGTATAAGTACCTATGTTTTCAATTCACTCTTCAAGTTTCTGAAACAAACACCCATACCTACTGCTTAATAGCTCCTTCAAGACGTCTGAACTGCTGAAAGAAAATAGTTGCTGAATGTTTTACATATTCATTCAAAGAAAGAAACTTTAAAACATCAGTAAAAGAACACATTGTTTTTTGCATCAGCACTGAGAGGAATAAACTTTTTAGCTAAGGTTGTCTGCAAGGGCGTAATATTATACAGGCTGGTGTAAAACTGTGCGTAAATTACCTTTAATAAGATCCAAATAAAGTTTTACAGTATTTTTTTCGAATCGTCAGAAGCTTGAGAGTCTGACAACCAGTCTTACCTAGGGGTATCGTGTTACCCAGTTTACTGGGTTGTGGAGGTCAGATAGGCAGTCACTCCATGTAAAATACTGGTACTCAGCTGCATCCGGTGAGACTGGAAGCCGACCCCAACATAGTTGGGAAAAGGCTAGGCAGATGATGATGTTTTTTTTTTTTTATTATGGTTTATGTAAACGTTGTAAAAATATTATACAATGTATCAGCATACTTTTACTGAAGGGCAAAGGCCTCTTTCCTTACAGAAGGGCACTAGCAATAATCACCACGTTTGCTCAAAGTGAATTAGCGATTTCGAGACTTATATTTTTGTTTATTATTTTATTTTATTCCTGGAAATTGTCGGTACGATCACCTACTATGTTTTGTCTCTGCATCACTCTAAGGTAGACTGGTAGAAAATGCCCAAGGCATAAAGTCCGCCTTTGTACAGTGTATTTTTTTACATGTGCATAAAGTTTAAATAAATAAATATTTCATATAGACTGGGTTTCCTAACGAAGTTTTCCTTCACCGATGTCTGTGATGTTCAAGATAAATTTAGAAAGCACATAATGAATAAAAAGTTGCAATATTACTTGCTCGTACCCGGTAGCATACCCACATCCTCGTTCATGAGACAGTACAACGATTAAAAATTATAGATTATCTTCATATTCCATAGAGGCCTACCTCCATTTTGGAACGAGCAACTAGCTTCAGCTTTCGGACTAACTGACCGACTCCTTGACAGTTCAAAAGTACCTGTAAATGGTATAATTTTATTGAAATTTATGGTTTGACTTTATTAATTCCTCAAGTCCGACGTAATGAGACATGATTGATTTTCTACTGTTATGTCATACCGGTAAGTCAGCCGGGGCTTGACCGGTTAAAATATTCTCAATGGTGCCGATTCCCTTTTTCACAAACTAGACTAAATTTAGAGAATTGACATCTCTTACTAACATACAGCGAAATGAAAAGGACGGTGACATTCCGTTACAATAAAGAACTGTTAGCGATGTCAAATTAGTTTTGCCTTGAACTTTTCCGTATTTTTAATCCTAGTAGTCTAGTTTGTGAACAAGGGAATCGGCACCATTATCTACTTTTTTTTAATCGAAAATGTTGCGTTTTTCTGTTGTCCAGAATTTAACTTGAATTATTCAAACGAAGAATACTAAATTAATGGCATAAGTCTTTGGGTCCCCCTGTACATGGTACAAGTACATGCAAAACAAATTGCGAGATAAAACAAGTCTGCTTATATCGTATTCAAACTGTAGTAAAAACTTATTTCATATATTATTGTAAAAGTTTATGCGTTGAGTTACTATGAATGCGGTCGTCGAATGGTCGGCTGGCGGGATATTTTGTGGCTCTCGACTTTAAACTAACATATGACTGATGTTATGAAGATTTTCAATGTGAAATTTAGCACCGTTCGTAGTCGTGATGGTCCAGTGGTTAAGGCGTCCGCCTCTCATGCTTAAGGTTGTGGATTCAAATCCGGGCAAGAACCAGTGTGACTTTCAATTCCTATGTACTTTGTCTTTATCTTGGACATCACTGGCATCGGTGACGGAAAACATCGTGATGAAACCTGTAGGCTTACTCTTGAACAAAATCGAGAATGAGATTGGAATCGACATTACATGTACATCCGATCCAGTTTCAATTCCAATAAATATAAGAAGACATTTATTTATAAAATTAACGAGTTATTTAATATTTTAAAATTTGGTAATTTACGTTTTCATTTGTATGGCAACCTCATGTCAATCGCTGTAGTCAAACATGCAGTCGATTCCAATCTCATTCTCGATTTTGTTCAAGAGTAAGCCTACTGGACTTTCTGTTCCACTCAAGCCATGTCAGAGGCTCTTGAAGATTAAAGCCTGAACTAGCATCGTTTTCGTTCCTCAGACGATTTAAGAAACGCAAGGTACCGCTGACTTTCTGACAAAGACAGAAAACCTGACTTTGCCAGCTAAGAGCAGTAAGTTAAGCTACGCTTGCCAGAGTTGCTCCGTGGATGAGTGACCATCTTTACACACCGACCCTCCTCCGTGCCTCGGAAAGCACGGTAACTTATCTGTTTTGTTGACTGTACCTATTAAAAAGTCCTTATAGTATTTATTCTATTAATCTGTATATTTCGTTCATCTTTATCGCGATTTCTTCGATAATCGATATTATGCTAATAACCTGTTTAAGATAATGACTTAGGACAACATGTACCTAAATAATGATGATTAGTGTCAGTGATTGTGTTATCTTTATGGATTATGCATAATTATATTAATTAATTTAGTATCAGATAAATCTTAATCCTATGCAATAATTGAAACAAACGCGATAGTGTCAGTTAAATTAGCATAAGAAGGTACAGTTACAAGTATTATTATGTTACAACTAGCTTAGACCCGCGACTTTGTCCGCTTCAAAGTTAAAACAATATCCCACCGGAAACGGTACATTTTCAGGGATAAAAGTAGTCCAAGTTTCTTCGCAATATTTTCCTTCACCGATGTCAGTAATGTTCGAGATAATCTTAGAAAGTACAATAAGCGGTCACAAGTGCAGAAGCATGCTAAGGTCTGGTACTACGTTTGTGTGAATAAGTGAGTATGTATTAACATGGTTCCTACGAACACCTTAGAATTCGCAGTCGGAGTCGAAAGGTTGTAAGTTAAAAGAGAGAGAGAGAGCTTTGTGAGATTGCTATTCCACTTGTGACCGCTACTGTACCTATGAATTGAAAAAGTCACATTGGTACTTACCTGCTTTCGAACCCACAACCTCACGCACGAGAGGTAGGAGCCTTAACCACTGGGCCATCACGAAAATGTTATTTTATTTTTATTTTTATTTTATTTATTTGGAACAACAAACAGATATACAATATATGTGATATAAGGAGTAACATTCACATACGTAATTTACTTAAATATAGAGTACAAGTAGGTAGTAACAAAATTATACAATTGTATATCCAACCACGTTATCCACAAAATACAAATTAACAAAACAAAAAATGAAATAATCAATTTTACAAAGTTTTACAGTTATGAAATATTTTACTTCACAACTCTAAATTAGGATTGGACATAATTTAAACCTTAACAACTATGTCATTCAAAACTTAGACAATTAAAGCCACGGTTTAGTACTCAACGCTAAACATTACAAAGCTCTAACTTACAGCTTTAGTTTAATTTACGCGCAAGTAATCAACAGAGCCCAGACTGGTTCTAAATTCTAACATAACATTCAACGATTCATAATTTATTCGCAAACTCATCAGTGTTACATCCACAATGGTTGGCGTACATTGCGGGCTGTGCGAACAATGGCTCGCGATATTAGCGCACTAAACGGGCAAGTTAGTGAAATCGCTCGGATACGTTTGTGCAGTCAGCTTTAAGGTAGAGGGCAGGATGAGCAATTTGATGTGTACCTGACTTTGGGTAGAGGAAAATCTCGTTCGTGATAATTATGTGTTATATAAAATGGACGCGATAAAATGTTAGTCTTGTGTACCATATAAGCAGTAGTAGTCAATCTACAGATGATTGAAACATTTCTTTTTATTTAAGACTTAGTACATTGAATTATTTAAGAGCGTTTACGTCGTAAAGTCCTTATTTTTTTAAATGAATGAACGGATTTTTATGATGCTTCTTTCAAGCAAGCAGGATAAAAAAAAAGTAGCCCATTTCGTTTCTTAGAGTTCAAACTTACCTCGGCCCAAATTCCATCAAAATGGGTTCAGTAGTTAATCAAGGCTTGAAAGCGTAACAGACAGACAGAATTACTTTCGCATTTAATATAATTATAGTATGGATGATCACCAGGCATTGCCCCCTTTTTGTATACATGTCTTTGCGCTATAAGCTCAATATCTATTGACCGATTAATTTACCGACGTGACGTAAAAATAAACATCATTGCTTACAATTACCATAAAAAATACTAGAAAATTAATTTAAAACCATAAAAATATTTCATAAAATAGCATGGTTCCTAAAAGCTCATATAAATTCAACAACACTATGACGAATGAATAGCAAAGTAACGTACATTATATTCAATTTTTTCGAATAGACTCCCGACTCCCGAGTTCCACCGACGAGAATGTGCCACTCCACGCCTCATGATCGTGTGCTCTCAAAAGTACGTACGTAAGTACTGCTTTCGTTAGGTTCACGCCTGCAAGCGGAGCAGTCCTCAGTAAACTTGAATTTATGTTTGCAGTATCAAAATAAACTTGTTTTATTTTTCACTAGCTCTTGCCGGCGATATCGCTTGTAAGAATGTGGTTTATTGTGGAGTAATGAAACGTAGGCTATGTAACTATTCAGATCTACGCTACCTGTTTGTCAAATTTCGTCACGATCGGTGCAGTGGTTTTGCCGTGATGAGGTAACAAACATACAAAAAGACAAAGTTACTAATTCATGACTATTTGTCTGCTTGTTTGTTAGTGGGAAGTAGTTATTATCGCCTATAGACAACTGTAATACTCTAATAGATTTGCCAATAGGATGCCAATCTTATTAGAAGCAGAACATAGTAATACCAGAAAAAGATGACATGTGGCGACATCTATCGCAGAGAATACGAACTACAACTGACAATTCCTATATCGCTATATTGTGGAGCTCGTGGCTAAGTAATAACAGCCGCATGGATCGATCCGTCAGGTTAAGCTACGCTTGCCGGGGTTGGTCCGTGGATGGGTGACCATCGTGCCTCGGAAAGTACGTTAAGCCGTCGGTCCCGGCTGTCATATGTGGATCTTTGACAGTCGTTACGGGTCGTCAAAAGCCCGAAAATCTGACAACTAGTCTCACCAAGGGGTATCATATTACCCAGTTACTGGGTTGTGGAGGTCGGATAGGCATTCGCTCCATGTAAAATACTGGTATTCAGCTGCATCCGGTTAGACTGGAAGCTGACCCCAACATAGTTGGGAAAAGGCTAGGCAGATGATGAACTGACAATTCCAATATTGCTTAATCAAATTTCGCCGCGACATCAGCATAATACAAAATTCCGACAACAACCTCCGGGCAGTAGCCCACCAGACATAACACGCGCCTGGCCGGAGGATCCTCCCTTTTCAAAGGAGAGTGAGAAACTTTACACACCTTTTTTCATACCTCTAAATAGATATTGAACAGTCTACTTTTACCTTTTTTAGACATCCATAAAAGCTCTCCTATGTTGACCATTAGTTCCGAGTCACTACGAGCTCGCTACAGCCATGTGTCTATACGTTTAAACACTTAAGTTACTTGCAAAGCATCCACATTGAATGAATTTAGCATAACAGTGGCTTAACGCCACCACGTAATGGCGGAAGTACTCTAGTTTGCATCCAATTACGATGTATCTGACAAAAGCCGGAAGAGTGACAACCGTGTGAAAAGGATATAAAGCTAGAATAGTGCTATCCTTTTCCCTCTAGTTCGTTTATAATAGACTAACTTTTGCCTGCGACTTCGTCGCGTCGTAGAGTGGTCTGGGTACACAAAAACATGATAAAAATCCTATTTTTTAATCTAGATCAATTTCTATACGGTAATCAAAAAAGCAAAGACCTGTGGCGTTATCTATCATCATAAGAACGTTATTGTGGATTCCCTTCAGGAACAGTACTTTTTCGGAATGAAAGGTACCCTATGTCTGTTTCTGTACAACATATATGCAAAATTTTAGGATGATCGGTTCAGTAATTTAGGCGTGAAAGGCTAACAAGCAAACTTAGTTTTGCATTTATAATATTAGTTGGGATACGACAGTGAGGCATGATATTATTTTAAAAAATGATATAATCAGGTACTTACGGTACTAAAACATAAAACCGCTTTGATCATTTTTATCAATACCTAAATAGGCCTCTTTTTACCTGACGAAGGTCAAGGTTGAAAGAAGCCTGTTTATCCTTGAAAATAAGGTACTTACACACGTTCACTAGTATTTCATAGGTCAGAATCTCTAGAAAAAGCTTAATACATTGAACATCAAAGGTCCTTTAATCTTAGAGGTTTTTCTTTTTAAAGTAAAAGGGGAAAGGCTTTTGCTTAAGCCAATTCTGGTCTAGTCTTAATGTAAGGTAAGTAATGAACCCAGGATTGCGAGGAAGAAGATTTATTCCCTATTTCTGTAACCGTAATGTACCTGTTAGTGGGGCTCTTGAAATCAATTCACCGATTAAATCGTTCGTTTTGTACGGAGATGGTGTGAATAAGGAACATTGCTTGATGAATAGGGTGTATTCCCGATTTTGGAATTTAGGTTGTTTGTTGCTTTCACAATCTTGTTTTGTTTACCAGAAACCTGAAAAGGGGTCATTGTAGTCATCATTATGAATAACTTTTACTATTTGGGTTTACATGTTACCCTGAAATTGCTGAATTAAATCAGTTGATGTGTTATACGATTGGATCAGCAGTTTTATGCCGCGGTTTCCGATTTGGGCAGTTTTACAAGTTTATGTCCGCGACTTCTTCCGCGTTAATGTCGGTTATCGCGGACTTAAACGAAGTCAATTAGAAGTAGCCTATGTTCTTTGTTGGGGTTCAAGCTTTCTCTATACCAAATGTAATCAAAATCGGTTCTGTGGTTTAGTCGTGAATGCTTAACAGACAGACAGACAAAGTTACTTTCGAAGGTTGTGTGCTCTCATTTCCGTAATATCCTGCCTGGTCTTTCTCCACGGAGAACTTAACAATAAAATGGAGTATTCACTAACATTTATAGTCCCAATAAACTCAAAAACTAAGGCAGTTACACAACCTTTTCCAACAAAAGGGGCGCGAAACGATTTCACAATCCAATATCAGTGTCACCAAACGATTCATAGGTATTATATTGCGATTCCGCGCCGACACACTTTTCAATTTCATTCACTCACTCTCCCCCTCCGTATATTGACCTCTCAGTAATATGTGTGTTTTATTAATGGAGTTGTGTACTTAAGCGTGAGTGCTAAATCATTCGTTTGCGCTCTTCTGTGTTTTTTATTAGCGTGTGTACGTGAGATTGGATATGCGAGTGTTTGCCGCGAAAATATGGGATCGGGGCTTATCGGGAATGTTCGGATTATGGTGTGATACCGTTTTGGTTTTTAAGTTGATTTTGAAGTAGTATTTATGTAGTTAAGCTTATTTTGGACATCAGTGAAGACATACATACAACGTGGCGCTACCATGGTGACATTAATTTAAGACACGAATAGGGCTAGTGTCCATAAATCATATTCAATAGGAAAGGTTACAGAAATACGAAAATTGAAAAAAATTTTTTTTCGAACAAACTAAATAATAAAAAAGTAACTAAAATTGGGATCACTCTGTACAAAAATTCATTCATGAAATTAGAATACTATCATCTGGTTGAATTACGTTTACTCGAAGCGGCAACGTCTCGCTTTGCGCGCTGGCAACCACGCTTGCGCCTGGTACTTGAGATCGGTCCGATTGTAATTTGACGACATATTAATAACAAAGAAACCGAGCGTAGTTAATCACATATCACCTTCTCTTATTACTGTTTGTTATTATCACCATCATCACTAATGAAATTCACTTTTATTTAATAGTCTTTAAGTGTTTTAAATTTTCAAGGAGACCACCTTGTTGGCGGATACCTACAAAGGGCTAAAGGGCGCTTCATGTTCTCCCGCACTTTTGAAAATAAATTGTCCCTTACAGCCATTTCCCGCATTCTGACGAAGGCTAGTTTTGGGCTGATTTTGAAAATAATGTAGCACATTTTCATTTTATTGGATTGGGTCTTAATGTGTAGACGGTTGATATGGGCGTTGAGACCTAGGATCCACTGGCTGGTTTTCGCGGATGCGCTAAAGAGCTTCTACAATAGTAGGTGGAGCTGCCGTGTAGTTAGGATGAGTATTTGCCATCACGATCACAGGTTTACACAAGCACTAATAACACAAATAAAAACGTCCTTATTGCCAAAGATGTAAGTACCTATCGTAATAAGAAAGAAAACTAATGAAAACAAAGCAAAGCGTCTTTATCGCAGTACCATGATCTAACAATTATCCTAATTACACAAAAATAAATAAATAAAATAAGCAACCGTCTTTTTCGCGGAAACATTCACGAAAATAAATACGATTATTATGCGCACGAGTAATCACATCAATAAGTGTGTCAAGGGCATGGGTCCGACGAGCACTAAAAAATAAAAAGGATCCGCGGGTGCGGGGGAAGGGACGACGACACCCGACGCCTGCGTCTGCGTCGCCTACGATACTCGCCGACAAAGGGATCTCTCTTTCCTTCAATTAGCCTACTCTTTGCATTTGTTTCATCTTTTTAGTATTGCTTATTCGTTTTAATTTCATTGATACGATGCTAGTATCCGTGACCCCGGCAAATGACCGCTGGGCTAGAGTTCTTTAAATACAGGTTGCTCCAAGATGCTATTTTCTAAAATTTGAAATAACTCATTAATTAATAACGTTTTATGGTTTTTTCTTTTTTATATATAACAAAAATGCGTAACCCTATACGTGTGTTAAATTAATGTCACCATGGTAGCGCCACGTTGTATATCGTGTAGAATTATAATAAGTCAATGGGATCGCCATCCCTCTTGAGCAAGCGTTGTGATCAATGCTCGTGCCTTCTCTGTATGAGAAGAAGCCTTTGCCCTGCTATAGGACAGTTAAAGGCTGTTATTTCACCTTACTAGCATCTGCTCGCGGCTTTTTTCGCGTGTAAGTTAATGTAAATTATCCCGCGGGAACCGAACCTACATTTTTCCGGGAAAAAAAGTACCCTATGTGCCAGACCATAATCTATATCTGTGTCAAATTTTATCCAGATCCGTTCTAAATCTATATCTAGATCCGTTCAGCCGTTCTAGCGTGATTGAGTAAAAAACATCCATCTACACAAACTTTGGCATTCATAATAGTAGTAAGAAGATTGTTTTAAGGAACTCGAATTCCCTCGAAATATTTTATATTCAATAGCTGCTTATTTAATAAAAACATACGTTATCTGTTAAAAAAACAGGCCCCTATTTTAATAGCATTCGTTTCGATTGGGGTGTGTACACATTGAACACCTCTCTGGGACGCACTTCCATTGAAAGTGCTATTACAATATTTACTGATGTTTTGTTCCCTAAAAGTTTTCATATTTATATCGGGTGTACGTGTTTTAAGCCTGTTAATGCGACACGGATTGTAAATGTGTACCCTGCTTTATATTGTGTTCGGGTACGTATTGATTGCTTTGTTAGGTGCTTCAGCGATCGATGTGAAGAGTTTAATGGGGTGTCATAAAAAGAGAGTTTTAGTAGAGAAAAGGTAGCTCATTTGAAGTTCTGAACTCTTCTGAACTGAATGGGTAGGTGTATCCATTAGTACACCCACATTGCGCCAGTTATGTTTAAGTCCTGTTACGTTTAAGTAATAGGAGGCGAGCCCACTGCCATGAACCGGGCACAAATCTCCGAGGCTGCTACTGAGAAATTCCTGATGGAAAAATCCAGTAACACTTTGCCCGACTCATTCTGAAATTCACTTGAAAATTAACACTGACATTTTCAACTCTCTATCTATTACGGTTCATGAGATTACAATACAGCCTGACAGACAGAAGGACAGCTGAGGCTTAGTAATAAGCCCTTTGGTACGGGACGCTAAGAAAGTAGCGCGAAAATCTTAAGCTCGCGTCAGTCCGTCCACATCTTTCACGCGGACTTCCACATAAACAATACAAAACAACATTAATCTAGAAGTTCAGCAAGGAGCGAGTGTTCATCACGGACTCGTTGAAACATTGTTTTTATCGTTCTCATTGCCACTGTTAGATGTTTGTTTCTTTGGACTCTTCGGCTGCTCCGAAACACCTCGATGTAAATTGTACCCTAAAAGTTTACGTAGTTAGGTTGTTTATTAAATTACCGGTGAATCCGAATGGCACTCCTGTTTCAGGTGGGTGTGGAACGAGGATATGTGTCTGCTTTGTATTGATGTTTTGTTTTTGGGACCTTAGCTTAAAGCAGTGTTTCTTAACCTTTTAGTTTTGATGACTTGATGGAAATGGTCACATATGAGACGTCTCGGACCTCTTCTGAGGCTTTCAGGGATCACCAGTAGTCCACAGACCACTGCTTAATTACCACCGATATAAAGGCTTGCTGCAGCTGATGCAATAACTGTATTAGCATGATGAGAACAAATTCCACGCGAAAAGGGCTTAAGTCCCAATTACATTCATCTTTGCACTTGTTTTCAAAGAACTTGCATTATTTTCTGCTTATTTATCGCTACAAGGATAGAATAAAAATTTAAAAGAAATTTGTCGATAAAGATTAGGAGCTTCATCTAAGCGTACTTGGTTTATTTACTAACAGACGAGGATTTTTGTATTGTTCTTCATTTTGCTGTCACTATATATTCTGCACGTGTAATATCGAGGTTCATAGTGTTAAAAAAGGACCACCTTTTAGCACTATATTAGCACGAATTGATGACGAAAAGAGATCCAATAGCCGTTAACATGTTCGTTTTGTTGTGAACATGTCCATCGCGTGTAATTGGGGGACTGGAGGGTCCTTATAAATTCTACCGCCACATTCTACCATTTTACTTTTCCCCGAGTCCGTATGTAATTTCGGTCTTGCCGACGCCATTTTCGTTTCCCCTCGTATTTGAATTTCAATTGACTTACACATTACTGTTTACATTGGGTACTATAAATATCATTTTATCGTTCTCGGGCTCCTGACAAGCTAAAGGTTCTGTAATAGTTTTGGTAGATTGTTCGTTCGGTTTTACTCTCGAATTTAGAACCTTTTTAAGCAGGTTTTGTGCAGAGAATTGTATAGAATAGACTGGCAGAAGTTGTAGTTACCTACTACTCATCAAAATTTTTTGTCAACCTTTTTGTCTCCCCATTTCCGTCCACTTCTCTCGATTTAGAGAGGTACTACATCAAGAGAAGTCTTTGCCAATTCCTGAGGAAACCACCTTCTTCTCGGTCTGCCAGGACCCCATTCAACAGTGTCAGGGCTTAGTCTTGTGATATACGGGCTCAAGGCTTTGCCGGAACATATAGCCGGCTCAGTGACATTAATAAACTAACTTTTCTAAGTTTTAAAATTATCAGAAGTCGAAACTAACAATTATTGGATAATTTGTCTCAGTTTAAGGGTGAGAGATATCAACAAAAATCTCAACAGGAAATGTCTGGATTTTTGGAATTCTTTAAGTTCTTTGTGTGCAAATTCTAAATACAAAATGAGTTATAAGTCTTATTCATATAACAACTTGTGAAACTATGACAACCACCCAATAGTTCCCGACTTTTTAATCCCAACGTAGAGTGGTTCTTCAGTGGTCGAGTTTCACGTTCAGTGTACAACGTCCTTTGAGCGTTCACGTTTTTGCAAAATGCAATAATACTTGGCCACCGACTCTTTGTCTGACGACGAACCACAATAACTGCTTTTTGCCCCTATTTGTCAAATGCGAGGGTAGTTTTTACGCGTTAAGAATATTTGTTTATTGTTTCAAGCGCTTTGATTGGTGACTTCTGTTTGTTTTTGTTTGTTAGCAAGAGTTTTGTTTTATAGGAGTTTGTTTGTATTTTGTCTTCATTTTATCATGTCCTGTGTAACGAGGAGGATGCAGTCGTGCAGCTGCTGCTAAATTGCCTTTCAAGACAATGCATTCCGGATATTGCAGAATCTTTCCATCGTTGAAGAGGTCCTATAAAGATTGTCCAGAACCCATAGGTACTTTATTTCCATCACATGACAGGTTATGCTCGCGACTTCGTCAATGTCGGTTATCCAAAGATTTTATTTTTTTGCCTGTCATCTGATTTCTTTTTCTAAAATAAAAGTAGCTATGTTATTCCTTATAACATCGGCTATCTGCTAGTGATAGACCTGTCAAAGCGGATAAAGCAAAAACAAAAAAAATGGTTGTTGGTACGAATACTGTCTAAAACCTCATATACATTAATTAAATCGCTGGTATTTTGACATTATAAACATTATTTATTACTATAGATATCTACACGTTTCTCCCAGTCTCCCATGTTCACGTTAGGGTTCATCTAATCACGGTACACGACATCTGGTCTGCTATCGATCATCCGGTCTTGCAATTTTCCGGCCGCGCGCCCAAATCCGGGCATTGGATCATCCTCGGCCGATAATGCGTCACGACTCACGATTCGCCCCTTATTCAATTTTTATCACACATAGGAGAGAAGTGAAAAGTGGCGGCGCTGATTTATTTAAGTTCGACTTTCGAAGCCGGGTTTAGAGCGCGATTGGTATTGAAAAGCGTCCTGCACCTGGCGTGGATTCGACTGCATTATTCCAGATGCAAATGCTCTTTATGTCATGATCGAATAAAAGAAGGAACTAGTTAGAATACCACGAGCATTCTCTAAATCTGACTGTTTGTAACGTCAAAATAACAACATTCTAATAAATGTTTACCAATACTAAAATACTCTTAAATGCTAAAACGCTGCCTATTTATACAAACATTCTTTTTTTGGGATTTGTCTGCCTGTCTGTTTGCTCCAGAAAATCTCCGACACGGTTATACCGATTTTGACGGACTCGCACTAAGGCATATAGCTGATGTTATAAGCAGTAACTTAGGCTACTTTAATGTTAGAAAAATGATTAGGATTCCGCAAAGTAAACTTATGCCTGTGAAGCCACCTCGTCTCCGTTCACGATTACCAACACTAACGTGGACAAAGTTGCCTGCGGATTAGCGATTTCAGACTTTTATTTATATGAAGTTCAGATTTCCTCACGATGCTTTGCTTCACCGTCATCAGTCATGTCTAAGAAAAACTAATAAAGTACATATTATGGATTGAAAACGCTTCATTAGTACTTGCCTAGTATCTAATCCACAACCTTATGCATGATAAGCAGACACATCTTAGAGAGGCAAGCCTTACCTCTGTTATCTTCAAAATCAAACCCCTAAAATCAACATCAACCATAACAAGCTAAACCAACCATCCTCAATCTATTCCTTAATCGCTAAACAGTCAACAATCATTGTATTTACATAGATAGGCAGGCAATCAGGTGATAAACATTAGTCGATGCGCTCTGGACATTAGCATAATGTACAATACTGACCTATTACAGAACATTGTATGTACATTTGATGCTAATTGGACAGTTAATGTCGCGCGATTGATATTGTCATCATGGAGTCTTATTTGGATGGATTTAGAGCTTTGATTGAATGTAGGAGCTAACTTGGATGTTTTTTGTAATATGGCGAGTAACATGCTTCACACATGTACATCTGGACTGAGGACCTATTTTTTATCGTTGCGAAAATAATTGAGACTTAAAGAATTTGTTAAAGCAAACAGACATGAAGAATTACGAAAAAGAAAAACAAAAGAAGGTAGCACTTCGCTGTAGTTTTTGCTTATCCCTCAATGGAAAAGGCATGAGTTTATACACGTAGTAAACTCCTAAACAAAATCCGACACACAGAATAAAAAAAAAAACACAGTTTCTCCAAAAATCACTTCAGAAACCGAATGACCTCTCAAATATTTAACCAGCATTCTTTACTCGGCAACTGTTTTAACATTTTTTTACACCAAAACACGTGTAGCAAGGAGGGACCGTAATAAGTTGTGTCGTCTACTTCGCAAGGGTGACGTTTAAACTTTAGCTGTGATGTTTACTGCCCCACCCAGCCGGGGCCACTTAAAACGCTACATAAAATTTGCTGAACCAACTCTCTCTAGATGTGGCCAGGTACTGTTTGCTTAGTTGATGAAATGCCAATGAAGGTTTGTTGAGTCATGGAGTTAATTACGTTACTGTTGGTGGTTGAGTTTGATGTAGTGGTGGTGTATGCTGGAATTGAAGTCTGAAGTTTGGGGCGGTGAGATGGGATTGGTGGATATGAAGCCAAGGTCACTGTACATTTTAAGCGGGGAAATCTGTGATGTGCTTGCTAATAGAGACAGATCTTAATTCTGGTTTTCTGGTACTGACTTTTGATCTATATGATATTATCCTGAAACGGAGCTTCATAGGGTCTTCATACAAAAATTGAGTAAAAAACTTCAAAGTATCTTATTAATATTGTAAAGTTTGGATGGATGTTTGTAACTCATTCACGCCAGAACGGCTAAAAGGATCTGGATGAAATTTTGCACAAAGATAGATTATAGTCTGGAATACAACATAGATACTTTTTATCTTTAAAAAGTGTACGGCTCCCGTGGGATAATATATCAACTTTGTCGCTGACGAAGTCGCGGGTAGTAACCTATACGTTTTATCAGCTAAAAAATGTTCAGTTTAGATCATAAACGTGGCACAAGATTTTGTTACAAAAATTTCGAAACAAAGTAGACAAAACAAGCTCTTCCAGACCATCCCACCTCCTAACATAAAACCTTAAGCAGATAATTCAAGCTAGTTGCGTTTGAGTCGCCACCTGGGAGCTCCCTAATTGCCTCAACACATCCTGCGACGACCTAAGGTGGCTTATACACGTCCTGTTTTACTACACATAAAATTAAGGACACTAATCACAGAAGATTCCATTGGGTGATTCCACACAGAAACGGAAATTAGGTCACATCTCTTACTTGGAGAATTTAGCGACACTTATTTCGAAACCTCAATTTAGTGTTTATAGAATTGCCCTCGAAGAACGGCTGACTAAGAGTAGTAAAAAGATTTTATTTTACGTTTACTCTTAATGGTTATGGAGGAATTGTCTTGATTAAAATGAATAAAGACTAAAGGAATCAGAATGTCTATTAAGTTTATTTTTAATTTTAAAGCTTATTTTCTTTTTTCGCTTTTCTTATTATGCGCAATACAGGTTTTTATTCGATGGGTAACGTTCGCGTGTGATTTTAAATTCCTTCATGAATATTTTCTTTAATTTTTGTCGCTGGGCTGGCGGTGAATTATTGCGAAATTCGTTATTATTAGGAAATGAGAAACGCCCCTGAATATTTTTCAAGAATTTGATTTAGATTCCACTGTGGCGTCAGAGTTCACAGAGAGGAGGAACTCGTGGCTAAGTAATAACAGCCGCATGGGTCGATCCATCTGGTTAAGCTACGCTTGCCGGGGTTGGTCCGCGGATGGGTGACCAACACTACACTTTACAAACTTAACACACCAATACGAGGACGTGCCTCGGAAAGCACGTTAAACCGATGGTCCCGGCTGTCATACGTGGATCTTTGGCAGTCGTTACAGTTCGTCAAAGCCCGAAAGTCTGACAACCAGTCTTTCAAAGGGGTATCGTATTACCTATTTTCTGGGTTGTGGAGATCAGATAGGCAGCTGCTCCATGTAAAGACTAAGCAGATTGATTGTGGCGTCAGGGTTGACGTTCTTGCAGTGTTATTCAAAAACCTTTCTGGGCGAAATGAGCTCGAGCCCTCTAGATGAGCAACATACTTACATCTAGATGATTGACAGCTCACCTTAATCTCGCTTCAAATTATTATTAAACAAAATTAATCGAGTGAGATATTAACAGAATAGACCCGCTGTACCCATGTCAGAAATTATCCGATCCTTCAGTACCTATGTCTATTTTGTCCAGATATAATATGACGAACACTAGCAGCTGTACCTCATTGGTTAGTTTTTAGGATTCCGTACTCGAAGGGTGTTAACGGAAATTAATTGAAATTTTGACAGAATGCGTATTTTTTATTGCCAATCTAGAATCAAATATTAAAAATAAGTAAATATAAAAAAAATAAGTTTGGGGTCCCCATACAAGAGACCTGTTTTTGTTGTATGTTGTGTGACTATTGTTTTTTATTAGCTCATAATTTGCCGTAATTACAATACAATATTTACACACTTGCTAAAAAGATAACCTATTTTTCTATCTTCTTCTTCTAAACTTCTTCTTCTTCTAACTATCTTGCTCAGCTCAAAACTCGGGAACGGCTCGACCGATTTGACTAATTCTTTTATATTTATTGTTTTATCTGATAAGGTTTTTGTGAAAATCCGCCAGAAAAGTAGACAATTAACTCACGTGCAAAGCCGGGGCGGTTAGCTAGTAAGAAATAAAATAAAAAAAAAACACTAAAACAAAATGGCATCGAAAACATTATATACTGAAAATGTGGCGAAAAAACTGCCAGCGTTGAAAACTGTTAGTTTATTTAAAAAAAAGAATACGTCAGCCATCATTTTACGTCATAAAGTTGAGACTAGTACACAAGCTTTGATCCTCAAGAATTCAAGATAAGAATAAACACATTCCGTCAGTGTGCACAACTTTATACAAACTTTCTCTTTTTGCTAAAAGATTGGATTGCTTCCTTTTGTCCTTTTTTATATTCTTCGAGCTGTTTTATTTTCCTTACTGCGTTTTTACTTCTTTAGACTACGTTACAGTTTTCTGAATGAAAAATAATTTCCTGTTCAAAGGGGCCACCACACCGTGTCATACCATGACCGTGCTAGGAACGTGAAAAGTCACATGCCATGCACGGGCTATCCACATAGTGGGCATCGTAGACCGTGTTTTTTATCGTGCCTGATACGTATAGGTCATGTAGAATCGCATAGACCTAAGTTTCGGAACAAGCAACTAGCTCCAACCTGACTAACTGACCGACTCCTTGACAATTTAAAACATCAAACATAATTCACGCCTGTAATCCTCGAAGGGTTACGCAGAGGTGTACTTATTCGTACACGTTCATTTCGCCAGTTATGTTCAAGTCCCATGTAACGGGTAACCCTATTGGCATCAACCGGGCACAAATCAAGGCTCCGAAGCTGCTACTGAGAAATTCCTGATGGAAAAACCCAAGACCTCATGCTCAGCAGTCGCGCTTTGCGACCACTAGATCAATGTGGCAGTCAATTTAAAAGCGCCTGACTCTTCGTCTTTATCGTGTGGGTAGTAAGGTCTTACGACCCCACACACCCTAGTGTCAGAGTTTCTAAAACTCCTCAAGGGCCTCAAGCGCCTGTAAATAGTTTAATTGAGAAAAAAAAACCCTTTACTTTAACTCGATTATTTTTGTTACTGTAACACTATCTATGTATCAAAGGCGTTAAGAAATTCAATTTGGACAATATACATTCAGTGTTTTCACTATAAAGGATCGGGGTTTAATTTAAACAAAAGCCGTAAACTGGGTGGCTTAACGAGTAGTCGCGAGTGTTTAGAGGGCCCTAGGCGCGAACTTGCCTCTCTTTATGTATCTAATCTATACAAGACAATGACTTCGCAAATAAGAACCCCTTTTGTGGGGTTTGATTTTTATTACGGAACGTTAATTTTCTATTTAAATACATTGTTTTAACCTTATTTCAAAAAGGAAGAAAAACTGATTATTCACTTGATAGTGATGCTTAAAACATAAAAATTGTTATTTATAACAGCTCATAAAAAACAAGTTGGTATTAAATAATATAAAAATAAAGGTAAGTAAATAATGATAAATCAATTTAAAAATAAATAAGTATAGATAAGTATGTATCGTATGGACTGATATTTAACTTTTCAATGAATTTGTCTAGGGTAACATTTTAGTGTTTTAGCGATTCTAGGCTTATTTTTTTTTGTAGGTTATTAAAAAAACAGCTTTTCTATATAATAGTGCAACACCGAAACAGCGTGGAAAAGGCTAAAGGAGTATGTAAGTATCGTAGCAGGTGGCGTTTTGTGGTTTCTGCCTACATCCATGGGGAAAAGGCGTGAGTTTATGTATGTAGGTATGTAATGCAAAACCCCGATGGATCGACCATTTCTAGTCAAATACCTATTTGAAACACAAACTTTACTCTAAGGAACTCAATTAGACTTCTGTCTAATTTTAAATGTTGTATATTTATTAGTTTACTCAGTATTTTTTTTCTATTCAAGGTCGAAGGTCATAAATAATGTTAACAATGTCTTTTTAAATATTGTACCGTTAAAGCCTTTATTTTAGTACACCAGTGTCATTATATCTTACACTAGCTTTTGCCCGCGACTTCGTCCACGCGATTTTTTTTTCGAATTCGTAATTGTTTTGAAAATAATATTTTGCCTATGTTACTCGCTGATAACGTAGACGCTGGTAACGTTCTGTAGGTGAAACAATGTTTAAAATTGATTGAGGAGTTTTTTTATGACTAACCAAAATACAAATCTATTCTCTTTATAATATTAGTTTAGATTATTTCCTTTATTCAATTGATTCTTGCGTTCACCAGAAACTACACCGCCATTCAAACTCGCATATGAAAGGCCGTCTCCAAACGCAATCTCACTTAGGGCTTACACAAGCGACAGACTTTTTGTGCCTTCAAGTCTGTGATGACCAAACGACCTACTTGAACGTCATGAGCTCACAACGCAGACACACGGTACGCAACGCAGTTTACTTAATCTTGTAATAACATATAAATAATTGAAGTTTAACTCTGCTTACGAATGTGGTCTATTTATTGGCAAATATTTTTGTGGAATTTGTACCTAGTAGGTACTTTTGAATACTGAATACTTCTTTAACCACAGAAATGTGAATCAGTCACATCACAGGGTTAATGTATGAATGTATGTATGTGAGTTTCTTTATTCCACCATAACTTTTAAACGCGTAAACCGATTTAGATGTATGGGGTATCGTTACAATCCTTGCATCGTTCCGAGTAACATAGGCTAAAAAAATAAAAAGAAACCGGTGTGGTCACTTTAAAACGTAAATGAATACCAGCCTCAATTTTTTTGTAAATGAATCTTGTCGTGTCCATGTTTATCCTCTAGAATGTGACAAGTAGATTTAAAAAATATACGACACTGTAAATAAAAAACGTCGTAAAAAAATCAGACGAGTAAATAAAGTACAAATATATTATATACAATTTTTGCAGTCGTGTTTTTTGTCCTTTTTTTTTGGGGCAGTCGTGTAAAAAATGCAAACTTTCACCATAGGTTGTTACAGAGACCCACACATAGCGCGTCGCGCCCTGGATCGCAGAAAAAGTCTGTCGTCTGTACAAGCCCTTACGCGTAGGCATTTTATTCCTCTATTATTTTCTCCACGAGATTTATAAGTCGATCGTGCGAACTTGTGCGGACGGGAACGAACGAAAACTTTCATAATAACTGCGGATAAGTGTGAGGGTGGCTCGCAGCACGTACCCACATAGATTGACGCCCCGGTCCGTCTAGTTTCGATCACGTTCCAAGAGATTTGCTTGGATTTCGTATAGAATCGATATGGGATCTAAATGATCGCTTTGTTATTATACGTAGAAGAGATTGTAGCATATATCAAATGTTTGAAATTATATAAGATTTCGGATACGGCGGCCAATCTCAATGGATACTAGCCAAGTACGTAGGAGATATTATAATGACAAACGCAAGCTTGACTGTGATATTTGGTGCAGCCTTGAGATGCACACCGCACTATTTTTTTAATGGCAACCCTGTATTTAATGTTACTTGTTATCTATTGATTGTTGTGTGTTGTGCTATGTCTTATGTGTGCCCGAAATAAATGGTTTATCTAGCTATCTATTTAGTGCACAAGTGTGTGCGCAAATACAGGTGCACTCCCTCTTCTCTAACTCCCATAGTCCGATGACACGGCAATCCGATACAACCGGGGAGAGATCAGGCGCAGGACCAACGGTTCTACGTGCTTTTCGAGGCACGGGGTCTCAACACCAGCTTCCAAACTCCAGGCTACTACGGTGAAACTTCTAATTCCCAATGATACCTACTTTTCGCTTGACTATGGAATCAATACCAGGTCCTCACGCTCAAAAGTCACGCTTAGGACCATGAGACCAATGGCACAGTTACAATGATAGTATATACAAACTGAGTGAATGTTTTAGTTGGAAACTTTTTTTGAATAGGCTATTTTACGCGCCATTACCGAGGAAAGGTCTCCGTTTTTTTTTTTGCGTATCTCGGGCCGTTAGGTCGCCATGTTGGAGATGTTATCGTCAGTTGGACACCTGATGGTTATCATGGCTTTGTATTGCAAATGGTGTTGTGTTCAATGTCAGTTGGGTGCATTATTTCGGGGAAAAAATCTGTTGCTTGTAAATGATATTTTTGTTGTTTTATTTTCCATGTGATATTTTTTGTATTAACGAGTCACATCAGAGAAGCCAAGGGAATAATATTTACAATAGATATTGTATATATTATTCCCTTTCTATCTAGTTTATGGACACTATCTAATACTTATTATGAAGCTGAAAACATCTTTTTTTTTGTTTAAACGCGCTAATCTACAGAATTACTGATCCAATTTTGAAAAACTTTCGCTTCAGCAATAGAAAAGAACGTTGTCCGTAAGTACTAAAAGTCTTATTTTATTATCAAATAGACAAAGTCGCAGTTAAAAGCTAGTATATATCTCCTCATTCAGCATCTCATAAGAAGCCCCATCTTGCGTAAAGCCAGTAAACACCTAATTAACAGTAATTACCCATTAATCAAGACCTTAAAAACCGCGTACATCAGCTCTATCCACAATAAACAAATATTAGCTGCTCGCAACCGTTGTAGGCCACTATTCATCAGCTGCGGGTAACGGAGTAATTTCACACCAGTGTCACGTCTTCGCTCCACTAGTTATCGTTCAGCCGGCGTATTCTGTAAAAAATCTCTCACGTCGAATTTAGGTGAAATGAGCTCGAGATAAGCTGTCTATCCTTAGCATCAGGTAGGATGACAGGTCACCTCAAGTTCACTTCACCAGAGTGAGAATTTTTTACAGAATAGTACTGCAGATTTGTATAGAGCTAGTTGACATGCCCACTACTTGCACCCTAAAGGCGTTTAATGGTTTTGTGGATAATTTCTATCAACTTCTAAATAGTTGAAGTTGGAGCAGAGTTTAGTGAAATTGGAATGGTTGATTCTCTTTTGTTTAAACGAATGAACAGTAATTTAAATGTGTTTATCTAAAATGTCGAAGAAAGATACTTAGTTATAATATTACTACATATTATAGTACCTACTTACATAGATATTAGAACTATTCTCTTTCAACCATATGTTTCGGAGGTCGCAAGATCACCATTTACAGCATCCATTATTTATCACAGATGTTTAATATCAACCATCTCACAATAGAAGAAATACAAGGATTATTCTCATGAATTTCTACATAAATGTAACAAATAACAATAGTTTCTTATTCGCGTGACTGCAATAATGGAAAACATAAATCTAAAGAGACAAATTGGTGTCCGGACAGCGACTGTGGCCTGAAGACGCGGACGCCTCTGTCTGCTTTCATGCCTCTTGACAACGCTTTAGTTGCGTACGAAAACATATCTATCTGCGTCCAGCATCACCTTTACACCAACGGTACAAAGTCCAATTTAGCTCCCCAAAACGGCACTAAAATATTTGACTCTTAACGCCGTACCAACATACTCATTGCAGACTCAAGCATCCTTATGTCGTTGTAACAAAGTAGTGTTTGGTCTACATCAAAGTTTCGACGTTTGGTGCGGTTCTGACTGCGTGTAGTCCGAGTTAATTCCGAACCGGTCACGTCTCGTTGCCAGCGTCGGACCAACGAGACAGACTGACATAGAAAATGTCGCTCCTATGTTGCACGTATAAGTTTTTGCTTCTATTTACTTGTTACGTGAAATAGTTGCAATAGTGTTTGAATTTTATAACGGTTCTAAAGATCAGGTTGAATTTGTGATGCTGTTGATAACTCTGTTGGTTCTAGTAATCTGATGGAGTTAGATTCAGACTGACAATTCATAACTGAGTAAGCGGTGAGTCGGGGCGATGGCTTGTTGATTCACATTTATGTTGACTATTGTTATTATCACATTGTCGTTGCAATGTCTACAGAGCACGACTGAGTTAGGAAATTCGATTGTTTGACAACTTAAATTCGACTTTATACTTGTACACTTAGAACTTGTTTAGTTTAGTCTACCGGGAATCGAGAAGCAAGCATCATATATTTCGTATAACTTAGTTTTGCGAAATATATCCATGTTTTTAAGTTTGCAATTTCACTCACACGTCTCTATTTCGGGTTTGTGTTAGTAGTTAAAACTCAAAACGATGCTTTTGTTCATGAGCTCAAGATTTACAATAAAACTTCGATTCTTCCATTTCTTCCGACTGCCTCGTTGGTCTAGTGGTGGCAAGCGGGACTGCTGTGCATGAGGTCTTGGGTTCGATTCCCAGGTCGGGCAAAGTGTTATTGGGTTTTTCCATCAGGAATTTCTCAGTAGCAGCCTCGGAGTCTTGATTTGTGCCCGGTTGATGGCAATAGGCTCGCCACCTATTACATGGGACTAAAAACTTAACTGGCGAAATGTGGGTGTACGAATGGGTACACCTCTGCCTTACCCCTTGGGGATTACAGGCGTGAAGTTATGTATGTTAGTAGTTAAAACTCAAAACGATGCTTCTGTTCATGAGCTCAACATTTACAATTAAAACTTCGATTATTCAATTTGTTACATTTACGCACGACACGGCACGGTTGGCGCAGTTACTGGGCGATCTGCTACTGCGCTGCGTGTCGCGGTTTAGAACAAATATTTTGTATGACGTACAGATACTTGTTCCGAGTTCAGCTGTTTGGGTATAAGAGGTAATAAATGTTTGTAAACGCACCCAAGATGCAGAAGCAATCCTTAGTGTGGTCAACGTTATTTGCATACAAACATATAATACATATCTACATAAACTCACGCCTTTTTCCCTTGGGGGTAGGCAGAAACTACAGAACGCCACCTGCTACGATCCTTACATACTCCTTTCGCCTCATCTACATTCATACATCTCGTCATACAAGCACGCCGGTTATAAGTATTCCGCACCTGACCTTTCTGAAGGACCTCACCAATAAGGTTAGTGTTATTTAAATAAAAGAAATATTTGTTGGTAAAACAAAGTTACTAAAGTAAAACTGAACGAAACAAACTGCGCAGATGCAGCCCATCAGTTAAACACCTGTCCTGTAGTATGAAAAACGCTTCGTTCGTGTACCACCCTAGGTAACGAACAGTTTACCGGACTAAGTTGATTCCTCGTTGTTGTGTGCCCGGTGCTCGAGTAGATGCGGTGCGTTCGAAGAGTATTAGAGCAGTTGTGCCTTTTATAGGTTTGATTTTTGACGTTGACATAACATCCATAACATAACATCACGCCTGTAATCCCCGAAGGGTTAGGCAGAGGTGTACATTAGTACACCCACATTTCGCCAGTTATGTTTTTAGTCCCATGTAATAGGGGGCGAGCCTATTGCTATCAAACGGACTCAAATCCAAACTACGAGGCTGCTACTGACAAATTCCTGATGGAAAAACCCAATAACACTTTGCCCGACCTGGGAATCGAACCCAAGACCTCATGCACGGCAGTCGCGCTTGCGTCCACTAGACCAATGACGAATTGACGTTGATTGAAATTATTTACTCGATTATTTACACGATATTTTAATTATTTTTAGCTAAATTACACTCAATATTGTATCATGTAAATTATATCAATTAAAAAGGTTAAAAGGCAGAAACAAACAATTAACATAGCGTAAAGCTAAAACCCATACATCATAAAAAAAGCAAAAAAAAAACCATTAGTAAATAGACTCTTCTCCCACAATGCCCACAAAGTTTTAGGCATAATACATAAAACATATATTCGTAACAAAACGACTATATTTCGCAGTGAAATGCATACATTACAAAACTTGCAACAAAGGGAACTAAAACTAAATTCGGTCATTCAGAGACGAAGTTTGTCAAGAAGCAAATTAGTGAGTAAGAAACGTGGTGCATTCTGCGCCGGACGGCCGACTTCCACCGCCGCAATTTGACGTCGCATACGGAAGTCCGAGTCGTCTTTGATTCACGGTTACTTAACCATGGCCTGTATCATATAGTAGGTAGGTGCTTACCTATAAGTAAGTATTATTTTTGTTAAATGTTTTAGCAGATTTTGTTAATTGAAGTCGCTGGATTGGAATTGAATTGCCCTTTTTTACAATTTTCAATCATTTAAACTAATAACAAAAATTTTTATTAATTATTATTTTATTTTATTAATCCTTAAAGGTTGGGTAAAGGTGTACTTATAAGTAGGTACACCCACATTTCGCAAGTTATATTATAGGGAGCCTATTGCCATCAACCGGGCACAATCCAGACTCCGAGGCTGCTGCTGAGAAATTTCTAATGAAAAAACTAAATAACACTTTGCGCGACGAGGGAATCGAACTCTAGAGCTTAGGCTCAGCAGTCGCGCCTTGCGACCACTAGACCAACGATGTAGATTAAAAATTAACCACCTAACTTTTTCAAAATAAATACAATTGCTTTGAAAAACGAGCTAATTTTGGTCACAATCCTGAAAAAAGTAAACTAACATACGATATTTTTTTGATATCATGATTACTTTCCATTGACGTACTAAAGTGAGCGTATCCAATGCCAAACAACCGTTGAACACCGACTGTTTAAATCACCATTCTAACCTGCCAACCACTCGTAATGTACTGTATATTTTTGTGCGCGGTATACTTAACCCCATTATGCAAATCGTTCATGTTTGTAATGCGCGATTAGAAAAACGAGCCCCGACATGTACGCTATTCGACATCCGACGCGGAACTTGCTACTAGTGATGGGTTAACTCGTCTTATTAAGTCGAGTTAACTCGAGTTGGATTCTCACTAACTCGAGATGATGTATTTAGTGTTGTTGTTCACACTAGATGGAGTGCAACGAAGAGGCTCCAATCAAAACTAGCTCATAGATGGCGTTTTAGCAAAAAGATTTTAATCGAATATTAGAAAATTTAACTCATATATTATCTCACGGGATCTCTGTGACAAACATATAAACTTTTGTATTAGTAGAAAGGTTTGTATCAAATCATTCACACACGTAGCTTACAGCTTGATACTATAATAAGTAGATAATATAATAATATTATCTTCATTGTTTTTACATGTAGAAGCAACAAGAATAATGTAACCACGATTTTGTAAAAACCTAATTGAAAAGAGTGCCGTGCCGTTCTTACTCGTTCTTCTCCATAGAGGCCTACCTCCGTTTTAGAACGAGCAACTAGCTTCAACTTTCGGGCTAACTGACCGACTCCTTGCCAACTTAAAAGTGCCTGTAAATGGTCTAATTAAAATAAATGTTCTGACTTTGGCTTTGACTCAGCTATGTTTTTCCAACTCGTGTGACTTCAACTTCCGAACCAAACAAAACATCCAAACTTTCGTATTTACACTAGCAGTAAGATTTGTACCAAATCATTCACTCAGCAACGTATTGCCTACTCGATTTACTTGAATATCAACACGAGATTTTCCCAAGTTAGCACATCACTACTTGCGAGCTCGCGACGTTAATTCACGGTTTCCTTGCGACGGCTACCGTTGTCACTTTTTTCGTACAAAGTATGAGTTTTCCGTCGCACCCGCTGGAACCGAGACAAGTGCTATTTTGATGAATGTTGTCGGAGACTTGAGGACGTAAATTTTATTTTATTGCCGTACGCTTTTTGCATTTAATAAGTTCTTAAGTTCGAAGTCAAGTGCCGTTGTTGTACGAAAGCGCCAATTATTCTTGACGATTATGTTTGTAGTGGTCTTAGAGAGCTTTCAGTGTTTTGACTGTGTTCAAAGACTTAAACGGTCGCAATTTAATGTGGCTCGTTAACTGTTGTTACTTATCTATGGTAATATTGTCAGGTTTAATGGCTGAAGTATTTTAAATTACCAGAACGCTAATTCTACTAATTAAAAACGTTTAAATTGTAGTCTCAATCTCATTGAAGCGACAATTAATGTGAAAAAAATGTTGGAAATGCGGCATCTTTGTCGATTTGAGATGAGAATGCGATCGTTCTAGAAGTACATGTCTTTGTTTTATTATTGTTTTGCTTTTCTTGTAATCAGTCGTGTAGATAGACTATTAGCAGATAGGATGTAGAAAAAATGATGGTAGGGTGCTAGGATACTACTAGCAAAACCCACTCTTCGTTTAATATACTCTCATAACATACATAACATAACATCACGCCTGTTATCCCCGAAGGGTTAGGCAGAGCTGTACCCATTAGTACACCCACATTTCGCCAGTTATGTTTTTAGTCCCATGTAACAGGGGGCGAGCCTATTGCCATCAACCGGGCACAAATCCAGACTCCGAGGCTGCTACTGAGAAATTCCTGATGGAAAAACTCAATAACACTTTGTCCGACCTGGAAATCGAACCCAAGACCTCATGCACAGCAGTCGCGCTTGCGACCACTAGACCAACGAGGCAGTCAATTCATTATATACTCTCGTAGTCTCTTATAAAGATATCTCGTCGTAACTTCAGTCAAAAAGCCCATGTAATCTTCCTAAATTCATAATGTCCTGCCAAAATGGCAGTCAGTAACTAAGCTTCACCAGCATTCGTTAATTTCCCTCATATTTACACTCCTCTTATGGTTCCCCGCTCTATTAGATTATCTGAATTTATTTTCCTTTCTCGTAGTTGAACTAATGTTTCTTGTTGTCACACGCCTCAAGGAAAATATTATGAAGGGGATTAAACAGGTGGTACTTAGCTGTAACTACATGTTACCGTTAAGAAAGTTTGTTTTCCTGTAACTGCGTCAGATAGAGAAGTCAATAAGGTTTAGGCGCTTTGCACACAGAGCAACTATTGCAGCAACTAGCAACTAGCTGGCAACTAGCTGTTTACATATATCGAGTTTCAAGTTGCCGCATTCGTCAACAGTTTTCAGTTGCTGCAATCGATGACTAAGTTAGTTCCTAGTTGCCGCAGCAGTTAAATATTATACCGTTAACACTGATCGCTGCATAGATTGAGAATCTCGGCTATGAAAGTATCTTACAGATTGCCAAAAAGTTGCGGCAACCGTAAACGTTACAGCAACTATCAACATTTACAGGAAACTTTTAAAGAGTTGATAGTTTCCTCTACTTAAGTTGCTCCGTGTGTAAAGCGCCTTAATTTGATGTATTTGTTGCGGGTAGTTTGCGTGTGGCGCGTAGTGCAGTGGTGGGGGTAATCATTGCGTCATTAGCGGTCGAATTGTTGACGCGGACAGACGTAACAATTTGATAAATCACTGCACATAATTTGTGGTTATTTATATTTTGACTATATTTTAAATTATGACATCGTGAGCATATCTTAATATAACACGTTTAATAGTAACGGAAGAAAAAAAATATCGTACAATCAAGGATAATCACGGTTGAACAGATTTCAACTTTATTACTAAGTTCGTAAGGGAGAAAACAAAAATCAATTAACGCGCATTAAAAACATGATGCGGGTCTACGAGGTGGACCGATGATCTGGTAAAGGTTGCGTGAAATCTCGTAGTTATCTTTAGGGGAGGCATATGTCTAGGAGTGGACGTCGTTAAACTAATATGATTAAAAACAAACCAGGGCCGAACTTAGATTTTGCCTATTTTAAATTGAGATTTAAAGATTTTTGAAAACTTTGTAAGTTTTTATTTCTCGTGGTAGTTTGTTTAACATCTCCTCATTATGTAAAATTTATCTTTCCGCAGTACATTAAAATTAAATTATACAAAACCATTGCAAAAATAAAAAAAACGACGTTAAGTTTCCGGTCACATAACACAACAAGAAATAATAAAAGAAATCATAAAATATTCACACACGAAACCGTAAAACTAGTTTATAACGACACATGCATGTTTACACCTATTCCAGTTCAACATAGACCCCATAGATAACCCATGGAACTATACCATACTCTTTCCCAACTATGCAACTAATAACCGAGAGAGTATTTATGACTTACCCGCAACGTGCCGTAATTGCAACTTATGATGATTTGTTGCTCCGGCTGACTTAAACTTTCTAGGCAACTCCTAGGCAAACATATTATGTTCTTTGTTGATGGGTGTTGCTGTAAAACCGATGTTTTGAAGCTTGTTATTTATGTAGTGTTGTTTGTTTTTCAAGTTTTCGTTTTAAAATAAAATGGTTCAGCAAAAAAATAACTGTGGTTTTTTTTTTTTTTTGGGAATCTAAATATTCCATTTATTACCTACAATCGAGTACATAATACATGGCTATTTGAAACGGTACGGTAATATTATAACGCTAGCACTCTTTTGTTCTTTTAAAGTTTTGTTAAATAGCAAGCAACACATGCCTAAACTACCATTTTTAATTAATTTGGAAGCGGTAAATCGTTTATTAATTTTAAATTTTATCCTAAGCATAAGTTTTAGATGTACTGGCGACAGCGCTTTAAGGTAAACACTGAGGCATCTTACGCAGTTGTAATAGAAGCGATTTTACAACAAATATAGGCTGATGTCCTAGCGACTGTACGTTGACCTGCTTTGGCTGTATTATGTTCAATCTCAATAGCCGTTATTAGTCCTCAGTCGCTTTAAACACAGCCACTGCAACATAAACCGGACTAAGCGTAAACCGACGTAATATTCTCTTTACAAGCATTTAATTAATGACGTCACTATTTGGACTACAGACACGTATATGCTCGAGAGCTTTGCCATCATTAAGCTAGAGTTACAACAGCCAAAATGCAATATGTATAAGGCTGCTTTTGGTTAACGATTGACAGCTTGCATGAAATAGCACTTTGGTTATATCCGTATATGTCTGGGCACAGATAGATATGAGCCGTTTGTAGAATAGATGACAGCCAAATCCACCTCTGTGATGAGAATATGCATTCCATGGTTTCATATAATCGTTAGGTTTAAGAAGTTACAGCTGTATATAAGAATTAGCATCAGAATATTAAATCCCTTGTTAACTAAATAGACGAAGCAATTCCAGTTTCAATTAACAAACCCCCATAGTTTCCTTAAGTAAAGATTTAAGTATTTCCTCTTCCAAAACAGCCGAAGAAAGGTCAAGGAAAAACGCCAAATCGATTTCAATTAAGGTGTCTAATCGATTAGCGACAGAATTATCAGAGTAAACAATAGAACACCTTACAGTTCTTCGCCCTCCCTTGTCACTGGGGCTCCGGGATAATCTAGTTGGGATCAAAATAAACAGCCGGCTTTGTAGGCCTTCCCCGAAATATGGGCTAATTGATGTGCATTTGATCTGTTAGTACAAACTCAGAGATAGTTCGGATTAGATAGAAACCTGTAGATTTAGGAGACGATGTCTTTAAATGATAATCTGTTAAATGTAACGATACAAATCGCTCAGACACTATTAAAAATTGATCACATACTGCCCGTTATTCGAATTCGTTCATAAACAACTCAATGCCAAAAAAGCACAATCCAAAACTCTCCCAATTTCCGTATAACAAACGAAATAACACCTCTCAAACATCAAGATCAACATAAATAACGTTATAATTCTTTTAAAATTTATTACACAATTTATTCCCACCTGGCCTCATTCCCGTCTATTTGGTAGCGTCACCCCAACTTGGGCCGATCGTCGCCCAATAAAACACCTCATTCTATGGAGATCCCTATAGATACGATCTTTGCGTTCCCTTACACTTTATTGGGTAAATAATACCGCTTTGTCCCCTTGTAATTGTTTCCCTTTTCTCGCCCTTTATTACGATGATTCAGGGTTTATTAAAAGAATTTGTTTCGGCTAATTAGGTTTTTTAAAGTGTTTTAATTGTAAGTAAGTTTTTTCGTCTCAGTAATTTTGATGTTTGGTTTGGTATTTTTATTAGATTTATTCTCCAAATCTTATCTTTAATTTTTAGCTCCAATATGAATAAGTCCACCACGTCTAAGTTCATCTTTTACAGAAATGAATGAATGGAAGCAGAGTTGTGGCCCAACAGCTCTTAATTAAGCTAGTGCAAATTTAATTCCGTCCTTGAGTTTTTCCGCAAGATGTACCAAGATTAATTTTCCTGTTTCGCTTAGAGTCGTGATCTTCATGTAGTTTAGCTTGTGGCTCACGTGTGCCTGCTGGCAGACTTGTTTACGTTAAATGCAGCATCTATTGAACACCTGCGCGCCGATCTATAGCGAGGACATGACCGTAATGTATTGCCAAGTTAGGAACAGCATTAGGAGACTTTTCGGTAATGGAGTGCTCCGTAATTGTGTTAGGAACTTTTTTCTTAGACATCCAAAAGAATTATCGTAAAACGCTACTTCGGATAATTTCGACATATCGAGATAGTTTCCTGAGCAAAAACAAATAATTGAAAGGACAAAAGAGATAGACATGAGGATCCAACAATTGGTTAAATAAATAAGTAAATGCCAACTGACAATCCAACGGATGTTGAATCAGAAAATGCAATTGAAGAGGAGGTAATTAAATCGCATCCCACTGCCGGTTGTATAAACAAAACAAACAAAAATCATCTACAGTATAAAAAACAAAATATTAACAGCACCTGAATGTCGAAAAATACGCGAATAATCGCGTGATGAAAGCAATCAAAAATTACATCCAAACACTGAGTCAGTATTAAATATAGCTTTCGGCAGAAAATGTTTGATTTATCAGGATTTTAATTAGAAACCACCGCCCGCGACCCCATCCATAATATATTCTATTAAAATGCAAAATGAAGTATTTCGCCGAGTGTTAAAACAAGTGAATATCGAGCTTTGCCCAAATTCAGACACTCGCGAAAGATGAACATTTGGGAATATTCCAGAAGGTAATAATTTGTATGCGTGACTGTTCGATGGCACTCTATTGGCAATATCTTAAATTGATATTTGACACAGTATAGCTTCTCGAGTTCTCATGTGACTTTTACGACTATATTTATCTCTCCTAAATATACATTAGCGGGTTATTTTTGCTCGATATATATATTTTTTTCCGTTTTGTATCGGATGCTGCCATATATTATATTGATTAGTAATTTAGATATTGATACTGGCGCACTGGGAATGTGATCTCGACGCTTTGACATTTTGCTAAGAAAGATTATTATTGAAGATTATGTTATTGAGAGAAAATTTTCTGCTCCAGTCTAAAATGTTTTAAGAGAAAATGTTCGTGGAAATTTTATTCCACTAGAGAATTTTTGTTTGAAATATAAATGTATTTTAAATATTGGATTAGTTTAATTTTCGGTACCTAGCTTAATTCTAAAATATTCATGATGGGCAGGTATTCAAAACCCAACAGCCAATGTACCTTAGTTTATATTCTGTTGTCGCAACCCTAAAATTCTTGATTTTGTTTCATTTTTATAACATTGTGTTAAGTCATGCATGTTGGGAATCCATGTTTTACAGTGCAAGTCAGGTGCTCTGCTCGCAACGTCTAGACATGTAAACCAACCTAGAGACGTGGCGTTCAAAATTTAAAGCGCTCATAAACATCGCAATCGATTACTTCCGAGTCTCTGCAACCGCGCTAGTCTCGCAAATCACTAAGTATATGCGTCCTACGTTGCAACTTCTCAGTCACAGTTCCGGCCGTACTTCTATCTCTATTTTCCTTTATTGTGAGAGTGAGAAGGGTATATACCCTGTTAATTTTTACTCAATTCTCGGCGAACACATTAAGTTAATTCGTTCCTGGGCCCGTACACTCAACACTAAGTTAAGAAGGACGTGAGCACTGTTCGTTTGTGTGCCTGAGGTCTTCGTCTATTTGTTATTTAATTATTGTTTATGTGCCGAAAACATTTCTTTTTGTATCCTGATTACGAGAAATCTATTTCTGTACTTACATAATGAGCTCTGACTTATCAAAAATGATTACGTAAAAATCGTTGTATATAATTTAAAGGACGTTTGTTAGATTCCTGATATTTGTGGAAAATAACACGTTTCCATATTTTCAAAGTAATAAATCAGTACAAAAGAATGTATTAAATTGTACGTTATTGGAATTTCCTCAATTTCTAGTTACCTATTAACGTAAAAGCGTCAAGGTAAGGAGTACAATACTTGACATACTTTTCATTACTTTTTAATATGCCTCGTAGGAAAATATTGTACTGTCAAGTCACGCTGTCAAGAGCGTGGTAGGTATACTGTATGAATTTATTAAGGGTGTTAATGATTCAAGGGCTATTGACCCCTGGCTTCAATATTTTGTTCCATGAACCAATTTGTAACGAAATTATACTTTACATTGCCGTGACCGGAATTTCCCTCAATCGTGTTAAACAAATGACGTGTCATACATTTGACTTCGTAGACTGACGTGGAAGTGGAAAATTTGAGTTTTCAACGAATTATTACACAATGTTTTGTATCTTGTTTTTAACAATGCACTTACCAAAGTAGTATATACAGGCTGACTTTTAAAATACCTACCGATTAGGTAGGCCGGTTTTTAGGCGGTGAAAGTACTGAAGAATATCAACAAGTTTAATATGGAACCATCTCTGAAATATTAAAAAAAAAGATGTGCTGTGTGAGCTGTGCCATACATTTAGGTCGTGTTATAGTGCATGTTTGTAGACAACAGAAGATTTTTTTGGCGTGCTTGTTTGACGTGATGTATGAATGTGGACGAGGCGAAAGTAGTATGTCAGGATCGTAGCAGGCGGCATTGTTTTTGCCTACCTCTATGGGAAAAAGGCTTTATGTTTTAAGAGTTTATGTTTGTATGTCTCTTTCTCGTTGAATAAGTCTCTCATCCTCCATTTAACTTACAACCTAGTGTTACCTAAGCAGGTAGCTTTAATGCGGCACTTCCCTTACTTCTTTATGCAAGACCCTTTAAGCCACAACGGCAACTTGCCCATTTTAAAACTGGTGATTTTGGGCTATAAGTTGTAAACGCCAACATGAATTTTATAGGAGCTAATGGCCGCAAGTTTTAGTAGTACAAAATGAACACAATTTAGATGTAAAGCTAAGAGTCTAAGCTATGAACCGTTGCAGGGTTAGGGGCAGCGCAAACAGCGATGCAATATACTCAAGTTTTCATTTGAAAAAGAACTAAAACTCCGAAAATTGTGTACTAGATTTTATATGGAATTTGGTATTTGACACCTACAATTAACTCACATGCTTTTTATTGAGGGATTTTCCCACATGTGTTGTATGGCAATAGTAAACCGTAAAAACATCCTATTAATAACTTGGAGCGACACATACGTAAACTCACGTCTTTTTCCCATGGGTGTAGGCAGAAACCACAACGCCATCTGCTACAAACCTTACATACTTCTTTCGCCTTATACCTACATCTCGACATACAAGCACGCCGGTTACGAGTGCTGCACATCTTACTTTTTTTAACTGGGATCGATTGGGATCGCAATATCTGAATGGCCTACAGGTAGTTTTTCCGAACCTGGTTGTGTGTGTATGTGAGTTAATATGCACGTAATACGACGATTCAGTAGAAATTACAAATGTGGGCCTAAGTTAAAAGAAAAATGTATTTACTTTAAAGCAACAAACTAAATAAAATATTACAGTTAATCGGGTTTTCATACATACATACATAACATCACGCCTGTAATCCCGAAGGGTTAGGCAGAGGTGTACCCATTAGTACACCCACATTTCGCCAGTTATGTTTCTAGTCCCATGTAATAGGGGGCGAGCCTATTGCCATCAACCGGGCACAAATCCAGACTCCAAGGCTTCTACTGAGAAATTCCTGATGGAAAAACCCAATAACACTTTGCCCGACCTGGGAATCGAACCCAAGACCTCATGCACAGCAGTCGCGCTTGCGACCACTAGACCAACGAGGCAGTCAGGCAATCGGGTTTTCAGTGTCCAAATAAAGTGTATAATATTTCCAAAGATCTTATGTCTTTGAGTTATTGATCAATCGTGTCGAGTACTCAATTATGCAATATGCGACTTTATTTCTGTGGACTTTTGGTTTATTATCAGTTGAAAACTGCTCTAACTTGCAGTTCTGTCTGTATTGACCGTAATGCAGCGGTCGATAGTTCCACTCGCTAGAATCACTAAGTTTCTTTGATAATGGATACGGCTTTCTGAACTGTTTTATTTTTGGCTTTGAGATGCTTCAGACACGGATGAGATGTTTTTGTTTGAGGAACAGATTTCTTATGTTACGTGAAATTCTAGTGAAAGGGACAACGTAATGAAGACTTTTACCATGGCTTCAGTAAATTATCCATACCCCTTTCCCCCAATTTTTAATATTATTCAATAGTGTATGAAAAGAAACAGTTTTTCTAAACCGACGAAAAATTTCATCACGATAGAGTCTAGACCTACACATTACCTAGTTACTGGGCAACATGATACCCCTTAGTTAGACTGGTTGTCAGATTTTCTAGGTTCTCTACCCGTTACGACTGTTAAAGATCTACGAATGACAGGTGCGACCAACGCCTTATTAGCTAGGCACGGGGGTGTCACACCACCAACTTCATCTCCGGACTGCTTCTGCTGAGTAGAAAATCCCAATAACACTGCCCGACCCTTGAATCGAACCTAAGTACATACGGTTTTTGATTTTTCAAAAATTGTTTATTTATTTATTTAATGAAGCATGGAAGACTTACAGCTTAAATACTAAGTAAAAAAGAACTATAGTCGACAGAAAGAAACAAAAACTGTTTATTAACACGAAAATGACGCACAAAAGCAAATAAAAACAATTTCGTATTAAGTTGATTTGACTAGACTTCATCTCAACCAAAAATCACAATTTCACCGAAAATTTTGGCTAAGTTCACTAATTTTTTTTACCAGAATAGGTCTTTCCGTACCGTGTATATTTATCCTTTTTTTATTTTTCACCATGTTTCCTCATCATGGCTCATAACGCTTCGTACAGTCAGCAAAACGGATAGGTATGCAGGGTCATAAGATATAGTTGAAGTTTTCTTAGACACCTATAGATATTTTCGAATGCAATTTAATTTAAAACATAGATAATAAACAGTTCATTAATGAAGTTAAGTTTCAGTCAAAGACATCCATTGGTTTCTAAGAAAACTTCAACTATATCTGACGACTTTGTATACCTATCTGTTTTGCTGACTGTACATGCAGCGGAGCTTATTAGCAAAGGCTTCCGTTTACTCATAAACGGGGTTCGCTATTTTCTTTGCAAGTAAACTTCAGTAGAAATAGGTTTAAGTAACGTTCGCCGGCTTACCTGGCGTTAGTTGAGATAAGAACGCGGTTTTTTAATAGTGTCTGCCACGTTTTTATAAACCCGCAATGGGTTTTAGCGGAACCCCCACTGGGGGTTTAAATTGAAATATTTTGTTTGGCAATATCGGAAATAGTTTTGAAATTGGATTGATTATGAAATTTTAAATGCTTTTGGATCAGAAAGGGAAAATTGCACTCGTAGATGCTATAAAATGGAATAAGTTGAGTCCAGCAAAAGTAGTACTGCTACTTCGAAAAATATATTATTTATTATTCATAATAGGCTCGCCCCCAATTATATGGGACTTAAAACATAACTGGTGAAATGTAGGAGTACCAATGGATACACCTCTGTCTAACCCTTCTAGGATTACCGGCGTGATGTTATGTTTCAAGCTTAATACACCGAAATTTACAGAAATAGAGAGGCTGGTACTAGAATAGATCGGCTAGCTCGCTTCAAAGCTTACATCTAAATTTATCGACTGCAAAAGCCTCTCCAATAACTCCAATATAAACCCACCAAATTAAATCACAACTGTCAACACAGATGGTCATATTAAAATCCTGTAATTCGTCCACAGACTGAAATCGCACCGGGAAACCGAGAATAAAGGAATAGTTCGCGCTACGCTGGACCATAACTTATGAAATATCCCGTATTATTACACAGCTTAGTCCGCCCCGAGTTTTTATTAGAAAGGCTAGACGTCTAGGTACAATTCCTTTTTGAGTATGACAGATAGCCTTTTGTTCATACGGCAGAAATAATAATATATTTTCTCCTAACACATTTTCTGAGGGAAGTATGTTGGAATGCCTAGATTTTGATTATGATAGGCAGCCCACTTGTTATGCAAATAGGACTAATTGGGACCGACTGACTTGAAATTTTGGGTTCTCGGTTTTTTTCACTAAGTGATTATAAGCTTTTCTTCTGTATAGATTTTGAGGATAACTGTGGAGAGCCTATTATATGTAGGTTTTATCATCATGTGGCTAGTCTTTTTTCAACTATGTTGGAGTCGGCTTCCAGTTTAACTGGATGCAGCTGGATGCCAAAATTTACATGCAGTATCTGCCGATATGACCTCTACATTCTACTACCTAGTTACTGGGTAACACGATATCCCTTGGTAAAACTAACTGTCAGGCTTTAGGGCTTCTGACTCCGCGTAACGACAGTCAGATCTACGAATGACAGCCGGAACCAAAGGCTTCACGAGGCACGGGGGTTCACACCATCAACTGTCAAACTTCGGGCTGCTACTGAGAAATTCCTAATGGAAAAACCCAATAACACACAGTTCGACCTTGCGAAGACGAGACTTACAAAGCAGTCCGTTATGGATTTTATATTCAGTGTAAAAAACTACTTAAAATTAAAACATACCTCTGGAAGGTCTTCAAGCTACCAACAAAACTCTTAAGACAAAACATTCGAACACTGAACATCTTGTGAACATCCCCCAACAGCTCGCGGCAGCATTGATAAAGGTTTCCTCTAAGCTCCCACACGGATAAAGATCTATGCTCATTTCTCTGAAACATATAATAGTAGGTACCTCTTCTAAGTCGTGTTTTTACATCAAAAAGAAGCTCTTTGTTAGTCGATGAAAAGAGAGTGCCTTTGACATTTATGTGGAAATAAACTTTTTGATATTTTTGTCTTATTATCCTCATTAAGTACCGTTTTGTATTTAAATACGGTAAATAAAATATCAATTCTAAGAAATATTTGTTGATTCTTTAATTTAATGGAGAAATGTGTTTTTGGACTTTGTGGATAGCTTACGTCCGAACAAATATTATAAAGAGGTTACGTAAAATTGTTTCTTTGTTTGTAGGAGGCAATTTTTTTAAGTGCTGGGCCTATTTATAATTTTCTGATAGCTGAAAGCTATACCATTGCAGAGTGCCATAGGCTATGTTTTTTTTTATACTTTGACTTCTACGCGGACCAAGTCGTGAGCAGAGAGAAGATAGTAACATAAAATATACTTCTCGATATTTATCATCTACTAACACTCATCGTTAGCACATCGATCGCGTGATTTTTCTTAAGGATCCCTATTTTTTTTACAATAAAATATAGGCTGTAGCACTCAGTGATAACGTACCTTCCAATTAGCGAAAGAAATTTCAAAATCGGTTCAATAGATCCAGAGATTACCACCTACTTTACAAACTCACAAACTTTACCTCTTTATAATATAAATAAAAGTATAGATTTAAAAAATGGAATGTTTTAACAATCCAAACTGCCACTCTCTAGCAGTACCTGCGGCGGATTTTGTGAAAAATATCTTTAGTTTTAATTAAAACTTAGTGTAGGTTTTATGTGAATCATATTCAGCTTCGGACACGTAACGTTCCCCAAAAGACACATTCAAGCTCGTTCCAGTTTTTGTTATAGACTACTTACAATGGAATTACGCGGCAAAGATTTTGTTTAAAGAATTTTATGGTACTGATTACCATTTGATGGTTTAAAAAGATTTTGTGATACTGCATAAAAAATGATAACAACATTTTGGATATCTAGGAAGCTGCAGGACAATAAAGTGTTCACAGTTTGCGAATTGAAATGTACACATGTTGTAAAAAAATCTACAAAAAAAACAAAAGGGAAAACATCGTGAGGCAACCTGAGACTTACTGTTCCACTCAAAACCATGTCAGAGGCCCTTGAGGTGGTATAGAAACTCTGACACTAGGGTTTGTGGGGTCGTAAGACCTTACTGCCCACACGATAAGAAGAAGAAGAAGTCGTAAAAAGACGCTTATCGGAGCCGAAAGTTATTGGTTCTTCTAATCATTGCGATCATTTTTTGTTCTGGACCATACCTGGGAACCTTTTGGTTACCGAGATATTGAAGATCAATGTCGCAATTTCTTTCTAAGTTTTACGAAAACAAGTTAGGACCTCTGTACGTCGTCTGATTGTCACAGAGATGAGATTGCGGCTAGATTTTGAACGTTCTTAATCATGAGAATTGGCCTTCTATTTGAACTTTTCAAATATTAACAGTTACGCTTCGAACTGTCTGCTATTACTTCGGCATCTTCAAACATCATTAAGAAACTGCCTAATACACCAAAGTCAAACAACCATAATCCAAAATTAAATCAAGGACGTATCGATTAAACTCGTATAATGAAACAAGTCTTAACTCTCTAAATTCCAACTGTGAGTGGTCCTTACCAAACAAAGGGTCTGCCCAATTGTTGTCAAATGAAGATTCAATTGGCCCACAATAAATTAGTTACCCATCGCCTTGGACGGTCCTCAATTCACAGTCACATGGACCTCATTGTGTACCAAAGGTTCCGTACAACAGTACACAGCCTTTATTGTTCCTCGGAATTCGGTACGGCCTGCGTTTAATTGGTATTTCCTAGTTTATCGATAAATTGCGTTGTGCATATCGATAACAACCCTACGCGTTTTCGGCGGGTATATAGAATACAGAATTAATTCATATAGAGGTCACGTATTGGAAAGCGCGGGTGTGCTGTTGAATGTGAAATTTCGGTGCGGGCTTTCCTTCCTTCAGTTTTATCATAATCACAATGCCGCAGTGGTGGTGCGTCAGTACTTGGGAGCTAAGGAACGGAGAATTGAATTTTGGTAGAAGCTGGATATGCTGAGACTTCATGTTTTCTATATTGCAGTTTCCATATTTTATAAATTTTCGTGACTGCCCAATGGTTAAAACACCTACCTCTCAAGTACATGTGACTTTTCTATATCATTTTTAAGTTTTTTTTGGACATCACTGACATCGCTGAAGGAATTCTGAATCAAGATTCTGATCTGAAACAAGCGTGATGAACAATGCTTGTGTCTTCTCTGTATAATAAGAGGCGTTTTACTCGCAACAAGCGTTTCTAAATGTATTTTATAATGCGCACAACAAAGAAGCCCTTCTGCAGCCCTTCTGCTTGCGTCTGTATTTCCGAACGCATTCGACCCTAATGTCTTTAAAGTTAGAGTCAACGGCTTCTTCTGGGTAAGCTCTCTCCATCGTAGACTTTGTCTCTGTCACCTCTTGCTTAGACTATGGTCAAGAACAAATCCATCTCATATAAAAGTTGTAATTCTTTTTTTACTTTGTCAGCAAGTTCAGTAGTTGGACCCACAAGTTGAATCCACCTCATAACACGTACCACGTTATCTAGGAGTAGCACCTGGACTCATTGTTACATCTCCAGTTAAATCTCGAATGCGGGGTCTTTCGAGTTTGCCCAGTCAAATGCTCGAAGTGACATCGACCATTATTGCCTTCGTACAAACATTATCTTCTGGCTTACCGAACTTAAGTATGGAGCCTTTGTGAACCGCTCGCAATGAACCGTGAGGAAGGGGATTCTGAATAGTTTAAACGATAAATTGTAATGTTTGGTATTGTGTTCATCAGTTATGGTTTGTGGGTGTCTGAGAATTCTTAGTTCTACCGCTTTCTGGTGACACTTTTCAGGAAGTGGGTAGCCTAAGTAGGTGATAAGTATTTGTGTGTCAGTATGACAATCACAACTACTTTTGCTGCGATCCTGAAATCCTCTTTGATGATATTTTGCTATGAAGAATGTCAATTTATATAGCATTAAAGACCCACCCAGGCTTCACACGGGTGCAATGTAGATACATAAACATTCCTCTTTAATAACTTTACTTACTAATGAGAACCGCTTTAAAATTCTTTGCGTAGTTTAAAAACGTACAGACTACAGACGGCGGGAAACGAAAATGTTTTTTGTTTAATTTTTTCATACAACACATTATATTGTGTTAAATATATGTATACCTAAACTTTTTGTTTTATGTTATGTAAAGAAGAAAATTTTCACATCATTGAAATAAATTAGAAGGTCTTATGTAATATAAGCTTCACCATCATCCCTTACTTCCTCATTCATTAGAACGAAACAAAAAATGCCGCGCATATTCACAACATTTCTTAGAGAATGACGAAAATATCGCCAAGTACGCAAACAAGCGATACGTACGTTCATCTCGCAAATGATATAAAACAGAATTTCGTAACAGGCAACCCGACACCTGTGTTGCCAACATAAAATACATATATCTACGTAAAAGATAAAAAATATACCTAAGCTTTCCACCCCAGTGTTCGCAGATCCCTGATAATTTATCACCTCTATGTCTATATGAATAGGGTTCATAAAAGCCTCATCGGAATTGCCAAGTGCGGTGAAAAATATCTTATTTGAATATCCCAGTGCGAGGGAAATGGATCGGATAACCGTGGAACTTTTAACTGAAATAATATTGTCGTTTGTACTAGAAGGTCTTCGGCTTACAGATGTTGGGCGGGTGCTTTCTTTTGTTTCTTTCGTTCCCAAGTTTTTACAAGGACCATACGTTTGTTAAAAGTACTTTTGCGATGACGTAATTGCTCTGAATATAGAATAAGAAAAAAAAAAACACCAAAATCTTGAACGTTTTACCCAATGTTACTGTTTCAAAGACTTATGTCAATACTAACTTTTTTCGTCTTCGTTCGCATGAATGGCGGTTATCACGGACGCAGGCGAAGTCGCGGAATAATAATTAGTCCATTCTTGATGTTCAAGCTTATTCTGTATCAAATTTCATCAAAATCGTTTTAGTGGTTTAGCCGTGTAAACATAACAGACAGACGGACGGAGTTACTTATGCTCTTATACCTAATTTAATCATGGCTAATATGGATGGATGATTGTTGAACATAAAATAATGTTCAAGAAAATGCTCCTTGACCTTTGAAGGGAAAACATAAACTTACTATCAGAAATTTTATAATTGTAAACTAACTCTAACTTTGCTTCTGTCCGGTCTTATTGGAAATCTGTAAGGGAGGCCTATGTTCAGCGGTGGATGTCCTACGGCTGATGAAACTAGCTCTGGCCCACGACTTTGTTCTTGGTCTTCTCAGTCTTTGTTATCTATGTTAGATGCAAAAGCAGAAAGTTCAGGCATATTTTAAAACGTTTAAGCTTAGACGACGGGCAATAATTGGAAACTAAATAATGTTATTAATTTTCTTAATTAATTACCTCGAGCTGTTTGTGGATTATCGTTGATAATCCTTAGGACGTACTTAAACCTAATTGAGATAAGTAGGTGAATCTAAGTGTCTAATTAAAATCAATGTGAAGTATTCATGTGATATAGTAAACTATAAAAAAAAGGATTGTCTTAAAGAATCGACTCAAAAAAGAAGAACAAAATATATTCTCATTTCAAGAAGATGGGCAAAAAGAAAAACACTAAAAAGAAAAAACTTGATTGCAAACTTTTTCGGTTTTATATTTTGCCGCCATATTGGTCTTACAGAAACAAAAGCTAGGCTATAACCATCACATGATTTTAAATAATAGACAGACTTCATTGTTAGAAATGAATCCTGCCGTTTAGATGCTTCAAGGGTATAAAGACACCTCCACCTCTCCTAATTTTTGCTGTGCCCGGCAAGGTCCATTATGATCTTTTTTAACTTTGTACATTATATAATGTAACAGGTATATATCGAATGCAATAAAAAATAAGTTAAGTATTATGTATTGACACAGAAACGCGTAATAAAATTTCCCTATTCTAAAATTCCCCAAAGCTGCAGTAAGATAAAGGCAGTAGTATCCTCAATCATATAAAAATTCATGCTGATAGTCCTGATGTCCCTCACAAGGCTCTGAAGGCACAGGTCAAACGAGCGCAAAATGCCTTATGTATAATAATTTCCCAATGAAAACTTTTAGTTCCACTCAAAGAGAGAAGGGTCCCTCTGATATAATTCCTATTAATTTACGATCATAGCTATAAAGTTACGGCCGAAATATTTTGCATATGCATGGAATTTGAATATGTTTGTAAACCTTAACCACCGATCCCTTTAATGCAATGAAAGTTAGCAGAATGTGACCCAAGACCTTTAAATTGCTTGGTCAGCTTTGAGAAAACCGATATGGTTGACGATAAACTTGACTAGTGTAAAAGATACGGCGACGAAGAACATTTTCTACTTGATGAGGAGATTCTAGGAAAAGATAATCATTTTGGAATAGATATCAAAGTCAAAGTCAAAGCATTTATTTCACTTCAACCATTTAAAGGCGAGGTGTAGTGAGTTAGAAAGTTGATACTAGTTGCCTGTTTCTAAATATAGGTAGGCCTCAATAAAGAAGAACAAGTCAGAAACTAGATTTCGATGTCAAAGCAATTTGTTTCACTTAAACCACACTTTTGATTAGCTAAAAAGTTACTTAGTTGGAAAGATTATTGCTCGTTCCAAAACATAGGTACATGTTTATGAAGAAGAACAAGCAAGACACTCCACAGACACTCTTGTAATAAAGAAGGTAAAGGAAGAACTCAAAGCAAAGAAAATAAAAACTGATTGACTTATAAGTGAACATCAAACCGTAAATTCTAAATGCTTCAGCAGCTTGAATATAAAGAATTATGGAAAAATTATATTAATGGAAGAACAGAACATACCCATAAGGAAAATTATGCTTATACACATTCTGTAAATGATTATAGAAAACCTTAAAGATGTTTATTATACGAAAAAAATTCTCCGTTAAGTGCTGACGTACAGTATTCGCTTGCGAAGTTTTTGAACAAAGTTGTGGGGAGCTCCCGCTAAGAGCTTTATACGAGCAATATTTCATAGTTTAAAAGACGTAACCACTGGTATATTCTGTGTTTATAAAATCTACTAGTCGGCCAGTTTTTTCATTACTTGGCCAAGTTTATCGCGGGGAGATGAAAGATGCAGGTTACATTGGGGTATTTAGCTAAGCTGTTCTAAAAATATTGTGTCGGTTAGGTTTATTTTGTTGTACGTCATTTTAGAGTTTAGTAAGCTGTTTAGTAGCTTCTTTTAAGCTTGCTTTGCAGTATTAGGATTTATTGGTATATTTAGGTATGTTACATTGTTCCGCAGCAGGCTTTTATACTATGTGATCAGTTTCTTTTTAATTTTATATCAATCAAGACATGTTTATGTGTATTTACTCGGTCTAAATCGCTAGCAAAAGCTAGTCTCATCAATATTAATCCTATTTTATTAAATGTTTTAAAGAGAGTTTCAGACGGCTGCCCTTATAATGAGCACTTGTTCGTGTGACGCAGACCTTAAGCAAGTTATTTGATTGCTAAATTACAATCTTTATTTTGCCCTTCAAAGTTTTTTTGTCTATAGGTCTTTGACATTTGCTTTTCTAGAAATAATTACACTATGTTAATGTTTTATTTAATGAAAGTTTTCAAAATCTTCAACTGATGTTAATAAACCTGAAGTGTTAGATAGTTTGAACGACTGAATCTTATGAACAAGTTTAACACGTTAACTGCCATGTAGGTCACCGTTAACTGCCATGTAGGTCACCGGTGACCTACATGGCAGTTAACGTGTTAAAAAAATAACGTTATGTAGCCCGTTTATCGAGGAAGGTTATAGGCTTTATCGGCGTCTCCTGGCACAGGCATCTATATGCTTAAAAGAAGCTGTATAATTTAGATCGTGTAATAATGAAATAAAACATTTTTGTATTCGTATTTTGTATTTGTATATAACATCGCGCTGCGACCTACGTGAGCAGAGCAGTCATTGTAACTTAACGCGCACGAAACCAAAGGTTATTGCTAGTCAAAGATTATTTGTAAAATTTAAATTAAATCTTTCTTGACTCAGTTTTTTTTTGTCAGTAAAAGTTTAGCTGTCCCTTCCGCCCCACCCAGGGCAGACTCATTTAAAGGTTTCTTATTAAATCTTTATACCTCATTCTTGAATCCGTCTAATCAATTAGTACCATCACATAATGCATTGTCTTCTGTCGCTGATCTACAAAACACAAGACCGGCGTCCAAGCTTCAACCATCACCTCTCGAGGAATGCGAGTGGTATGCGTCAGTGGTATCGGCTAGGAAGCACTTCCAGCGGTTTCTTTGTTGGCGGACGTCGTATGGTAATTTAGCTTCCTTCCCCGTGGCCGTAGACCCATAAATTAGGTGCCAACGCCCGGCCCCACGCTGAAAAATTACCAACTTCTACGGAAATCGAGGTACAGGTGACTGGATGTGGCGCTAAGCTAAAGCGTACTTCTGGTTACGATCTGAGCGTGGTTCTGGTTTATGCGCTGCCATTAACGCGTGTTTTGGTCAAACATTTGAATTTGGAATCGCTGTATAATTAAAAATAAGAACCTACCTTACTTTGACACTATTTGTTATTTTTTATTAATTTTCATAGAAAGTAAATAACTTTCCCCGAGAAACCCGTGCACTACAATAAAAAAATCAGTCATGTTTTCAAGTAATTACGCTAGTAGAAAATTATTACAACTAATTAAAATTGTACTTTTAATAATAGCTTAATTGCACGACGTTTTTTTGCAGTTTTTTCATTCCATGTCGTTCTGAGAATAAATGTAAAACATGATGAATAAATGCAAAGCACAATGTAGTTGCCTTTTACCGCGCGAGTCGTAAAATTGTACTAAGGGAAACGGTGTAAAGTAACGTAACACTCTTCAGCACTTAGGAATTATTAGTTTTTTGAAATTCAACACATGTTACATAGCAATAAATGCACTTTGTAATATATTACAATTACTAGCTTTTGTTTGCGACTTCGATCGCGTGAATTTTCTTTCGAGTCTCTATTTTTAACCTAAAATGATACCAGATTGTCCCACTGTAGGGCAAAGGCCTCTTCTTCCTACGAAGAAGGCTCGGGTATTGATCACCACGCTTGCTCAAGGTGGATTGGCGATTTCACACTTACATTAATTACAATTCGAGGTTTCTTACGATGTTTTCCTTCACAGACGTCAGCTCTATTTTTTATGACAATAAAATCTAACTTTGATAAAATCTATAAATTACCTGTAAAAGTAAAGTCGTATAAGTCATTGTAGATACATCAAAATAAATTGTTGTTGACGAATCTATGTACCTAGAGGTTGTTTGACCTTTAATTTGAACAAATAAATTCTCATTATCATCGTACAAAATTCACCAACTATTGCCACCTGAATCTAAGTTTAAACAACCACCTGTAGTGTAATTCTTAATATTTGCGTGTAAAATGCATCAAATGGTTTAATTAAAATAAATGCTTCGATTTTGAATTTATATCTATAAAAAAAAAACGTTTAAATGTTTGTCGTATCCAGTTCATAAGCATCCATATTAAACGCCGTGTACCTACAAAGTTATGTGAGTTTTCGGAGTTGGTTTTCGGATCATTTAGTCAATAATGTGAGATGGGGCGAGAAACTTTACCTTCATACAATGCATTGTTTTGCTCACCGGAGAATACGCGAGAGAAATGTGAGTAACTTCCTATATTTATGTATTTTAAATTGGATCTGCCTACAGAGAATATTACATAACATCACGCCTGTAATCCCCGAATTGTTGGACAGAGGTGTACCAATTAAAAAGAAAGAAAACCTGTTTAATCCCGCGAAAATAACGCCCATAACAGAAAAAAAAAGAAAAGAAAAATTAGTAAACCCACATTTAGGCAGTTATATTTAAATCCAGACTCCAAGGCTGCTACTGAGAAATTCCTAAAAAAAAACCCAACACCACTTTGCTCGATCTGGCAATCGAACTGAACACGTCATACTCCTTTGCGACCACTAAACTAACGAGGCCGTCCTGAGAATATATTTAATAAAACGTTTTTTTTCTTTTTGTTACTTTTTAAGAAAAAATATATTAATTAATTGTTTTAAAAAAATAACAGTTTATTATAATAAAATAAGGTTCAACCAACAAAGACAACTTTCACGCACTCTGGGTCTAGCCATTGTTTCTTAAAAAACGTTGTAGAAACGAAATGAGAACGTTTACATTTTGAACTACAGAATAATTAAAACAGGTTTAACGTCCAGACTTAAAGGGAGATACTACATGAATTATATGCTAACCATACTAATATAATAAATGCGAAAGTTTGTCTGTCTGTTACACTTTCTGACTAAATGAATATCTTCGAATTTGATGAATGGTACGGGGAAAGTTTGAACCTCAAAAAAGAATATGGGTTACTGTATATATCGTGACTTTGTCTGTGTCTGCGATAACGGATATTTATGCAGACGAAGTCGCGGGCAAAAGCTAGTATTATAATAAATGAGATAATAACTCTGTCTGTTTGTCTGCGACGCTTTCACGACTGAACCAATCAATCAATTTTGATGAAATGTAAGGTAAGTTTAAACCCCAAGAAAGGACATAAGCTACTGTTTATTTCGCGACTTCATCTAAGTCCGTGATAACTAACATTTACGTGAAGCAAGTCGCAGGTAAAAGCTAGTTTTATTATAATTCTCTTATGACAAAGGCCATTTGAAAACCTTGGTCCAAATATATTGAAATATTCGAAACAAAGCAAGTACTTAGCATGTTGTTTCGTGAATTTATAGTCACAACTAATTAACTGATTGTGGACGTTTACAATGAATTATTGCATTAATAAACCTAATAGAGTGGCGAGTTGAAACCTTTTAGTTCAATCGTAATGAAAAACGGTACCTTTTATTACTAATGACTATTGTTAATGTGAATATTTTTCAAGACCATTTGGGAATTCGAAATCCTTGTACTGTATTAAGACTTTGTATAAGTTTTGGCGAACAGTCGACATAGTCCAGTACTGCATTTAAGTCAAAGTCAAAACATTTATTTCTATTAGAGATTTTGAATTGTCAAGGAGTCGGTTAATCGTTTCTCTGGGGCTCGTCGAGCTTCATTGTCTCGACGCTTTTCTGGTGGCCTCCACGGTTGATTCTGGCTCTCAGGAGTTGCAGTGGGTGGGAACAGTATGGCGGGCTTTGCCAAGGAGTCGGTCAGTAAGTCCGAAAGTTGAAGCTAGTTGCTCGTTCCAAAACGGAGGTTGGCCTCTATGGAGAAGAACGAGTACCTAACGGCACTCTTTTAAATTAGGTTTTTACAAAATCCTGGTTACATTATTCTTGTTGATTCTATAGACGATGAATATGAAACAGTACCTAGTAAAAAATAAAGATGTTATTGTTAATTTTTTTAGTGTAGTTTCCGTTTTTTTCCTTGCCGGTGCATAAGATCTTGCATGCAAGAGGCAAAATGCAAATGTCTATTGGTCTTCGGAGATCGGTAGGTAGGTACTTTAGACACAAGTCGCAGTTACTTTTTAAACTTCGAACGAGTTCGTTTCAGTCCATAGACAATTGTTTAAATACTGTTTTGTTCGTTTAACGATGGAAGTAATTGTAAAGTTTTTATTGTTGCAATAAATGAGAGTTAATTCACTTTAATTATGATGTTTTGATGGTTATTAAGGGAAGATTCAATTTTGTATAATTGTACAACTAGGTATGTAAGATATTCTTCTTATTATTCGAAGGCTTTAACAAACACTAAACCAATTACCTAATTTTAATGAAAATGAAAACAGATAATTTAACTTCTTTTTTTTTAAATTTCATCTTCATCATATCAGCCGAACCACGTCCACTACTGGACATAAACCTCCCCTAAAGATAGCCATGTTCCCGCGACCTTAACCTATACATTTTAAATTTAAGGTATACCTATTTAAACCAAGTCTAATAATATATTTAACTAGTCACCTAAAATATATGCCCAAAGCACCACTTCCTTTCCACAAACACACAAATGGTCCCCAAATTACAGACCAGCCAGTATTACGAATTTAGATGCCGTATTGATCTGAAACAAAAATGTCGCCGGCAGCCCAATTAGGGCTGACACTGATCCCGTCTGCAGCAGCGCTCGAATGCGCTCAAAATAACTCGGCGCATCGATCGAGTACAGCCCTAGCGCGGGAACTTTTGAATTCCGAATCATAACCTATGTTTTAGATTTTAGTTTATGGTCAGTTAGGTGTTACGAAACTTTTCTTTTTAAATTGAAACGTTCTTTTTTTAAATTGATTTATAATATAATACTTACCTAATTATTATTAGCTGTAGGGATACTGTCGTTTTAATAGAGACGGAATACAGAATTTTTCCATAGATAATGTAATAAAACCTGTTATATTTACTTTTTGAATAGAAACGTATTTTTCCTTATTAGGGTAGGTAACTTGGTTTCTTTAGGCAGATTCGGTTGCCATGGCATTCGTCGATTACATTCATAGCTAACCTCTTCTCGTTACAATTGGATAAGTACGGCTTTGAGAAGTACCGATCAGTGTCCTTTGAAAAAGCTTCTTTTGAAAACACATAGTTATTCAAAGTCAAAGTATTTATTTCAATTAGACCATTTACAGACACTTTTGTATTGTCAGTTAGTCAGGAAGCTAGTTGCTTGTTAAAAAACTTAGGTAGGCCTCTATGGAGAACAATGAGCAAAAGACTCCACGGACACTCTTTTCAAAAAGGTTTTTACAAAATCCTGGTTGCAAAATTCTTTTTAGTTTTATATGTGAAGACAATAAAAGTGAATAAAAAAAAATTTTTTTTTTAATAAAGTTGTAAGCAGTTAAGAGATGACCAATCCCAGCTGACACCGTCCGTTCACGAACCTGACGATTATTTTAACCAACATACTTTTAAACCATAGTAATTACAAACTCTTCACACGACCGTCCCATTCTGTGGTCACTGTAACTCTGAGCTTGGTCGTAATTGAAATATTCCGGCCTCGTCGCCACTGACGCGACAGGCACCACATACCACATTGTTGTCAGCAAATTAACGCATATTGTGTGCACCGCGCTTTATATACTTTTACGCATCAATTCACAGAGATTCGTTGTGTAGGTAGGTTTGTATTGCTTAATAGTAAATTGGTGTGATTGTAGCCCTTAAAAGCCTTTTTTTTAAAAGAGTATGTATGAAGTTTCTTGCCCGTTCTTCTCCATACGAAGCTACCTTTTGGAATGGGCAACTAGATTCAATATTATAAAAATATAAATTTTCTCTTGTAAATGACGTTCAAAAAGAGCCTTTTGGTCTAATTGAAATAAATGATTTGACTAGACTTTGGAAAATCTTTTTTTTTTGTTTTCTCTTTTAGACATTGCAGCGTAATTCCACCTTGCACATTAATCAAAAACATGACACAAATTATAATGATAATTTATTAAGCATCAAAAAGTCTCGGGATGTTTAAAAATTTTAGCAAAGTAGTCTTATTTCTGTCGTTACAACGGTTTCAAACTTTATTATGATCATCATATCAGCCGAACGATGTCCACTGCTGGACATAGGCCTCCCCTAAAGCTAACTACAATAAACTTATTATTATTTTTGAATTCAATAAATAATAATAAATAATAAATATCTTGGGACAACTCACACACGGCTATCTGATCCCAAGCTAAGCAGAGCTTGTGTTAGGGTAACCAGACAACTGATATACATACTTATATAATTTATAAATACATACATATTATAGATAAATCACACCCAGACACAGAACTAACAATCATGCTCATCACACAAAGTTTGTTCTGGGTGGGAATCGAACCCACGACCTCCGGCTTAGCTTAATTTCTGTTAATAACTGTAAAATAAATAAGTCACTAAGGGCTGCATTCTTCCGGACCCATATTGGCAATAATTTAACCTCCTGTTAAAAACTAACTCAGGGTTAAGTTTTAGGCGGGCTTTAAGTAAATAAAATTATCCAAAGAGCAACAAACAATCTCCCATCTCCCAAAATCCAATTCAAAAAATTCATTTATCAAGCAACTATAGCCCTTTCCTCAATCATAATTTAGTGCAGCGTCAGTACAAAGCTATGACGTCATAATTTCTTAAGCGTAGTCTTCACTGTAAACCAATGTGCGTGTCTGTCAGGAAACAACGAGCTTCTTGTAATTGATGCGTTCTGTTCTTAGGTAGGTACCTACCTACTGAAGACACACACACCGTATAGATCCATGTGCACTACGTCTTAAATGATATTCAAGCCTGGCTGTGGAATGTGGATATTTTTAGGGCTAGTTTGAAAGTAAACGGGTGTTTTTTTATTCTGGACTATAGTCAAAGTCACAGTCAAATTATTTATTTCAATTAGGTCAAAGTCAAACCACCATTACCATTAAAAGGCACTTTTGACAGTCATTTACAAGAGAAAAATAAAAATTTAATATTTAATCTAGTTGCTCATTCCAAAAGAGGCGAAGAACGGGCAAGAAACTCCGTATTTACTCTTTAAAAAAATATATATATGGTTTATAATAAGTAGTAGGTACATTAATTCTATTTATATGAATATTAAGACGAAGTAAAGTACGAATAAAAGTCATGTACTTGTACTACAATACGTACCAAAGTGCTACAAAGATTAGAAATGAAAGCTAAATATATTTGGGAACCTTTTGGTTACGATGTTATCAAAGGTCAAAGTTACAACTTTTTAAGTTAGATGTAACAGACAGACACTTTTGCATTTTATAATATTAGTATAGATATAATAAGTATAGTATGAACATTGCACCTGTGCAAAGCCGGGGCTGGTAGCTAGTCAGTATTAAATACCCCATACCCATGCATTTAAATCTTTTTCAGTCAGTTTCTAAAAAAGGTAGGTACACTGGCTAAAATACTTAATTTAAAAAACGTTCAATCTAAATGAACACCAATCTCGACTGCAAAGCTACCAAAATAGTCTGGCCGCATCGACCAGATTTCGCTTTTCTGGGCAACCCAAGTTTTGCAACGGACTCACTATTTTAGTTCCTGAATATTGTATAAACCTGTTCTCTGCACTGTATAGGAACTCGATGCAGTGCTTACGGTACTGTTTCTGGAGGTTTCACGTATATATTGTTTTAAACTAAATGTGTTTATGTGTGGGTAAAATTATTCAAGTGTGAGAGGCTTGCAGTATTTCTAAAAATGTTGCATGTCTGTTTAAGTTAATTTAAAACAAAATTCTAGATGCGATCTAGTGCGAGCAAACACAAATAAAGTTTCCTGCTACATAGATAAGTACAGTAGGTACCTAATTAACATAACATCACGCCTGTAATCCCCGAAGGGTTAGGCAGAGGTGTACCTATTAGTACACCCACATTTCGCCAGTTATGTTTTTAGTCCCATGTAATAGGGGGCGAGCCTATTGCCATTAACCGGGCACAAATTCAGACTCCGAGCTGCTATTAAGAAATTCCTGATGGAAAAACCCAATAACACTGCCCGACCTGGGATTCGAACCCAAGACCTCATGCTCAGCAGTCGCGCTTTGCGACCACTAGACCAACGAGGCAGTTTTTGAACTTATCTGGTGGAAAGAGGACTCTGCAACATTATCTTGTAATTATATTCCGAACCCATTACCAGACAAATTGGAAAACGCCACAGTAATCCGTAAGAGCAATAGCGCACTAGCGGCTTGGCCGCAGCGGCCAGGTCGCGGCGGCCATCGAGATAAATACCTTAGTATGAAATCGCCACAGAGCGCGCGCACCTGGTCGCACGCGACCAGCGGCCTCACTCAGCCGCAGCGGCCAGCGAGATCGGAGCGGCGCGTTTGCGGCCAGTGTTCAGTCGCTGGTCGCTGCGGCCACTGAGATCTATAGTATTGTAGTAAAATCACCAGTGTGCGCGCACTAGCCGTGGCGGCCGCACTTGTTGTGGAGCTACAGCGTAATTTGTAATTATCGCGATGTCTTAGTAGCCGTGGTTTTGGCCGCGTTGCAAATCGATCCCTGCGGCCTGGCCGCGCGACCTGGCCGCTGCGTCCAAGCCGCTAGTGCGCTATTGCTCTAAACGTTAACGTAATAATGGTCCACTAATAATAAACGAATGTAATTAATATTTTATTAATTAAACCACAAACAATGTAAACGTCGAAACCGTATCGAGTGTCGAACATTGTGATAAACCATTTGTCCTCTCAAAAACAGATCGTGTCTACTAATAGATATACTAAATTATACCCGTGACTATGTTCGCAGAAATGTCGATTATCACGGGGTTTTTGTTGCGTGGATTTTCCCCTGAAGTCTTAAGTCAATCTGCCTAGTCCTTTCCCAACTTTATTGGGGTCGGCTTCAAGTCTAACTGGCTCTGAAGCTAAGCTTCTATAGCTGAATACCAGTATTTTACATGAAGTGGCTGCCTATCTGAACTCCACCACCCAGTAACTGCTGGATAATACGATACCCCTTGGTAAGACTTGTTGTCAGTCTTTCGCGCTTCTGACGACCCGTAACGACTGTCAAAGATCCACGTATGGCAGCCGGGACCAACGGCTTAACGTGCTTTCCGAGGCTTGGAGTCTCGGTGTGTAAAGATGGTCACCCATCCACCAACCCCGGATGGATCGACCCGTGCTGCTGTTATTACTTAGCCACGAGTCCCTGAATTGTAAGCCTTAGTTACTCCTTATAACACCAGCTATCCCGTCAAAGTCATTTCGGCGATTCGTTCTGACGAATCGCCAGAATGACTTTCTGATCGGTTGAGTAGCCTTTGTTCTGACAAAGGTTACTCAGTCGATCATCATGAAACAGATTGTTAGGGGTACAGAAAAGGACATAGTTAGAGTACTTTTAATCCAAAGAAAAAGTGTAACAACGAGTATAACTCGTTCTCAATGTACTGATTGAGCTAGCTGAACCAGAAATTGCTATCCTAGAAAAACCATGCTTCAGAAAAATAACTGTTTTGAATCCAGCTAGCATTTGTTTTCAATATAACGACGTTCCATTCACAAACAAATACAATTTTACTCCGGTTGTATTAAACAACGTGTTTTATCCGCCCCGATCCGGCTCGATCCGGTTGTAACCGGCCCGGAGCGACGAGGCCGACGGTTCGCGCGGCCGCGTTTCGGATTGACGTGTAATTTTGTGATCGCGCTGCACTCTATTTGCTATCGTGTCTTGCTGAGACGGGAATAGAAAAAAAGTAAAATGTATTAGTTGGTACCTAATTTAAAAGGGTAGTGGAAAATTCGAGATAGGTCGGTACTTTGAACTGTCTTTATTTTTATTAACATTTGTATGTAAAATTTGACATGTAGGTAACGGTTTTTCATTTCTTGATGTGTACCTCCTGTTTCCTCTGTTGAAATAACTGCATGTTTTTATAGGTATACATATATATATATGTTTTTTTTTTTGTAAATGGCTAATAGTCTACACTGCTTTGTTTATTAACAGCAGCAGAGTTTAATATACACTAACATTGCAATAACGATAGCTTTGTAACGTTATTTTTCTTACGTTATATTTTAATTTAAAACAGAAGTCTGTATTTAACATAGAACAATTACTTTAAAAATACCTAACTAAAACTTTTCAGATTTGGCTCTTTCAATGCGACTAAAAACTTAATAAATTTACTTCATAAATTCAAGTGTAAATTATTAAAATGTAAAATGCTTTTAATTTTCAAGCTTTCAGAGACAAAAATTCTACCTAAATGATCAGCATTTACTGCACAAAACGCAATCTAAATACTCATATTACTGAGCGAGCAACACAATGTTTTAAAATCTTCTATCTCCCTCACTCTTTAGAGTTAAGTACTTGGAGCAATTTCCCATTTTCGTCTGCACCTTGTACTAACTATACTATAGTACTGGCTCCTACTCTTTGTTTGGAAGAATGTGGATTTTTCTGGATTTTAACGTGATGTATTTTCGAGTTTAATTCCAGTAATCTTTAAAAACCCATTGAAGCTACATTTTTCATAGGTTTATTATAGCTAAACCGCTTACAGTCCACGCCTGCTGACACTGTTCACTGTCAACTACAGTGACGTCACATATCTTAAGAACTGTCTAGTGCACGTTTCGTCTCTTGTGTATCACGCTGTGAGCGCCCGCCGCCCGCACCTCTCCCGGTTCCCGGTTCGTCCTACACCCGTGCCCCTATACCCTCTGGCGAGTCTTTTAGTCAAAGGTCTTGCAGTATTTAAATACTCACATTTTCCGTCTACTACTATTCTTTCCCTTATCGAGAACCATCGGTACGAGCCCAAGCATTATGTGGATTACACGGAGCGTTCCGTGACGCGCGAAATGACAACTTAAGCACCTGCTCATCGCCTTAATGTCGAGGTGAAAAGATATCCGACGCGCCTGATAGAGGGCTGCTTATTGGAGATTATAAATATACTGAGTGTGGGACGTAATGTGTTAGGTTTTACGTTTTTGTAATATTCGGGTGATATAAATACCAGCCTATTATTGTTCTATTGCAGGGCAAAGGTCTCTGCTCATACAGAGAAGGCGGATTGGCGGTTTCAGACTTGTGTTGTGTAACGGACCGGTGTCCGCAAATCCACGTCTTAGCGTGATATTTGGGACGTATGTTAAGTCTGTCTTAAGTCAAGGTTGCCTCATTATGTTTTCATTCACCGATGTTAGTGATGGCAAAGATATACTAAGAAAGTGACACTCAACCCACTTGTGTGTTGTCTCACTTGTGTCACTTTCAATATTTATGCTCTGCGCACAGCAAGAACCTTCGTTCCTCCAATAATCGTCTTCTGCGATGTCCTTCCCACCGCTCTGGTTTTCTCAAATCTTCTTTTCCTGTCCAGGCGGTTTTCTTATGGAATGCACTCCCTCTGAATATCAGGATGGCCACCAGTCGGTTCATGTTCAAGGTTAAAGCTCGCGAACACTTACATAATAAGTTGGCAGACTCGTCCCACAATTAATTTGTTGTACTTCATCTATGTATTTTATCTCTCTCCCCACTATTTATATATATATATATATATATATTGTATGTATGTATGTATATATGTATTTATTATTATAATATATTCTCTTAATTTTCTGTATCTGTGCACCTACTTTGTTTTTGTCTCTGCATCACCCTAAGGTAGACTGGTAGAAAATGCCTAAGGCATTAAGTCCGCCTTTGTACAGTGTATTTTTTTACATGTGCATAAAGTTTTAATAAATAAATAAATAAAGTGCATATGAATTGAAAAAAAAAACAGATTGGTACCTACATGCCCTATCGAACTCATATTCGATTGAATGAATGAAAATTTAAGCGTGTTACAATGGAATTCTAGAGTGCCTTAACACTCAGCAGTTTAATCTTGCTGCGTAGGTAATCAGTGGTGATATAAATCTTTGGCTTATACGAAAATTACGTGAAATTAAACATAGGTAGGTACTTAATAAGGGTTTTTAATTTATTCTGCCAGACATGTTAATCGAGTCGTAATAACAACGTGATTCTTTTATCAGATAGCAACAGAATTAAAGCAAGCCATGCATAAAAATACAAATAAAAAAGCAAACAAACGCTTGTCTGGCCAACTTCATAAATCTTAATGAAACAGACTAGACGTTCTTAAAAAAAAAACTTATATTTCAAAAAACAGACATTTTATAAAACCACGTATTCAGAGACAAAAGAGAGTATTAAAGCATACATTACAGTTTTTCAACCCCCAAAAGGAGGCGGGCGTGAAAAGTTTCACACGTAGATTTTAGTCCTTTATAAAATCGCACCGGGTGTGACTTTTAAATAAGATCGTGTTACAGGGTGTGATATTTTTAAGAGAACGTCCTCTAGCGGCCCGCTCGCGAACGTTTTCATATGTAAATCGAATTCGCAGACTCGCCCCAAGTTCTCTCGCTTTGCACAAGTTGTTTTTGTTGGTAATGACGGGTTTTTTGCGTTGAATTCTAAGGAGCACAATGCTTTTATGACTGCATTGCACCTTTGTGGAAAGTTTACCATAATCGCTTTCACGACATCCTGTTAGCTTTCGCCTTTCAAAGGAAAATTTGAAGTTTAAAGGCTTTTTTGTGACGCGATGTTCCTGTTTCTACTTTACTTTAGTGTAGTTGGATTTAATCGTCCTGAGAGTTAATATCTCTATCAGAGATCTAAAGTAGGTACCTTGAATTAAGGCGCTTAGGTACTTCTATGGAATCTCATTCATTGTACTGACGATTCTAATTTGCCTTTAGCTGTAGAACCGTTCTATTCTCGTTACGCCTCGATCAGCAGGAACTCGGGAAATGGAATGAAGACGTTTAACTATTTAACATTTATTTCTGTAGCCAAACTGATGAACTATGTAAATTAAAGCCAGTAATTGTTTTGGTTGTATCCAAAGATCTGTTGGTTTACATTACGATGGGTCGATACACAGTTTGTGTGTACTATATTTTATGGAGTTTCTTGCCAATTCTTGTCCATACTAAACCACCTTTTGGAAGGGGAAAAAAGAATTTAATCTAGTTGAGATTAAATTCTTTTTTATTGCTATGAAGTTCAAAACTGCCTTTTCATGGTCTAATTGAAATAAATTTTACTTTGTACTAGGTGATCGTATTCAAAATTGGTTCATATAGTGTCATATTCATATTCATTTATTTGCATACCATTAACTAGTAAAGTACCCTTACTGTTACCGAATGAGAGATCAGTTAATAAACTAAATGTCTCACAAATAGAGTGAATAATTGAGTAACTACGTGACAGATAATAAACGCCACGAATTACAAATCTTGTAAGCGATTTTCAACCTTATTTGTAATGTTTAAAGTTAATTAAAAACCAAGCATTCCAAACATCAAATCCCTACAAATGCCAAACATTTTACGCATTTCCTTAACACTACTAAAAGAAACCCAACAAGGCTCTTTCAAAATAAACAGTCACTCAGAAAAAGCAGTATCAAGCGGCAATGCCCCAAGGTATCGTTTAGCTAATTTCGAGGTTAACCTTAGATTAAGGAGGCGACCCCGCCGGGTCACTTACCCTGCCAAATACACGTTTATGTGTTGATGTGTTTTGGCACTACTAACCGATGGTAGAATGGTAGAAACTGTGCAACCCGGCCGTTCGTGCTGCGGTTAACTTTGGAAACTAATTTGACCGATCTGAATGTTTTTGGTTAAACAATTTTTGGCATGTGGCTCGATGCTATTGGGTTTTTTGCTGGTGGTTGAATTGAATTGGGTTTTGATGACTGTATTATAAAATACAATCGTTTTGATGCTATTATTATCTCTAGCTTTTATCCGCAACAGCTTCCACGGATTTTTTAAGTAAAATATAGCTTGTGGCACTCAGGGATAATGTAGCTTCCTACAATTAATAGAAATGTCTGGATTAGTACTTGCGGAGATTAAAGCGTTTAAACAAACAAACTCTTCTTCTTCCTTATAATACTAGTATTAGATATGGGTCTGTCTATGAAAGAGTCATAATACTAAAATGATCTAAGAGTGATTCAAAACCGCTTCACGTAAAATCTGTCCCTCGCAAGAATAAACCAATTTCTGTTTTTTTATTTAGTACAATTGTGACTAAACCTAACGACATCCTCATATGGATTGGGTTATTATGTTGTATTGGTACTTAAGCATATAAAAATTGTCGTGATAACCCTCAAGTGCCCCTAAACCCTATTTTTTCGTAATTTTTTCCTAATACGATATTGGGGTATAGCCATAATCCGTCGGAAAACAGGGATAATGCGATAACGGGCGGTTAAAATGTCTGTTATCCCCCTCACTGCTTGTTTGCAGTTAAGTTTAACCCACGCCGGATCAAATTCAGTTACTATAAATATTTCCACACAAACTTTGTCCCTACACGCGTCTCGTGTTTGCTTTCAAGTTCACTTGGTGAAAATTCCACACAGTACTTACGGTCGCTCCGTTTGGTAAGTCCAAGGTTTTTTAATTGTTATTGCTTTGATTTTGGTCTTTATTGAATGTACACATAACATCACGCCTGTAATCCCCGCAGTTAGGTGTGACTGCCTCGTTGGTTTAGTGGTCGCTGAGCATAAGGGTTCGATTCTCAAGTCGGGAAAAGTGTGATTGCGTTTTTCCATCAGAAATTTCTCAGTGGCAGCCTTGGAGTTTGAATTTGTGCCCGGTTCATGGCAATAGGCTGTTCTCTATTACATGGAACTTAAAAAAAAAACATAACTGGCGAAATGTAGTTTTAGTGAAAGTATTAAATCTTAAGTTTCAGATTAGTGTCTCAATTTTGATAGAAGAGAAGAATAGGCAAGAAACAAAGTCAAACATTTATTTCAATTAGATCATTAACAGGCACTTTTGAATTATCAAGGAGCCGGTCAGTTAGTCAGAAAGTTGGAGCTAGTTGATCGTTCTAAAACGGAGGTAAGCCTCTACGGAGAAGAACGAGCAAGAAACTCCGTGCTTACACATTTAAGAAAGTGTCAGCCACACATAACGACAGTATGTCCCATAGGTAAGAGTAGCAACACGTTAAAACGACAACTTCACTGCTATTTGCTGAGTTGAATTTCAACGTTATCGAATTTCTACTTCATAAACTATTCCGTTGCCAGAAGTTCTCTTTACGAACTGCTTGTTTGTGACGTCATCATGTCACAAAAAGTAACGTGTGCGGTTTTCAATATAGACACGACTGTTTGTTCGTCAAATTCCGGCTTTCAATAATTAGCTACTGTCAATGTTTTGCGGTAATATGCATTACGGGTAGTTTGAACAGTTATTTCAGTTTCAGTAGATAGTTTTGTGGGTAGGTACCTACTTTGTTGAATGATGGAGTAAAAGAAAAATGATGAAATTAGTCGTTCCAGTCGTTCGTAACAAAAATAGATCGTATGGAACTCTATCACGCCTGTAATCCGCGAAGGGTTAGGCAGAGGTGTATCCATTATTACACCCACATTTCGCCAGTTATTTTTAAGTCCCGTGTAATAAGGGCAAGCCTATTGCCGACCGGGCACAAATGTAGACTCAGAGGCTGCTACTGAGAAATTCCTGATAGAAAAGCCAATAACACTGCCCAACCTGGGAATCGTACCCAAGACCTCATGCTCAGTCGCGCTTTGTGACCACTAGACCAACGAGGCAATCAATAACCAATAATATTACTTGCTTGTGTTTTAGACTCCACAATTATTGAGAAATCAAACAAAAATAAATCGTATGGAACTGAATCCGTCTTTGTTGTTTCTCACAATTTATCAATATTGCTCACCCAGTGCGACAAAACGTCGCTTATGTGGCCCAAATCTTTCTACGTGTAAGAATGTTCCATTTTGGATTTTTGTTCCACAATAAAGTTAGGTACGAAATTAATTCGGCCCACTGTGTGCAAACATTTTTAAGGGAGCCATATTTTTTTTTTGCAATATTTTTAATGAGTTTTTAACGTCTCCAAGGAAATGATCGAGAGAGCCTGTTCGACAGTGTTTTATGAATGGGGAAACAAAAATGTTATTTTAGGAAGCCAGTAGATGAAGGTACAATGATAAATTGAGTAGGTATTAGTAGAATAGTTATCTTTCTTAACCGCTCAAGGCCTGGCTGTCATATCGGTATTACAGAACAATAGAAAATCAATTGTGTCTCATTACGTGGGACTTGAATAAATGTTTTAAAATGACAATCTTTGAAGAAACATAACTACTATACTAATATAGTTTTTTTTTGTTTTTTTTCTCTTTATGCTTTTATCATATCTCTATCTTTATAGAGGAGCTCGTGGCTAAGTAATAACAGCCGCACGGGTCGATCCGTCAGGTTAAGCTACGCTTGCCGGGGTTGGTCCGTGGATGGGTGACCATCTTTACACACCGAGACTCCTCCGTGCCTCGGAAAGCACGTTAAGCCGTTGGTCCCGGCTGTCATACGTGGATCTTTGACAGTCATTACGGGTCGTCAGAAGCCCGAAAGTCTGACAACCAGTCTTACCTAGGGGTATCATATTACCCAGTTACTGGGTTGTGGAGGTCAGATAGGCAGTCGCTCCATGTAAATTACTGGTATTCAGCTGCATCCGGTTAGACTGGAAGCCGACCCCAACATAGTTGGGAAAAGGCTAGGCAGATGATGATATCTCTATAAATGTTTCTATTTTTAACACCGTTTAGATTTAGACGCAACGAATCTCTTCGCTAACGTGGAAATACTGTTGCGTGATGTTACTCGCTGATAACGAAGCTTTTCATAGATGAAAGAATTTTTAAAATCGGTTAAATAGTTTTTTAGTTTGTCCAATACAAACAAAAAAAAAAACAAATCTTTTCTCTATTTAAGATTAGTTCCAATTTATTTAGATATTCGATATGTTTTTCATCGACGCATTTAATTTTCACGATATAAATGAAGAAATAATTGAAATAGTCTAATGTAATAGTGTGATCTATCTAAAGCAAACGTGATAACTACTATTATCGTGTGCTTATCCCTTCGAAGCCCACAGATCCGATATCACACATACAAATGTTAGCAAACACCCTGGATTAAAGTACGGACAAACACACAGACCCGAAAACCAAATATTTAGTTCATCTGTGGCGATCGTTTGCCCAATAATAGGTCCACATCCAACGCCTGTTGCACGATTAGAATAATATTGCAACTCGCTTCCCGCTAATGTATTAGTGGAACCGAGTTGCAATGTTATTCCACCCCGTTGTATGCGCCATCAACTTGAATTAGCGGCACGCAAATTTTGCGAATAATAGTGTTTAGGATGTACTCAGTTTGTGAATGTTATTCAATAACATTGTGTGGTAATGTGAGCTGTGTTGTTTGGTAAGACACGAGAGTTAGATGTTTACAAAATGTGCTAAGGGTAGGTGCCTGTACAGTTTTCTCGCTCGAGGTTTCGGATGTGAAAAAGACGCCAAACTTAACAAAGCAACCGGATTTCAAGATTTTCTACATCGACGATCATGGACGGATCTAGTTAGAAGAAATGATTATAAAAGGTACGTTTGAGACTACTGTATTAGTAGGTTATTTTTTGGACAAGCCCGCCGTGCTATTCCTTTCCACTGAAACGCCCACTGTTGCTCATAGGCCTACACCAGTTCGTCACTGTCGATTCTGGGCTATTGGACCACAGGGCCATCACGACAAAAATGAAACAAATCAAGAAACAAAATAAGAAAAAAATCATACTCAAGATAACCTAGGACATCGATACTAGATTGTATTAATAAATATTTATTGCAACAAATAAGATCAAAAAGTCCCACTCTTTAAAAGATTCTTATCACTTCATCAAAAGTCTTTCCAACTCTTACAAAGCAGTAATGAGTGACCAGTCCGCCATTAATTCGTATCCCCATAAATATGAGATTTGTTTGATACTTCAAAGGGAGAAAAAGCAGTTGAATGGTACTCAGGCGTCGGATGCCCGTAATTGAGTTAGTACCCACACTCCCGACTCCCCTTAGGACGAGGCCATGACATCAGCGATTTGGATTTGAGTGGCTGATGATAGTTCTAGCTACGATTAGCTTTCATTCAATACCATTTGATTCTTTTTTCTGACATACGTACTAAGTAACGTCTTTGATTACCTACTGCTCCGCTTCGGTGGACCGTAGCGTAATATTATATAACCTATAATCTTCCTCGATAAACAGGCTGTATTACGCAAAAATGTTTTTCAAATCGGACCAGTACTTTCTGAGATTAGCATGCTCAAACATACTTCTTCAGCTTTATAATATTAGTCTTTCTTCTTCTTCTGAAACAAAGAAGAAAGATAATATTAGTATAGAAGATAGTCTAATAGTCTCGATAGTCGATAGTTTTTATAAGATATAAACGCATAAAAAAGGCTTCTTCTTTTCATATCAATGATACAATCTTGAGTAATTATAACTATTTTGGCTCAGTACGTCGCCCCTTTTACTAGCGCACAGGTTGTTAAGAGTGCAGGTGTGCACAATGGTACATACAATAAAGGCTTTAATACAATGTATACAATTTCCTAATAATAACGCATCTTTAGTGGCTCCATCTTGAAGAGTTCGCGGCAGATATGAAATCAATGCGATGAATAGACGAGAAACGAATTGCGGGAATCGCTTGGCGAAAGTTTGTTACAGACAAACCGACGATACGCCGCGGTGGATATATACCTATTACTTCGCACATTGATGTACGAATATTATTTATTTCTTGTTTTATTGGGTTACTTTACTAAATCCAACATATATCTTTTTCATCGAGCTATTTATGTGTTCTCTCTTATCTTCTTCACTTTGCCGTGTCCTCCTATCAGTTTATCTGATATTTATTTGGTAGTAATTTGTCCTTCTACTGCAGTAAAATAAAAAAAACATTTAACTAACTAAGACGTTATTGGTCACAGGTGAAAATAAAAAGATTTTTACTATCCGAAAGTCCGTGAGATTGTGTCAGAAAATATTCGAAATAAACGACATCCATGAGGAATTAATGATAATCAAGTGATTGAATAGAGTAAGTTTTTGTATTATTCAAAAAAATATATTAATGTTTAAATACTCCAGATTTTGCAATGGCGAAAACCACATGGAAATCTATTAAGTAGTTTTGAAGTAGGTACTTAAGAAGCGATGAAACTGACAGACACAAAGGCGACTATTATAAACCACGCGGTTTCACTTTGGTTATTGCTCTCGTTGGTCGTAACAATAACATAAAAAGTTTCTTTCTAAATCGCACCGGTAGTTTCTCACCTTAGCCCGCTAAAACAAACAAATGAAATTTTAATTTTATTATATTAGTACATATAGATACATAAGTTATAGATTAAAGTCCTACATTATACCAAATAGCTCTTAAACCCTCACATATCTTAATGTCATGTGTATTGGTATTGGTTGTATGTATTTTGGTGAGACAGCGTCGCTGACACGCGGCATCCGGATTACCTCCCCCATCGCGGGATTACAGTCGTGGTTTCATGTGTGAGCACCCGCGGTCGTTTATACCTACTGTTGAAAGATAAAAATTGTGCTTTATTGCTTGGAAGACTAGAGAAATCCAATTAGATTTGACCCTGTCACATTAATTTTTCATTCTTCTTCTTTATCCATTTCATCATCAACATTAGTCGAACGACGTCCACTGCTGGACCTCGTGGGGCTTCCCACAATGAGCCAACAACTCACGGACGACGCGTGGTCGCTTGGAAGCCTTACGACCCTAACGGCCGCCTGCGCTACGAGCTACGTGCCCTTCCCATTGCCACTTGAATTTCGCAATTTTAAGAGCTGTGTCGGTTGCCTTTTGCTCGGCATCACTCTGCGAGATCGAACCAGAAATAAGGAGATGCGCAGAAGAAGGTAACCGACATAGATCTCATCATCTTATTCTCTCCTAGTTTGTTGACAGCTGTTTTGTCAACAGTAAGAGCCTCTTCACATGTACAGCATACACACCACACTACGCAGGCGAAGGTCGATTTGCGAAAATGCTTAGTCACATAGGTACATAATATCACGCCTGTAATCCCCGAAGAGTCAGGCAGAGGTTATTAGAATTTATTAGTACACCCACATTTGGCCAGTTATGTTTAAGTCTCCTGTATGTAATACTCTGTTTGATTCCTTCTCCGCTATTCTTTAATAGAAATCCACGTCCTCCTGAATCCAGAGCAGAGCATGTTTTTTAAAGATTCAGTTAATAAAATATTCAACTTCCAACTAAAAATACCACTTGACTGCCCTCTCCAGCGACAAGTGCTCGATGTTACGGATATAAGTCGGCATTTAATTGGAGCCGAACTTAGTTATTAAGTTCAGAGCGACCAATGGACTCGATCCATTATGGATTACCCGTGTTGTTGTAATGAAGCTATTCAGCTCACGGAATTATTTAGCGATGGCGGTTCCTATGAATGTGTCAATAATGTTCGATGTATTTCTGCGGAAATGCTGTGCTATAAGCGTATAATGAGACAGTTCTCGTTATATCCAGTCCACATTATGTGACATTATAAATGCGAAAATAACTCTGTCTGTCTGTTAAGCTTTTATGACTAAACTACTGTATCGATTGTAATGAAATTTGGTATGGGGTAAGTTGGAACTTTAAGAAAGGACATATACTACTTTTTATTCCACGACTTCGTCTTTGTCGACATTTATGCGGACGATGTTATAGTGTAATAAGGAAGCAACTGTTTGTTTGTTACGTCATCACAGCAAGACGTCTTAACCGATCGTAATAAAATTTGCTAAAGGGGTAGCTTTGTATCTGGATAAGGACGTAGGCTTTATATTCCGCGATTCCGTCGGCATCCGCGAAATCCGACAGAAACAAAGTTCCATGTCACCTCTGCCTAACCCTTCGGGGACTACCGGCGTGATGTCATGATAAGGAAGGAACTTCCACCAACAGTCCACAAAACTTAAAACAAAAGCTTATCACAATCGAATCTCAATAGACTAGCCATTCTATCCATTCACGAACGTGTACCAATTATAAAACCGTTTTATATAGTAATATACCGTTCATTATTTCCGAATAATATGACGCTGTGAGGCGAGCGTTCCATTACTGTGCATTACTTATTAATGCTTCGGCGGTCGCATGCGCCGCTCCCCGCAGACGACGAACAGACGGCTTTTATTACGCCGGAGGGCGTGGAGTACAAAGTAAATGGAGTGCTCGGATATATATTCTAGTTTAACCACTATATTCTAAATTATTTGTTGTAAACATCCTTGGCTGGACGCATTTTTTATTTAAACTTTTAACGATTTTGTTTTGTCAAAGTTAAAGTCAAATCATTTATTTCAATTAGGCCAATAAGGTTTGAATCTAGTTGCCCCTTCCAAAAGGTAGTTTTGTATGGAGAAGAATGGGTAAGAAACTCCATACGTACTCTTTTAAAATCAATATTTATACAAAATTTGCATACAGAATCGTACATAAGAAGAAACGATGAAGTTAAGATAATGTTAAGACGTTTGTCAGGTATAAATTATAAGCGTATAGATGACAAGTAAGTTTATCGTAGCGGCAGGTGACATTTGGAATAGAAATATCTAATATTATACGGCTTACTGACTACAATTAGCGATAAAATTAAGACAACATTCTATTTCAGTGAATCCTTTGAAGTTACAAATATAAAATTTAATTATATTTACATTATACATATTAACACGATCTTCCAAGCAGAATGCATTGGCATCACCAGAGCGGCTCAAGCAGTTGCAGCCAGAGACGTCAGAGATCTCAACATTAAAATTATCTCAGACAGTGCATCGGTGCTTCAAGCGCTACAAAACAACACTATAAACTCTGCCCTCGTTTTGGAATGTCATAATACACTCCAACACATTGCGACCACAAACAAGGTAATCCTGCAATGGATAAAAGGGCACAGTAACTCACTGGGTAACGATGCAGCCGATGAATTGGCTAAAAGAGGTATGAAGACAACAGTATACGGCCCGGAACCGCTGCTTCCCATACCTCAAGCCCAAATCAAATCATGGCTACGTAAGAAAACCGAGGAAACACACCATACGGAATGGAGAAACAGTGTAACCTGCAGGCAAACAAAGAATGCAGTTCCGGAAGCATCAAAAAGATTTGCCCGCAGCCTTATTAGATTGAAACGGGACGAAATTCGGATGATCATAGGCATCATAACCGGCCACTGTCCCCTAAACAAACACCTATTCACCATAGGTGTGACAGACAGCCCTCTGTGCAGAGGATGCATGGAGGCGGAAGAAACACCACAGCACGTGCTCTTGGAGTGCAGAAGCGTGGCAGATCAACGGGCACGGACTCTCCAATCGCCGGTATCGCTCCCCGAAGCCTGCAACAGTCTGAAAAGACTGCTGGCATTCTGGGAGGATCTGGGATGGTTGGAGTAACTCCTCAAGGATATCCTTTTCATACGTACAATGGCCCAATAAAGAGGCTAAGTGCGGAAACAGCCCAGCTAACCTAACCTAACCTAACCATTATACATATAGAGTTGTCCTAGAATATACCTACGTATAAAAACACACTTCAATTTTCAGAGGGGTTTTTTAGAGAACTAGCGACTCACCCCGGTTTCGTACGGATACAATCTAGATACTAACTCAACGTATAAATCTGGTTTATTTATTCAATGCACAATGTACACAACAAATTATATAAAATAAAAAAAACTAATAATATTGTAGTGTACCTTTGTCTTGAATTGCTCATTATGTATTGATGAAAACCGCATTAAAATCCGTTGCGTAGCTTAAAAGATCTAAGAGTACAGACGGCGGGAAGCGACTTTGTTTGATACTATTTAGTGATTACATTTATAGCGTGGCTATTACAATAACCGGAGATCATTCTATATCTTGAGTCTTTAACAACATTTCTACAATAAAACAAAAAAAGTGTACTTAAGTAATTTGGCTTTGGTCATACATTACCACTTCATTCACTAATTACTCCATGTTCTTAGCTAATGTCGGTAGTGGGTACTAAATGGCGCTAGTTTGATGACAAAGTCCTTGCGGTTATCACATAATGCTTCCCTAGTCAAAATTCGTAGTTTGTGTAGGAAACCGGCACTATAACCGGCTTGTCCAACATGATGACCGAGATACAGTAAGAAGTCCTGATGTTTTTACTAAAATAAAATCTGGCTACTGTCATAATTGCGAAAGTTTGGATGACAATAACAAACATCCATTTGTTACTCGATCACGCCAGAACTGCTGAACGTATCTGAATGAAATTTGGCTCAGAGATAGATTATAGTCGAGAAACGCACATTAGCTACTTTGTATCCCGAAAAAATCTACGGTTTCAGTGTGATTAATAAAAATAAAACACAGAAAAAAATACAAAAGAAACAAAAAAATACAAAAAAATAAATACATCAGTTTTGATGCGGACGAAAACGCGGGTAAAAGCTAGTAGATTGTAAGTAAAGCATTTATTAGGAAGCAAACAGTCAGAACCGACTGACATCATCATCTGCCTAGACTTTTCCCAACTATGTTTTGGGGTCGGCTTCCAGTCTAATCGGATGCAACTGAATACCAGTATTTTACATGGAGCGACTGCCTATCTGACTTCCACAACCCAGTATCTAGGTAATATTATACGCTAAGGTAAGACTGGTTGTCAGACTTTTGGGCTTCTTACGACCCGTAACGACTGAAACCGCGACTGGCGACTGGTTTTGAGTCAGAACCGACTGACAAAAACTGAAAATCCCTTTCAAAGTTTCTTCTCAATCCAAACCTGAAATTTCTTTCTCTACACATCGATACTTAATTTCCATCTAGACAGAATCGACGCGGATAGCTCTCAATAATAAAATGGTAGACGTTACAATTCCTACATTTACACAGAGCGAGGAAATCAAAGTTTTATTAGATGCCGCGAGGAATGAGACTCGCCAGTGAGTTACGAGCCTAACGTCGATTGCTTCGCCGGGCGAATTGTGATAGGTCACGTGCGCAGTACTTAGACTTGTGGTCTAGCAAGTACTGAATGGACGGCTAGATTTTTGATGGAATTTTTGGGGATAGGGCTTAGAGCATTCTCTAGAACCTAATATTGGAAAAAAATCTATTTAAATAGTATTAAACTGCTTAATCATAACATCACACCTGTAATCCCCGAACGGTTAGGCAGAAGTGTACCCACATTACGACAGTCATGTTTAAGTCCCATGTAATAGGAGGCGAGCCATCAAGCTCTCATGCAAACCAGTCGCGAGTTGCGACCACAAGACCAACGAGGCAGTTTAAACAGACTTAATTTTTAGTTATAGAAATAATACCAGCTTATTATCCAACTGCAGGGCAAAATCCTCATAATAATATAGCGAAGCCCCGAGCATTGATCTCCACGCCTGTTCAAGGCGGATGACTTATTTATAGATCCAGATTTCCTCACGATGTTTATCTTCACCGAAGTCAGTGGTGTGTTTTAAGTGGAAAAATGGCCGGTATTAGGACTTGAAGTTGTAAGGAATCGGCCTTATTTGCTTTTTATGACATAATACTTCGTGTAAGTAGAGTATTTTGAGCAAAATGTGGACTTATATAAAAACATGAAGTGTTACTCAATGACTATAGAGCGTAAAAATAACTTTTCTAAAAACCCTTCCGAAATTCCAAATTCAAAAATAGCCCACGCACTAATTCTGCCCACACACAACCCAAGCACAAAGATACATTTTGCACGAAAACCAATACACACAACACAATAGAAGCAAGAAAATGATTTGACTCAACCCCACCGCAACGAATGCATACGTCTTTGTCTGTACCAGGAAAACATAATTTAGCAGGGGGCGTATGCCAACCAATGTTTAAGCTCAGTTTCCTATGCAAATCGAGTTCGTCACGGCATTCGGCCAGGAAGGCGAGGTGCTATAAACAATTGAATCTTCATATTCAATGGAAAATGTTGGAAAGCTCTCACGTGTAATCGAAGACAACAAAAAACTATTTTCGACTTTATTCACTGGAACTAAGTAAAGTGGAATAGTTGGTGTGTGTCATTTAATAAGAGAGTATCAATTCTCTAGGCTTTTAAGCTCAATTTTGAGTGTAAGGTGTGGAGTATGTAAGTGATCCTACTTGTGAAACCTAAAGGTAAAGTGGGGTTCCTGTTAAATATTTGGCGACACGTCACTCTTAAACATTCCTTACATCAAAATTACGAGCCGAATGTCAAAGTATGATCTTTAACATAAATATTATCCAAAAAAAGAAACAATCTTTTTCTACTCCCATCATATTCGTTAATGAGAAAATTACTCAAGTTTATAACTTGTGTCTATTATGTTTTGACATTTCAATTAAAATTAAGCTTAGTTGTGAAACGTTTATAAGCCCCGTATTTACTAAAAGCAATATGGAGGAACAGTTGTAAAACATGTTTTCCACAACATCAACTGTTGCTGGCAACAATGTTGCAATTTTTTTTTAAACTCCGGAACATTAGCTTGCAGCAACAGTGCAACATACCATGTTGCCAACATGTTTCAACACAAAAAACAAGGTACTGAAATATGTTGCACAAAGATTTAAACATGTTGTATAATTCTGACTACACAATATTTTGTGTTCTTTTTTATAAGCCTCTTTTATACCAAAACTGGGCAAAGGCCTCCTTCCACTCCTTCCATCTTTTGCGATTCCATGCTTCATCTCTTCAGTTTTAGAAGAATCCATTCAGTTTTCATGCTATCTTCTTCATGGCCTGCCGTGATCACGTTTCAATGTCTCAAGGCACCAATATTTTGTATACAAAACATACCTAGCACTGGTTTTATAAAACATCTCTTTACAAAACAACTCTCATCACTCTCTTACTTAAGTAGTACTTATGTGAAGTCACAAAGATTTGTACAACAATACGGTAAATCGAGCCATTACGAACCGAGTGGGCACTTAGTTCGCCAGATTATTACGTATCAACTTTCAGAGTAAACAAATTACGCGATGTCTCTTCACTGTTGCTATGCGGAAATATGTCTTTTTAGAGTTTAGTAAAGTTTCATTTTGATTTACGTAAGTTTTGTTACGTCATAAGTTTAGTTATATTGAAAAGTTCTATAACAACATAAAAAAAAATATTGTATATACAGTAATATTCACATTTGACAGAAATTCTTTTTTAAATTTTTATTCCTTTCGAGAGACTTTATCGATAGCGCGCTTCATAGATGTATGATGTATTAGTTTATTTTTATTTTTATATAAGATTATTTTGTGTATTTTTTTCTATGAGCCACAGTTGCCTGATAATAAAACGATTTATTTATTTTATTTATTTATTTATAAGTAGTATATTCATATTTTAGTTACCATGTAATTAAATACCTCGATGACGTAGATAGAATAAAGGCATTAATGTCTAAGTCAAAGTCAAAGTATTTATTAGTGCGTATTTTGATCTTACAGATATTTTATAGTTCATTATAAGTGACTAGATATTAGTGTGGTAATACCGACACTTTGAGTTTTGTTGATTTGAGTTCTAGTATTTTTGACTAACAAACTATTAAAACCTTTGTTACTAACAACTATGGACATTGGTGCTGATTCTCTTGGTCACAAACTAAACTAATATTAGACTATTTCCATCTTTTTCTATCCAATACAACAAGAGAGAGACTAATGTAAATAAGAGCTGTCAAATTTAGTCAATCTGACACATCCGTACAATTATAGTTGACATCTTAAAACGTATGGATTAAAAATACGGAAAAGTTCAAGGCAAAACTAATTTGACATCGTTAACTTAGTTCTTTAATGTCACCGTCCTTTCCACCAATATCTGTATATACAACAATTCAGCCATATAACATAGTCTAAAAATACAAATCTTAAGCAACTTTTGTATGGAACACAGCATCAGAATGTGTATGTTTTTTTGTGAATAAATATTGACAGCTGCATGTGACTTAAGCGCCATTAAGTGAGTCGTGAATAGGCGGCACTTAGTTCGTCAGACTACACGATATCAGCTATCTGGCAAACAATTTGCGAGCTTGTCATCGTGACGCGGCTGTCTCAGGGTTAGGGCTGGCTCATCATTTGTTTTTTATGTTATTATCAATTATTTTGTTAAAAAAAAAAAACAGAATAAAATGTTGCTGTGTTATATTTGGTGAAGGCTTTTTAATCTATAATTACGTAATCATAATAATATAAATATTTTTAAATATATTATTTGTAGTTTCTTCAAATCATAAAAAATACGACAAATAATATGTTAAAAAAATTCCAGCCTATTATTCTTCCACTGCAAGGCATAGGTTTCTTCTCGTATCGAGAACAGTAATAGTACAGCTTTCTATCAGTGCAAGATTTATCGTAATCGGTCCGGTACTTCCAGAGATTATTTCTTACACACAAACCAATTTTACCTTTATATAATATACCTACATTTTAAATATAACCATTGCTTCAAGGAAATGTAATATGAAACATTAAGATTAGACTTATTGTATAGACCGTCGATCATCGATCATTGATTATAGACTACACTAGTAAATCGATGTAAGTAAGAATTTTTCTATATTCATTTCTGTCAAAAGTAGGGTTCATGTCTGATGCCTTTGACAACCCTATTCTCGGCCGTTCGATTGGCCAGTCATCGACTGAGATTTGAGATGATCTTATTTTAGACATCCCTGTGAACGGTCGGATTTTCAATAAATGAGTATATTTTTGGTTTGTAGTGACATAAGATTATTTACTACCTAGGTTTTGCCCGCAACTTCGACTGCGTGTATTTTGAGGACTATTATCCTTTGACTATTTTTATCGTGGCGCTGGTGATGGCGTTTTGTGATTTCTGCCTACCCCCATGGGAAAAAGGCGTGAGTTTATTTATGCATCTTGAAAACACTCCACCAACCAACAATTCAGTTTTACTCAATATTAAATTCAAACTAACCATCGGCATCGCGACAAGATAACATTTGGTCATAATATTCAATCAGTTCGCATAATATCAGCACCAATTATTCGAATGCAGATTCGCCTCTATACTACGGAGGTGCCGTAACCACAAGACTGAAGCTGGAACTAAGAAGTTTGCCTTCTGAATTGAATCTTCAATTAACCAGAGGTTCCCAAACTTATTTTGTCTACTGACCACTTTGAGAATACATTATTTTCTAATGCCCCCATTTTTTCCACCTATTTAAAAACCTTTAGTATATGAAATTACAAATCGCTCCCCAAGCTTCTACACAACGCCCCGATTGTTTTTCTGGGTCTCTTACCGTCCCCCTTTAGGCCTGCAGCGCCCACAAGGGGGCGTTATCTCCCACTTTGGGAAAAGCTGAATTAAACGGTGCCCGTTCGATCGGGTCGAGTTCACCCGATCGCCCCACTGGTCTAGCACTGCGAATCATTATAAGAGACCAATATAGTTCTTTTTTCAAACTCAAACTTTGAAATCGATTCCTTTGCGTATCGAGAGCTGACTTCCGTCTTGATAATATCTGTTAATTAGTTTGAATTTTTTTATTTGAATAGCTTGGAAAATTTTCTTAGATATTTTTAAAGAAGCGTCTTGTTGAAGTTAGTTTAATTAAGTGTCTAATGTTTCCATTAGGTAAAGTCTTAGCAGCGTCAAGGTATAATTATGTATAAATATCCTGCTGCTTTGAACTGCCTTGTTGGTCTAGTGGTCGCAAAGCACGACTGCTGAGCATGAGGTCTTGGATTCGATTTTCAGGTAGGGAAAAGTGTTATTGGGTTTTTCCATCAGAAATTTCTCAGAAGCAGCTACGGAGTCGGGATTTGTGTCCGGTTGATGGCAATAGGCTCGCCCCCTATCACATAGGACTTAAACATAACTGGCGAAATGGATGTACTGGGTACAACTCTGCCTAATCCTTCGGGGATTACAGGCGTGATATTATGTATAAACTTAAAAAATATACATTTTTTTTCTCATTAATATCTGGTTTTACCGAAAATCTTTCCTCTTGCCCAAACCAAAGTTGTATAGGAATAAATAATCTTATGTAATCTCATCTTTCATATTGATTTTTTTCCACATCAAAACCCACGGTGAAGAAAGTATCCGCCTACTTTCCAAATATACAGGCTGATTCAAAGATAGATAAATAAGTCCCATTCATCATTGTCCGATTTAAGGGATTCGTCGGACAAAGGGAATACTTGCTCCAGTTCTGATTACCATCTGTTGTAATAAGTGTATGAATGGATTCCGTCCAAATCTTAATTAGGTTCCAACCTGTATCGTTCACGGGTAGAACTTGGAAGAGTGTTATCTGGTATCTTTTCGTTTAAAACCCTTTGTAGATTGTTTTTTTACATGTAAACATCGCGCTTGTAATCCCCGATGGTTAGGTAGAGGTGTATTCATTAGTACACCCACATTTTGCCAGTTATGTTTAAGACTTAAAAATATAACTGGCGAAATGTGGGTGTACTAATGTGTACAACTCTGCACTCTCTCTCTCTGGGATTACAGGCGTGATGTGTACATGTAAAAAAACCAATCTACGTTTAAGTCTCGTGTAATAAGGGGCGATCGAGCCTATTGCCATCAACTGGGGACAAATTCAGACTGCGAAGCTGCTTCTGAGTTTCTGCTGGAAAAACCCAAAAACTCTTTGCCCGACCTGGAAATCGAACAAAAGATCTCATGCTTAGTAGTCGCGCTTTGCGACCACTAGACCAATGAAGTACTCATTGATCGGTTTTTTATAGGTAAAGTAACTCACGTAAACTGCGAGTTATTTTCAAATATTCATTTGATACCGAATATTTCAAAAATTGACTTAATTTTAAAAATGATGGATTAGGTGATCAAATACAATTTATTATAAAGAAAAAATTAATTCAGTTTGTGTTTCGTTCAATCTCTCACAGCTTTGATAGGCACGTAAGCTCTCTAATATTCATATTTACATATAAAATGCGATATAAACACATAATATATTGATGAGATACCAGTTTTATAACTCTCAGTATATTTACGAGGGTAACAGTCTAGCCGTGCGAAAACAACAATAAAATAGCTGCCAAGAGAGCTACCGACACAAATGAAATCTTAAAAACATCATGTTGGTGACGCGGTTACATTAGCATGTAGGTGATGCGAACCCATAAAATTGCCTCGAAAATTACTCAACCAGCAGTAGGACAGGGCTAATTATACTAAAAAGCTTTTAATAAAATATAGTGTTTAAGCATTTAAAATAAAAACCCAAATGTATTATATTTTAAAAGCTTTGCACAGAAGCAGATGAACTATAGATCCAACTGCAATAATTGATCAGCAAATCGAAGTAAACAGGCACCTGGCCGACACTCATGATTGCCTTCAATAATGCAACGTTTCTAGCACGAAACGTATTACCCGGCTATGTTACGAAGCTTAATAACCCGATGCGAACCTCTCTGGCGGCACGACAATCCCATTTAGTCGGTTAATACGGCATTCATAATAAGCGTGCTGGCGTATGGACGGAGCAAACAAGGCTTGACTGCACACGCCATTAAGATATTCAAAGCCGATATGGAACGACCATTGACTTGACATGTACTTTTTAATTATATTTCACGTTTTATTGCAGGTAGTAGTGTCAGTATTATTTATGTATAACGTTGGATCTGCGGGGGCTGTAAAAATTATAATATTTATTACTTCGTTCGTTTATTTTTACAGCTCCTCCTAAAAACCTTCGGGCTATTTTCTGGGCTATCTTTTATGTTTATCTATTCATACACTTTTAGTGGTCTCAACATTATACGGTGAAAATATCTTGAACGCGTTATTAACAAGAATCGTAAATACATTTTAGCGTAACAGAAAATTTGTTATCATTAAAGCGTGAAGTTATTTCGTTGAAATAATTCCATTTTCCATTTATTTCTGTGGCTTCGGGACTACCATAGCCATCAATCGTCCCTTCCCTCAATTCTGCCAAACAATTAGGGTTACAAACCAGTTTTTAAGTCATCGCCGTCAATCAAGATGGTTACGTCATCCCTCCAGTTGCGGGGATGAACGTACACCTGTACCGAATTAATTGCCCCACCGAGTCCAGCTAATTATAAATGGGAGTGATATATTATATGCTTAACAAATTCGGTAATTTAGCCTCTGTGGACTGTTTAGTTGGTGGAGTTTGACAAGTGTACAAGTAGACAATCGAATTTGAAAAATGCCGTTCAGGTTAAAAAGAAAAGAATGACGTTCGATTCTCAATTTGAATTTGAAAAATGCTGTTTAACGTTTGCCGTGCTTTGAAGGAGTGCAGTACAGATAAAAAACAATAACTTCTACTAAGGGATTAACCTTGAAACCATGGAAAAAACCTCAGGTGTTCTCAACATTTGGTCGGGTTATGAGAATATAAATGTATGAAGCAGCTGATTATGATTATATAGAACCTACAAACTATTTGACACAGATAGCAAGTTGGAGTAGAAAATGAGGTTGTGGTGTTAAAATAGGCCGATACTAAGTCCAACGCGGTTTGCGGTCCTAAAGTCTTGACTCCAGAGATGCGGCTATTGATATCTTGGTCTTTGTAGCTTCTATATAAATCAGTTACCCCAATTCGCCAATTTTAAAAGTCAAAAATAAACCTTGTGTTTACTCAAAGCTAACAAAAACATGATACCTTTTCTATTGGAAAAGAGCAGATTTCAAATAGATCGCTTATTAGATTAAGTTTTTGAACATTTCAGCGAGATTCTTCTTCAAAGACGAGATTATTACTTTATTTTCGGGAAAGTCGAATTCCTATCAGAATTCACTTATTTATTGGTAAAACTTGCAAACAAGTTCACTTGCCTGGTATCAAACGATCCTCCGTTTAATGCCAGTGTTGTGTTGTTTTAATTGTTGCAAAAATATCAAATTTTAAGGGTTCACGTTACATTGTATATCATTATGTTGTAATTCAACGGTTTCTTTTCCTTTTCAACCGACTTCAAAAAGGAGGAGGTTCTCAATTCGACGCGTATGTTTTTTTTTTTTTTTTTTTTTTTTTGTTTTTTCTTTTTTTTTTGTATATTTGTTCTACGATTACTCCGCCAATTATGAATCGATTTGGATGATTCTTTTTTTGTTTGAAAGATTATGGTTCCGAATAGGTCCCATAGGAATATTGTCATGATCTGATGATGAACTTTGGAGATATGGAACGGAACTCCTTATAAAATCACAGCAGAACCGCCGTAACAAGAAAAATTGCTTTGTTTATACGTGTAGTCGATGACTGACTGAAAGAAATGGGGAGGGGGTACGTCAACCCCCCTCCTACCACTTTCCAAAATTAAATATAACGTGTGAGGTATTGTTTGAAAGGGCTTTATGTAAGGATTTCAAACATTAACACACAAGCACTAAAAAGTGAAAAATAAAAAGCTTTTAGTCGGCGGCTTTGGTTTTGTTTCCTGTTATGTAGGTATTGCCACCGACTTCCAAGCTAAAGTTATTTTTTATTTTGTAGTTTTTGAAGGCGGTCATATTTGACTTGTATTTTGAAAGGTCCTTGGGCCTTTTTGGTCTAGTGGTCTCAAAGCGCGACTACTGTGCATAAGGTCTTGGGTTCGATTCCCAGGTCGGGCAAAGTGTTATTGAGTTTTTCCATCAGGAATTTCTCAGTAGCAGTCTCGGAGTCTGGATTTGTGCCCGTTTGATGGCAATAGGCTCTCCCCCTATTACATGGGAGGGACTTAAACATAACTGGCGAAATGTGGGTGTACTAATGGGTACAACTCTGCCTAACTCTTCAAAGATTACAGGCGTGATTGTATGTGATGTTATTTGAAAGGTTTTTTACGTATGTAGTAATTTTTTCAATGATGCGAATAGGGCTAGCTTCTTCATGCGCCTCGTCTGCGAAGAAGACAATCAATTACCATAAATCATATTCTATTACACTCTATAATAGTGTAGTTTTTATCAGTAAAACAATTTTTGTAATCGGACTAGAATTTCCAGAGATTACCTCGTACAAACAAATAAACGAACAAGGTCGCACAGCGAAGGCTCAGTTTAATAGGGTATTGTTGGAACCCTTTCTATATGGAACCCTAAAAAGGGCTACCAAACGAAGAACGAGAATATGATGTGAGGTAAGATACGGTAGGAAATGAAACCATTTAATTTTAGGTATATGTTACATGGGTTTATTAAAGGATTATTATTCTGGCTTTGCAGTTAATTGAGAAATAATAATAATACTTTTGTTAAAACAAAAGTATTATTACATACAAATGATATATATCGATTGTTTTCTTTCTCATGTTTCTGATTAAAATAATATAACCGTATAGGTTACTAGCTTTTGCCCGCGACTTCAACCGCGCAAAAATTAAATAAAATATAGCCTATATGTTACTCGCAGATAATGTTTCTCTCTAATGGTGAAATAATTTTTAAAATCGGTCTAGTAGTTTTTTAGTTTATCCATTACAAACAAACAAACAAAAATATAAATTTTTCCTCTTTATAATATTAGTATAGAAGTGTAGAAAAATAAATAAATATTTGCACACCATATGTAATAGTAGAATGTTAAAGGGAGATTATAATTTTTTAAGGTCATACATTGGAAACCTATTTTCTGGCAAATAAATCTTCTTCTTCTTATGCGACATCTTATGCGGTTGTAATAGAAGCGATTTTACAACAAAAAGTTTTAGCCTGATGTGCTGGCGACTGTACATTCAGGATTTCAAAAAGTCACTTTAATATTAAGTTAATATTAAAGTTTTATAATATCTAACTCAACACTACTGTATCAGCAGATGGTGAAATAAAGGTCTTTCTATTCTATTTAATTATTATATTTGGAAAACTATAATCTTTAAAGGACTTGCTTTACAGCGCTTATCATACTAAAATAGTCGAGATATATTTAAATAATTCTTTGTTTGCATAATTTTATTCAAAATCGGGAGCATTTGAAATAATTTCAAACATCACGCCTGTAATCACCGAAGGGTTCGGCAGAGGTCTATCTATTAGAACACCCACATTACGCCAGTTAAGTTTAAGTCCCATGTAATAGGGGGCGAGCCTATTGCTGTCAACCGGGCACAAATCCAGACTCCGAGGCTGCTACTGAGATATTCCTGATTGAAAAATGTGAAGTTTGTTATAATTCAACAAATAATTATTATTATTGGTGCCGATTCCCTTGGTCACAAACTAAACTAAAATTAGACTATTTCCATCTTTTTCTATCCAATAAAATAAGAAAGAGACTAATGTAAATAAGAGCTGTCAAATTTAGTCAATCTGTCACATCCATACAGTTATAGTTGACATCTTAAAACGTATGGATTGAAAATACGGAGAAGTTCAAGGCAAAACTAATTTGACATCGCTAACTTAGTTCTTTAATCTCATCGTCCTTTCCTTTCGCTGTATGTTAGTAAGAGATGTCAATTCTCTAAATTTAGTCTCGTTAGTGAACAAGGGAATCGGCACCATTATTTGTTTTTGACTTTGACTACCACGATTCACACTACTAAAGTAAACAGCTATACCAACCAAATAAGAATATGTATTTAACATGAATGTTTCGGTTGGCGCTAAGCCAGGGTGCCCCAAGGGAGATGAAGGAGACTTAATTTTAGACGTAAGTACGTCGTAAACGTATTACTTACGTCCCACTAGCTTTAAGAGGTAATTCATTAATACATACTTGCCGCTTAGTTCAGCCTTGTGGCTAAAAATAGTTTAAATAGTGTACGAGTTAATAATTGTCTGAAGTTCTTATCCTTCTATGTAAAATAATTTCAAATTGTAACATAACATCACGCCTGTTATCCCCGAAGGGTTAAGCATAGGTGTGCCACTTAGTACACCCACATTTAGCAAGTTTCATGTAATAGGGGGCGAGCCTATTGCCATCAACTGAGCACAAATCCAGACTTCGAGAACACTTGATTCACGCATAGGATACTTTTTATCCCAATAATGTGTTCCCTTGAAATGATAGTTCAACTTACTTTACTTAACTTTTACGCGGGGCGAGACGCGGGCAGACACTAGTTAGACATAAGTTCAAAACCATCCCATAAATCGTCTTTGTTAAAAATTCCTTACATCCAGAATGTTCACTTTCTTAAAGTGTTCTCGGCGCCGTACTACCGTTGCTTTGTTGATTTAATATACATCCTAATAATAATGAGAATGAGACAATGAAAACGAAACGAGCCTTTTAATATTCAGTCGGATTTTACGAGACGGGAAAAAAATCTCGGTTCGCTGCCCTACCCTATTTGTCTTTTTACCCTGTTTTAGGGTCCATATCTGTTTTTGTAAAGCTGCTTTTGGGAAAGCTGTGACCTGTGTGTGGAAACGTCTGGAAGTATCCCTTTTTTGCATATCATTAATATAAACAATATTGTTTAAAATCGAACGCTTGGAAAATCGGTTTAGAATTTGATGGATCGATTGTTTCTCTGAGGAATTAATTGGCTGTTCCCTTTTTTTTTAATTAATATATTTTAAAAAAGGTTTGGCTGTTTATATCTGAACCTTTTCAAGTACGATGTTTCGGTATTTAAGTTACGCTAAGTGAATAAAAGATTATTTATTTAATTTATATTATTACTCTCTTTGGCGAATGAAAACATCGGGTGACCACACTGAGATACCTAGTCTTCTAATAAAATAAATTACAAGCTGTTGTAATTAAAAATATGAGACGTAATGGATATTAAAATCTTTTTTAAATACACCAGGATAAGCTAATGAGTAAGATTTAACCGCCAAAAGTTTCGACGGCTGTTGCTTGTATAGTTCTTTTTAAATAGGTACCTATTTCCAGTGCCCTGTTTAGGAAATTCCTACTTCATTGAAATATAAATGAAATAATTTCTAATTTTAGTACAGTTCCCGAAAACTTGGTAATAATGTGGTGTATACCACTTTATTACCACGTTTTCACAAACATATACTCACGCCATTGTCCCATGGCGTTAGGCAGAAACCACAGAAATCCACCTGCTACGATCCTTACGTACCCCTTTCGCCTCATCCACGTTCATACACCTCGTCATACAAGCACGCCGGGTACGAGTACTGCGCACCTGACCTTTCTGAAGAACCTCACCAATAAGGTAGGTCTCTCAACATGACCGAACCATCTACAGTATTTTATGTAAAGTGTGTGTGTGTATGTAAGTGTGTAGTTTTTATGTGTGTATTTTTTGTCCTAAATGCCAAATAACCCATGCCCCCTCTACTTCCCTGGTACTTTGAACTTGTCAACAAGATATTTCATTTCGGATACATTAAGCGCCCTTCTTTCCCTCCTCAGTCGTGTTAACAATCTGTGATTGTTTCTTTTCTCTCTCCACAAAAGAAAATCTTTGTTTGTCAACTGCGACATTCTTTGAAAGTGTTTATTTTCTTTTTTGGCATTGCAAGTGACCTGACCTCTTAAGGTCACTTCCTCGTTTAGAGTGGACACGTTTTGAGTCACTTGCTGCTGCCACTTGAACGTCTTAGGCTGCGTTTCCACCTATACCAATATTTGAAAGGCAAAGAGCACACTTTACTGTTTGTTTCAATGCGCTAAATTATCGGATTTGTCGGATTAGAAAAAATATTTTTATATATGATAGCCAGGCTTATGAGGAATAGTATAGGGTAAATGTGACGTCAGAGCTACTATACCATACAAAATCTATGGGGGTTTAGGTAGCTGCAATCAATTGCTGTTAATTGATTGGTGGTATCAAGTACCCAACTATCGTAATTCAGATAATGTAGATATTTACGTTACGTGAGCAACAATCTCAAGTTGAATCTTGAATGTATCTACTTAGATAAATAGATTATTCCGATGAAGCGGTTAAAGTGAACATTAGAATATGTTGCACTAGGTTAAAAAAAATACACTCAACGCCCTTATCGTACTAAAAATAAACACCGAATTCGAACATACAAAATCGAGCTCTTTGTGACGCGAGGCAACAAAGCAGTTAATTGATACAGCGTAGCGTCGCGGACCGTCGCGGTATCATGACCGCCGCCGCCCCGGCAGTGCTACGTCGCTCGTCGCGTAGACCGCTCGCGCGTAGCCACCGCTACGCCGTAGCCGCGAGCGTAGTGTCACAGTGTAGTGAAACGTGTACATACATGTAATTTCTTTATTTTTTTAATGTGTTGTGTATGTGTTTGGAATTGGAATGCGCACAGTGGTAGATTTTTTTTTCAGTGGGATCTACTTTTGGATCGCGGGGATTTTGTGTGTTACAGTATGTCGAATTGAGTTGTATGTTGTTTGAGTAGTTAACACTCGGCGTAGATCGGGTCGGCTTTAAATATTTCGCTGCGTTAAAATCTCAAGGGTCGTCGAAAATATTTTTTTTGTGGAATATCTTTTTTATTATTCAATCTTACATTTTAACTCATCTTTTCGCTTAATAAATTACAATGAAGCCGTCTAATACGTAACTGTCAGATATGATTCGTAATCAATTACTTCGATTTGAAGCAAAAAAATATGATTGGATGTAGCGTAGTACCCGTCACTGTGAGATCTGGAAATGACAGGTCCAGGCTTTCGGATTTGAAAAAAAAAAAATGTTATTGAACGAGATTTTCGTATTAAGCACTTAACTCCTTTTAAAAAATACTTTTTGGATTTATTCTGATTTTTACGAAAAATGATAAAAGATTTTAGCGTTCAGATATTGTAGTTCGATTTTAATTCAATACAAGTTGCTTTTTTTATTTAATTGGTGAGTTTTTAGGGTCATTAGTTATTTTCAACTGATATTATGTGTCCCGGTTTCAGTCATTCTAATTATTCTTTCTTCATATCAATGTGTGAATTCGTTAAGGGATAATTCTAGTAACTTCTAGAAGCATTCTTTGTAATTTCAGTGGCAATCTGTCAGAAATGCCTCTATTTTTTACCATTTTTTTTACGTTTATTTCGAGTGAATTATTTTAAACTTGTTAGTAATTAAATTTTCATCATCGTGAGGAAACCTGGACTACTGTTCCACTCAAACCATGCCTGAAACCCTTAAGGAGGTTTAAAAACTCTGACACTAGGGTGTGTGGGGTCGTAAGACCTTATTGCCCACACGATAAAGAAGAATTAAATTTTAAACTTCGAGTATTTTAGTTTTAATTTCTTACTTATTCAAGAAATATCTTAAACGGTAATATAAAAAACTTTTATTATTATATAATTGTAATGACCATCAACATATTTTTCAAATAAATAAGTTTTAAGGAAACCATCATCTTTATTTCTGTTTTGGCAAAATATGAACTTTCTAGAATAGATGGTAATAAGTTTGTTGACCATTCAGTGAAAATTAATTATTCTTTTTCGTTCTGTTTTTTGACTAGACATAGGCAATAATTATACCTCTAATACAATCTACATAAATACCAAATGTGAATGGACTTTGTCTGGTGACTGACCGGCTTAATTCCCACGCATCCCCTTAACATCCATTCCATTCATAGCAGCTTTGAACAGAACAGTGCTCAACGCCTGTGCATAGCTGAAATCCTCATCAGAAATGTAGTTTGTGCCTATTCTAAAGCCACATGTAATGTATCCATACATATAAGATACTTTGTCCTGAATGACTGATAGACGGATCGACGCACAGCCTAAACCGCTGATCGTAGAGACCTGAAACTTGGAGGATGTGTTCTTAATATGACGTAGGCATCCGATAAGGAAGGATTTTCCAGAATTCACCCCTTTAGGAGACGAAACGGTGATTCAAAGTTGGCATGTAAAAATCAACATTGACGCGGACGAAGTCGCGGGCAGAAGCTATAGCAGAATTCTCAACCGCAGCTTAATTTAACGTTTTTCTTACTTTAAGTTGAACTTTGTTTATATTGGTGACTAGCTTCTGCTTGCGGCTTCGCCCGCGTAAAAAGTAACTTGCCGTAAAATAAGTTGAACTATTATTCCAAAAGAACACATTACCGGAATAAAAAGTATCCTGTGTTTTAATCCAGGAAATGGTTTATGTGCCAATTTCCATCTACATTTAATATCATTCTTTAAATTATGGTCAAAAGTGCCTTTTAATAGTCTTATAAAATGAATTATTTGTTTGGCTTTGAATCACTATGAGGTTCGGAAAAAAAGACTTAAAATCCTTTTCGTTATCATCTGTGTGAATAATGTAAAACTGATCTAACTTAACGTGACGTCCATTTAAATGATTTCATCTCATGGACAAATAACATAAGCGGTTTATAAATAAAGTGTGTTTCTAAATACTCAATGAAAACAATGTTGAAAATGTATTTTCTCAGTTTGAACAAATGTACTAAATCCAGATTGGGATATTCGACATCTCGGAATCTTTTTCTGTAACTAGGTTTCCAAGAGCTGAGAAAATACTGTCGATTTGTTGGACTGGATTCGTTTCGTTTTTTAGGCTGTGGTAGGTAAGGAACGTTGCTCTTTTAAAACTTTAGATATGAAATTTGAATTAAAATTCTAGTTTATCCATACATATATTATAAATGCGAAAGTAACTCTGTCTGTCTATAATGCTTTAATGACTAAACCACTGAACCGATTTTGATGAAGTTTGTTACGGAGTGAGTTTTAACCCTTAGAAAGGACATCGGCTAGTTTTTATTCCGCGACTTCGTCAGCGTCCGCGACAACTGGCATTTACGCGCAAAAGTATTTAGTATTATTTCTGAAGCGCTGTTTTGGGTTCGCGTCTCAGTTTGAGTATACAAGTATCATTGTCATTTTTTCTTTGGATATTTTGCAAAATTGCATATCAAAATTGTATCTACTTATATTTTTTGAATATTTCCAAAAAACTGTGACAAATACATACATTAATTATAAATTACACAGTAATTAATTTTAAAAGCGTAAACGTTTAAAAAACGAATCAATTAAGAATTTGATATCAATTATTCGTTAAATGAGATAGCTATTACTTTTAAGTGGTATGACATAATTTTATATCATTTTCACAATTGAAGCCTGTAGAACAATTATAATTTGACTAATGATATCAGATTTTTAATTGTAGACCTTTTTACGTTTGTCTACACCAATTAGTGAGGGTCGAATATGCTTCAAAACGTAATTATTTTTTCTAAGTTTTTTCGCTTCATTAGGTATCTTAGGCTCGCGCTAATAGACAGTTGACGTTGATGGGTCATTATATTATGATTTTAGTTGGGTTTCTTTATCTTGGCAGGCGGGTAAATTGCTGATTTGATGTCTCAATGAATCTTACATCTAAATATATAAAAACGAAAGGTTCCTTGACAACTGAACAAGTATTAAAGTGGTTTTTTTTATTTCACATATTATATTATATGTACTTTCTAAACTTTATGACATTGACATCGGTGAAAGAAAATTTCTTGAGATAGCTGGGAATTGCAATTCGTATATGTCTGGAATCGCTATTTCGCCTTGAGCAAACATGGTGACCAATGCTTATACCATGCCGTGGAGTAATAATAAACTGGTAATATTATTATTGGTCTCGTTGGTCTGGTAGTCGCAAAGTGCGACTGCTGAGCATGAGGTCTTGGGTACGATTCCCAGGTCGGGCAAAGTGTTATTCGGTTTTTTCATAAAAAAATCTCAGTAGCAGTCTCGGAGTCTTTATTTGTGCCCGGTTGATGGCAATAAGCTCGCCCCCTATTACATGGGACTTAACTGGCGAAATGTGGGTGTACCTACCTACTAATTACATTACATTAGTGTATTCAATTATCATTTTATGTACCTACCACACATTTGTATTAGTAAAGGATTAATTCTGCAATCCTGAAATATTTGGACTAGAAGAAGGTCCCAATTACTTCCACAATTCGCTTTTATACATATTAAAATCATCCCAAACTATTTATTCCAACTTACGTCCTTCTTATACATAAGAAGTTTCCTTAAATCTTTCCTTAAACCATTCTACCAATAAAGACGTGCGATTTTTCGAAAGAAAATGAGCGAGTACTGGTACACGGTCGATATGCTACCGGCACGCGATGCTCTAGTAACTGTAAATCCTAAGAAACACTGAACTATGATGTTTTTACATTGATTTATTTTTATTTTACAACAAAACTGAAAATTGTTAAGATAAAATGTTAAAGGTGTTTGTATGCCATTTTTATGGTGTAAAGTGTTCTATTTTGTAAATGTGTGTTTAATATAACTCATGCTATGAGAATAACGAATTAAAATTACTGACGTTGTGTCCTTTTTTTTTGTTGTCTCTCTCTCTCTCTCGCTCTCGACACTGTCTGAGAGAAATGGTAAAATACGCAACATTACCGAGGAAGAATTTTTATACAATAGCATTGCAGAATAGTTTCTTCAACTAAATTAAACTAAAGGTAATAAATAACTCATAATTATAAAAGTTAGGCATATTTAGTTGCTATGCCGTAATAGGGTCCATTATGTACTTAGCTTAAAGCCTATTGTAACATCTTGAACACATATAGAATGCAAATAAAAACTTGAACACTAATAGAAACACTACGATTTAATTTGACCTTCAAAATTAAATCGAAAAGTCAAAAAAGCCTGCCAGTTAGCTTGTGTATAAACGTAAGAAAATTAAATAATATTTTTTAAGTTTTAGTTATTGAGAGCACCGTTTAACCTAACTTTTGTGCCTAACAATACTTTCTTCACTGTGATAGATTCCTTTCATTGACAAATAAAAGTTAACACGCATTTCTTTCCCATACACGATGTCCGACTTCACAAACAGTGTCAGGTAACGACACGACGTAGTTGGAAAGCAACACGCTCGCGTGTGCTTCGTCCCTCAACAGTTGCGTGCTGCGCCCAGTTATCACGCCTTGTGGCCCCATCCCGATAACTTGAACCGTAATTTTTACGATAAAATTACGTGAATTATATTATCATCAGTATTTGATGTTGGATTCGATCGTTTGTTCGTATGAATATGGCTATTTGGGTGTAATCATTGGGAAATAGGTGGTTTTTTTATTTTATTTTATTGTCATGAAAACCTTTAATGCTTAGTAGTAATGATCTTGGAATTGTGTTAGGTACAGTAGAAGTCATAAGTGGAGTAGCAATCTCACAAAGCAATAGATTGTTTTTTTTTTAACTTACGACCTTTCGACGTCGTCTGCGAATTCTAAGATGTTAGTAGGTACTTTGTTAATACATAATCACTTATACACACATGTAGGTACAGCCTATACCGCGTATTCCCAGCAATTCAAACCTTAGCATGCTACTGCACTTATGACCTATGAAGGATTTCAGCGGATTTCTTATCACAATAACGCCTAACCCTATAGCACAAAAGGCCATGCTAGGCCATACCATTTCCATGCCAGGCTAAAGCCTTTACAGAATAGCTCTCCTAGGCCATCAGTGACTCAAATTGAATAGAAAATAACGTAAACGGATTTTTGTTATTTTACGCTGAGACAATATTTCGCACCTACCATGTTAATATCTCTTCACCACCTTTGGTTTACTGTTAGAGAATGCCTAAGTCATTAAGTTCGCCTTCGTACTTTTTTGTTGCATAAAGTTTTAATAAATAAATAAACCTGTCCATAACGGTAATCGGTCATAGTACATGAAACGACATCTCCTTATCACACGTTATCACACACTATAATTGACGTAAGTCTCTTGTATCAAATACTTATCGTCAGTACAGTAGTGTAGTAGTATTATCTCTGCCTATTTGTCGAACTACCCTCCCTGAAGCAGTCCTAAATAAACATTTTGGACATGTTTGCTACAATGTGTATAGTGCTAAAAATTTTTGTTCAAGTTTGTATTGTGATACATTTCCTTAGAGGGATTTGTTTATTTATTCTTTTGTCTTAATTAGTTGGGATAGGGTGTTTGTGTAATTTAGGAAACGCATGGATAGGTATGGTCGGTAAAAAAAGCGTACTAAATAACTATTCACATTTTTTAAACTTTTTGAGTTGAGGAATGAACATGCTCATTCCTTAATCGCTTTTGTCGCCGACCGTACCCATGCGTTTCCTAAAAGTTTGACAACGCGCAAGTAAAAATGTGACATATTCAAAAATTAAATGTACTTCTAAAGATAATCTTGTCCTTCACTGACATCAGTAAACGAAAACCATGCGACGAAACCTGGACTTATAGTTAATAGGCTCGTGCATTATTTGCATAAGAAGAGGCCTTAGCGCAGGTCAATATTAGTCTGATATTATTATGAAATTTAAAAGGAAATATGGAATGAATATCAAAACAAGTCAAATTAAACCTTAACTATTACCTGTAAAGCTGTGTTTATATCGTATAAATTCGTGTCTATTAAGATGATACGTAAAAGTGACAGTATGAATCTTCTTTTGTCGCTAACCGTACCTACTTAGCAACCGATACAACGAGTAGTCAAAACAAATTCTTTCCTCGTATTACTAACACGACCTGACTCCAGAAAACATTCCGTATCGACGAACATACAAAAGTAACTTATCTATCTTACCTTCATACAAAATGTAAACATCACTTTCCAAAAATAAACAGCCCGAATTTATTATTTCTACCCCACTTCAGATCCAGATATTTGCGCCAAAACGCTTCATCGTTCATAAAACAAAAAAAGGAAAACGATCGGCGGCGTTTGTGTACTAGCAATCAGTGTTGGGCAATATGAAATCTAACTACTGATTACTAACTACGATTACATATAGTAATCAGTAATCATAATTACAAATTACATTAAATAATCGTAAGAAGTAGTTAAACATTTTGATTACTAACTACAAATTGTAGTTGCAATCACGATTACGAGATTACTTTTTATAACTACAAAATTTAAAATGATTTTGCGTATTTAAACAAAACAAACGCGCGCGCGATTCGTTCATGTACCGACTTGTCGTTTGCTAGGTAGGTAGTTGGAGCACGTTGGAGTATGGCGTTGTGAAACTTGTGACTGGTTGCGTCATTACTGTTAAACGCGGGACAACAAATACAAGAGGTGTCGGGCGGAGTCAAGGCGCGGGCAAGGTGCGGGCCAAAAGCAGATCTGATAGTGTCCTGTTATTTATCAGATATGGATTGAAAACTAAATTCTGATGAAATACGCAACTATGATTAACCATCCCAAATCCCACAAGTTGTCGGATGAAATGTTCGAAAAACGTGTAGTACTAAAGGTAATTTAAATGATTAACTCACCCAATCCACTTTTTATTTTTTATTTTATTGATTCGCAAATAATTTTAATTAAGTTGATGTTTGCTGTGTAATTTTGATTTTTTGAATACATACAAATGTCAATAAACGCAATTATTCGTGAAAATAAAAATACGCGAAATAAACTGTTTTTATGCACCCAGATTCCAAAAAATATATATCAATACATTACATGTTTATTTAATTGTAAAATATAAGTTCTAAGTACTCAAATAATCAGTAATTATAACTACTAAATTGCAGTAGTCAAATTAACAACTACTTCATGTAGTTTGATTACTATAGTTTGGTTACATGTAATCTTAACTACATGTAGTTAACTACTTTTAATCGTAGTTAGTAACCAGATTACACAATAGTAGTTAACTACGCCCTACACTGCTAGCAATATTTTCATTATTAACCATTTTCCTTGATCAATAACCGCTTCAGAATACGCCCTTTATACATTATCGGCCTTTCGCTCTCCGAATCAATGACATTATCATTTCTCATTTAAAAAATGGAGCTAAAGTGGGAAGTCGAAGGGAAATTACTCAATTCGCCAAGATCTTTTACAGTTCATTAATCCCCCAGATTGGGCCGTTGCCCGTCCAAACGCGGGGCCCTTTGGCATGGGACGGACTTGGCCCGTTTTTAAAAAGTGCGAAAGCTGAAGGTCGAACTTGGGCGAAGTTTTGTTGGACTGAGGAATTACTCGTGTGAAGCTGACTTGTTGAAGAGTTGGACCGTTAGCGATGTATAGACAAACGTTACCAAGTTTGTATGTGTGCGTGTTTGTAATATTGTAACATTAAACACCAAAATATATTTTTTACTGTTTTGTGGTTCGGTAATCTGTAAAATACTTTTACGTCGAACGTAAAACCGGTAATTATAATGGATAGTTGTTACCTAGGCATTAGATGTTTTTATTTTTACAAAAAATATATTATAATGACGAGTTAAAATTTTCAGAATTTTTACAATCTTCCGATTTCTTATTGGACATTTGCCAGTTAGATTGTTTATCGTCTAATAATAACTAATAAAATCGGTTAAGGAGTAGGATTTTCAGTCAATATTATTTTATTTATTGTCATGCTGAATGCATCCCTGTACCATTTAGATACAGTTTGCTTTCTTCGCGAACCAATCCAAAATGCGATTATTATGAAGCAATAATTTAAACCGCCATTTAATTTCGCGTGTGGCTGCGCACAGAATTGGTTGGCATGATTTTGTGATAAATATTTTTGATTACATCTAGCTAGACGGACTAAATTACATTAATGGCGTAAGGCCGAAGAAAAAAAAAATGCAGAAAGGTAAAAAAAAAACAATTCGGCGAAAATTGCTACACTGTATATTTTTCTGAACCTGTTTACGTCGGAATATTTTATTTTGCCTTTCTCCTATACCTATATTTTTTTTTGTTTTTGGTCGGAATGTTTCATATTAATTTTAGCCTATTGTAATCACTACTGTATATAATTTCGGAAACATGGTTATAGAATTATTTTCCTAAAATTTCTGTATTTTTATGAAATCCTAGTTTCTGGAACTCTACGGCGCTATAAAACATATCCTATGACACTCCGATATAGTGCAGCTTTCTATCAAAGTAATTTTATTTTTATCGGGCCAGCACTTCCAGTTATTTCCTCTTACAATAACAAAACAAAAATCAAACAAACTTTACTTCTTTATGATATTTGTATAGGAAAACTACGTAGCGTTAACAGGCTGATATTTAATTCACTGCGCATCTTTCAGAGTGGTTAAATTAATCATGAATACCCCAGAAAGATGCGTAATGAATTAAAATACGTAATGGAAAATCCCAATAACACTTTTTGCCCGCCATGAGAACTATTCTAACTAACACACTTATGGTTGCTACTGTACACATATGGCATTTCTACCAAATATACTCACGGCACGTATAAAACAATATCTTTAATAAAGGACTTCCGCATCTGCGTGTCCCTAGCGCAAAGCCGGCGCGCGATGAGATAACACGGTATATTTCAGTATATTACATCAAGGGTTTATTTGGCGAGTAGGTACTCGCAAAGAGTATGTAAAAATTGTCTCGTTAGTAACATCCGTTATTCAGATGTACACCACATTGAAACGTATAGCGAACACAGGGCTGTCACTTTGAAGTTTTTGGATCGAAAGCGGCCATCTTGTTTTAAGTATTACTTTAAGTTTGTACTTGATTGAAAACGTTCTTGTTTAGTCTCTTTAATTAAAAAATAATCGAATTATTTTAATAACAAATATTTTGGGACAATCAAAGTTTAAACAAAAAAATCGAAATTGTGTAATATTTCTAGTTTTATTTTTATTAAATTATCTTATTAGCAAAAATGCCTTGGGATGAACATGACTTTCAATTCATTTTACTTATTCTTTTTTGATATTTCATAGATAACTCTTAACGGTGGAATAATTATGGCGGTTTGACAGCCTTTCTAAAAAATATATGTCAAACTGTCATATTTATTCTTTGAACAAAAGTTATCTGACTATTGAAAAATTAACCCCAAGCCCCGTAATAAAAGTTGTTCCTATTCATGAGTACCTACTTTAACCTTCGGAAAGATGTGTGACGAATAAAAAGTCATTTAAATTGTATTAATTAATGTTCAGCAAGAATGATTTTAAAGTTGCCAACCCTTACCCCAATAAAATTACCTTGGAAGAAAATACGAATCTTGAATTATTGATTATCATGTGAGATTCAGAATACGTAATGTTAGTAGATGAGTACGCCCTCTCGGGGCCCATCGGAGTGCTGCTTAAAAAGAAAAATATCCCTCAGGCTTGTTTTTTTTTACCAATAAAACTCGTATCTACTTTATCAATGAATTTTATTGATGTTGGCAAATATTTTCGGATATTACTTAAATCGTGATATGGGAATGTGGAACAAATACTAACCTTTAATCAGTACACAAACTCGTGCTTCTCATACATAAAATCCAGATTAGTACCACTGTGACTTTTTCGATTCAAATTGTACTTTCTAAGTTTATCTAGGACATCATTGAAATCGGTGAAGGACAACATCGTGATTAAATCTGGACTTAAAGATAATATACATAAGTCTGAAATCGCACAGTCCGCCTTCGGCAAGCATGGTGATTAATGTGTCTTCTCTGTATGGAAAAAGCCTTTGCCCTGTAGGTGAGTATGGGCTAGGCTGGTATTATTTTAGTACATAAAACTTTATATACAAACAACATTGAATACATTTTTAACTAATTTTTTTCTATAAAAGTCCTATTTTTAAAACCGTTATCAATTTCAATTCTTCTATAAACAATAAAAAGTTACGTTTGCGATACAACAGTAAGAGCTTTGACAAAATATTATATTTTTATATTACTTTACTAAGTTCAAAGTTCAAAGAAAAATGTCATCCATAAACTTCTCGTAAACGTCCATTATAAAAATTGGAAACACACAACAGCCGTACAGTATAAATCTCGCCGGACCCACGTGAGTCGTAACGCGGAAAATTTTCTCAGAATTTCAACATGAAGCCTGAGCTCAAATTGAAAACATTCGACTTTGGCTCGTTATACAGCCGACTCCACCATTTATCTTCATTCGGTCTTCCAGTTCAATTGCTGGCGACGTTGGCCGCAACTCAAACGGTAGAACTACTTATTATTTTGAACAGTACTGCTTAACGATTTGCGGAGCGCTGTGCACCTGTCCGGGGTGCTCGTGCCAGAACTTGGCCTGTCTTTCAACCTTTTTTTGTTAATATTCAAAGTGAACCGAATAAGTTTTCGGAGTTATTGTACTCGGAAACTATGGTGCTGGGAATTGGTTACCGGTCATTAGACACAGGTGGTCGTAAATGCAAATTTGGAATTGCGTTATTGCAATTGTTACATCGTTCGTTTTTAAAAATAATCACAATATGACGTCTTGGGATAAATCTTTTAGAAATGCGATCCTATTCTGTTATCATCTCCGTCGGTGAATATTTTGGATTTTGCCTCCCCTCAAGCTCATTTCACCAAGGTAAACTACAGAATTAAATAAATAAAATAAAATAAATAAATAGGTATCTTGGGACAACTCACACACGGCTATCTGATCCCAAGCTAAGCAGAGCTTGTGTTATGGTAACCAGACAACTGATATACATACTTATATAATTTATAAATACATACATATTATAGATAAATCACACCCAGACACAGAACCAACAATCATGCTCATCACACAAAGTTTGTCCTGGGTGGGAATCGAACCCACGACCTCCGGCTTAGCAGTCAGGGCCACTAACCACTAGACCAACAGGCCCGTCTTGAATTGACTTGCTAACCATGTTAATGTAAATAGTAGTTAATCGTTTATCTGAGTCTGCGCTTGCGAGAAATAAACAGTATATACCACTATGACGACACATATCTTACGCAGTATCCAGTGCATATTTCGCCTCTTGTGTATCACGCTACGACCGCCCGCCGCCCGTGCCTCTCTGGGTTCCTGTTCTCGACCTACCCCCGCGCCTCTGTACCCCGCAGGCGACGACTCATTAAGCTGTAATATCATTTCAATAAAAACAACGTGCTATAATAAAATGTTTATCCATATAGTAGCCATTCCCCTCTTTATTATCCTCAATCAGGTTAATATGGGACTTCTTAGAATTCTGACGGAGCCCGCTATACCCAGGGGAACCCACTAACGATGCACCATACTGTTAATCACGAAGAATTATGTAATGGCCACAAGTTGATATTATATGGGTTCCTTGACCTGACGAATAGGTCAATCATGGCTACACAATCTATTAATAATAAAGCTAAAGTGTCTTTTTGTTTGTTTAAAAGCGCTAATCTCTGGGACTACCAGTCGGATCGAAGTATTTTTGTTTATAGACAGATTTAGATTCCAATAGCCAGATTCATGAGGACTAATATAGGCTATATAATATCACGCTACGATCCACACAAAAGTGGCGCGAAGTGGTCTGGCATTTTATGCTGAACTGAGCCTGTTTGACGCAGCTGTGAGGCATATAATGTATGATTTTTATTTTTTGTTTTTTTATTGCCTTTTTGTTTTTATAATTTTTGTGTGCACGTGACCTGTGTCAAATAAACCTTTTTCCTTTCTTTCTTAAGAGAGCAGAGCAGTAACCAAAGACACACACGGGTGGAAAAACCCACATGGACGAATTCGCGGACACAAGCTAGTCCAAAATTTATACGTCCTGTATATTCCTATATGTAGGAATCATCGCGGCGTCGCTCCGTCATAGCTCAGTGCACATATAGCCCGCCCAAACAGATAGCACGTGACAAATATGTTTTAATTAGCATATCTTCAGCATTTGCCAATTATACGGATATATGTTGGTATTTAATAGGTATGCAAATTCGTGAGTTATGTCAATAAAGTTGTTTACTATGTCTGTGAACTATGAACTGAAGTATCATGGGTTTATTAATTTAATTAAGAAATGAATTAATAATACCTTGTTTTCGGGACATTATTTTTTTCTATTTCAATCAGGTCATTATACTTTTGAACGTCAAATACAAAAAAAAGAAAGGAATCTATTTGCCCCCTTCTAGAAGATAGTTTTGTATGGAGAAGAATGCTCAAGAAACTCCATACGTACTTCGCTAAGTGACTGTTTCAGTTGTAATATTTAAAACCAGTTAAAATGTTTAAACTAAATTTTGAAAAAAGGCGTGAGTTTACGTTTGTATGTATGTGCCACCAGCCCTATACCCCGTTTAGCGTGCGTTACGTTGCGCACTAGCAAACAGAGTGATTTTTTACACAAAAAAAAGTCGTATTCCAACAAAAAAATACATATGCCCAAAGTTACTTAGCTTTGGGCAGTATACTATGTGATATGTATAGGTAAATACAGTACCAGCTTTACACGACAGAACAAACCTTTTTGTGACCCACATCTAATTGCTATTACGTAGCTGTCAATCAATACGACATATTGAACTCGATTGTGTAATGATCTTCAACCCAATATTTGACATTGACATACGCACACGTCAGTACCTAATTCGATAATCGACTTCCATTCAACTCGAGTCCCAATAATTAACTCCCGTTTAGCTAATTATTAGTAATTGCTGTAATATACTGAAGTATTACGATTCATGGTGTTGTTGCCTTGGATTTATGTTTAGTGCAATCTTGATACTTGATATACGCATTGCACGCTGGTAGCTTTTGCTGCCAAATACTCTTTTTCAGCGTTTTAGGACTATGTCAACAACTAACCTATACAATTTGACGGTACGGTTGATGCAGTAGCTGACCGATTGGCTGATGTGTTTATCAAATACTTTTGGCTTTTTGGTAGTTGATTTGGGAATAGTTGTTTGTGCCTGTAAGTTTACATGTTTGTAAACGCATTCAGATACATAAGAAATTCCTATTGTGGGTCAATAATTTTTCCAAAGATAAAAAATCTACGAAACTTCATTTTTTTTTAGTTTTTAATTTACTATTCTAATTTGTACAGCCATAAAAAGCAAGCATCTAGTACTTTTAAATACACACTGTACATGTGACTTATTATTTTTCGACGTCTCGAGACAGTAGCAAGTGCCCTCTTCGTAAGAGCACATGCTACTATCCAACTACTAAATCCTCGACTATACCAATGTCTTGGTTACATCCTAATAAACATTACTTCTATCTATCCATCATTTGCAGTTAATTAGTACTGTTACACAGTATGTTTCCGGATTGTCATCAGATAGTCCCGTAGGATGCGGCCACAATTACGATAATGCAGCCGAGACAATGGCATGACATTACATAGCTTGGCTGTGAAAAATGTAGGGCTACCGGGTTCTGTCCCCTTTGTTGGGCTGGACGAGCGATAAGCGATCGGATGCACTGATAGAAACGTGCGGTTTTGTAATGAGACCTGAGGTTACAAAATTACAAATAAAATAAAATATATATTTAGAAAAATCCTTTGGGGAATTTCGCCTGTATCGTAGGTATGAATTCTAACATACACAAACAAGCAGACCCGGAATAACTACCTATAGGTCATACAAGTATTTGTTCCGAACTCGCAACGCACAGCGCAACAGTCCAATCGCTCGGCCACGTTGCTAACCATGTTGTAGTAACACAAGGCAACTAATTCATACTTCATTTGTTTTTTCAATAATCGTTTTCTAATATTTTTAATTTACCTGTTTTCGGATAATCAATCATGTTTTTAAAAAAGAAAAATTGTGGGTTGGTATTTTAGTATTCAATTTTCTTCCAAATTATTGTACGATTTGACACACCAGCATGCTCATTAAATTTCTATGATAAAAGATGTTACTAACTGCCCTTGACGAAATGAGCATATGAAGTGTATACCTATACTTAAAAACTGATGGTTATTATAATTACATTAGGCGTCAACCACACACTGGGCGAAATGATTGATGAACCAGCGGTTAATCATACGCTTATAGACCCGATTTTCCAGAACAAAATTCCTTATAATTACAAAATATTGGAACCTGTAAAGACTAGCACCATTTATTACGCACTAAAGAAATTTTGGAGCATATTCTGTACTATAATTGAATTAATTCAAGAAACTTCGGTTTTCTAGATACAATATCCAGGAAAATATAATGTTCTCTTCTAAGTATTAAAACGTGACCCAAAAACTTGAGCAAAATATGATGTACGATATACGTAAACTTAATTAAGGTCCCGGTTCTGACGCTAAATGCTGGAAAACTTTTCATGATCTATTTTTATATTGTGGAAAGGTCAGGATTAGGTGGATGTTTTTAAATTACGCTAGGTTTTACCTGCGTCTACGTCCGCATGGAAGACAGGTGTACCATAAAACATAAGCTGCACACAGGTTTCTTCTAGAGATTACCTTTCAACAAATAAACTTTATAATGGCAGTATAGGTTGTATATATGTATCGTTAGAATACTGAACAGCATCCTATCCAACTTCATCTACAATTACATGTTCTGTATAAAATCTATTGCTATCCCCAAAATCACTTTCTGACCCTACCCTTTTCATCTTACCTTCTACCATTCATCCCCTATCTGTTCCTGTAACATCAAAAGTCACTCCAACCATTTTATCACCTAGTTTTTCCAACACATCCACAAAATCCCTACCTTTAAACAACATGACAGCAACAAATAGCACCGTTTCACAATTCAGTACAAAAGCTTTGCTCAAATCCACCACAATCGCTCCGCTGTTACCTCATGCCTTAGAGGTTACCTATTGTCCCCATCCTTTGTTGGTTACGGATGATCGCGCGTGACTTCGGTACAAATGTGTCGGGTTTATACCTCGTTTGTTGGGCTAAACGCGTTTCCCCTGCTTCCCCGTTTGATTGACACAGATATTTGATCGTGTTCATGACTAAGGGGATCCGAATTAGCAGTTAGGTCTTGGCTGATTTCGTTGATTAAGCTGTTATTTGCTTGTTAGTCTGTTTGAGCGGTCTCTGATAGTTGGGCGATAGTTTCGCGTCGAATTTTCGGGGTAATTTTGAGCCTTTCCAATTATTCTGGCTGTTTGCTTAACTAAACTGACGGAAGATTAAATCTATATTATGCTACTAATTTGAGTTATTTTTAGACTACAATGTCAGGAATACAGTACTATGCCGTGAACGTTTATGATTATTGTCTTTGTGTTTGTATTTTTTTAAATCGTCCACACCCTAAAGTTTGTCTTCGAAAGACTTCAAAATCTTTGAATTAATAAGCCTTTTCTCTCATATAACTCGTATTCTTCTGCTGAGTGCTGCATAGAGTTATGGAAATATATTCCTGACAGCATTCTCATGAATAGATTTCCATTGAATTCAACGCGTCTACACGTCATTCACAAAGACATTTTATCCCATCATCTCGCTGTCTCCTTTCCATTTTTTTTTTCGCAAGAACATTTTCAATCTCTTCCCAAAACATCCAAGATATTTGACCTCACTAAATAAATCTTCTTATTTTCCTCAATCGTTCCACAAACCGATTAGTCAGTCGACTAACAAGAAAGAATACACCACGGGATCGCAATCGGAACCGGATCGGAACCGTATCGGTGTAGTTATCGCCAATTAAGTGGGAAAGTGGTTCTAACATCGCAGGGCGCGCCTTAACGGACAGATTAGATAGACACGGCTGAAAGTATACGTCGAGTTAAGTATATGTATTTAGAGGATTTTTGCTGGTAAATTTTGTTATAAATTGAATGAAGTTTTACTTTTGCTTTATTTTTAAATGACTGTAGAATTAGTAAGCTGCTTCAAAAATAATAATTGTAATACATAAGTATTGCCGATGACTTCGCCTGTGTAATAGTCAATTAAACCATAAAACATAGCCTATGGAACTCCGCTGATACATTTAATAATCCGCATAAAACCGCTGAAATCCTCGGGCTCATTAAGTTCCATAAAAAACAATTGTTACCTAGAATTCCAAATTCAAATCTGCGTCAGAAACTCTAACGTAATATTTCGTTTAGATTTCTATGCAATAGTGGTATTGGTAGAGATAAACTACTATAACTTGACGCTCCCCTCCATATTACCATTTTAATGTGTGCAGTCACATTCGTATGAAAGAGTTTGTATGTAGTTGTGAGTAATCGTCTTCAGTAGCAGGCTTGGATATTTGTTTGTCAACTATTCATAAATAGCCGACCGCGCAAGACGACGCACCTGTCATTTTCATGGAGAATGTCAATACAGCGCCATACTACTAATAATGAGTAAGTTTTGATGCCGCTAGTCGGGCAACAAATCGCTGATTTGTTTTTGTTTTGAGAGCCGTCTCAATACGCACACGTGCGTTGTGAATCTTTTTAATACTATTACAAACGTTTTAAATTGTGGAAGGGCGTGTTCATGTTACTGTAGTGTATCTCAATCCATTAAAGTTTATAATCACAGCTGGTATCAATACTACAGACCAAAGTAATGCCGCAGTTGTATAAATCAGCGTTCTCTTTGTATGGCCTCTACGGGTAGTGGTCAAAGCTTTGTGGTACTTACCTGTTTATACGGGACTTTCATTGACCCTACTATGTTACGGTATAGGCTTTACGACTGACGTCACTTCGGGACGTTGAACATACGAGTATTGAAAGCCAGAAAATTATTTGAATAGTTTTGGTCAAATATTGGACGAAATTTTTTGCAGGACTGAGATTGATGATACGTCTTGAGTTTTTTTGACTGGCGAAATGTGGGTGTGGGTACACCTCTGCCTTACCCTTCGGGGATTACAGGCGTGATGTTATGTTATGTTAAATGTGAATGAAATATTTTGGAGTTGATTTCAGAATATAAATTGTTCATATTTATGAGTGGGTACTTTAATTTCTTGAAAGATAACAGCCCGCATTATTAAATACTGGAGAGCATTAAATTCCAGAACTTGTTTTCAAACTTAAAAATCCGGGAAGGAACCTAATCCTAACATCAATCCTTTTATTAAAGGGCAAATTCTACCCCCAATTTAAAAGTGGCTTACAATCAACTCTACATCACCATAAGGTCTGTTCCATCCCTATACTTCTAAAAAATGTCCAGGAGAAACACACACTGTACCGATCTGGGGCAGGATAATCTCCCCCAACTCGGATCCCCAATAAATCGGATTCAATAACCTTTTTTTTTCCACCGTGGCCGTAAAACTCGACTTTTCATAGTTTTTCGGACCCTATCTCTATAAACATGAAGCGGTTAATCTGATCTTTAGGAGATAGGTTTTTTATGGTAAGAGACTTCAAGAGTACCTGGTACTGGAAGGTCTTAAAGATCAATTGATACATACATTGCAATTGAAGCACTTCAATCGCTTAAACTGACAATCGCGAATAAACATTCAGGTGCGCTTCATCTGTTGAAAATCTGGAGACACGCGATTGGCTTTTGTTTTACGTTGAAAGTCAGATAAGTTTTAAATTTAAAAAAAAAAACCATGTTCCTTCAATGCCAGTCATCGAGTGACCACAAAATAACCTATCCAGTATTCTAAGTTTAAAACTGTCATATTGTCCTGTTGATGAATCGATTTGAACTCTGAATGAAATTGAATGATCGACCGCGCGATATACACCGACCCTTTCAACGATAGCTTCTTTTTTTGAAAGCTCTGGTGATAACTAAAAGGGTCGTTCATCAACTGAACTTGTTGTTTACTCACAAAACCTAGTTCTTTGAGGATTTGCTAGTCGTTCTAGTTACGAATTCTGTCTATCAAAGAAACTTTTGAACATAGCTGAACTTTTCGCTGCTGGGTCGACTCGCATTCAACCTTTTTGAAAATTACGTAGGCCAAAATTTGTTTTGCCAGATTCTTTTTTGAAATGGGAATGTTATGTTTGATGGTAATCAATGAAATCTGTGGTATACTGGCATTGATTAATATTATATGGTTAGTTTGGTACTCTTTTTAAATTATAATGTTTATGGCCTATTACTATTCCACGACAGGGTAAAGGCCTCTTCTCATACAGAGAAAGCTTTAACATTGATTACGACGCTCAAAGTGGACTAGCGATTTTAGACTTAAATTAACTATAAGTCCAAATTTCTCCACGATGTTTTCCTTTACAGATGTCAGTGATGTCCAAAATAAACTTAAAAAGTACCTTCGACATAACATAACATCAAGCCTGTAATCCCCGAACGCAGAGGTGTACTCATTAGCACACCCACATTTCGCCAGTTATGTTTAGGTCCACGTGATAGGAGGCCAGCCTATTGCCATCAATTGAAATTACACATCATCCTATACATCATGGAATTATAAAAGTCAGTTTGGAACTTGCACGTGTCCGGTTGCAAACCCACAATATGAGAGTAAACTTTATAAAACAAACTTTATAAAATTGATATAACATTTACTGAATTCAAATGGACGAATGTTTTAACAAACAACCAATTAAACCAACATGACAAAAATGGAAGGATTAACGTTACAATAATAGCAAAGATACCTTCCATAACTTGATCACCCGTGTCCTCTTAATTTTGAAAAACCACCAAACTTTGAAAACTTTGTCTAACTTTAGCTACCAAGTTGAGCGCCTCATTTTCAACTTCATAGTTCTGAATTGAGCCTATTTGGACTGGATACTTTGAGTTGGCGTCTAAAGCTCTTTCCGGCTCGTATGTGCGGTCTAATCTACGCTACTATTTCGTGCTATTTATTTTTGACTCTGAATAGAAAATGTTCATATCTTGGACTTGCAAGGAAAAATTTTTCAAGTTAAAGTTTTTAATAAGATTTTTAAATGAGTCCCATCATCGTCTGCTTAGCCTTTTTCCCAACTATGTTGGGGTCGGCTTCCAGTCTAACCGGATGCAGCTAAATACCAGTATTTTACATGAAGCGACTGCCTATCTGACCTCCACAACCCAGTAACTGGGTAATACGATACCCCTTGGTAAGACTGGTTGTTAGATTTTTGCACCTCATGCATGAGAGGCGGGCGCCTTAACCACTCAACCAAAACGACAAAAAAATGAAAAATGAAAAAAAAAAAAATCTAATGAACAATACCAGCCTATTATTGTCCCACTGAAGAACAAAGACCTGATCTCATACAGAGAAGACACGGACATTGATCACCACGCTTGCTCAAGGCGGATTGGCGATTTTCGACTTACTCATTATTAACTATAAGTTCAGGTTTCTTCATAATGTTTTTCTTTACCAGTGTCACTGATGTCCAAAGTGAACGTAGAAAGTAGGTACATATAAATTGGAAAAGTCACATTGGTACTTGACCAGATGTTAATACACAAACTCATGTATGGCAGGGGTAAGCCTTAACTGCTGGGTCATCAAAACATTCATCTAATTACCTAACTATACACTAAGGTTAAGGTCCACTTGCACCAATTAAGTTCACAATTTAATGACGTGTTGTGTTGCAGTGCGTAATGACGTCATCTCTTGCGTATCATCTAATTTACGCATTGACTATTGGCAGTTTCACATTATACTCGTGTATTGTGTCGAATGCGTCACGTCAGGTGTATAGATTTTACGCTAAGCGACACACTACACCACAATAATGTGTGCCTGGAGCGATACACGTAGTTTAAACATTTGACAGGGATGCAGTAACGTTCTAAATTTGTTTAGGGTTAAATGTTTGTAGTGGTTTGTGGTGCAAGCGAGCCTAAGTATCATAAGATCTTAGATTCAAGCAATTTTGTACGTTATTTTCAAATGCATTAGTGTAGGATTTTGTTTATTTTGTTTAAATTCCACCTCGAATACTGATTTTGGACTCCTTGCAGCATTAGTTACTAAATTAATTTAACGAGAAACGTAATTTACCACAACTTATTGTTAATTTAGTTAAGTTTCTCTTTAAGTGATCTGTATTTTGTTCTTTGAAAAATAAAAATGTCTTTAAACCGAATTTAGTTCATCATTCTGTTTCGGTCAACTTCGAATGATTGCTTGAAACAGAACGACGTTTCAAATTCATTAGCGTTTAAAAATTAGTGGGCGTTAGTAATTATTTACTTTAAAAAAAAACGTTATTTTAGTAAACAAAAAAAAAAACAGCTGTGCCTATAAAATCAAGTAATTTCCTAGCCGATATTATTTCCACCGCAAATTCAGCCGACGATCAACCACACACTGTTCTAGCACACTGCCTAACACCTAAACACACACAATAACTCCTAACATCGACAAAACGATATCGAGATACGGCTATCGAGTTTTTAAGCCTTATAAAGCTTACTGTAAAAGCGATCGTCAACATTGTTCTCACACAATCAGTTTTGCTCACACATAATCAGCTGTTCACACACATAAATTGTTCAGTGAGGCTTTGTGTGCAAAGGCTAATTGATTTCGGCAGGTCCCGCCTTCGCGGTGAAGAGTTCGTAGGGGAGATGCAGATTAGAAAGTTGGCGAAAGGGACCTTTCCAATCTCTCATTTGGACAATCAGACGTGTGTTTGGTTTTAGACTACTATAAGTTTAATTTGAAGCAGAAGGCACGCGTTGGAATCGTGAGGACTGATTTAAGAAAGGCTTTAGGGGATTTATAACACAGACTTCTCACAAGTAGGTATATTTTAATTCAACTAAACCTGCATTCAAAGCGCTAATAATAAAAACCACAACAACAAATGACAATTATCTAGGCTCTATCATTAACTAAATTGTAAAAAGAAAAGAAAAAAATAACTAACTCAAGATACATCATGTAACCTTTTGATTTTTTATTATTTTTTAGTAGTTAGTAATCTGTTCACATGTTTACACTTACCCTAGTAAAACAGGGAAACCTATTATGAGCCATATAATACTGGAATGCACTATTCGTTGGTAAATAAATAAGGCTTTCGCCGTAGTAGCTACTACTACGAATAGTAACTACTTAATGATGATAAACTCTTTTAAAACTAAACTGAAAACTAAAAAATAAAAGCTTGTTATATAATTTTACTTATAGATGTTTTGATTGTAAAATATTTAAAGTACGTTAGTGAAAATTAAATACGTTTACTTCACTTTTAATTTAGGGCTGTAGTGAGAATTCTGCGAAACTTTTAAATCCGTAGTTTTACAAAGAGTTATCGTGATAAAAATTAAAAACAAACACTGAATATATTTTTCAGATTTTATGTTTTACGAGAGTCGCCTTTGATTCTAGGAAAATAACACACAGACACACACTTACTTACTCTTACTATACAGATGAAACTTTTACAATAAAATAAATGACTGTCTACCAAGCAGACATGATACGTCTAAAATACTAAACAAACAATGGAGGATCTGAACCAACTCTAATGGTCCGATTGCTACTGTTGAATAATTAACACAGAATTAGGGCTGGCCCGCCTCTTCCTGTTTGCCTGAATAATGTCTTTTAAAAATCGATTCCTTAATGGTGTCTCGATTTACATATCTTTACTTAGTATCGCGTCGGTAATTAATTTCGCTTTTTTTAAAGCAAAATTGAAAAGGGCGAATTAAAGAGTGTTGTTTCAGGGGCGCTGTTTACTTTTGTTCGTACTTTGATAAAGGGAAACAATGGATTTTTAAATCTCTATTTTGGGATCTCAGTTTAAGGAAAACAGAACCTTCTGTTCAGGGGTTAACTTATTATTTGAGTTGATTGACCGTCAGTGTACTAAATTTGAAATTTTGTATTTTTTTTTTAACTACCCGCCAACTAACTCGCGGAAGGTTTCAAATTTAAAAATATTTTCTAATTTTTGATGTTAAATTGGCATGCCTTAGCAATATAACCGTCTCGAATGCCATGACGGCAAACGTCATGGCGCTGTCATGCAGTATTCTTTATTTTCCTCTATATATCGTTATAGATATATTTGACTAGCGATTTTTACCCGCCCCGGCTTCGCACGGGTTTCATCGTCAGTGAAAGCTCCTGGCGGCTTGACTTATTCCGACATTTCCAACAATTATCGTTATATTTCAACAAAACCTTGGTAATAATTATATACCTTAACCTTCTACATAAATCGCCCTATCTATTGGTGAAAACCGCATGAAAATTCGCGAACAGACAGACGAGGCCGAGGACTTTGTTTTATAATAAGTGGTGATTATGAATTATAATCCTAACATAGATGTTTAACATCTGCCGGGCGTCCCGTAACGGCCATCTTTTATTTTTTTCTATTATTTATCTCAGATGACATAAGAAACTTAACTCCTTACCTTCTCCAGTTTTGCTTGTTATTGGAACTTTTCTCTCTAAAATATCTAGACGACATAATCGCCTCTACTCTCAGTATATAAAACTAACTTGAGTGCTGTGGTTTTCTTGAGAAATTGCTGTAAGTGACTTACGCCGTACCTCTCACAGCCGGCTCTAAAATGAATGGAATCCTTTAAAAAAACTTTTACATTCGTATTTATTCATTTAAGTAATGGAATTTGTGGATCTTTTTAAAATATGGCGTCGTTATTCTACGTTGGTGGAAAGTTTTATATTTGAACTAAGTTATGCTCGCGACTGCGTTCACGTGAATGTTGATTGTTTTAGTTTAGTATTTTTGCGCAGAACCCTAATTAGTTTTATAAAAACAGAGAACCTTAAGTTACTCCTTATAAACAGCTAATGACCAGTAAAGTCGCGTCAAAATCAATACAGCCTTTCCGGAGATTAGCCGAAACAATCACAGACAGTCAGATAGACAAAAATTAAAAGATACTTTTTCGTGTAAATAACATGTAAATATTATATATTTATTTTGTGAAAACGGTGTTATTTTGACATTACAAACAAACACAAAAATTTTACATGCTTTATGTAGATTTGTAAGTGATAAAAGTATGAGTTTTATTGTAGATACTAAAATTCTGAAAATAAATTATTCTTTACAGTTTTTTTAATATTTATAGACCTATATCTAGTGTAATACGTCTCTCTCGAAGTTTTACACTGCGATCCACGTTTGAACATGATAATCTTTTAATTGAACAAGCTTTGAAAATATTCTCTTGATCAATGTTTCTAAATGATGGATTAAATAGATGATGGATTGATTCATTAGCTTACGTATACATACGTAGTAGGTAGTAAGTATACACAGCCTTTTTGAAGCTCAATGTTCACACACATACATATATCCAATTCCAGCAGTGGAATGAGCGTCGAGACCCGGAGCTTTCCTGGCATTGTATCGTCCGGCATGACAGCGCTTAGACATACCTTTTAGCTTAGACCTTAGGTTGCTATAATTTTGTGTCACCTAATAAACCTTTTCTTTATCAGTCCACTTGCTTCATTTATCATCATCTGCCTAGCTTTTTCCCAACAATGTTGGGATCAGCATTTAGTCTAACCGGATGCAGCTGAGTACCAGTATTTTACATGGAGCGACTGCCTATCTGACCTCCACAACCCAGTAACTGGGTAATACGATACCCCTAGGTAAGACTGGTTGTCGGATTTTCAAGGTTCTGACGACTCGCAACCACTGTCAATAATCCACGTATGACAGCCGGGACCAACAGCCCACTTGCTTAATTGTACCTTGGTTTTTACACTCATATTACAATCCTAAATACAAAAAAATGACTCATTTCATCCACAATTTAATTTGTAAAACATTAACCACTGAAACTGTAAATAAATAACACACTAAGTATTTATAAAGTAGCCACGTTTGTACACAGAGACCCGTATAACCCCTACTTAACACTAAACTGCTTATGTAACGAAATGATCTCGTATTGCCCGTTGAATTAGCCAGAAAATAAATCATTCATTCATTCACTCGCAATCCGTGGCCTAATTCCGTTTGCAGGCAAAACCGGTGGACGAAACACAGCTTACGTAATTAGGAGTTAGTAATGTAGTGTGTTGTAACCACTGCGCGCTTGGTACGCGGTACGTGGTAATCTTTCGAGTGGTCTTTCGACGATGTATTGTAAAATAGCTGATGTGGATATTCTGTCGGTAGTTGTCGAATTTTTGCGACTGTTCCCGTCTTAAAGGAAGACGTAGGATAAAAACGATATACTTTTCCTTATAGTTTGTTTTAAATTCAAACAGAATTCAGACTTTTTTTTTGGCATAAAGTTTGAAATAAATTATATAAAAGTGCCTATTATATTTATAAAACTTAACCAACTTTATGTTGATATTTCACGAAACTCAGTAACTAAAAAAATGGAAGAGAGAACAAAGAAAAAACCTTTCGTTCCTATTTTAATAGAAGGCAAAAAGAATACCTCATATAATATTCGAGAGCTGCATTGAAAATTCACGGCGCATGCAAAACTCGCTTGTTTCCTATCCGCGGTATTACAACGTAAATAAGAACAAGATGCCGCATCCTAACCCTTTGCCGGCTACACCAGGCACCTCGTTAGATGCATTTTACCGAACAAAGCGCGCTCCATTCACACTGGTTGCACTACCACATACAATGTGAAGATGTGCACAGAATTGCAAAGTAATAAAGCCGCTTTGCCTTTTTAATGAGGTTTTAACATCCCCAGAGAGCGCCACCCAACGAGATTACAACACAAACATCTAAGTGTGAAGCGTCGCAATTGTTTTTCCTCCCTATCAGCTGATTCAGCAAACCGATTTACATGGGAGAAGAAAAAACGTTTGTCTTTTTCCGATTCGCTGTCATCAAACCCAAAAGTCTTACCTAAACAAATTGCAGACAAGGGCAATACAGTGAGATGAGCGAATAACGCGCTCGCAATCAGCTACGAACGAAACGAGGCCGTGCTTGAAAAGAAACAAATTAGATCCGTCTCAAGAACGGCGCTTTGAAATGGGCGCTGGTAAAAAAGACCCACGCTACTAATGAAGGGTTACCCGACGCAGGGCATTGAGTTCGTTCCTACAGTCCTGTTTGCTCGATGGTTTCAAGTGTACGTGTGGTACTTTATACCCTTGTTACGAATGAGGGTTAAGTAGAATTTCGATTGACAAAAACAATTTTTTTATGTAGAAGTGTTGGAGTGTACTCCAATAAAAGGTTGGTTTATTTGTATTGGAAGGTTTGTTACTCAAGGGTAGTGTTTAAAGATGGGTCGTTACTCGAACCCTAATTGAGTGAGGTAGTTTATTTGTTACTTAATTTACAAAGGTCTACTTTTGTTTTTATTAAGTGTGTTCTCTATACGAAACTACCCTTTGGAAGGGGCAACTAGATTTGATTCTTTTTTCTTATAAATGACGTTCAAAAGTGCCTTTTAATGGTCTTATTGCGCAAAAAAATTGGCTATTATTGATTTTTTTGTTCATTTCGGATTCAATGTTTATTCCGTATTGATTTTTTTGTTCAGTTCAGATTTAATATTTAGTCCGCCTACAGTGTATTTTTTACATGTGCATAAAGTTTAAATAAATATTTTTATAGAGTACATATAAAGACATGCACATGCGCAATATATCTTCATAATTATACTTTGAATAAATTGAATCAATGGTTCACAAGAAAATTGTACTCGAATGTTTCAGTCTGGTTTGACTGTTGCAGTGCAAATATCTGCATTTTTTAGTAGCAGCTTTGGAGTCTGGATTTATACCCGTGTGATGGCAATAGGCTTGCCCTCTATTACATGAAACTTAAACATAATAACTGGCGAAATGTGGGTGTACTAATGAGTACACCTCTTCCTAACCCTTCGGGGATTACAGGCGTCACATTATGTTATCTGTATTTTTCTGTGAATATTTTTGCCTTTAAAGTCGATCTTTATTTTAATCCAATCCATCGTAATATTTCTTCTTTGTTGCCCAATTCGATTTCACATTTCGAGCCAATATTTCAATACATCCCAAGGCGGGCCTCTCCTCATTTTTCCACCTTCGATCGTGTACCTTATGATTCCATATGCGTTTCGAGAGCGTAATTTGCCACATTTTTCTGAGCCCCCGTGTTTCCGACGCGTTAATCTTGCTCGCCTGATCTCTCTGACACGTTGTACCTTTCTGCCTGTAATATTGGGATTAGACTGAGGCCGTATACGTATATAATAGAGCTGAAGAGATTTATTGTTTATTTGTTTGATTTTTTAAACGCGGTAATCTCTGAAACTATCAGACTGATTAGAAATAAAAACATGTGTATGATAGCCAGATTCATTAGGAATAGTTAAAGCTATATAACATTACGCTACGGCCCACGGGGACCGAGCAGTAAACAAAAATTTTAGCTTAACACGGGTGAAAAAAACCCCGCGTTCAATGCCGCAGGGAGTAGCTAGTTAGTTTATATTTGTGACTGAATGTGTGTTTAGTTCTGGTATTATGTTATCCATTAGAGCAGTTTCTGTATTTTGTATATTTATTATTGAAGAAAATTTTGAAAATGTTGTGTAATATTTGTTCTGCCATCGGAATTATCAATTCTAATTAAATTATTATATTTTTCTGTAACTTCAGCCTAATCTATTACACTATTCTAAGAATTTAGTTATTTGTCATTATGTAGGTATGTAATTTTCTGAACAAACAAGTATTTTTTATACTGAAAATGTATAGTTATACAATCCTTGGAAATATTTACAAGCAATTTTCTCCCATTATTCTTTACTCCGCTAGTGTAAACACGGAACGCAACAGGGAAATAAAAATAACGCTTTCTGCTTAGAATAATTTTATGTAGGAATGAGTTCCCAATACCTATAAAGCAGTGTGAAGTATTTATCGGAGAGCCGACGGTAGCGAGTAACAGATTTCACGATTCGATACATCGACTTCTCGAGTATACGAGAATCGATACTGGTTTATATCGATGATAGCTGTGTGCTTAGGCGTCGATGTAAACGGGAGCTGCTTCGTGGCTGGTAGCAAAGGGAATTTCAAATATGTGTTGGTAAAACTAACTTTAAATTGTTTGTATAAACAACGTTAAGAAATATATATTTTTCAGAGAAAATAGTGGCTACGGCTTTTGTAAAAGGAAGTGCAGTTGCTCGGATTCGATATTTTTATTAAAAAAAACGTGCACATGCGCAATATATCTTCATAAGCATATAATAAATATGATCTTTTATTAATGTTATAATCAATTATAATGTACAATATTTACAGACTTAATTATAAAAAAGAATTGTAAGAAAAAATTAACTAAAACTAAATGGCATCAAAAAATTCTTCCGCATCGTTCAAGAAATTGTTCTTGAATTTTCAGAGTGGTCAAACTTTTTACACGTGAGTCAAAAGTTCAAGACTTTGACTTCGATCAACTGTACCTACTGTTACATTATTAGAAGAAGCATCAGACTAATTATCAACAAAATCGTAAACTAACTTAGACAATGGTGCCTATTTCCTTGTTCACAAACTAGACTAGAGAATTGACATCTCTTACTAACATACAGCAAAAGGAAAGGACGGTAACATTAAAGAACTAAGGTAGCGATGTCAAATTAGTTTTGCCTTGAATTTCTTCGTATTTTTAATCCATACGTTTTAAGATGTCAACTATAACTGTATGTATGTGTCAGATTGACTAAATTTGACAGCTCTTATTTACATTAGTCTCTTTCTTGTTGTATTGGACAGAAAAAGATGGAAATAGTCTAATTTTTGTTTAGTTTGTGACCAAGGGAATCGGAACCAATCTCCATTTTTATTTAAATTACCAGCCCAATACTCAGTTGATACGATTAATTTTTCAATCGATTACACTTTATAATCGATATATTACGTCATCGTAAACCAATTGAATTAGAGTAATCCTGTAAAGGCGTCTTCTACAAATTGGTACAGTAATACTGAAAGCTATATAGTTTCAATTATGGTTGCTCGTTTTACACTGTTTAGGCGTTTAATTGGAAGTTTTCGGAATAATGGCTGTGTTTAATGGTTATAGGGTTTAGCGATGTTTTGATTGGAAATTTTGTATCATGCTTTTGGGAGAGCAAACTTGTGAAGTTTCTACAATGTATGTAGTTTGAATAGCATTGAGCATCGAGAAGATATTTAAGGAAATCCTTTTTATTTTATTTTAAACTTTATTTTGTATATGACTCGTTTGTGTAGTGGTCTCAAAGCGCGACTGCTGAGCATTAGGTCTTGGGTTCTATTCCCAGGTCGAGTAATGTGTTGTTGAGTTTTTCCGTAACCTTAGAGTCTGGATTTGTGCCCGGTTGATGGCAATAGGCTCGCCCCCTATTAAATTGGACTTAAACATAACTGTCGAAATGTGGGTGCACTAATGGGTACATCTCTGCCTAACCCATAGGGATATCAGGCGAGATTTTATGCTGTGCTTAGCTTTAATTTAAACTAAATGTCAATTAACCTATTCGTGAGCTTCATTCAAAGTTTCATTCATGTCCATTCAATCGTTATCGAGTGGTAAGGTAGGTACTGCGTGCGTCTGAATATTCCTCCTATCTATAGACTAAACATGAAAACGATTCAATCGACATCGCGCGTTTCATATGAACTACGTTCGTTTGGTCCCCACATCATTCCTTTGAATGTGACTATGTGCGACCCATCAAAGTAATTAATAGTCTATCCATCAATACACTATAGCAGGGGTGACCAACCGGTCGATCGCAGCTATTAGTCGAGTCGATCCCAGACGCAACGCTCACACTTATTTAACTAGTTAGTTACTTAGTTTTTTCTTCTATTATGCAAGGCAAGGCAAGGTAAAGCATTAAGTCCGCCATTGTACTTTTTGTTGCATAAAGTTTAAATAAATGATATAATAAAGCTAAATACTTTTTTCTGTTTGTTTAAACGCGTTATTATCTGGAACTGAAAATCGGATTGGAAAAAACATTCTGTATATTATGATAGCCAGATTCATGAAGAGTAGTATAAACTATAAACACGTTTAGAATCAAAGGAGCGAAGCAGTAACATAAGATAAAGTAGTATAAAGTAACTAAACGCAATTGAAAAATACTACGCGGGCTAAATGGCGGGCAGAAACTAGTAAAATAAACAATACCTAGTTCTCATGCCTATACTATTCTATTAATCAGTTTAAGTTAATATGACTAGATATTAAAGTTTACAAAGAAACACTGATTATGTAATTGGTAGTTCGTACAAAGTTTAATCCGTAAACTTCATCTTGGGACTAACTAAGTTGGCAACCCCTGAACTACAGTGAACTGTGAGGGCTATTTTTAACCTTAACAGTAGGTATTACAGACAGTGGAAATCGAGAAATAATCATGTGTTTCTAAAGTAATAACAGGGATATATCACAATATTTTGATGGACAAAATACTGAGTAATAACTATGTATTTATGTATAATAATACCTTTATAGTATAGTTAATGAATATAGATCGTTATTACTGGTGAAGGCCACACTGACACCTTAAAATGGTATAAGAGACATCGCGACACAATTTTTTATCATGTACGGTCGTACAAGCTATGTGGTTTACCGACAGCAATTGACATGAGGACTGGTCTTTTCTTAGGCCAAAGAATCAGCATTGCCATACAATGTGGCAATGCTGCCAGCCTTTTTAGCACTTGACCTATTGACAGTGATGCAGATGATTTTTTTTTTATGAATTGTTCATAGTTGCCTTCTGCAGTCATCGACATTGCTCGCAAAATTAGAAGTGGAAGTGGGCCGGCCATGCGCGCTGCTCAAGACCGGGATGGTTGGCGCTCTTTGGGGCCTCCCAAAGAGCGCCAACCATCAGCAGTGGCCTACGTTCAGCAGTGGACGGTCATAAACTGATATGATAATAGTGACCTTCTGGAATCCACCACTAAATTCAAGTGCAGCAGTGAATAAAATGAAAATAGACAATTTTCAAGTAACATTTAAACCTGTCGCGTTAATTCCCATCTATTCGGTTTAAATATGAAAATGAGTTGGCAAGGCCGCTGCTATGTCATGTTGGCTGCCAAGAGATGGGAATGATAGAAAGATAAAAGCCAGTACAATTTTACGACGACACTGTAAATGAGGTTATCGCACTGAAACTAAGCTTTGATGAATAATAATATTCGCTAAAGACCGATTTTGATCACGGCGGGCATTCTCAAAGGACGCCATTAGGCCAAGTAGGAACGAGGAGATATTACAGTGCACAAGTGTGTACACTCCCTCTTCCCTAGGTCTAATAGTCTGATGGGACGGCAATTCGGCACGACCAGGAAGAGATCAGGTGAACCAACGGCTTTACAGAGACACGAGGGTGTCTGTATTCACCGCCAACTTCCAAATTTTGGGCTGCTAATGAGAAATTCCTAATTGAAACCAACACACTTCCAACCACGAGAAAAAGGAGAAATTTTACCAGGAATGAGATTATTTTTGTTATATATTTATTCTAATGTAATTTAAGTCCATTTTGTAAATTATTTCACCAATGTAAAAATTGACATTTCGATTCAATGTATTGTTAATTCTTTACCTACGCAAACCTGATTCATCCCACATGAATTCAATGACAACTCTGCCACGGCTACATCAAAAGGACGCCATTTTATCATTTGACTCCCGAACCGTGTACTTGAAAGATCGTCACGAGGTCAATGTAAAGGTCAAAAATAATACTAAAAGCGGTCGATGTTGGACATGGCCTGTACAGAGAAACATGGAAACGATTTTATGAGAGTTTAGTGTTCTCTATACTGACGAGTACATCTTGCTTTACTCACAAATGAAGGTCAATAGAAGGCCAAGTCTAAATCTAGGCGGAATCTTATCTCAACAACAATCAATGTCAAAAAACGTACATAGATTAGAGGTATTTCTGATAGATTAGATTAAAATCGTTTCTAAAAGTTAGTACATTGCGCCCTGGGTATAGATGTTTCTCTTCAACTTGACCGTGACGTAAAATGTACGTACTTGATGTTAGGCATTGATAGCGTACCTTGTACTCACCTAATTTCTGAGAGATTTCTACACAATAGTACGGTTGGGAGCCATCAAGCCTTGAATGAAAAGGTCAATTTTAGGCAATTCCGCCATCATCGCTTACCATCAGATGAGAAAAAGGTCAAACGATCCTACCAATCATGAAAGAAAGAAACAGTCAAGGTCAAATCATTTGTCATTAGACCAGTAGAAGTCACTTATGAACGTCGTTTAGAAGACAAAAGTAATGATTTTAAACAAAACGAAAAGACAAGAACTAAATTTTTTTATAGGTTATTTATTTATTTACAACAACACCATTACAGGTTACCCTAAATCGGCAGCATGACCTTAACAATATTTTTCAATTTTTAAAAACATATATGCAAGGTCATTTTTGTGTACTCATTCAGAGAACAAGAAAACAAATCTAACCTCTCCGCAATTTAGTTATTAAAAAAACATAACCAACAACCACACCACCAATACCACCACCACACCATATCACACCACATCACACCATATCATACCACATCACACCATATCACACCACACCATATCACACCATATCACACCATATCACACCACATCACACCATATCACACCACACCATATTACATCACATCACACCACACCATACCACATGAAGATTACGTTTTTTTTAAAACTAATCCATCAACCCGGATGCCCGGTTGATGGCAATAGGCTCGCCACCTATTACATGGGACTAAATACATAACTGGCGAAATGTGGGTGTACTAATGGGTACACCTCTGCCTAACCCTTCGGGGATTTCAGGCGTGATGTTTATAATTATTTATTTTTTATAATCCATCCACCAATTTCTCTTCAAACCACAATTCTGATCCAAAAAATGAAAATCCTATACCATACAAACGTACGACAGAACAACCTAACGTCGCGACTGCCAACAATAACTCAATATTTCTGCAGCGATCCCGGATCGTGAACCCAATGCTGTTTAACTTCATCAAAATACATAACGTTACTGGCTCTGGTTTCTGAAGTATTTTTCTCTGTATTGAAGTCCTTTATTGATTTAGAAACGAGAAATACGAAGGGTTTACAATGATTCTTTATCTCGGGTTTAATCAGTATTGTTACGTCTGGTTGTCTACCTATGCTTTTTTTTCTTTTTACGGGCAATCCTGTATGATCTTGCCTCGTTGGTCTAGTGACATCTCGGTGCGATTTATGTGCGACTAGATTTTAAACGTTATAGTCTTGAGAATAGGTCCTACTGTTGTAAATAATATCGCAAATACCAATCACCCTTCACTTGCAATTCACAATTTTCTTAACGCGACTGTAGTCATGTCACTCACATACTCTATAGTCTGGATTTGTGCTCGTTTAATGGCAATAAGCTCGCCCCCTATTACATGGAATTAAAACATAACTGGCAAAATGTGGGTGTACTAACGGGTACACCTGTGCCTAACCCTTCGGGGATTACAGGCGTGATGTTATGTATGTAAGATTTACATTAGAAATCAGGATTGCCTCAAGAGGTAACGTTAACATGTGAAAACTAGCTTGTAACTTTCATTTTAGTTTTGTACGTTATAAAAAGGACACTACGAACACGACCCAAAAAAAATACCTTCAATATTTATCTACAGAAAACCAAAAACTAAAAATGGTGTTCAAATTTTTGTATTCCAAAAAGGTTCTTATAAAAATTGTCACGGACGTACGTGAGTGCTGATCGCTTTCAACAATGTAGGTTATAGTCGCGTGTTTGGTACGTAGATAGAGAGGTAGGTAGGTACCGCAGCATCCGCGTTCGCCGGACCAAAGCTGAGTGCAGGAAGGTTTTAGAGTGAGCTGAGCCAATCCCTAACTATGTTCGGAGACGGAGTATTTCTTCCTACAATATACAACGTGGCGCTACCATGGTGACATTAATTTAACACACGAATAGGGCTAGTGTCCATAAATCATATTCATTAAGAAAGGTTATAGAAATACGTAAATTGAAAAAAAAATTTTTTCGAACAAACTAAATAATAAAAAAGTAACCAAAATTGGGATCACTCTGTACAAAAATTCATTCATGAAATTAGAATACTATCACCTGGTTGAATTACGTTTATTCGAAGCGGCAACGTCTCGCTTTGCGCGCTGGCAACCTCGCTTGCGCCTGGTACTTGAGATCGGTCCGATTGTAATTTGATGACATAATATTAACAAAGAAACCGAGCGTAGTTAATCACATATCACCTTCTCTTATTACTGTTAGTTATTATCACCATCATCACTAATCAAATTCACTTTTAGTTAATAGTCTTTAAGTGTTTTAATTTTTCAACGAGACCACCTTGTTGGCGGATACCTACAAAGGGCTAAAGGGCGCTTCATGTTCTCCCGCACTTTTGAAAATAAATTGTCCCTTACAGCCATTTCCCTCATTCTGACGAAGGCTAGTTTTGGGCTGATTTTGAAAATAATGTAGCACATTTTCATTTTATTGGATTGGGTCTTAACGTGTAGGCGGTTGATATGGGCATTGAGACCTTAGGATCCACTGGCTGGTTTTCGCGGATGTGCTAAAGAGCTTCTACAGTGAAGCTGCCGTGTAGTTAGGATGAGTATTTGCCATCACGATCACAGGTTTACACAAGCACTAATAACACAAATAAAAACGTCCTTATTGCCAAAGATGTAAGTACCTATCGTAATAAGAAAGAAACCTAACGAAAACAAAGCAAAGCGTCTTTATCGCAGTACCATGATCTAACAATTATCCTAATTACACAAAAATAAATAAATAAAATAAGCAACCGTCTTTTTCGCGAAAACATTCACAAAAATAAATACGACGATATTATGCGCACGAGTATTCACATCAATAAGTGTGTCAAGGGCATGGGTCCGACGAGCACTAAAAAATAAAAAGGATCCGCGGGTTGCGGGGGGAAGGGACGACGACACCCGACGCCTGCGTCGCCTACGATACTCGCCGACAAAGGGATCTCTCTTTCCTTCAATTAGCCTACTCTTTGCATTTGTTTCATTTTTTTAGTATTGCTTATTCGTTTTAATTTCATTGATACGATGCTAGTATCCGTGACCCCGGCAAATGACCGCTGGGCTAGAGTTCTTTAAATACAGGTTGCTCCAAGATGCTATTTTCTAAAATTTGAAATAACTCAATAATTAATAACGTTTTATGGTTTTTTCTTTTTTATATAAAACAAAAATGCGTAGCCCTATACGTGTGTTAAATTAATGTCACCATGGTAGCGCCACGTTGTACATTTAGACTAGTTGTACCTATTTCACCGCGGTACATTTTTGGTTACTGCTCCGCTCCTGTGGGTCGTAGCGCGATGTTTGATCAGATACAGGTTTGTCTAGTTTGTAAACTTTGTCTAAATTTATTTGCAATAAAAAAAAAGTATTATTTTATTAAGTTACATAGCCTATACTGTTCCTCATGAATCTGGCTATCATATACAAAAACAGTTATTCCAATCTGACAACAAAAAGATCTCTTCTGCTTTATTATATTAGTATAGAATAGATAGACCTGTCTGACGGTATTGTGTTTATTAAATAAATTTAGTTCTACCAAAACGAAAAGGAAAGCAGAAACCATTTGAAGCGTTGGTCCTGCGCCTAACCTCTCTTTAGTCGTGTCGGATTGCCGTCCATCAGACTGAGGTGATGAGAGTGAGGGAGTGTAACTGTGTTTTTGCGCACACGCTTGTGCACTATAATATCTCCTGCGCACTTGGCTAGTCTCCAATGAGATTGGCCTCCGAGACCAAAATTGGTTTGGGCAATATTATTATCAATAAAAAAGTATAAAAACGTAGATCTTTCTCTATAACACTGGAGAAATATGAGTCCAGAAAAGACCTCTGCCCACCCCTTTGAAAGATAAAGTCTTGATGTTATAATACACATTCTTAATCCAAAAATATGAAAAACAAAAAACTGTCGCAATATAGACCAAATATGATCCGAATTATCTGAACCATATTATCAGATCGCATCAAACGTCAAATGTTCTTTTCATGATCTTAGGATCTTTCCGATTCACTGGGCATTAGCCCAAGGCTTTGCCCCACGTTTGCCCGGGCATTGTCCGCTGACGTATCAATAGACCTTTTTGTTATCATGTTTACACAAACAAGGATGTTTATCGTGTTTTCTGTACAAATAAATAAAATTGAAGTGTCTGTGTGTAATGTCAAGATAACAGCTTTTTATTACATGCATATGAAATTTTACACGATATTTATACCAGAAACAATTTATAAATTTTTGTCTGTCTATCTGGTTGTTTGTTCTGGCTAATCTCTAAAATGGCTGGACTGATTTTGACTAGACTTTCACTGGCTAGCTAATGATATTAGAAGTTATCAAGGTAATTTTTTTTTTAAGATTACTCCATTCTAGGATTTTTTCCTGTATTGTGATTCCGTTTACAAACATATCAACTTACATACACTATCACAAACTGCCAGACCGGGAACAAGTATATTATGTAGACCATACATATGTTCCGTGCGGGAATCAAACCAGCAACACGCAGTGCAGTAGCCAATCGCTTAGCCACAGTGCCACTCGTTGTAAAACATATAAGGAGCCCGTGCAAAAAAATAAAACCCGATGATTACCGACATTTGAGCGAACATAGTCGCTAATTTTGCTCTTAATTTTATTATCTGACTATTGTAGTGGGTGTACCCATTAGTACCTACACCCAAATTTAGGCAGTTATGTTTAAAGTCCAATGTTATATTTCGAGCCATGTAAAACAATCTAAGTTAAATCCATTTTTTATTTCCCATTGTTTAGACGAATTAAAGCGCATGTAAAGCTATTAATTAATCAGTATCAGACTGAAAACTAATCATCGATAACAGCAAATCCTAACTAATCCTTCATGTGCAAGCCGCGCTCGTTACCCGGCTTTAATGTTTCAACCACAGTTGCGTTCCAACTCACACATTCACAACAAGCTATTATAATTAAACAAATTAAAAAACACGACTGCAAAAATTGCACATATTTGTACTTTGTTTACTCGTCAGTTTTTTTTATGACGTTTTTTATTTACAGTGTTATATATTTTTTTAATCTACTTGTCAAGTTCTTGACGATAAACATAGACACTACGAGATTCATTTAAAAAAATAATTGAGGCTGCTATTAATTTACGTTTTAAAGTGACCACACAGGATTCTTTTTATTTTTAACTAGCCTATGTTACTCGGAACGATGCAAGGATTGTAACGATACCCCATACATCTAATTCGGTTCAGGCGTTCAAAAGTTATGGTGGAATAAAGAATCTCACATACATACATACATACATACATACATACATTAACTCTGAACACATAACACTCCTTTTTTTGGGGCAGTCGTGTAAAAAGTATCAACAGCTTCAAAGCGAAACACAAGTACATTAAACATAAGCCCTAAAAGGCATTCATCAGCGAAACTTTTATTCTTTGCGTCCAAAAAGTATTGTTTACTACCCTAAAGCCTCTTACAACCCACAAAAGAACACCGAAATGGACTATTTCAACCGTATTCACGCACACAAACGACTTATATAATTCACTCGGTCTCCGGTCTCGGAAAAAAATGACCCAATAACTAAGTAACTCCTCGGGTGAGCCGAAACAAAAACACGATGGATGGACAAATTTGCGCTTACTGACTTATTTATCTCTGAAGCGAACGTAATTAACGAAATTCCTACTGAACAAACCACCGCAGATTTCTTTCCGATATTTCTGCTTGGAACATCTCCAGTGCTGCTCTAATATTCATTAGAAACGTGACAGGCAAGAAATACTCCCTAATTATTCATCGACCCGTCGCTAAATCGTCAGCCGGCCCGCCTTTTAATGGAGAAGAAAATAAAAAAGTTTTAAACATAACAAGAGAGGCATGTCCCGCCCCATAAGATATTCATGAGTGTCTAAAAAAGTTAGTCAAAGTTTCACGAAGATTTTGATTACCGCTGGTGCATGTGCGAGGAAACTAAGCGAGGTATGAGTAATTTTGCATAAGAATAAAAGTACCAGATTTCTTAGTGAATTTTCGACTAAACTTAGTTCTTAGGTTGTAAAGCGTGCTCTCGTCTGAAACTTGGATATTGCTTAGATCATCGTTAACACTCGGTTTCAAGTTTTAGAAACTAATTAATTAGTTTCGAAGGAGGGATATTTTAAAATTAATATACTTTCGCTCGGCTGTATCGCTGGAACTCGCTCTACCGTTAAGAAAGACCGTGATTTACTAGGGTTGTCTAAATTAAAATCCGCTCAGTTGTAACTCGGATTTTTACTCGGTTTCCTTGTAAAGTGGTTACGTTGTTTACTGTTCCTCTTTTATTCCGTGGCTTTAAATCTTTTGTGAGTAATCCTTTGTCGTAAATAGTAGCCAATGGAAATAAGTTCACGATGCGATCGATTTGGTATTTCGAGCAATGAGATCGTTACTTTGTAAATCTTTTATACGTATTTCAAGTTTGAGACCTCAATTTTATTTCTTTATTAGATATATTTGCGTTTAGTAACGTTTTTGTCGGTTACTGCTTCGCTTCCGTGGGTCGTGGCGTGATGTTATATAGTCTATATTATTCTTCATGAATCTGGCTATCATCATATGCATACGCAAATAGTTTTTTAAGTTGTTTTTTTTTTAAACCGTGTAATAGCAGTCCTACTTTTGCTTACCTTAACAATAAAAAATCGATGGAATTCATTCGTGGTTCTGTACAAGAATGTAAAATAAGGTATCAAAAAATATCGAATATTATTAAATGAATCATATCTTTGGTACTACTTGGTTTTTTTTTGCATGGTCATTAGGTCTAACATGACCCATTCGAGACTATCCATTAATTACCGGGTACCCTGTATAAGTATGGACTGAGTCTCAATATTTGTAATATTATACACGTCTTCAGAAACTTTTAAAGTTAAGTTACTTTTCACATTCAGTTCAAAATGATACTCTTACAAAAACCGAAGAAATATTCGCCTAAATAATTCCACATGAAAAAGGCCTATGTAGATTCGCCTTTCTCTAAATAATTCACTTAACTACCAAAGTTGGTGTGCACTTTAATACTTTTTACTACATTTCCCGTCACTTAGCTACAGCTTGTATTTGTCCCGCTTTTTAACCGGGAAGTATATTGCGTTACTCCGTATCTTTAATAAATTAATGCAAGACACTCCGATTCTAAGTTGTCGTCTCCAAGAGCACTTTGCGCGTAAAGTTAGATTAAACGCTGTAGATCGACGCGTAGGAAACGGGTGTTTTAGTACGGTTGCGGGGTTCAGCCGCATTGTATTGCAAATTAGTTGATACGAGAAATTTGCGTAAAAACGCTTTGTTGTAGTTGGTGCAGAATGCTGCAAGAACTATCACTTTGTTTGAAGATTAATTTGATTTTGTTTGTGTAGGTCAATGCGAACATACATAGACATACAAATAAATAAAATGAAATTGTTTCGTTTTTAATGTCAAGATAAGAGGTTTTTACTAAATGTATGAATTTTGGTTGTCTGTCTGCGTGTTTGTTCCGACTAATCTCCGAAACGGCTAAACCAATATTGGCGAGACTTCTCTCGTAGATAGCAGATGTTATATAGAGTAACGAAGGCTTTTTTCTATTATATAAAAGATAATTATGGTACCGCAGAAAATAAATAAAAGTCCCCAGATAACCGATAGGTATTCACGCGAACAAGATCACGGACATAATATACTAATTCAAAGATAAATTCAACCTTGTAAAAAACAAGAATAAGGTCGTGAATGCGAATAGCATATTTTGTCGTATTTTTGTAAAATGCTGACTTTTGCCATACCATGAAATTCACTAATAAAAACAAACTTCGCTCTAAAGTCAACTCGTAATAAATCGTAGGCTATCGCACGATAACGCGACGTCGCGCGTCCCGTGACGTATTGCGATATTATGCACCGCGATATGTATGCACGTCCGCGATTGACAGGATTTCCGACGCATTAATTGACGTTGTATTGATCAATGTGGCTTTAAAAATATTGGCTTGTGTTTATTTTCGTTTTTCGTTCATAATATTGGGAGCTCGGAAGATCCGTTTTTATGTAAGTACTGTTTGGCTGACCTGTTGGTGTCGTGGTGCTGCTGATCGTGGGGTCCTCGGCTCGATTCCAAGGTAGGGCAAAAAGTGTTTTGGGGATTTTCTATCAGAAATTTTTCAATAGCAGCCCGGAGTTTAAAAGTCTGTTGTGACATTCTTGTGCTTCAAACAAAAGAACGCTTTCAAAACTAAACCAGTGAACCAATTTTGATGAAATTTGTAGAGGGTAAGTGTGAACCCCAAGAAAGGACATACATACATAAACTCACGCTATTTTCCTATGGGGGTAGGCAGAAACTACAAGTAAGGACATGCTAGTTTTTATTTCGCGACTTCGTATACACAATTACGCGGACGTATTGACGTTACGTAAATTACAAATCTGTCAATCTGTCTTTATCGCAAAGGTATTATTTACATTCTCCCTTAGAAAATGCTGCCTATAAAAAAATTCTACTTATATTTTCATTTCCCGATCACACTCAAAGATACAGTTAGAACTAAAGTAAGTTATTCATATCAAATAAATTACCTTACTTAGTTCAAAGCGTATCTTATAGAAGAACGCAGTTGCATAAAACATAAATGAATTATTACTACCTTATGAATATTACATACTATTCTTTTGTAGCCATGTACGAACAAAGTTAATTGTAAGTCCAGTAGAACGGAAAAGGGTTAAGTAAATATGCTAAACAGGTGATTTTACGACTGTTCCGAGTTTAACTTTTGAACGCCCCAGGTGGTTGAGGGTAGGGCTGGCATCATCTAAATTTCCGACGCCGGACAAATATTTATAAAATCCCGGACATTTGTGTGAAGCTGAGTGTTTTTCCTGGATATCCCAGAGAAAAAAATAATAATATAATATTGGTGCCGATTCCCTTGTTCACAAACTAGACTAAATTTATAGAATTGAAATCTCTTACTAACATACAGCGAAAGGAAAGGACGGTGACATTCCGTGACATTAAACTAAGTTAGAGATGTCAAATTAGTTTTGCCTTGAACTTCTCCGTATTTTTAATCCATACGTTTTAAGATGTCAACTATAACTGTATGGATGCGTCAGTTTGACTAAATTTGACAGCTCTTACTTACATTAGTCTCTTTCTTATTTTATTGTACAGAAAAAGATGGAAATAGTCTAATTTTAGCTTAATTTGTGACCATGGGAATCGGCACCATTTATTTTGATTTATCGCTTATCTTTCAATTATTCGGTATTCCCCTCACATTAAAAGTCTCTTTAAAACAACCTCTTCCGGACGTCCCCCTGACGCCCTCTAAACTAGGACGAATCCGGGTAATGCCTGACGGATGGCAGCCCTAGTTGAGGGTTATACTCGCGTTTACTAGCACGTTGCGTATGATTTTTGTATGTGAACTTTTTAAATTTTTATTCATTTGTTTTAATGAAAGAAAGTGCCCGTACATTTGGGATTAATGTCTTTTGTCTTTGAACTTTGTGTACTATCGTAACATCACGCCTGTAATTCCCGAAGGGTTAGGTTAGGTTAGGAGAGGTGTGCCCATTAGGACACCCACATTTTGCCAAGATTAAGATTATTATAAGTGAGTTTTAAGATTTCATTACGATTATTATTATATAATTATTTTGAGTTTGTTTCTATCTATTTTTTTTTCAATCATGTGTACCCAGTAGTACACCAATATTTTGCCAGTTATGTTGAAGTCTCATGTGGTAGGAGGCGAGCCTATTGCCATCAACCAGGAAGAAATCCAGACCCCGAGGTACTCCGATTTACTATTTTATACGTCAAGTGGTTTTCGATATTTCGTGATGGGTGAGTGAGTGAGTGAATGGTCTTTCGCTTTTATATATTTAGATACATTAACAACAAAGTCTTCTGGGCCATATTGCTACTCTGCGCTGACCCTTGACTTACCCATTCAAGCAAAAGTTATTGTCACATTAAAACAAACTGTATGTCCGTCCAGTTTCTATTACCTACTTAAACAAGGAAACTCAAACAAACGCCCTGTTATTTGTTACCCGAGAGGCTCATCAGGGCTAGTCAAGACTCGCAAACAAACTTCTAGACTAGCCTAAATAACTAACAAAACTTAGTCCCAGAAAAGGTCTTAACTACCACTGAAACCTTCAACCGAATCAAAGTCTTATTCCACATACATAAGGTTCTTATGAAGTGTGTTGCTAAAGATGTGTATGGTTATACATGGTGTATTGTTAGTAAGTCGTAAATACGAACAAATAGTTTCTGTATTGCTGAGATTTGTATAATATTCGTGTTTATTTGGGAGTTATTGGAAACAGATTGCGTTAAGTGGTTATAATTGAGTAACAGCCCGGTAAGATCAAATTAATAGGTATGCTTATTACTAAATAAGCGGTAATTTTCCTTTAGATAATTGTTCTGCTAACAAGTAAATATTTACACTTTTTACTTACTATAATACAATCGCTCCGACACGGCAGCGGCTCGGTCGGAATAGCCTCGAAGAATCCAACCGTTACCTGCTAGCACACCGCCCGCCATCCGTCACCTTTTTATTATTCATTTAATGCACACTAAGAGTGGTACAGCTATGTTACATGTCTTTTTTTTAATTAAGGAGAGGTCGTTTTGATTGAAAAAAAAAATAGATCGACAAACTCAAAATAATTATGTAATGATAATCTTAATGAAATCTTAAAGCTAACTTACTAATAATCTTAATCTTGGCGAAATGTGGGTGTCCTAATGGGTACACCTCTGCCTTACCCTTCGGGGTTTACAGGTGTGACGTTATGTAATCTTAATAAAACTTGTATCTTTTTTAACCACCTTTGAACTTTGTCTATTTCAATCCGTTGCCACGTAGACCATTTAAAACCGCTTCATAATATTAACTTTCCATAACCAGTCTTCCTCATTCAAATTCATCAGACCCTGTCTCCATTTCAACAACCCCTGAAAAAGAATAATAAAATTTAATAAAGATAATATGCGTACCCAAACATGTGTGTGTTCTAAATTACTTTTCACTTTCCATGAAATATTAAACTTACACCGTTTTCTACCTCAAATTGGCCATTTAAAAACCGCCCACTGTGTATTAAAATAACGCGATGACGTCTAAAAACAGCATTTATTTAATTAAAACAACGAAATTATCGTTATTAAAATCGCTTATTCATCACTGAATGACTGATCGTATCGGAGTCGAGTGGGCAGCTCTGGTCTAGTGATGTTTCATTTTGTTAGTGCTTTGTTGGCAAATGGAATTGGTTCCGCTTATTTTGTCAAAAATATTACAGTAGATAGTGGGAAGATAGCTGTACACTTCTATATATTAAAGTTATTAATGTCATTAGAGAAAAAATGTGCCAGTTACTTTTGAAATTAGAACAGTTTTTGAAGTTAAAACTTTTTTAACCGCGTTTAGCGATTTTTGGTACGGGCTAACCTTATGGGTTTGACTGACCGACATGCTAGTTGTGACCGCGTCACTGACATGCCAATGTCATAGCGTCACCGATATGCTAGAGTGACGTCAAGTTTTTACTTCTGTCGGCAAAGACTGCTTTTTTTCTATTCAATTAATTGAAACACGAAATAAAATAACCAGTTACCGAGGACCTCGTCTATATTAAAAGACACAAATACCCAAGCCCCGTATCAATGTGCAATCAAGGCACACACATCCCACATACATTCATCACCAAGGATTTGGCTGCAGTACACCCAATCGCAAGCGAACCGGGAACCCGCACACTGAATTCCTTAGTTTCAATTAGGCCACCAACGCTCGCCCTTGTTCCAACCGTACCCGCCGAATAACGTATGTGTTCGGAATCGCATCGACGGAACCCCCAGGCTATAAGACCCACCACTATTTATGTGCTATGCGATCAGAATCGGCGAAAGGATCGAGAGATAGTGTAGGCTCAGAATAGAGAAAATCTCCCGAATTATGAGCGAAATCTTTCAGGAAATTAACTTCCTTTGATATTGGTTACAAGAAGGCTCTTGTTTATGTATCTGAGAGATACGTATTTCTATCAAAATATATTTCTGTATCCATATTCTGTGATGATAATATCGTCAAATCTTAACTCAGTACATCGCTAAGCTTACAGTCCACTTCATAAATACTAAGTACAAACAACCGTGAGTAAGTGTCCTGTTGGATACGAAACACGACACAATCGCAAACATTTGCCCTCACGTCACGGCCATAAGATACACAGTCTGAGGTCGATTGAATCGCTCTTTGTGAACGGTCCTTAACGACCCCCCCTCCATTTCGCCCCAGCCTCCTCGAAGTCGTACTAACACAGCTTGAATTCAAATGGCAAATATCAATTATTGGGAGGAAGCCTAGCCAAGTAGTCGGCCAAGCACTTTTTAATATTGTTTTGTGTATTTATTTTATAGTTTTACGGAGATTCCCCATAGGCGTGGTACGTGCTTGGAATGCATGAGATTTTTAATGTTCGTAGTTTCCTGGTATGTTTCTACTTACGAATTCTCAATATCCGGATAATTTGCAGAAGTGGTTTGTGAGAGATTATTATTGTTTGTATGAATAGGTACAGAAAGTTCGAATTGTGTCTAGAAAAATATTTTTCACTAGAAATGTTATCGACATGTGTACTAGACTAGACATCTGTAGAATAGTATGCGATTTATTATCTTCATAAATACTAAGGCCTATTTCCACCAAAAATTTAACTTGAGACTTTGAGAGATAGTTGCTCACACTAGGTTTAATTACGAAATGACATAAATAAATTGTAACTTAACATAACCTCACCTAAACCTGAGTAACTGTATAGTGCAACTAGACCTTATGTACTGTCAAAATTATCAATGCGTTTGACAATTCTGAATAATGGCTGAAAAACTTTATAGAACAAAAGATGCTTCCACTTACTCAAAGATTAATAAACTTAAGACTAGCACAACAACAAAAGGACAAGGGTAGTAAAAATGAGTGAGTTCACATACTCCACTAACTCACACATCGCTGACATGGACTCCTACACCCAATTAAAACTTATGTAATTCTAAGTTTTAATTAAACTCTCAATAAACCTTAACTATTTATCAGCTGACATGCTGTATTCGTTTTAAATGTCCCTGGTGATGTTTACGCTCAACGTATTGATGTTGTTTGTTCAAATGGATGTTCAAATTTGCTGATTCGCGGCAGTGTGAATTATGACGTTCTGGCATTATGATAGATATGTATTTCTGTGCAAATTACTGCTATAATTTCTAATTAATGTGACTACAGATATTAGTAAAAGGATTCATGTCTTTGGTTCCCCTTTTTTCTTATTCATATACTTTACTTTATAATAATTAATCAAAACACAAAATTTAAAAATAATTATAATATTACAAAATAGAATTTATAAAAAAGATTGGAAGAAGCTTATAGGGGCATTAAAAAAATAATATTGTTTTTTTTTTTTTTAATATTGCGTGTGTGTCAATAATATTTATATAACAGAGTCAAAAGGAAACTGTCACCGCACAAGTAACAACTAGAGAAACCTACACACGCACTTGGCCGGTTTAGTAAAATTAAATTTTGAACGAGAATGCGACGTAAAGTAACATAAAACTTAAAGTTACTTTTAGTTCCAGCAATAAAATCTGTAATAAAAATACAGTGACGGACAATAAAACCCCTAAATTGCTAAAAGATACAAAAGGTACACACTTGAATCGACCCTTTGACATAAATAAAAAAACAAACAAACAAGAACAAATCCAAATCGAAAAACTTTGGTCACACATTTCTTGTTCACACGTCATGATTCTAATCTTCAGCTGGTTTCCGGAAAATATCCTTGTTGAAAACAGAAATTGTTATACGAACAAGGGATATAGAATTACAATTTTTGTCCCGTAGTAAAAAAATATAATATTATATTTGATATGATAAACACTTTTCCAATCACATTACAGTATTTTTCATCATGTTTTATTTTAAAGTATGTGGTTTCTTTTAAGGATAACCCTTAATTTTATTTTTTTCGTCTTATCGTAAAGTACGCGATTTGTTCGGTTACTGACGGGTGCTGTTTAAACAACGATCTTCGATGAACAGGTACTGAGTAGACAAAACTAGACTTAGAAAGCAGCAGTCTGCTTCCATGATAGCTTTCGAAGCGTGTTTAGATAGTATGCGGTCCTTTGTCAAATCTGACTGAATCAACTTAGCAAGCTGTGCATAGTTGCCTTTAACTGCAAAATCTATAAACGAGTACTAATAATATTATTAAGTTAAAGAGTTGCTTATTTGAATGTTGACTAACAGAAAGCTACGTTATCCCTTTAGTGCTATTGGCTATAGGCTATATAAAATGGGATCCCTAAGAAAATTAGGACGAAATGGCGGGCAAAAGCTAGGTTTAATAAATTGTGAGCTTATTATCGTGAAGCAGATTTTGCCTGCATCTACAGGTTTTGTCCAGCGATGACTTGACAGTGTAGGTAGTTTTCGCTAAGTCCATGAATAACCAATTATACTCGTGCCGTATTCTTCGATTATAGGTACAAAAGCCTCGTGAATATTATATAGCAGATGAATCCTTTCAATTAACCATTCAAATGAACAAACCACTATCCAGAATTTGCTCTAACTTGGTATAAAACTAGAAACTTCTATAGACAAGGCATTATAAAGTTTTAGGTATAATAACCTGAATTGAAATTTTCGAAACGCCATACCAGACGCTTCCAGGCTGTCACAATGATTTGAAACTGGAAATTTTATCCAGACGAGTATATTCCGTAAAGTTTTATTCTGTTACATAAAACTTTAGTTTTGGCGCTTCTCCCATTTACTCGAGTGAAATTTTATGTTTTGAAAACTGATATCTTCAAGCGTTGTACTAAAGGATGTTTAGAATTCGCTGAGTGAGTAAAACATCAGTGGAAGGATGTTCTCTGAAGTATAAAATCCAGAATATACCTAAAGACCCAAAAATAATTTAGACAAGAGAAAGAATTTATACATTCAACATTTTCCAAGATTTATTGGACTATGAAATTGATGTTCCGACCAATCAATTATTCTATTCAGCTAGATGATATGGAAAATTTGATGCGAGTCGGAACAATGCGCAGGCTGTTGGCAACTGTGAATGTAGCGAGGCGTGTCTGCGTGTCTAAACAATGCCACGAATTTTGAAACGTGGTTTGATGCTTTCCTCATGCATTGTGTTCCGCTGTGACTTCACCTGCGACTGTTGCACTCGGCTCGAAATATACGTGAATAAAACCGGGAATGAAATATATGAGATTGGTTGCACAAAAGCTAGGATGGGGACCTTTGTTTGTAAGAACGCTTGGGTTGTCAGAATTTTGTAATTGGCAGAGGATTTCAGGAATTCTGAACACACAGGGACTTTTGTAAACTTTTTTGTTGCAGCCACTGTGATGACAAATTCAAAGGATGCAAAAATGAAATCTCATAATAAGAGTACCTACCGATTTTTTATAGTCACATTGCAGCTAGAGCAAAAACCTCTTCTTTTACAGGGATTGCACGAGTATTGATCATCATGGTTCTACAAGGTGTATTGGTGATTTCGGACTTGTATTAATTATGGGAGATTGGACAGAGACACATAGGAATTGACAGATGGGAATTTTATATTAATGATCTCTTTAATCGGGGCTTCCTCTCTCCTACCCTTTTTGCTGTGCCCTACGAGGCCCATAATGATCTAAATTATTTAAGTTACCACCTAACTATACATAATATGGAGAAGCAATAAAGATATTGAGTATTGAGAAAATAGTGGAACGCCGTGGGAGAAACTTTGGCTCAGCAGTAAGACAGTACAGGTTGAATAAAAAATATTTGTATGTCCCGATTTCCTAACAACAATGAAAACAGTGTTCAAAAAAATTGTTAAAGGGTTACTTTGTTCTTTAACGAACGCCTAAACATTTTCTCATTCACCATTACTTGCTCAATCTTTTACATCCTTTCTGTTTACAAAATTCTCTGTAAATGTTTTATCATCCATCATTATCTAAACACGTCCAACAAAATCCAACACAACTCTACGTCCGGACCGCTGTTGGACCTTAATACATTAGTCGGTACATCCAACGTTTTCATTACCGGTCCCATACAAAACTTTGCATAAACTCGCTTCTAAAAGCTTTCTCAATCGTGAATAATTAAACCTATTATTACGAAGTCCAAAATTGGATTAATAAAATCCTACCAGGATGGGTTCTAGTTAGTCGGTTCTTTAATTCATTCCCTTGGTAGGGGCCGTCTGTAAATGATTAGGTTTTAAAACAGAGTTGTAACATTTTTATTGTAATTTGCAATCGAATTTTTATGTTGGGACCGTTTCATTCTTAGGGCTTAGTTCTGTCTAAACGATTCAACCCACAATCTTTCAACAACTTAATTAATGACATCAAACTTATTAAAATCTAGCTTTTGCACGCGACTTCGTCCTCGTGCAAGTCTAGCTTAAGTTACTCCTTATAACAACACTTATTTGTCAGTGAAAGTCAAAATAGTTTTTGGTAATAGCCTGTAGCAATCAGTGATAACGTAGCTTCCAATTTACGAATTATCAAATTCGGTTCAGTAGATCCAGAGATTACCCCGTACAACCTCACAAACTAACAAACTTTACCTCTTTATAATATTAAATATAGATTTATGGTTTATTTGAAATAAATGATTTGATTTTTGAAAATTGAGTAAGCTTAGCATAGGATCACATTTTTATTCCGGTTTTTTTGTTCATGTGGAATCCTATTTTAGGGTCATTGAGAAGATTTGAGCCGATTTAGATTTTTAATGTATCCCGACTGTGACTCAACAGAATTTTAGACTACTGGACTTGTTTTATTTTTCCGTGTTTATTAAAAAGTCATGTTTCACGCAGTCGGGTCTTTTGATCTTTTCAATTTACTGTTTTTAACTCTTCGTTTCGTAGTTACTTTATACACCTACCTTCTACTGTAATTGTACTTTTGTACAATTCTGTACCGTAGGCGTATAAAGTTAAACATTCTTTTTCAAAATTTCGTCTATTCTTTATGACCGAATAAAAACTTCACTAACATCAATACTTAAAGCTATTTTTAGTGAATAACTTTTGGAACTTGTCAGTAATATAAACCCATTAGTATTCCAAACTTGAAAACATGAATTTAGTTAGAAAGGACGCAAATGATTTTGTATCAGATATTTATGGTTATTCTTCCACAAAATAATTCATGTTAGACTCATACATACATACATAACATCACGCCTGTAATCCCCGAAGGGTTAGGCAGAGGTGTATCCATTAGTACACCCACATTTCGCCAGTTATGTTTTTAGTCCCATGTAATAGGGGGCGAGCCTATTGCCATCAACCGGGCACAAAACCAGACTCCGAGGCTGCTACTGAGAAATCAATGTTAGACTCAGTTACAAAAATAATTATCTAGTAACAGACCCCTTCCCAAACGCAATATTTATTCGATCGTTTATCTCCAAAGAAAATGTCTACGTGGAAAACTTTGATGGTAACGAAAAGTTTTGAAAGAAAACCTTATAGTTGAAAGCTCAAAATAATCTTGTTCACAAGGAAAACTGCCTTCACAAACTAAAAGAAACTTATCTGTATTCGTTTCTATTGAAATTTTAATGTGAAAGCTTTTATTTTGATTATAATTTAGAGTAGGAGGGAGGGGACGTCTCAGGAAGACCTACACTGACCTTATTGGTGAGGTTCTTTAGAAACGTCACGTGCGCAATACACGTAACGGCGTGCTTCTATGACTAGATGTATGAACGTGGACGAGACGAAAGGAGTATGTAGGAATCATAGCAGGTGGCTTTCTGTGGTCTGCTTACCCTCATGGGAAAAAGGCGTGAGTTTATTGTATATGTATGTATTCAGAGTTGCGTTTATAAGTACAATTTCTACGTTCAAATAAATGAAATGTAAAAGGTGAAAAAAGACTCTTAAACAATAAAAAAAAAAAAACATGTTCTTTCCATTATTACAATTACAATCCATCTTTTGTTCCGTATATGAAACCTTCTGGTTACAGAGGTATTGGAGGCCATAAAATTAATTTGTTTTAACGGTTTTTTTTTACAAAACATACCATCACTTTTGCCTTTCTTTTCGGGGATTACAGGTGCGATGTTATGTTTTAATTGGCTTGGTTAATGCGTATTTTTACAACTCATCATCAATGTACATTTCTTTAACAGTTTTATCTACTAGAAGTTATGTAAAGGTCTCTAAGCCATATTCTAATTAAATCTTAAGCTTGCCATGACGCGCCGCTCGCTAAGCCGGAATCGTAATTCCTTTTTAAACTCCATAACTTTAATTTTAATTTAATTATGGGGACATTTATAATTTTCGCCCTAAGGTTGTGTTTCGGCGTAAATTGGTAAAGTTTTGTATTTATTACAACGATTTGTTTAACATCTTCCGTTGACAATATCCGAAGGTCGGTGGGATCTTTAATATTGTTGCCGTTAAATTTTGAGTTACACAAGTTTCTGAAACATTTGATGATTTGTTGGAATCGTGTGCTATTTTTGTTATACTAGCTTGTGCCCGTAGCTTTGGTCGTGTAAATATCACTTGTCATGGGATTTTTTGCACAAAATCCTTATAAAACAAGTTACTAAGTTGATACTTACAACATTAGCTATCTGCCAGTGAAAGTCGCGTCAAAAGCGATCTAGCCGTTTTAGAGATTAACTGAAACAGTAAAACAGACAGTGACAAAAAAATAAAATAAATAAATATAGTTTTTTCGTGTGAGAAAAAAATTACTGTTATTTTGACTTTACAAACGGACACTTCCATTTTATTTACTTTATAGTTTTTATTCACGATTTTACTGCATTGTCTAACACATTTTTAAATATTCATTATACTGCAAAAAGATAATTCTCAAACAGTAAATAACATTGTCATTTTCAATACTATAAAAAACTCATAATCACCAGTTACCCACTCAAAAAAAAAAACAATCAAGTAATAACAATATTGAATAAAGATATTAATCTAGCACCAACTAGTTTTTCCTCAATCAACCACTAGCAGGGAGGATCCTCACTGACACACGAAGATCAGATTAATCGTGTGTTCCTCATGTAATGTGAGTATTCGCAACCGGCACAAGATTGATGAATAGGACACGCCTTTGCCCCAAGACCGAAGAAGACAGATCGATTATGTATAAAATATATCGCACAGCTTGCTGCAACCGTTGCTCGAACATTCTCGTATGTCAGGGATACTTAGGAATGGTTTATGAACTAAAAGAAAGAAAGAGAAACTGTTCATTCACGCGAAAGTGATGCACATAACATAAAAAATTGTGTGTAAGCCCAAAACAGAAAACAAATTGGTTTTAAATATAAAAAAATTAAAAGAAAAAAAATATCTTAGGTTGAATTATTATCAGTTTGTCTAAGGACAATCATCGGATAATAGAAGAAATATCAATGTCAAAGCATTTATTTTTTAAATTTTGAGTTGTCAAGGAGTCGGTCAGTTCAATAGTCGAAGCTATTTGTTTGTTCCAAAACGTAGGTGAAGAAGAACGATCGAGAAACTCTACGGACACTCTTTTCAATTAAGCTTTACATAATCTTGGCTACATTATTGTGTAACATCTGAAACAGTTAAATCCTTGATTGTAGCTTTAAATGCGGACGTTCCTTGTTAATGAGTTTCTTGTTTGTAAATTAAACTCTTTATTTTTTAATTTCATAATAATATATTTGTGGGAGTAGGCTCGCCCCCATTACATGGGACTTAAACAAAACTGGCGAAACGTGGGTGAGCTAATCGGTACACTTCTGCCTAACCCTTCAGAGATTAAAGGCGTGATGCTATGATGTTGTGTTAATATGTCTGTGTATACAGTTTAACCACAAAAATCCACAAGCACCATTACCAAAAATATATTCTTTTCTGCAGTCTCTAACCCAAACAAAGCAGTACTGAATATAAGTATATCATCGAGATAAATCTTCGTCAAACTCCTTCGTAATGTCCGCACTTGACCGTTAGCCAAGTCTTGAAGACGTTGGACGAACATTAAACGCAGTCAGCACATTCCTTGCAGCACAGATGAGCACTTGTGGAGGGTTCCGTCTGTCCCTGATTACACATGTGTTTGTAATTACTAAGTGATAATAGGCCTTTATAGAAGCAACCTCTAGAGCATAAGTTGCTTTATTGTTTTTTTGGCGATCCAAGGAAACTATCACAAGTTACCACAAATATCAAGGTCATGAAATAGCCAATTCGCTTTGAGCCTTATCTATATGAGAAGAGGCTTTTGCCCTGTAGTGGGACAATAGGCTGGTATTAAGTTTAATGTGCGGTAAGATCAAATTATATTTTATAATTTCAACCTCTGAGATGATTATTAGTTCGACTATTACAGCATGTTTCCCAAAACTCCATGGCATAATGTTCCATCAGATTCCCAAATTCTTTCGTATTTTTTTTTTTCCAAACACACATGAAAGTTATCCAGTAATGGTTCCACGATGGATTTATAGACGCAACCGGCGAAGAGTTTTAAATCCTTTCCGTTCGGTTTGTACGCTCAATGGTTTTTGTTTCACGTCATTTGAATTGTAAATGCACAAGTTTGGTAATATGTTTGTCTTTCCCAAACGTTCATGTCGCTGTATTTACATTGGGTTATCTTTACTGATTGTTAACGAGTGTATATTGTTTTAGCTTTTATTTTGGATAGAGATTGTAAGTGTACCATATAATGTGGTGTTTAAAACTAATGGGATCTTAGTTTGTAGCCAGAAGCACTCGTGTTTTTACAGTTGTTTTTGTTGGCAACAATTATTTTAACGTATGTAATATGTCTTCCTGGGCATACATTAAATAAATTGAGTCAACCATCAAACTATCAACTCATTATCTACGAGGAAACAATTCTCATATTTTGCCGAGTGGCTTAATTTTTTGCACGTGAATGTAGTTTCGTGCAGCAAAAAAGCTCATCATACTTCAAACCCTCATTAAGACAGGCAACCATTTCGACAACGCAATAACTGCTCAAAGTTAGCGAACAGCAGTGCAACGGAAGCATCTGCCTTAGGCACGGAACACACGAATGGCTTTCCGCTACCAAAAACGACTGAAACTTCATTATCATTCCCATAACTGAAGATGCAATATTATTATACTAGCTTCTGCCCGCGACTTCGTCCGCGTCAAAATTGAACTCTCCATACAAACTTCTAACACCTGTTTCATCCCCTTTGGGAGTGAATTTTGAAAAATCCTTTCTTAGCGTCTACTCTCCCTGCCATATTCTATCCTTATACGTCAAGCAGTTTTCGAAATTTTATGATGAGTAAGTGAGTGAGTGACCTTTCACTTTTAAATTTTTAGATTTCTGTTCTTTAAAATTAATATCATTATCGACATGTCGAATATCGTGATGGCCCAGTGGTTAAGGCGCCCGCCTCTCATTCATAATGATCTTGCTAAATTCATAGATATCACTGAGATCGGTAAAGGAAAACATTGTGAGGAAATCTGGTTTTATAATCAATATAAGTCTGAAATGGCCAATCCGCCTTGAGCAAGCGGGGTGATTAATGCTAGTACCTTCTCTGTATGGGAAGAGGTCTTTGTCCTGTTGTGGGACAGGCTGGTATTGTACCTGAGTAGGGGTTACATGCAAAGATATAAAACAGTGAGACAATAACAGGCTGTTATTATTCAGTGATATTATTAATATCGTCATTGTCAGCGGTCGTAAGCTCCATTTAATGACTATTATGAATATTGCGATGGACTACGGCTATAAAATTACCGCGATCGACAAACAAATTGATGGTCCCGTATAATTTTATTTATTAAGTGGGATTTTATCAATTTGTTTGACTTATACGAGGGAATATTTGATGTCCATCAAGATAAAATGAGTTAACCAATTTTATAAATGTGAATATACTAGCTTTTGCCCGCGTCTTCGTCCGTGTAAATGTTGGTTACCACGGACGCAGACAAAGTGACGAAATATAATGTAGCTTATGTCCTTTCTTGTGGTTCAAACTTATCGTATCTTTCATCGAAATCGGTTTAGTGGTTTAGTCGTTACAGCGTAACAGAAAGACAGAGTTACTTTCGCATTTATATTATTATATTAAATAGTATGGATATTATCGAACCATTGGACGAACTTTGCTTCACAATCTCCGTTCAAACTACGAGTAAAGAGTTGCAGGAGTGTTCCGGTCTTTACACTGATCCTGCAGCGGCTACAGCGCTGAATAAAGTTTTTGTAACAACTTTTAATACTGTTTCTTATAGCGCTTATGCTGCTGAGTTATGATAGCCGGTTGCCAATGTTTTTCTACTAGTAAGACAAGTTTTACTGTTTGTTTGTTTGAAGATACGATTACATTTCTTCAGAAAAGAGGGTCTGTAATGCTTAAAAGTAAAATTTAATTAATAAGGATAAATAATATATAAAATGATCAAAATGTGTAACTGTTCGTTGTACCTACTAAAAACGACTAATGTTAAAGTCTAATCATTTATTTTTATGAACATAACTGACAAGAAAAAAAGAAATGATCTAATTACCCATTCCAAAAGGTAGTTTCATATGAAGAAGAATGGACAAGAAACTATTTACATACTCTTAAAAAAAAATCAATTATTTATACAGGTAAAAAAATTCGATAATTATACAAATGTGAAGAAACTGTACCTGAAATAAAAATCTTAAGTACTATACCAGATACTATTAATTACATAACATAAACATAACATCACACCTGTAATCCCCGAAGGGTTAGGCAGAGGTGTACCCATTAGTACACCCACATTTACCCATTATTAATTATAAAACAAATTCGTGCATTAACACCGTTCAGTACCGAATCTCTAAACACAAACCGTAGCTTTAAATTTAGCAGCCGATAAAAAGGAGATTAACCTTATTTACTATCGAAAATTGGCTTTAACGCCAAACAATATTTGAACTGTGGATGTTAATACCTTTCTTCGCCGGAGACGGTGCCAAACGAGCTCGTCGATTAATTTAGGTGCCAGATCCCCCCTGATTTTATGACAAAATTCTTAGGTGATAAAATTTTCGTCTCGCAAAATTGTTGCCGTTTAAAACCTTCAATTATTTGTGGATTTTCATGGGCGATTACGTTGATTTCGCGTTGATATTGGTTTATAGCTTTGATTCTGATGGAAATTGATATTTTATAATACTTTTGAGCTGTTTTAAATTTACGATTCATTTTTCTCTATAAATATGTCGTTTTAACTCGCATTTTTTACTTTTACATGAAGTTTAGGTTTGGATAATGTTTTCGAATAAATGCAGCATCTGACATATCTATGTATATGTTTAACTGACGAAAAATGCTGGCGGGTCTAAAATCAGTCGAGAGCGAGGATCGTGCGTTAATCGAATACAAGGCTTCCAACTCTTGGTAGCTGAAAGAGCCGTTGGGTTTTAGTCGGTGACCCAGATGGACGGAATCTAAGAGGTGAATATGTGTCCATAGTAAACGTTTGACTCACGATGTTCTCTCCATAATGTATTTATCACACACTACTTTCAATTGCTAATAGTTATCCTACCGATTAATATCAAACACCATTACTCTTATTAATCCCATTAATCTGAGAAAGATCTGCAATACTACCTCATTTTTATTCTCCTTGTTAATGACGTCACTCCTCAGTATTGGGTAGTAAAACAAACATGAAACGCCGCGTTCCGTGTTTACTGTACCAAGTACTTTCAACAGTTTTACATCGACCTCCTTTTCCAGGAACAATTCTTGCAATAAAAGCTTTGCCTTAATATCTCACGGTTCGTATTTTAAAAACTGTATATTCATGATGCTGAAAATAATCAAACCGCTTTTGTTTAAGCTGCATTATTTGTGGAACTAGCTGTTGAAAGTTTTGTTTACTTTACACAGTGTTTAAATAAAAATGAAAATAGTATCTGGACCAGTTTTTTTTCCTATGTTAGAGTTGAGTTTACAAACATTTAAATACAAACAACCAGATCCTTAACAATTATGACATAAAATGGCCATACAAATCTTAGCTTCGTCAGTGATCGAACCCGAGATACACAGTGCAGCAGCTAATTGTTCCATCACTGTTTTGCCTATAGGTAGAGTGATCAGGCGCATGACTAACGGCTTTATGTGCTTTCCGTGGCTCGAGGGTTTTACACCATCACTCCTAGCTGCTACTGAGAAATTTCTAAAGGAAAAACCCAATAACACTTTTTGTACGACCTTGGAATCGAAACCCAGACCAACTCTCTTGCGATCATAAGACCAATGAGGCAGTCAGTAGCATTTACTACTAAACAAGCCAATCTCCAGGGTGGCGGATTTTCATCGAAAGAGTTACCGCGACCCCGGAACGCAAAGGGCATTTGGGAGAACACGGAGGAGGTTTAGTCAGTGCGCTCCGCCCAGAAAAAGAAGCCATTTGATGATTTCCTATACATAAAAACAAAAAAAAAAAGATTAGCCAATCCATTCCTAATAAGATTGAATTTTAATTAATTTTTTCATTAACTTCTTCCAAATAAAACTACATCTCAAATGTAAGGTAAGGCTGTGGTGTAATGTTGGCGCGGTACACAGCTGCCACGTAACGGCTGTTATACAATAATGAGCCACCTGCAAGGAGCGCGGTGGAAATTTAATTTCATACAGTTTAAGTTATTGTGCGTCGCGTTTGTTACAGATTTTATTTTTGGTATATTTTGCTTGTACTTTTTTATATTAAATTTGTTTTGTAAAGTTATTATAGTCTCGCAGGTATAAGGTAAAGAATGAGCTTATAAAATACTTACATAGAAAATTACTGCTTTAAATATTTGCTAGTGTTGGACGTTAGTCCGCGTGAGTGTCGGATGTCGCGGATGCAGACAAAAAAGCTTATTCATACATCAGACATACATCATACATCACTTGATCGAAAATATAATTCTCGATCATGGCATTGTATTTTAACTATAGGTTTTTAGGCCATCACAAAATAAAGAAGCTCTTTTATGTTTTCTAAGTAACTGATTTTTGGCAGGGCAAATCTTATGGCGTCACCGACATGCTAATGTGACGTCAACTACCGACAGAATTAAAAACTTTTCAAATCTTTTTTTTTATTTTATCAATGCAAAGCGAACGATCATTGAATCATCGTAGAACTCTTGTCATATAACCTCACAATCAAAAAATCAAATTGTAACAAAAAAAAAAAAAACAAAACAAAAGAATAAATGGTCCTTTGTTCTTAAATTAAATGCAACTAATGAAATAAAGTGCGCAACTTGTATTCGGGGACGAGAATGCCAAGCACTTATTACTCGACATACTTCGCGCTGTACGTTTAGAGTTAATCAACTATTCGGAACGAAGTAAATCGCGGAACTCCAGCGGAATTTAATCCAAAGAAATATAGCTTACACGACCACGGAACCAACTAATTAGGTAAACGGGTCACATGTATTATTAGTAACGTTTTAAGTACGTTATGTTGTCGTTTTCTAAGGGTTCTTTTCTTTAATTTTTTGTTATGCTTAGATAGTAATTTGCATGATATTGGCTCTCTCTTATCTAAAAGTCAAGTCCTTATGACATCCTCTTTTCTATTCAGCTTTCATTCACAAAAAAAGAAAAGTTATTTTTGAATGCCATACAGTTTAACTGGTACATTTTAAATTACCAATAAAAATACCCGCCTATTACTGTCCCACTGCAGGGGAAAAGCCTCTTTTCATACAGAGAAAGCACAAGCAATTTTCACCACGCTTTCTCAAGCCAGATTGGCGATTTCGCACGTATAGTTATTGCAAGTCTTTTACCGATGTCATTGATGTTCAAGATAAACTTAGAAAGTACGTATGAATTGAAAAGCTATATTGGTACGTGCCCTTACTATAGGGCTGTCACAATATTTTATATTCCTTTTTGTCATTTTTTATTCAAGTCTTGAATAAAAAATAGATGGATAAAATTGCCACAGCTTTGGGTGACCTGATGATTGAAGCATACCAAACGCTATCTACTTATTTATTTTAATGCAACACCCAACTCCACAACCAATTAATTGTTGTGCCACAAAAAGGTAATTCAATTATAGTTGAACTTTATTCAATTATAGTTTCGTTTTCTAATAGTGTTTTGTATCAGTTTTTGTTCAACCCATCGTAGTAATTACTTTTAAGCCGTTGAGTAAAAGTTTGATAGTTTAATTAGTGAGGTTCATTGGTTTTGGAGTGTATTTGATAGCGGATCACGTGGTTGGCTAGGCTGTTAGATAAAGTATGGTAATGTGTAGGTATGTGTCTACATAACATATTTGAGTGATATTATTTTTAGAATTCTATACCTCATTCGGCAAAATCGAAAGCCTTATCTTGTTGTCTGTCTGGCTGTCGAGAAGAGTTATCAAGCTTTAATAAATACCAATTACTCAGGTCTGCTACGGCTCTGCAGGAAATCAGAGCCGTAGCCAGGATCATGAGGAATCGTATAGCATGAATCTGGCTATCATTTACTAAAAAGATTTTTTCCAATCCGACTGGTAGCGCCAGAGATTAGCCCCAAACAAACAAAAAATACTCTTCAGCTTTATTATATTAAAGTTTAAATTAGATTTTGATTTAGATAGACTAACGACTGTTTGCTAACTCTGATAGCTCCTTAACTCAAAACACACAGTACCTACATATCCACATATACCTATCCTATATAATTATTTTGTGTCACTTTTTTGTCGACAGGGCTTAGTATAAAAACATAATGACTAGAAGAACTGCCTCGTTGGTCTAGTGGTCGCAATGCGCGACTGTTCAGCTTGAGGTCTTTAATTCGATCCCTAGGTCGGGCAAAGTGTTTTTGGGTTTTTCCATCAGGAATTTCTCAGTAGCAGCCTCGGAGTCTGGATTTGGTTGATAGCAATACCCTAGCATCCCCTATTACATGGAACAAACATAACTGGCCAAAAGTGGGAGTACTTAATGGGTACATCTATGCCTTTACTTAGGGATTACAAGCGTGATGTTATGTTAGGATTAGGCGGATGTAGGGTGCATTTGCTCTGTTTATAATAATACTTAAGACGCAATTAGTTTCTTTGTGCAAAAACTGAAGTAACTCGAATGATGTTTTCGTTTGAAGTATGTGGGAGTAATCTTATGCAAACTAGAGACGAGAATAGTTCTCTTTACTTCACATTATTGCATTTTTTTTGTTGTTTCATCAAAATTAGTTCAGTGGTTTAGTCGTGAAAGCGTAATAGACGGACAGACAGAATTACTTTCGCATTTGTAATATTAGTATGTATATAGATTTGTCAACGTTTAAAAAATCGAAAATCATTACCAGGGGCGCCTACCCCCATCTCTAAAAACAATATTATTTAAATATTAGTTTGTAATTTCTGTTGTTGCATTTTCAACTTTCTCTGGCTAAGCCGAGCGTTGAAAATCCAACAGTACTGAATGCAAAGTAATATTAAAATTATATTAGCCCTCTGCAATGACTTTACAAGATAGGAAAAATTTTAACGGGGTTGGTGCATTTTTACAGAACTCAAATAAATCATTAATGATCTTGCCACATTTACATAAAACTCAAGTCATAATACCTACCACTTATAATTGATTACAAATGACACCAAACAAACATTTATTACCGCCACAAAATCTCTATCTATTTCTTGTTACACCGAACATACCTCGTTACGCCAAAACTTTGATCGTATACAGTTATCAGCAAACAAACTAATACTAAATTAAGGGGGAGCACGTATGTTAGTAAATCAGAGAGAAGCGTGCACGTAGCTGCGATCCGCACAGTTTTTGATTAATACCTCTTAAGTAAGGGTACATGCAATATTTGAATTTGGAATCTGCTGTCATTTGTTTTCATTTGCATAGAGTTTTAATTCCCTTGTGGACAGTAATACACTGAGATACCCAAGTTGTTTGACCTATGTCATTTAAGGATGGCTGAAATTTTGAGAATACATAGAGTAATATTTAGTTAGTGGTACAGTCAGCAAAAGAGATTGGTATGCAGAAATAGGTAGTTGAAATATCTTAAGAACTCAAGAATGTTTCCAAATGTGATTTAATTTAAAAAGTAAATTATAAACAGTTCAATAATTAAGTTAAGTTTTAATCAAAAAACATTTATCATTTTCTAAGAAAACTTCGACTATATCTGGCAACCCTGGATACCCATCTCTTTTGGTGACTGTACCTGGTAAAGTTTCGACCTTTAATGCGTCAGACTGAAGTTAGGACTAATAGAAAGTGTCTGGCAATAACTTATGGTAATTGTAAACAATATTGTGTAAAACTGCATATTTTGTAGACTGCCTGTGAGGTATGAAGTCTTGGGTTAGATTCTCAGGTCGGACAAAGTGTTATTGGCTTTCTCAATCAGGAATTTCTCAGTAGCAGTAGCTTGCTAGGCTGGATTATGCTCGGTTGTTGGCATTAGGCCCGCCCCCTGTTACATGGGACTTAAATATAACTAGTTAGTTAGTACCTATTCAAAAAATTATATCGTGTTTATAACTTACTAGGTTTTGCCCGCGACTTCGTCCGCGTAAATTTCGGTTATCGCGTACACAAAGTCGCGGAAAATTACCCATGTCCAGTCATTTCAATTCGAAACAACACGTGGCGCCATCTATGATCATAAGAACGTTATTGTGATTACCCTCGAAAACAATACTTTTTTTCGGTATTAAAGGTACCCTATATTCGTTCCTGTACACCTGGCAACGTACATGCAAAATTTCAAGATGATCGGTTCAGTGGCTTAAGCGTAAAATGGTAACAAACAAACAAACAAACTTACTTTCGCATTTATAATATTAGTTAGGATTGAACAAAATATGACTAGACAATTTTTGTATGAAGCGAGCTCTCGGGAAAGCACCCTTACACACAACACATCAATGCTTGAACATAATACTCTTTACATTATAATAATATATGAGGTATTTCGCTCAGTATACTGCTGACGTCACCTCTTATAATTTATACGTCTAGTGTCGAGTTTATTACTGTATCGAAGAACATGAAACGAGTCTTCAATTTTATTCCTCTTATACACTGTGTATGTCCTGTTTTTATTATGTGAATATGCTCGATATTATTGTAGGAATTATAGGTTTTATACTATCGTATCTGTTTCTACTTTGTATGTACACAGACTGTTCTTTCTTTGGTTATTTTTTGTTGCTGGTTAGGATTTTGTTCTATGTTTGTACTTTTTTATGGTTAAGAACAACTTAGAACTTTTTGCATGTTAGAGAGATTTTTAAAATAGATTGATTCTCTTGAATTGAGGGAAACATTAAAAAATGAGCTTTTAAAAACAGAAAACTTGGGTACTCTGTTTCCTAAATTGACTATAATCGCGTTAAGAAAATTGTGAATTACCTGCGAAGAGTGATTTGTGTTTGCGATATAATTTACAACAGTAGGACCTATTCACAAGACTACAACGTTCAAAATCTAGTCGCACATTCATCGCAACTTGTCAAAAATTATTGGCTCATTAAAGATATTTTTAACAAATTGAGACGGGGATTAGATAGTTCTTAAGCTTATGGGAATTGCCCCTCTGATAGTCAATGTCAATAGTCAGTATCGTGTCGGTTGGCAACGATGAACAACTATTTTTGAACGCGAATGGATTATAGTCATCCCAAGGCAATGCCAACGGCTAGTGAGAATAATATTACCGTTCCAATTTTAAATGTAACGTAAAACTTAACATCACGCCTGTAGTCCCCGAAGGGTTAGGCAGAGGTGTACCCATTAGTATACCCACATTTTGCCAGTTATGTTTAAGTCCCATGTAATAGCGAGTTTATTACCACCAACCGGGCACAAGTTCAGACTCCGATGCTGCTACCGAGAAATTACTGATGGAGAAACCCAATAACGCTTTGCCCGACCTGGGAATTGAAGACCTCATACCAACTAGACCAACGAGGCAGTCAAAAAGGTCCCCCTAAAAGTAATTAAAAGATTTTTATCCTAACAAAGACTGAAAACTTTCTCTTTTTCTCCATTCAGATTCACATACGTTTCGTTCTTAGAACAGGAATCGTAACGACAAATTCTCAGTCAAAACTCTTGGTAGTTACGCCCATTAATTGTCAAACTTGGTTCGTACAAACCCCAGTTGGTTCGTATCTGGCGTGTGTTAACTTTGTCCAAATTACCGCGCTGTAAGAAGTTGTGACGCATTTGTATTGGATGTAAATCTTGTATTGTGTTGGTATTGACCAGGTTTTGAGATAAATGGTGTTGATTATGTTAGAAGATATGGATATTGCTCCATCTATTCGCACTAAGCGTTTCCGAATGTATTTTATAATGCACACAGCAAAGGAGTGGAACTCGCTGCCTGCTCCATTCGATCCTAATCTATAAAAAACACCTTCATAAACTCACGCCTTTTTACCAGGCAGAAACCACAGAACGCCACCTGCTACGAGCCTTACATATTCCTTTCGCCTCATCAATGTTTATACATCTCGCCATACAAGCACGCCGATTACGAGTACTTCGCACCTGACCTTTCTGATGAACCTCACCAATAAGAAAAAAACATATTATAAATTCTTGATACGTTTATTACGTTGATGTTACGTTATTAATTAGTATCTTTCAATGCTCAACAAGCCAATAAAATTGTAAGGCCCCAACGCCCACTGGCGGCGCAATACGATAAGGGATTTTTATGCTACGAAGCATAAAATACCATAACATTACGACATTATAGTTGAAATTTCAAACACGTATGTAACGACATCGCATATCAATTTTTGTTGCTACGATAATTGCCGTTAAAATTTCAACTGTAATATCATGATGTTAAGGTATATTATGTTTCGTCGGAGCTGCCAAGTCTAAATGCTACTTCCAACTACCAACAAAACTACAGGGTGTAAGTGGACCAAGCATTACACTAAATGGCAGCGAAAGTTTCCGTACTATATGAAAATAGATACTGTAAACGCTGAGGGAATAGAACATAAACGAGTAGGTAGTTTTGTTAGTACTGCTCTCTAGTGTTATGGTTTCCTGGTACTAATGTTTTTAGTATAAGGTTTTAAAGGAGTCTGCCTTCTGTACCGTAGCCATCGCATACGTAAGAGGGTGATTATTTCATTGAAAGAGGTGTATTCGGAAATACTAAATATACTAAATAAAAAAAAAAAAAACAACAAGTATTTATAAATTACTATGAATGTCGGACATCCGTTTCATCCCCTTAGGGGGTGAATTTTTGAAAATCCGTTCTTAGCGGACGTCTACTAACTATAATCTACCTCCTTGCCAAATTTCATCTTTATAAGTCAAGCGGTTTTTAATATATCGTGATCGAGTGTGTGTATGAACTTTCGCTTTTACATATTTACATTACACTGTCCAGGTGTCGTAATTTCATTTGATAACTTACGTGACACATTCTAAAAATTTTAGAGAATGCAAAACTGCACTTTGTTTATAATTGAAATGATTTTAAATTTAAAAAAAAGGCGGTTTACAATCAACACAACAAAAATAAAACTAATGAGTAACAGTTTGTTTCACAAACGTTAGTACGAAGGGGATACATTATGTCTGTGTGTGTGTGTGTGCAAATACCCGCGACTGTAAGCAAACAATATGGCTGCGTTAATGTTTCTATTTCATACAATCGTTGGTATGGTAAATATTAGAGTTTAAATGTAAGTATGTTCTTGCTGTTTCGTTTGGTTAAGTTTTTCTTTATTCTCGTTTTTATTGATTTATTCAGTAATCCACAATAAGTACAGTACTTACAGACTTAATAAATAAGAGAATCTATAAATAAAACAATAATAATAAAAATAAAAGGCATCTAAAAATAAATCGACAAATGCGGTAAATGACAGCGATATTGTATTGCCATGTTGAATGGAAATGCCTAGCCTCTGGCCAAGGTAAAAGCCAGCTCTTGGGTCACAGGAAGTGTCAGTTTTTTTTAAATTATTTTAAGTTTAATTTTGATTAGAAAAAGGTCTTATTAATGAGTAATAATTTGAGTTCTTCTGTTCGAATCCCACTCATTTTGACCAATCTCAATTAACTCAGGAGGTCGGGGCGTTATTATTAGTGTACAAATGTGTGCGCAGACACAGGTACACTCTCTCGTCCTTCATTCTCATAGTCCAATCGGACGGCAATCCGATACTACAGAAGCCATATAACATATAGAAATACTTAAATTATTAATGGTACCTAATAGTCTCTATACTGTCCAATCATTGTAAGCCTACTTACCTTTAAGTTCAATAACATACCTACTTACCTACAGTAAAACCGCGTTGACCAATTTTTTTTTAAATATTTATTTATTATTTATTTATTTATTTATTTATTCACTTTAAACATACAAATATCCTTACAGGCTAGACCCAAACAACTGTAGCCACTCGTTACTCGTTGTTGTGTGCCTCGTTGGTCTAGTGGTCGCAAGCGCGACTGCTGTGCATGAGGTCTTGTGTTCGATTCCCAGGTTGGGCAAAGTGATATTGGGTTTTTCCATCAAGAATTTCTCAGTAGCAGCCTCGGAGTCTGGATTTGTGCCCGGTTGATGGCAATAGGCTCGCCCCCTATTACATGGGACTAAAACATAACTGGCGAAATGTGGGTGTACTAATGGGTACACCTCTGCTTAACCCTTCGGGGATTAGAGGCGTGATGTTATGTTATGTTATGTATGTTAACTGTAGCCATTAGTAATTTCTTAATCACTTTCATACTGGTTCACTAGGTCATAAATTAACAACCTATATAGTCTAAAAATAAATTCATTAACTCACATACACACTTACGAAATCTTTAATACACTATTTACTCCAGTACACCAATCCTTTACCTTGTAACGTGTCGTTTATGCAAATACCAACTCTGTGTTAAATGAAATAAGGTTAAAAGCCATTTGGAATGGCACACGCGTGCTCTCGTGCATGCATGCAAGGTTCCACGCAAACTGTGTTAACTTAAATTGGTTTACATTTAAAAGTCGATAAACATTGCTTAAAGCAACTAGATAACGGTGAGTAAATAATGGAGGAAAAAGAAGTTTAATTAGTTGAACGGTTAACTATCTCTTGAAATTGTATGCTTTAATATAAATGCTTGCATAAACTCACGCCTTTTTCCCCACGGGGATAGGCAGAAACAGAACGCCACCTGCTACGGTCCTTACATACTACTTTGGCCTCGTCCAAGTTCATACATCTCGTCATACAAGCACGCCAGTTACGAGTATTCCACACCTGATCTTTCTGAAGAACATCATCAATAAGCTTTGTATGTTTTAAGTATGCTTTAAATTAATGCAATTACTGATGCCTGGGTCAGACCTTGGTAAAATGGATTATTGTTTTTTTAATAATTTAGGGTCTCCAACAAAAAATAAATACACAAATCACAACATGCATAGAAGAACTGAAGTTACACGTACAAGTTATCATATTTCAAAAGTTGGGCCAGTGACACAGAAAAATCTTCCTAAATTCGAAGACAAATCGTACAAAGATGCAAAAAAGAACTTCATTACAATTGTATAAACCAATTCACACTACACACATAAAAATAATGACGTCACATTTGAAATATCACAACACAACAACAAGAAAAAAGACACAGAAAAAAGCAAATAACATCGTAACAAGTCATGTCAAAATAATGTTGCAATATCAAAAACAACAAAGGTAGGAAAAGGGAAACTTACAGTGGCAACACCGGCGCTAAATCACAACACGGAACATATGTCAGACTCACACGTACCTCACTCAGTCAACAAAATCACTCTCATTTAACATCATGAGACGTTTGCGTATGAATAGGACACGACTCGTCATACTGACAAAGATCTCGTCTTCAACAGACTTAATTAATCATTGTGTTTACTGATTAACATTCGCTATTCACAACTTGCTTGGTTAGCGAATTTACATTCAGATGGAATAGTTTAATTATTCTGAATCGAGTTGGTCTTGAACAAGAGGAAACTTTGATCGCTTGGATAACGCGCTTTTGTTTTTAATAATAAGTTTTTTGGGTTGAAATTGAAATTGATTTGTCAAAATTAAGTCACTTTTCGAAATAGTTATTAAGGACTAGTTCTTGCCCGACACTTAATCCGTGTTAATATATATATATTTTTTTTTAATGAAAATAACATCAGTTACTTCTTGCAATATCAGCTATCTGCCATTGAAACCTGTCCTATCACAATCCGTCCTACCGTTTCGAAGATAAGCCGAATCAAGCAGGCAAAGAGACAAACATTAAAAAAAAATCTTTTTTGTATCTTGTAATCATTCATATTTTAGTAAAAATCTATTTGTTTAACAATACAAACAGAGACTTAAATTTGATTAATTTGTATAGATGCTATTCAATCTACTATTCGTTTAAAGGCAATAATTTTAATGTCTGCCTCGTTGGTCTAGTGGTCGCAAGCGCGACTGCTGAGCATGAGGTCTTGGGTTCGATTCCCAGGTCGGGCAAAGTGATATTGGGTTTTTCCATCAGGAATTTCTCAGTAGTAGCCTCGGAGTCTGGATTTGTGCCCGGTTGATGGCAATAGGCTCGCCCCCTATTACATGGGACTAAAAACATAACTGGCGAAATGTGGGTGTACTAATGGGTACACCTCTGCCTAATCCTTCGGGAATTGCAGGCGTGATGTTTTATGTTATTTTAATGTCTTAAATTATAATACAATTTTTTACTCATTTAAAACATTGAATTCTAACTATAATTGTTATAAAGTACCCACTATGTTCCGTAACATAGTCGGTACATTTCTATGAACATAACAATGAAAGCAACGTTCCCCTAGAGCCTAGTTATCGGCGAGCAGATATGAAACAAAACTATATACGAGTTCTTCTCTATAACAATGTAGAATGAACGGCCCATAATACGGTATTATAGAATGACGTTAAGTTTACATTTTCAAATGGCTAAATTGCAATGGATGTCGTTGTAGTACTTTATGACGCTGTATTTTAAATTAGATTTATTATCATGTTACATTCTTGGATCTAAAACTGTCTCAACTTTCTTGAATTTAAGATTAGTCTTTGTCTTTTAAAGATCTGTTACGTTTTATTGTTCAGGACCCGAAGGATGCCAACGAGAACCTCTAATACAAAGTTATTGGGTTTTTCCATTAAGAATTTCTCAGTAGAAGCTCAGAATTTAGAATTTGGTGGTGTGACACTCTGTGCCTCGGAAAGCTCGTAAAGCCGTTGGTCCTGCGCCTAATCTCTCTCCGGTTATGTCGGATTGCCGTCCCATCGGACTATGAGAGTGAGAGAAGAGGAAGTGCACTTGTGCATATCTGCTGCGTGCTTGACTAGTCTTCAATGAGGTTGGCCACCGGTTTGGGGAATATAATTTCTAAAACTCTGCTCTCCGTATCCAGGGAATCACGAACACGACCATGAAAGAATCAGCCAAATCGGTCCAGCCATTTTTGAGCTTTGTTTACCAACATATTTAAGCCATTCATATTTATTTTTAATACATGATAGAAGACAAGTAGCATCAGTTAGTAGTAGTAACCATTTTTACTTTCGTTTTCACACTGACCTTCACACACGTATCCGTGCTCATCACTATGCGGTCCGCGAGCGTGATGCCGCACATATTTCTCATTCTCAGCTTCTATTTCATGAATCCTTTCTTTTTCATTACCAATTTGTTACATATTTATTTATTGCTCTTCGTCTGAATCCGTAGATGCTACTAAAGCATTTTTATCGATTGAAACAGCTCTTGTTTCATCTATTAATTTGTTAATATCTTTGTTTCGTAAATCTTTATCTATACTAATATTATAAAGAGGAAAGATGTCATTGTTTTGCATTGAATAGGCTCCGAAACTACTGAACCGATTTGAAAAAATATTTCACTGTTGGGAAGCTACACAATATCATCAAAAAATTAGGGAACCGTAACAAAAAATCACGCGAACAAAACCGCGGAGAGAGTTCTATATTTGATAAAATCTTTGTTTTCATCTAAGTCCATATGCAACTTGACAGTTGATATCACATTTTTAATACAAATATTGATAGTAGCAGCATTCCAAACAAAACGAGATTCATAAAATAAATCCCCAATCCATTGTTGTATACGCTGCATTGCTTCGTTCCCTTGAACGGATATTGAATTTTCATACCGTTCGTTTGTTGCTACAAGTCAGTTTTTATTTATCGCACATTTATACCAAGCACGTTTGTTGACAGGAAATTAATGCAACGGTCGAATCAATTTGTGTTAACTCGCTTCGGCCTGGTTCACATTAGGTCGGACCGACAGTTTTATCAGACGGACAAACAATCACCTACCGTGTTATCTCTTCACCACCTTTAGTTGACTGTTAGAGAATGCCTAAGGCATTAAATCCGCCTTTGTACTTTTCTTGAATAAAGTTTAAATAAATAATAAATAAACAACTTACAACTGTTTTGTGACGTCCCCGGATCGTCACAAAGCAGTTGTGAGTAGGCTGTGGTAAAGACGGTGGTGTTCACATGAAGCTGGATCGTCAGCTTCTAGTATGAAAAACAACACCCCACCAGTCAACGGTAAAACTGTCGGTCCAATCTAATGTGAACCAGCTCTTCGATTTCTTAAACAATTGTAGGAAAAGATGTTTTTATGTAAAGGATTATGTTGCTTTGTTATTTTGACACCTTTGGTTCTTAATGTAACCCCAAAGAAAGATCAGTTTTCGCCTGTCCCAGAGCAAAGGTCCTTTAATGCAGAGAAGGCACGAGCATTGATCACCACGCTTGCTCAAGGCGGAACAGCGATTTCAGACTTACATTAATTATAAGTCCAAGTTTCCTTACGATGTTTTCCTTCACTGATGTCTGTGTTTTGTAAGATTAACTTAGAAAGTACTAATTAATTATAAAAGTCACTTGGCTGTGCCAAAACAAACTTTAAGTGCATGTTTTAATATTTTTACGAAAATTTAAAGCTGAAGAGTAAGTTCGTTTGACTGCGTTAATCTCATGAAGTCCTAGTCCGATTTGATTAAATCTTTTTGCGTTATATAGTCCGTTTGTTGAGGAAAATTTGAGATTATATAACATCACGCTACGACTGACAGAAGCGGAACAGTAATGTATGATAATTCTTCAAACAGAATTTGAAACCCACAATTGAAAACAGCACAACTATCATTTACTCAATACTATTCATAACCGCATTACAAATGTACCGTTAATACAGCCTATTCAAATGTAGGATACCATTGCTTATCGGGAAACACTAAAGTTTTATATTCCGTTGTAAAATTTTATTACTTACATCTACTTTTAATATGAACTGAAATGTTTTGTTTATGTTATTGTCTTCGGTTGTGTTTTAAAAGTTAACTAGGTGTGTTGCGATTACTTTGAAAATAGTGTTTTGCTTTTTACATTGTTTCAGATTTTTTCCTATTCGCCCAATTTCTAATCTCGTTTAAAGTTACTTTTGTTCCATTTATGTTCAATGTACGCACACGACTGCTTAGCATGTGGTCCTGGGTTTAATACTCAGATCGGGCAAAGAGTTGACGGGTTTTAAAGTTAGTAAGTCGGCGGTGTGAAAGCACGTTATTCCACTGGTCCTACACCTACTCGTTTCGGATTGCCGTCCTGTCGGACTAGAAAAGAGTGATTGGACTTGTTTGCGCACACACTTCTGCACTATAATATAATATTCTACATAGGTACTAGTGATTGGCTTCCGTTTGCATTTCGGTTGGCAGAAAATAAGTAATGCGCATTATAAAATAAAATAAATACGCATTAATTTGAACTCATCGTGACGGCGATAAGGACAAAACATGTAATGTCACAAAAAAATATCTGTGGCGTCTTAATTGGAATTCACTACCATGTATTTATTGAACATACAATTAAATTGACATTTTATTGTAACAAAAATAAAATGTTCAGTGTTCAATTGACGTTCACAAGTTTTCATCAACGCAGTCCTTTACCATCACGTCATTCGTGATTTTTCGGAAACAACATTTCCGATACAGCTTTCCCATTACGTTTTGCATGCATTCATTACTTTATCATATGACAATAATCAACGCTTTTTGAACTCCGTTGTCATAAATTACAATTATTACTCTGTATGTCGACAATTGAAATAGCAATAACAATTTGAACTACAAAGTTATCTTTGTAGTTCAATATCCATACCCATCTCAAAGGCTTCGAATGAACTGAATAAATAATGGTGTTTATTTTTGTAAAATCGTCTGTTTTCACAAGTTGAATAATTCCAACTAATTTGAATTATTTGGCTAATGAATATTTAGTGATGGTTTATAATGGTGACCTGGGAATTCTATTTGGTAGTACGGCGAGTCTATTAGAAACACAACGCCTACGATCGTTGTCATGCATAATTTATAATAATTGGTTTTCAATAAAACGAATGGAGGTGGAACTGAATTGAATGATGGGAGTCTGAATTCAGGGTACCTGGTTACAAAGACTTGAATGATATTAAATTCGTGAAGCATTAATTTAATTAGAATTGTTTTACATTGAGCTAGGTTCTACATACATACCTAAACACTCGACCTTTTCTTATGAGGGTAGGAAAACTATAGAACACCACAAACATTTCTTAATGAAATTTTGTTCACTTTATTTGTACGAGTAAAGTAAGATTTTGAGATCAGGAAATAAAGACTAAAGAATCAGTATTTGCATATAACGTGGCAATGCACCGAGCCTTTGGGCACTTGTCCGATTGACGAGATTTTGATGGATTATGAGCGTCCCCCTTTCTCATTTATAAATTGTTTAAGTTTTGGGTTTGGTTTATTGATAGATTAATTCATTAATTTAATCACAATAAATACAAAACCGCCTTTTTTAAACTCAACATTTATATAGTTTACAAATAAACACAAATTGCTGAGGAAGCGACACGTAGCGTATTGCTCATGGCTACTTTGTTTCCAACTACAAAACACAGTGCACACTGTGTTACAAAACAGTTGACGTAGAAAAAAACTTTTGGAAGCAAAAAAAAGGTTGCCTTAAAACTACGTATCGTGCAGCTTTAGCGATGTCGCTGGGTATTCCTTTTTTAATTTTGTCGTGTAATTATTTCGCTGGCCGATTCCTCTTTTTACGTTTGTAAATCTAAATAAATGGAAGTCGGTTTTTGTTCGTTCATTCTCGGCTTTAGACAAGAGTTTTTCCGACAATTATTCGGTGACTAGATTAATGCTGTTACAAGGGATTTTAAAAATGGAAGTAAATCTTTTTTTTATTTATATAACATTTTTGAAAAGGATTTCATTGTTTTAGGTGAGTGGCGTTCCAATGTTTTTAGAATACCAGCCTCTTATCGTCCCACTGATGACGACTGAATTGACGATATCAGATTTAGATTAATTATAGTTTTTACCTGCGAATTCATCTGCGTGAATTTTTTTATGAATCACTAATGTTTTAAGAAATAAAATCCCATTATACTCGCCGATAATGTAGCTTTCCATAAGTTAAAATTTGAATCGGTTAAGTTATTTTTGAGTTTATCCATTACAAAAAAAGTACCTACTAATTTTCACTCTTTACAATATTAGTTCAGATAAAGTCCAGATTTTCTTACACCGATGTCAGTGATGTCTAAGATAAACTTAGAAAGTACATAATGAATTGGAAAAGTCACTTTCGTACTTTCCCGTGCCCGGTTGCTTGTGAGGCGGTCGCCTTAACCACTGGGTGACCACGACATAAACCAATGTTTTAATAGCGAAAATTTATTAGGATTTAAGCGAACCCTAACTTATTGACTAAGATAATTAAATTGAACATTAACTTCGAGTAAAACGGTAATGTTCCAGTAAATTTCCTTCTCCCCGTCTTTTGTTTTTCTTCAACCAGCTTTGGAAACATTAAACATTTGGAGTATCATTATAGCAGACTGAAGGCTGTGAAATAATTCTTTAAAGGAGACTGTAGTGATAACATGCTCCATAGATAAGTAGCCTAGCCATATTTTTGTTAATGACTAATTAAACTTGATGAAATTTTGTAGACAAAATCAAGACACTATGTTTGTAAGTTACGTCTTTGGTACTGCTCCGCTCCTGTTGGTCGTAGCGTGATGTTATATAGCTTATACTATTCCTCATGAATCTGGTTACCATAGGTATACAAAAAAAATCTTATCTGACTGATAGTTCTAAAGATTAGCGCGTTCAAACACATAAAAAAAATCTTCACCTTTATTATTACGAGTACGTAGTACGGGTATTTTTATTTCGAAATGATTATAAAATCTACAAGTAAAGTGCCATTATCCTCTCAACAAAAAAACATCTAGTTTAATTGCTAATTGACCAAAATATGACTACTTTTGTAATAAGCGCGGTTTTGGAACTTCCTAAAGACACCGTTTTATACAAATATGCGTAATTTACGAAGAACATGCATATTAAGCCTTTTCATTTTACAAACATATGATGACTGGCAGTTATTCGTGTAATTCATCTTCTTCACAGTGTAGGTACTCATGTGTAGGATATGATGCTCCCTCCTTAAACTGATGGTGACTATCAGGGTATTTTAAGTGGGGTATAAACCTTCGAAGATCCCAAACTCCCCAATCTTCGCAGATAAGAACTGGGAGTGTGGGTTATTAGAAGGTTTTCCCCTCGAAAATAAAAAATGTTACGTAACATCACATATGTAACCCTAAGGGTTAGGCAGAGGTGTACCCATTAGTACACCCACATTTCGCCAGTTATGTTTAAGTTCCATGTAATAGAGGGCGAACCTATTGCCATCAACCGAGCACTCAACTAAATTAAACAGCGTTTTTTTTTTTCAAAGAAAAAGTGTTATATTATCCAAATTCTCTTTATCCAGACAAACTCGACACTGCACCACAGTGCACTCGCTCGAACACACAGCCTAAACGGCAATACTCGTAAATCAATCGCTTATTCAGCAGTGAGATCACGCTGCGTCATCGAATCATCGTACTCTGTCGGATTCGCGGTCGAAGCGATAACTGGCGCGCTCGTAAAATTAAACACGTATAACACTTTGGAAATAAAGCTGAATTAATGTTATATTTTAGGTAAATATGATGACGTTAACGACTGTGCTTGAAATACATTTTGGGGATATTGATGGCGGCGAAATTGTTATTGTTATACTATCCTTACTTAATATTATAAATACGAAAGTAACTCTATCTGTTTCTTACGCTTTCACAAATAAACCGCTGAACCGATTTTGATGAAGTTTGTCACGGGGTTAGTTTGAACCGCAGAGAAGGACATGGGCTACTTTTTTTTATTCCGCGCCTTCATCTGCATCCGCAATAACTGACATTTATGCGGAAAAAATCGCGGCCAAAAGCAAGTTATAAACAAATTTTATCACGATTATACAGTAGAGAGGCGGTTTAGAAACTCTGACACTAGGGTGTGTAGGTCGACCTTACAGCCCACACGATAAAGAAAGAGAAGTAGATTTTTGAGTTTCGGATTAATTATATTGCCTACATCAAGAAACTGGGTACGGACAACAAAAAGGGTATGTGCTCATTAGTTACAACCTCTATATAGTTCTATGTAATAGCAACGTTTTAGTTTTATCTAACAACTGATTTCAGTGTCAGCTTAGCTTCACTGAACAAAAACTAAATATATCTGCTTGTTAGTTCGCCGTCTACGGATGCTACGGTGCTACGAGATAGTTGCTACGTCTCGTAGCTCGTAGCGAATGTTGTAAGAATTCGCTACGAAGTTTGTAAAGCTAATTTTACATCGAATGGGAAGTCGTATTAGTACTTCTAAAGTGAAATAGAACTAATTTAACTGGTTTTTGCAGAGGTGTATAACCCCAGGAAACAGTCGGGCTTACATTCTTGGAATTTGTTTTACTATATACTTAATAGACGAACCTAAAGTTTCAGAAGGCTTATTTTATTTGGTCCAGTTTCAACATCCATCAAAATATTTTATTTCCCAAAAGCCGCGATCTCATATAGGTATCTCAGCGACAACCAATGTCAAAAATGTAGTTAAAATAGAGGTTTGACAGATTAAGACAGAGATTAGAATGCGAACGTTCTTAAATCTGAAAGCAGATTCGGAATCTTCTTCTTCTTTTGAGATGTATTTGAAAGTAGAACGTTCGAAATGATCTTACAAATATTGTAATCGATACTTTGATGAAAAAGGTCATTAATGTATTTTTTTTCTTATTTTTTTTCCATTTATATTTTTTTCTAAACACCCTCATTTCAGCAGAACACATAAAAAATGTTCGCCACTTGAATACGAAGGGTCATCGAGTGGCCATCAAAGGGAGGGCTGACTAAAATCATTAACAGTATCATGGTCGCTCATCAACGTTACAAGTACCAACGCTACACGAGTGTAGGTAATTAGTGATAACTATGAATGGTAGGTCGATTGCTTTGACCCGCTACTGACCGTAATGAATATTGACTCCAATTACCTTTTATTAGTTAAAACTTGTTTTTGTAAAGACAACTGGTCAAATGAGAAAGGTTCCTTACTATCTTACAATATTAAAATCGGAGGGGAATACTCCATCCCCCCCCCCACTCCCCGTTTTTTTTACTTCTGTTGTTTTTATTATAAACATGTTCTTATAGCGGCCATATAGTAGTAATACATGCATATTACGGTTCATGGAAAAGACTTTTAATCTACACTAATATTATAACGAGGAAAATTTGTATTTTTGTTTGTTTGTTTGTTTGTAATGGATAAACTCAAACATTACTGGACCGATTTTATAAATTCTTTCACCATTAGAAAGCTACGTTATCTGCGAGTAATATAGGATATATTTTATTGCATAATTGTCTGCCACACGGACGAAGTCGCGGACAAAAGCTAGTTTTCAAAGTTTCACTACCTGGAAATCTTCTGCTTTATAAAATTCATTGCAATGGCGGCAAAAAACATCTAACTTTTGACTATAGTTTACACCCGATTTAACGGGTGTAACCAAAATATTTTTAAATTTTCATACGAAAACAAAAGGCATTAAGTCCGCCTCTGTACTTTTGTTGCAAAAAGTTTAAATAAATAATAACTTTTATATTTTATACAAAACACCCCACATACTATAGTTTGTAACTATAGTTACTAGATGAACCGGTAAGCACGATGCTTTATCCGTTACAAAAAAAAGGACGTTTATAGCAAAAAAAAAATACTCATAGTTACTAACTTTGCTAAAAGTATGCGTGGTTCAAGGTTATGTGAAGCCATTAGCAAGCTGAAGTGGCAGTGGGCAGGCCACATAGCATTCAGAACAGATGGCCGATGGGGCCGTAAAGTTCTCGAATGGAGACCACGCACCGGCAAGCGCAGCGTAGGACGTCCACCCACAAGGTGGACAGACGATCTGATTAAGACCGCGGGATCGCGCTGGATGCAAGCCGCTTCCATCCGGTCATATTAGAAATCTGTAGGGGAGGCCTATGTTCAGCAGTGGACATCCTACGGCTGATATGATGATGATCATGAAGGTTATGTGATATGTCTTTTAACACCCCACATAATATAGATAAATAGCTCAAACTACCCCCTAACTCCACGCCTGTCGTACAAAACACTGAACATCAGCGCTTTCATATTTGCACTCGTGGGTAATTCTGACACTGAGTGGGATTAACTTCATCGCTGACAGCGCGCTATTTATTTTAGAACCTACTTTTGTTTGCTTGTAATTAAACCGTTTTGTTGGTAGATCGATGGAAGCGTTGATGTGTTTTGGGGTAGGTACAGACGTTAGGATCGTAAATCTTTTGTGGTTATAGGAAAGCCTATTTTATAAACAGCATTCTAAATCTTGACACAATCTCATCAGTGACAATCGATGTCAAAAAATGTAGTTAAGTCAAGTCACACGTAATGAGACCCAATTGATTTTCTATTATGTCATACCGGTATGACGGCCGGGCCTTGAGCGGTTAAATCAGAGGCGTGTTTTGACAGATTTTAGTTTTGTAATTAGATTGCGATTCTTTCTAAAAGCTAGTTGAATTTTCCCTCCTCGTAACGTATTAAGAATGTAAAACAGAAATTAAATTATCATTTGTATGCAGCAGTGGTAGTAAAGTTTATTCCCACTTCAAATAAAAATACCTCCTTGTGCACTACACACGTATGTACTAGTCAAATTCAGGAGCAGTTGTACATTGTTTATTATATTCTTGTATATACTGTATACTAGCTAATCCCTGCGGTTTCCCGCGTTAAGTTACGTCTTTAGTTATTGCTCTGTTCTCGAGCGCTCCGTGTCGGAGCGCAATCATTGCTTCCAAAATAAATGTGTTATGTAACGCATAAGGATTGTTTAAAATCAGACCAGCAGTTCTTAAGATAAGCGCGTTCAAACAAACTGTTTAGTTTTATAATATTAGTGCAGATAATAAGTCTAATAGTGTAAGTTAAACACACCCATCAAAATTCCCATAAAATCAACTCTTAAAAGAAAAAATAAACAGAAAATACAACATCGTATATTAGCGCTAGAATAGTGTCAAACATATCACCTAAAATGCCATTTCAAATTCACACCAAAGTTTGTATCAACAATTACTTAAGTAAACTCCTAACTATTTAACTCGAACCGATAAACATGGAACCCTATTAAAAGTTAAAAATAGACGCAGTAGGTTTGTCGGCAAAGTTGTCGCAAATAAGATCGTTACGGATCTTTCTTGTCGGGTTTTATTCGTAGGCCATTTGTAAAATCTTCTCGATTTGGATATAAATCGGTGATTGATAATTGTGAACAATGCACTTTTTATATTCTTATATTATAAAGGTGAAGAGTTTGCTTGTTTGAACGAGCTAAACTCCGGAACTACTGGACCGATTCTAAAAAGTTTATTTAAAAGGGAGCTACGTTATTCCTGACTGTTATAAGCACTGATGATATATTTATTTAATTATATGTACTCCGTGGTTTCGCGTTAAGTAACGTCGTTAGTTACTGATTTGCTCCCGATGGGCGTAGCGTGATGTTATACAGCCTACCTGTGTTTTGTTTGCCAGCGTTGAAACAAAAAAACACTTTAACTTTATACTGTTAGTATAAATAAAATAAAAAACGAAGTCCATAACAAAACTCATGCAGACGAAGTCTCGGGCAATAGCTATATTCTGTCGCTAGATCCCCCGACATGCTGCCGACACCCGACAAGCAGAAGCGGGCCGTTAGCCTGCTAATTAAGATTGAGAGTTGATTAAACGTTTCCGTATTCTGACATGATAGATGATTATTGCAGGAGAGGTCGACTTTCGTTCAGCATATACATGTACCTACGAATGTGGTGACATGCCTCTTTAATTAAGATACCGGATCTGATAACGAGGATATAGAAGATTAGAAATGTTTGCATTTGTTAAGGCTTGCAAGGAAAATTGAACTGAGGTTTTAGTAAGGTTAGAGTAAGAATTCGATCTGTTAGTCAGAAAGTTGGTAGTTCCAAAACGTAGGTAAGCCTCTATGGAGTAGAACAAGCAAGAAACTCCTCAGACACTCTTCCCAATTAGCAAAATACATAAAATATATCTAAAGCGTCGAATTGAACACTACTATAAAACTGTTAACTGCTACAAAACTATTATAAAACCTTTACATGTCTGTTAGTTGTATAATGGAAATACTATACACCTTTTTGCTAGTTGGGTTTTCTCTAAATGTGAAAACAATGAAGGTAGAGACTAACTGACATGGACATGTACTCCATCTGCATGCATAATCGCGAACTCAGGCAAAGTCGCGGGAAAAAGCAAGTTTTTTATATTAATCAAATAGCTAGTCTTCTGCTTACCCATATATGTTTCAACTTCAGCGTACAGCATCGCTTACGGCTCTGCCTGTACGTGATGTATTTGTAACCACTTGGCAATACTAATTTGATGGCTGAGTTCTCGAATGAACAATGAATTAATCATTGTATAGCTTTAAATAAACTGACTTCCACATTACTTCACTGAAAACACAAACTTGCCAATTGTGAATTTATTTCTACCTGTAATAAGACTTAGTTTCGTTTATATGAGTTACGAGAATCAAGTAGCGTTTATGTGACTTTAAAATGAAACAACCGTATTTCAGAAGTTTGTTTATAAAATACAACTGTTGTAGAAAACCACAGGTTGTATTCATTTATTTATTTGCTTCAAACAAATGTTTAGTTAATCAATAAGATTTTTTACCTATGGGGCCAAGTCTGAAATCGCGTCAAATAAAAAGAAAATCCATACATTTTGTCCCTATTACGTCAATAAATCAATATCAACCGTGAAAAGTAGATAATTATGGCGGTTTGACAGCTTTTGTTTGGAAAATATGTCAAACTGTCATATTATTATTCTTTGTGTAAAAATTATCTGACCATTGAAAAATCGACCCTTGGTAACGTAAATATATGGATCAGTTGCTTTTTGCACCTTAAGGTCAACGCATTAGAGCTTTAATTCTTGTGCGATAAATTATAATAACAAGATAAATAAGGTGACAGCTCGCGGGCGACGTGCAGCCAGCTAACGGTTGGATTTTTTAGATGCGATGTAAATCGGCGTAAACGCTCTTAACGCTTCCCGTTCCGCAAACCTAGATTCTCGCCCAAATTGATTACCCCCCACTAGCTGAGTAACTTATAATAACTGTGAGTTACATCACAGAACCAATTCCACAAGATTCTATGCAAATAGCTCTATTCGTGACATCAAGCGTCGCACCTGGTCCAGCCTTATTGGAACTTATAAGTTGTGCAAACTGTTCCACGTTGCGTCCCACTCTATATCATAGAATATTTAGTTCTATTACATCTATCTCTTTCTAACATACCCCTCGATATATCTCTTCCTCTAACAGGAGCTGAGAATTTGTCTTGGTTATTGGAATTTGTGAGTTATGTCCAACTTATATGTATGTCTTTGAACTACGTACGTAGTCAATCTTTTGATTCTGAATTTTTCAGTGCTGGTTTTCTGTGGAATTTTTGCATTGAATTTCGAAAGAATTTTGTGGAGAGCTGATTTTTCAATCTACATACCTATAACTTTTATGTATAAAATTTTTATCTATTGCTGCCACACCAACAAATAATAAAAATAAATAAAAGATAATTAATTATGAAAGGGGCATACAAGAGACCAATTTCTTTGCGTTTTTGACTCGATACTATAAGGTTATATCTTTTACGATGGTACGGAATCCTTCGTGTGTGAGTCCGGCTCGCACATGACCGGATTTTTTAAAAATGTTTTTATTCATCATATCAGCCGTAGGACGTCCACTGCTGAATATAGGCCCCCTCTACAGATTTCCAATATGACCAGATGGAAGCGGCTTGCATCCAGCGCGATCCTGCGGTCTTAATCAGATCTTCTGTCCACCTTATGGGAGGACTTCTGTTTTTATTATTAGACAAATATTTAAAAATGTATATATATAGGTTGTACATAGTACATGTATATACATAGACTGAATAAATATAGGAATAAACGTAGTACATGTATATACATAGACTGAATAAATATAAACAAAGTATTATTATCACAGCCTTTTAAGAAGCCTTTATGAAACACCCACGTCAACTTAAGCTTCCACTTTTACAAATCATGTTATCTCTTTTCTCTTACTTAAATTATACTAAGAAATGTCGAACAACAAAAATGTATTAACTCAAAAACAAAGGAATAACAACGTGTTTTTTGATATATTTTTTCATTACGTAACTATTCATATTATCCGAATACTGAGAAAATGTAATAAAGATGAATGTATTTGGTATTCAACCTTTTGGGAACATTTAATTGTGTCTACAGACGCTTGGGCCATTCCGTTTTACCGTCATATTTTGCCCGAATATTCAAACAGCAGGATTTATACACGTGACCGCGATAGAATTAGGATTTGACATTTATTCGGAGATCTACCCACCGTTTATGTTTTGCTTTTGTTTGCTCTAACCGTGTTTTGTTACGGGATAAAAATATATTACTGTGTAGGATTGGATTTGAAAACTGGTTTTCTATTTCTTTTGAATTGACACGATATATTTAACACACGTTAAATTGTGACTTTTATCGACACTGTGTAATGACCGGTTCTTCTATACGTTTTATAGGAAACTAGCTTTTGTCCTCGATTTCGACTTGGTCCGCGAGAATGTCGGTTATTGCGGACGCAGACGAAATCACGGAGTAAAGAGTAGTGTACGTCCTTCCTTGGTGTTCAAACTTATCCCGTACCAAATCTCATCAAAATTGGCTCAGTCATGTAAGCATAAAAGACAGACAGAATTACTTTCGCATTTATAATAGTATGGGTTGTGAAGTGTTCTTAAACCATGTCCTTTTAAGGTCGATTTTTGAAGAAGTCCTTTGTTTTATTTGTTGAGCCGCTACTTATGATAATGCGAACATATAGGTACACGTACCTTAATTCAAAAATAAATAATGTTCTGTAAACAGTACGTACATTAAACTTGTTATTAAGTGCCATTACAGTTCGGAATTTGTTTAGGGATTGTTCTATTTTTACTGTAGTACGTAGTCGTTTGTTTCGTGGTCGCAAGTGTGACTGCTGAGCTTGGGTTCCTGTGTTCCGTTATCAGATCAGGCAAAGAAAGAAGGGGATTTTCTATTAAGACTTTGGAAGATGGTGGTGTAACATCCTTGTGCCTCAGAAAGGACGTTAAGTCGTTGGTCTTCCATCTGATCTCTTCCCGGTCGTGTCGGATTGCCGGACTATGAGAGTGAGGCAAGAAGGAATGCACCTGTGTTTGTGCACACACTTGGTTTGCTATCTTGACGTACGAGTACTTGGCTAGTCACCATTGACATTGGCAACCGTGTCCCAAATTAGGTTGTGAGAAGTATACTTTATACTTATATCTCGAGACCTTCCGAGGCCTTTGTAAGGCATAAGAGGGGCCGAAGTCATCCCGCAGAGACCCCTTTTTTTGTTAGCCTATTCTGTCCCACTCCTGGGCAAAGGCCTCCTTCTTCTCCTTCCATCCTTCCCATTTCTGTGCCTCATCCTTCCAATTTTGGAGAAATCCATCTAGAGGCCCCTTAGGTAACTTTAAATAGAATGAGACAAGATGAGAATTATTATTGTTATTACTGTGATACACATAACCCTTTGAATAGAAATACACTTTTAGTTTTATAGAACAGTACAATTGTATCAAAGCCTTCGATTTTATGCTCTATGCTTCATTTAGTTTTATTAGTATTACAAATTCGATTCGTTGTCTATCGGCACAAACAGTACCAGATGTGAAGGAGCTTAGATTTCTAAAGAGTGAATTTCGTAGATTTC